>OY764961.1:90269686-90869686 GCA_963668005.1 Melieria crassipennis | reverse complement strand
TTTGAACCAAATCACTCGCAATGTGCATTGCTTTTAATAATAACAACAACAACAACAACAACTGTCAATCACAAGTACAACACAATTCTTAGAACTAACAACAAATACAACGAACTAAAAATGTGTCAAAGTTGTATTAAGTATTTTCAATAATTGAACTCAATGTAGCAACTATCCATAACGACAGACGACGAAAACGAAAACGAAAATCTAAAAAAGTTCACAAAACAGAGTTGAGCAAAATTGTGTATTACATAGCAGCGGTTCTCAACCCATGGTACTTGGGACCACATAAGATGATATGTGTCTAATTCACCAAAGAGTTTAAGAAGCGTTGACTTTTAGTTTGTTGCCAAAGTATTTGGAGAAATGTTCCCAAAATATACATTAAACAAAAATTTCGATACCTGTAATCCTGATGTTCCTCGGTACCAATTGCCTTGGATCACAATTAAAAGCATCAAAAGTTTGGATGACAGCAAGTAAAGACAAGTTTTTCTAGCAGGCTAGACATGTATATTAAAATAGGTTGTTACCTTTAAAATTTCGAATTGCCTCATCATTAAAGTTCAGCACACGAGCCTAGCAAAGTGTGGCGTGATTTATTTTGTTAAAACTCGTAAACTCTTTCTTGATTGAAGGGCACTGCTCTCCAGAGATTTAAGGATACTTTTTTTTGCAACTTTAATTCTGAAGTAGTAATTTTAGTTTGCAACTGCATCACAAAACGGTTGCGATATTAGTCGACAGGATTAACCCTTTCGACCCCAAAGTTGCCTTCACCTATTTGTCATTGTCATTATTTATGGGTTTAATTTAACCCATTAAAAATGGGTACCAGTTTTGCCCATACGCTTTTGATAAAATTTCATACACCACCTGGAATTTTCCCAAAATGATCAGAAACAAAATTTCAGCTTTCTATCTCTGCACGTTGCTGAGATATTCATTGGGTATTTTTCACCCATTAGGCAGCAATGGTAGCTTTTTTCCATACTTTTTGAAGTGATCAGCTAAACACGTGAACAAAAGTTGTATTGTTTCCAGATGAGTTAGGAGGCAGATTTTTGTGAAGTTCTAAGGCCACCACCTTTTCCACCTTCGCAAAATTCACAATTTTTGAAGGCTGGTAACTCTAGCTAGATGGCGGAATTTTAGGGTGACCTCCACTAGACTAATGTAGCTCCATCTTTACCCCAACCATCCCTATCAATGAGTTTGAGATATCTCTACCACAAACTTTTCTGTGATTTTTTTTTTAAAAGTCAATTTTCATGGGTAAATTTTTACCCATTAGGCAGCAATGGGTTAAGTAGGCACCAACAAATAAATATTTTTAGAAGTGACTTCAAAGCAACATGCAAACATTTTACTGTTATCCCCAAAATAATTTCCAATAATTTACAGCGATATCAGGAAAGTCAATTATTATTATTTTTATCAGGAAAAGTTTGTGTTCTAATTGAAGTCTACGAATTGGGCGCGTTGGATCCAACATCTTTAATAATGGTTAAATAAAATCCAAAATGATAATTTTGTATTTTTCCAGAAATATTAAATAATTTTTCCGTAATTAAAAAATATTGATACAAAAATGATTTAACCCGTTTTAAGCTAAAATTGTTCAAAAGTAAACTAGCTCTAGAACTCTAACCAAGAGGCATGGCGACTTCAAATGTCGTGTGCACACTTCTTAGGCAAATATTTAATGATTTAAATACCAAAAAGTAATATCGAGATACAGGGTAAAATTCGTGGTCGAAAGGGTTAACAAACTGCCATTTCCATAAAAATTATTAACATTTTTTTAACAAACTTCTTTCCATGATGCTTCTTCTTTAATAGCATAACAGCAACCAAGTTGTTGTACTCATT
This sequence comes from Melieria crassipennis, assembly GCA_963668005.1. Classification (NCBI taxonomy): domain Eukaryota; kingdom Metazoa; phylum Arthropoda; class Insecta; order Diptera; family Ulidiidae; genus Melieria; species Melieria crassipennis. Next base: position 90,867,811 of record OY764961.1, on the reverse strand, counting down.
TACATTCAGCATAGCAAAATTATCTTAACCCTTTCGCTATTTTGTTGCCATATGGCAACATGCTACTTTGTGGACGTCTGCATCCTCTATGGTTGCAAGAATACATTTTTTGTTGGTCTTTAGAATACTTTGAAGTTTTAGGAAAAATACTAAAATAAAAAAATGAATATTAAAGTTTAAAGAAGAGAAGTTAATTTAATGGTATATCTTGACATAGTAAAGGAAGAAGAAGCAGAAAAAGTTTTAGAACTTTTTAATCTAACGTTTTCTTTCAATTTACATACTTTTTTTTTAATTTTGGCTGAAGTAAATGAAGAAATGTTGAAATTTTCGTTATGCGTAAAAAGTTTTATGTTTAAGTAATTATTACAGCCACAATGATGTGGTTTCTCTCATAGAAAAACACTCTAAAATACAGGGTTCGAGTATAAAAATTAAAAAAATTTCTTATGGAATGTTGCTATAGAAGCCTAAGACGTAAAATTTAAAATTTTAACTTTTCCCAGTAAAAACCTGTAGCGAAAGGGTTAAAAACTAAAAGATACTGCCATTCATAAAGCTCGCCTCTTAGAGCTGCCAACTCAACTAAATACATTCAATAAATAATCTTAATTTGTTACATTGAAATACTTTGTAGTCACAATCCAGCACAACTCTGTTCCGAACGCACTTTATCCGCAAATTGCCAGCAATTGTCCTTCATTACACAGCAGACCTTAGTATAAATTGTATTCTTAACCCTCTGTCAACTACTAACGCTTCATCCAACGAATTCCCAAAGGCGCAATGCCACCGCACCACGATCCGTACATACATGTTTACTTTTTTTCAATTTTCATTCAATAATGCATTCAAAAGTATTTTAAATGTTTTCGTAGTTGTTAAAAATCGTATTATCCAATTTGCTTGTTAAAGTTCCGATTATCATTTTCAAACAATTGACTTGAATTTTTCGTTCAACTAATCTTAAGCATAAAAATAACTCAACCTAAAGTAACTTAACTCAATAAAACTAATGAAATGTCGAACATCTATGCTGGCATAGCTTTCGAATACGAACAATGAATAATTCGTATGAAAAGCCACAACTCTCTGCGTCTCCCTCGCCTTTCCTCCTTCAATATCCGCACACACTATGCCTGAACTGTTTTAATGCTAATGCCATCTCGCTTTTCCTTCACTACGCCTTCGCTACCAACAGGCCAGCTCGCAGTCGGGCTATCTGCGTCGGAATGGCGCCATCACCGGTCCCGGTGGCATGAGCCTGAGTCAGCGCAGTCATTCGGCAGCACCGAGCGACAACTACCACGGCGGCTCCGCCGGCAGCAGTCACGGCTACTATCGCAGCAGCAGTCCGCGACGCGGCTCGTTCTCGCCGCCCGACGATCGCTATATAGACTATCCAGTTCTTCCAATACACGCCCCGAACGCCGGCTACGGCGCACCGAGCGGTGTAGCGAGCACTTTGAGCGCTGTGGGCGTAGGTGCTGGTGGCGTCAGCACTGCAGCGTCCTCCGCACAACAGACTCGCTTTCAATCGCGTTCAGCAACTGCCACGCCGACGGGCTCACCCAAGAAGCGACAACTGCCACAGGTTCGTATTCGGCGCAAGCAGCGAATTCGTTCTTTTCCTATCAACAAAAACTGCTATAAAATTAGAAGCAGCATCAGAACACTGCTGAATGTTTCAGAGTTTGAATGCAATCGAAAATAGTTATTTGACTCGTGGTGGTTCGAGTCGTTCGTTCTAACTGTAACTAACTTTAATCTTGAAATATTTCTATGCCACCTATTTGTTTGTTTTTTCAGGTCCCGCAGACATCGCGCAGCGCCATGCTACGCGATCGCTTGGGTCCCGAGTTCGATGAGCGATTGCCGGGCGGCCGCTTCGGTCGCCATCGCACACGGCAGTCGCACCATCAGGCAACGTATCGCAGCACCGGCATGGGCGGCTGGGAGCGCCACTACACCGGCCTCTCGGACAGCGATCTGCATTCGATGGAGTCGCGCGTGCGGCCACGCCACTCGCTGTCGCCCGAGAAGGACTTCATGGGCGAGTTTGGCGACTCGGACATGGAGTCGGTGGTCAGCGTCACCTCGAGTGCATTCTCCACACAATCGGAGCGACCGCGTGGTTCGCGTGGACTGAGGTAAGTACGAGTGCGAGCAGCTAGCAACCTAAAAGGCTTCTCGAGAATTCTACTTCACTTCGACAACCAACAACCAAACCAAAAAAAAACAACATGGCTTTCGTTTTGGGTTTCGCTGTATTTTTGTTGTTGTTATATACCAGTACCAAAAAAAAAGAACCATGCAAACTAAATTTACTGCACCACTACTAAATCCAACTCTCGAACAATCAATCAATCAAGCAATCAATCAGTGATCGAATAAGCAAATCGAATCAGTCAAACAAACAAAGCAAATCGTACAAAACAAATTGAAATTCGTTGTTAATGACACGAGCGCAAAATTTATACAAAATCCGTTGTGCCCGTCCCTCAGCCCCAAGTCCCCTCCCCACCACCCGTACTGGAGGCACCCATCCCGTTTGCAATTATGGCGACCCGCTGGAAAACAAAATCCAAACTTGGTCTTGCATTTTGTTTTCAAATATTTTAATTTTACATAATTTCCCCCCCGCCCCCCGCCCCCCCATACTCGAGTGGTTAAAACTACACCTAACTACTCTACTCTACTCTACAATGACGCGCGCTAATTTTATGTTGAAATGCTTTTTTGTACGCCAACAACAACAACAACAACTACCACCACCACCAAAACAACAACAATAACAACTACAATAACACGCAACCACACAAATGAAAAACGTGAATTCCGAACCGGCGACCAACTGACCTGGAAATGTACACCACGCTGCTGCGAACTGCACGCTCCACCCACACACGCACACAAACGAATTTGCTTCTTTTGAACATCGGCAACAAAAAACCAAAAACAACAAACATACTACAACACCAACGAACCAAATAACCAAATGGCAATGAAACATTCCATAATTTTGCATGCGCATGCGGACACCGCCACAAATCCCGCCAAACCCAACCGAATCGAACCAAATCGAAATCGAAATTCAAAATCGAAAATCGATACCGCTATGCCAACGACCAACGACTTGCAATCTTGCAAACAATGCCACCAACAAACAACAACTCCGCGCACTAATATACAAACACCCACACACACACACACGCGGCCACACACACGAATCCCGAATGTACAAAACGGAATGATCCCAAAGCTTACCACGCAACTGGCGCACGCTGTTCGGCGCCCCGCATCCCAGTCCCGGCGGCAGCACCACGCTTGGCCAAGGCCAACGCGGCCGCGGCAGTGGCTTTTTCGAACGCTTTCGCGCCAATACGATCGAGGTCGATGATTGTGATTTTTTACCGCCCAGCCTGACAGCGCCGTACATGGGTCGCGCCTACACGCCGCCGCAAATGCAGGACACGCCCACCACGCAGCAGCTGCTGCTGCTGGAGCAACTCGAGCAGCTGCAGCAGCTCGCCGAGCTGGCCGCATCCGAGTCACCACCGAATACGGCCCTGACCACGGCCGCCACGACCAATCCACACAATTCACTATTTAGTAGTAGTAGTACGACCACATCAGGCGCAGCAACAACCAACACACAGCCACACCACCTGTTGCCGCCGCCGCCACCACACCGCCAACTACAACTACAACTACAACTGCAGCTGCAGCCACAAGAACCACAACTACAACAACAACAACTGCCAACGCAACTTATGCTGACCGAGGACAATAGCGGCGCCCTAGTCGATCCCACTGCAGCGTATCGCCTGATGGAGCCGGGCGCGGACCCGGGCCTCATGTTGCTGGACTCGGGCGTGGCGATAATACCGCCAACGCCGCCACCACACAACGTCAACACACAATTACAACTACAACAACAACAACAGCAACAACATTCACAACTACATCCAACACAAACGACACACTCACTCGATCCACTCCACGACCATGCACCCCTCCATGCCGCGCACACATTCAACCCGCATCAGTATCTGCCCCACATGCCCGACTCCATCCATTTCCCCGAGTTCTTAGCGCACGCCGCCGACTTCTCGCCCTTCTCCGAGCAGCTGTTCCGCCGCAACAGCGCGGTCGCCTACCCCTTCGTCGATCGCCTGCCCTCGTTCGATCACCTCAAGCGCATCACGTCGCCGGTCGTGAACTTCTTCCGCCACAGCCCCGGCTCGTCGCTGAGCACGCCGAGCGTCGCGCACGCGCCCCATCCGCACGCCCATTCCGTGTCGACCTCGCCCTCGTCGTACGTGGGCTACGTGCGCGATCACTACGACAACACGTGCAGTCACTGCCAGAACGGCAGCCAGCCGGTGGTGCTCTCGACCAATGCCGCACTGAGCACGGCCGGCGTCGCCATCGGCGCCTGCGACAATCCCTACTGCTTGGCCGATGCGCATCCGCATCCGCAGCACCATCCCGTCGCCTATCCGTACACGGCCGAGCAGCTGTTGCGACGGCCCTCGCTGTCCATGTATCAGCCATCGTCCGAACCCTCACTGCCCACTATGGACCCGGCAATATGCGGCGAATGTGTGGACCAGCACTTCGTGAGCGGCCTCACCGCGCCCCAAATCGATCTGGGCGCAGTGCCCACCTACCACGTGCACACGCCCACGCCGACCGCGCACAAGAAGGCCAAATCCTCGCTGGCGCCGCCGCCACAACTGCCCACACAGTCGGTGCTACGCCTCTCGCGCCAGCTGAGCGAGGATGCGCTCGTCACAGCGGTGCCCATTGCCGAGGCCAAGGCGCAGCCCACTTCCATACTGAAAAAGCCAAAGGCCGGCACCACGCTGGACCGTCGAAAAATGTTCCACGAGGGCCAATCGCGCTCGCTGGACTACGACGATCTGCACGCCAAGAGCTGGGGCCGTCGGCGCATACGTTACGAAGACGAGCTCTACGATCCGCCGCTGGAGGATATGTCGCGGCGGTACGGCTCCGAGACGAACATACGCCAGTCGTACATGGGCGCCAACGTCGATGCGGCCAACCCGCTCAGTCACTCACACTTTCTGGTCACCGACGACAAGATCGTGACCATCACCTACGACTCGGACGTCGGCTGGACGCGACGCGGCGTGGCGCCGTCGCTGTTCCGCGATCCGCGTCGTCGCTTCGACGGCCGCGAACGCAACCACATGTCGCTCAATCTGCAGCGCACCAGCCAGCAGAAGCTGTACGGCGCCGCGCTGCCGTACCAGAAGCGGCGGCGCAACCTGCCGCATCCGCCCAGCGCACAAAACGCCCACAACTTTTCGCCGGTCGAGGCCTACGACGACCCGAACGACCCCATGCTCGGCGACGCTGCCACACATTCGTCCGCCGCGCTGCCGCATAGTGGCGACGACGGCGCCGCCGACCGGCCCGGCCCGATCGGCGAGCAGCACGACGCCGGCCGGCAGGCGGCCGCCGCCGGCGCATCGCCCAATCAGCCGCGCCACTCATCCATCGCCTCGAAGCGCAGCAAGTCGCGCGTCGAACAGCTGCAGCACGAGTCGGGCAGCGACCGCAGCAACCTCGTGAGCATCAACGATCAGCCCGAGTACTTCGAGTACGACGACTACCTGATCGCGGCCGAGTCGCACGGCGGCCGCCACACAGCGGGTAGTGGTAGTGTTGGTAGTAGTAGTAGTAGTGTTAGTGGTAGGCAAAAAGGGAAAGAAGTTTCATCTGGCGCGCAACAGCAGACGAAATCTGGTAGTGGGAGCGGCAGTGGTGGTGGTGCTTCGACCGCTGCTGCTGCTGCTGCTGGCAATGTCGTCGTCGGTGGTAATATTTCTAATAATGCTTCTTCTTCCTCTTTTGCAAATTCCCATCATGGTGTCGCTAACTCCACATCACCTAAACGTGCCTCATTGAAACATACAAATACTACCAATTCAAACGACGCTAACGCTAACATAACGGTTGACGGAACTGCAACAACAACAACTACCATACAAACTACAACAACAACAATTACATCCACAAACATCACAACAACCACATCATCGTCGAATACAACGACAACCGCATCGACGACGACGACGGCGACGACGACACCGGCTGCAACAACAACGACTACAACAACCAATTCCGATCCGAATACAACGACGACCGCCACCGATGACGCCGCTGCGGACGACGCCGATGCACCGTTGGACGTCATCGATTGGGATGCCATCGACGCCATGTTGGATGACGACTTTAGCGAGTACGACAAGGAGAAAAATGGTGGTGGTGATGAGAAGAAAGACGACGCGAACTTCAGCCAAAGTGTGGACGAGAAAGTCGGTAAGCAACAAATTAAGTTGTTAAACCATTTCTATAAAATTATGGTTTATGCTGTTTGAGGTGAGGATTCGGCAGCCCGGAATGGCTGTTATATGTAGAGAAGGGACTAAAAACGGGATTGATCGAAATTTTCAATCGCAAAAGGGTTTGTGATTGGAAAATAGTCCAAAGTGGCATCTCCTGGATCATTGAATGGAACATCTGACGTTAGTTTTACTAACACGTAACCTAACTTTTTCATTAATTGAACTAAGACTTTGTTAGCTGAGACATACAACAAAATGTATTGTTTCTCGAGGTTCTAGACTGAAGGGAAGATAGCATAAATGATGGACCATGTTTCCTGGAAATGTCTGAACCAAGTGGAAATAATTAACACTAGAAAGACCATTGCGGTAATTTTGACGGTATTTCATTTTTTAAGTATTTGTATTTTCTTTAGTATTTCTGTCAACTTTTGCTTTGAAGATCTCTATTTTTTATCGTGGAAAATTTTATATTTTTTAAAAATTTGTTTTTTGAAAAATCAGTCAAATCCCATGTGCACTTTTCGAGATATCAGCGGCTATGATATGTAGTCTTTGTAGGTATGGAAAACTTGCGGTCTTTCTAGTGTTAACTTTGGAAGCAATGCTCTCAGCCAGTCCTATGGGGAAAATTATGAGACGGACCCATCGATCTTTATGTGAAATAAAGTTTGACGTTTCTGGCACTAACTACTACATATTTTCTACTAATATAAGATACACAGACTGTAGCTAATTCAAATAAAGAAGTTTAAAACATATTAACCCATTAAGCCCTGAGCGTTGCGTTTGCGCAACGTTTGGTAATTTCGCTATAGTTATTAAGTAATTCATATAAGACTTGAAAATGGGTAAAATTGGATTAGAATTGATCGTTTTAGATTCTGCCATACTCAAATTTCAAAATTATTTAAATATTCATAAAATTTTTTCGATCCAAAGTCAAAGGTTTTTTTTGGGGAATTTTTGAAATTCAATCAAAAATACGTATTCTTCAAACCTATCCAAATCGCTTAGTGGGCTGCATTTTGCAATGCTAAACTATTTCAAAATAAGTTTTGAAAATTTTTTTTTTATTTTTTAAACAAAAAATATGCTTTAAGTTTTGTGTTGCGCGAATGCAACGTTGGGCCTAAACACTGCCAATTTTCATACAACGCAACGCGTGAAAATGTCAAAATCCAAGCAGCTGATATTTTATTGGTAAATTTTTTTTCCGCAAATGTTTGATTTTTTTATTTGTGTAGGTAGGTAGGTTAAATGGTCGCCTCTAGGGCATCACTTAGGCCTTATGGCCCATTTTGTTACCTATCCGATTTCAGTGTTCATTGGAGCCACTTGGAGGCTCTAATGAATTTGTTAATGTTGCTCGGTGACGTCTTTTCGAGGTCAGCTAAGTGCGTGCCCAGGTGTCGTAAGCGCGTTCTCGCAAGCGCTGGACATGTACAGAGGAGGTGCTCGACGATCTCCTCACAGTCCTCGTCCCTGCAGCTTCTGCAGAAATCGTTATAAGGCAGACCAAGTCTGCTAGCATGTAGGCCAATGAGGCAGTGTCCAGTAATGTCTCCCACAACAATCCCTATCGAGGGTTTGTTCAGCAGGATCAGTTCCTTGGATCTGCTCTGGTTGGTCACAGGCCAGATCTGTCTAGTTATGGTGCACGTTTGTTCGTTGCGCCATCTAGTGTTCGCTCTGCTCGAGTATACCTTTCCAAGGTGTAACTTACAAGTGGAGAGTGGTATTCCCACTACCTCCACCGCGCTGATGGATTGCAGCTCCGTGCCTGCTCTTGCCAGCTCGTCGGCTATACAATTACCCTCTATGTCCTTGTGCCCAGGCACCCAGCAGAGGTGCACTCTGTACTGCGCTGAAATCTCATTAAGAGATTTGCGGCAGTGGAGGGCTGTTTTAGAACGGGGGTGAGCGCTCAGGGGGAGCTTGTATTGCTGCCTGGCTGTCGGTGTAAATAGTGATGTCCCTGTAGGATATCATATTAACTCTAAGCCAGGCAGCTGCCTGGCTGATGGCCGTGAGTTCGGCTTGGAAAACGCTGCAGTGATCCGGTAACCGGAATGATAATCTAAGGTCCTGGCTTTTGCAGTATACACCGCTGCCAACCTTGTCGTTCATCTTTGAGCCGTTTGTGTAGAAGGTCGCCATATTGTAGGCCTCTTGTGGTAGCTCTCGGTTCTCCCATTCGTCCCTAGAAGGGATCTTAGCACTAAAAAGTGGTCTTGATAGTGGTTTGGGGATAGTGTAGTCAATCTCCGTTACATTGCACGGAATTCTGTTGACAATGGTAGCGTGTCGTACATCGGTTCTTGACCATGGTAGGATCGCGTTGAGTCTAGCCGCAGAACAACTCGCCACAAACTCACCATATACGTCTATGGGAGGCAAGTGGAAAATTATTTGTGTAATGTTTGCGAAAAAGTATTTGAACAAAAGGGAAATAGAAAATACCCTGAATGATTCGGACGAGGAGGACGAAGCAGTTAGAAACTTCAAATACGTTGATGTCGGAGATGGTTGTGCTACCTCCCGATGAAGTTGCCCAAATTAGTGACATGGAAGACGATGACGAAATCGGATCAAGCGGAAGCCATTCCTAAAGAAGTTATAAATATGCGCAATAAAAACTTTTTGAAACTTTGATTTTTTTCTTGATTAGGTCAATTAATAAGATTGTGTAAAATTTTATGGAAATCGCACAAGCCTTTCTGGGGTCAGGTTCTAATCGGTTAAGAAGATTTGGTAAAAATTAAAAAAAAAATTACATGAAAAAGATACTCAAGTGGGAAATATTGATTACTTTTTGAAACATTTTAATATTTTACTAACCAACAATTTTTTTCAACAGATGGCAGCTTATCCGATACGTCAACCGATCGCAAAAAAGGCCCCGCGGACCAAGAGCGCTCGCCGAAAAGCGGCAGCGGTATGGGCAAGAAATCGAATTCAACGTCACAGCTGTCAGCAACAGGTATGCGCCAAACCACATTTTTCACTTCAGTTCACTTGCTACCAATGCATTAAACTTTATACAAAAAAAAAACAATGCTAAAAACTAATAACAATTGAATTGAAATCAGCCAACGTTTACTTTCCAAGCATTTAACTTCTTAGTACGAAATCCCGAAATATCTCATAAACCGAAAGTTCGTTGTCGACACTGCGCATTCCGACACATTATCCCAAAATTCATTTTGTTTCATTTTAACGATTTTTTACAATATCTTTTGTTGTTGTTGTTTTGAATTTGCCATATGGAAGTTCAGTATTGCTTTGCGACAAAAGCGATTCGGCCATTTTTACGGCGACTTATTTGCGAAATTCATTTTCATTTCGCCTCGTTTCCATTAACGTCATTCAAGGGATTTATTTGGTGAAGCATTAACATACGACACAACTTAACTGCCTGTAGAAATTGTGAAATGTTTGAAATTGAGAAACTTTTGAATAACCTGGACTAACTAACTGTTACCACATTTCAATCAACCAACCAACCAATCAATCAATCAATCAATAACAAAGGTCGTAAAAGACGTATGGGCTTTGGAAAGAAGGGTAAGAACTCGTTTTCGGTGCACCGCAGTGAAGAGGTTCTGCCAGGTGAGATACGCGGCGTGCTGTCGCGCGGCTCGTCATCCGAAGCCGACGGCGGCGAAGCCTTGGCCGAAGTTGGCGCCAGCTCTGGTGGGGAAAGGTTCGCAAACAAAATCTTGTATTTTGTATTATTTTTTCCATCTATCTATGATTTGTTGTCTTATGATTTTTCAATATTTTGATTTCGATTTGATTTTGCGTTCGAAACTGTAATTTGTTGATTTGGAATTATTGTTTGTTGAAACAAAAAATGCTTACGAAAAGATGATAAACATTAGCCCAACTATCCACTCAGATAAAGACAGCTTTTGAGTTTGCTGCCAAGCTTTATGCCTTGCAACAACAACACCCTCTACACAGCTCGCTCACCAATGCAAAATGCATGCTACATGAGTACAACAACAACTGGAATGCTGCTGCTGGAATGAAACTAGACTGCAATCGAACATGTCACCCGAGACCCCAACGCTACAATATCTGTCTCGCAGCTGACAATATCTGTTTTGTTTGTTGTTGTTGTTTCTGTCGTACACACACACACATAGGTACATCGAGTATGCAACATGCGTTAATTGAATTGCGAGTCCATCTTAACCCAGCCCCGCCAGTTTTTCTTTAATTCCTGCCTTCAGTTTAACGGCGCGCATTCGCAACCGCAATTCGATTGCCATTGTCGAAATCGAAAGTAAACTCCAAAGTCGATACGTATTTTTAGGCTTTTTCCGCTGTACATCGGCCGAATTTCGCATTCAACGCAAAAGCTTTTCGGTCTCCACGCGCCGAAAAGCTTTGGCGCCTTGAATTGAAGCCAACATTTGTGCAATGCTTTCTTGCTCCAACACCAAGTCGAGCTTCAGTTAGCCAGTTCACCTATGCCAGCTGCATTCCTCACGCTCACTCACTAAAATATGCATCAATTTACACATTGTTCGTACTCGCCGCTCTCAATAGTAATCAAGTAACCACTTAGTTTGCATCACTAACTGCTAATTAAAAAAAAAAATTGCTTAAATTAATGCGGCGCGCGCTTCAAGTTTGTACGTTAAAGTTTTCTTTTTAAATATTGTTGAATGTCATCTTTGCTAAAATATTCATTATAGAGTACAAACTATACAATTCGAGCAATTCGTATGCATTAGCAGATTACAATATTTGCCATACTTCTAACTATATAAGTACATAAAATTACATACCTACAGTTAAACCAATTTTCTGCAATTTGCATAAAGTTCCTACAATTTGCATGCCTTCTCTTGCCCACTCGTACATATATACATACATACGTAACTTACAAATAAACAATTTGAAATGAAGCATAGAAGAAAAGAAATTATTTACAGCCTTAAAGCATCGATGTGGAGTAGCCGGTAAGCGTTTTTTAGTCCATACATTCTTACTTGAATTGAAAACTCTTTGCTTTCATATTTTTGCATCACTTTAAACTTGAAAAATAACAACACAGAATCTCTCTTAAAGAGTACATAGTGCGCTCCTAAATTATGTCTTCTCATTTTTCACTTGCATGCTATCAAAAAGCGATTTGATCACATTCGAACATTTGATAACTGGTTCAATTACAACCATTTTATGCTAATGACATCCGGTTAGATCACAACTATTACTATCAATAACTAGAAAGATTAAGCTCCATCCACACTTTCAAAACCCTCTTCAATTATGCTCATTTCTATGCCACCAGAAACCGGTTAGATTACATGAATTTGTATACTACTGAAATCGGTTCAATTACACAATTTCTCACTATTTAAAGTTTGTTAAATTATGTTAATTTGTATTCTACCAAAAACCAGTTAGATCACAAGCACTGGTTCACTATCAAAACTCGGTTATCTTACGCTTTTCTGAACTAATCCGGTTCAATGGCCTTCTTTTTACACTGTCTAAATCTAATTCAATCAAATTCAGTTCTATATAATTGAAAACTGAATAGATGACTCATTCTTGTGTTAAAAAATTAGTTACGTTTCACTAAATTTTGTACTGTCGAAAACCGGTTACTTTATGCTTTTTTCTATGCTACAGAAACCCTGATCCATTACACTTATCTTTATTATCTCAAAAGCCCTTTAAATTAGACCCAAATTAAACTATTGAAAGCGGTTTCATAACGCTATTTTTTCACTATTGAAAGCCGGTTAATTTATAGGAATTTTTATTCTATCAAAACCCGCTTAGATTACAAGCATTCATCTTTTAAATAATCACTGCTAATTATGCTTTTCTACACAATTAAAATCTGGTTCAATTAGCCTCTTCCTAAATGATCAAAATCTGATTGAATTATACTAAGTTCTTTAGTATCAAAAACCGGTTACATCACTCTTATTTCTATTATTTCTAAGCTATTGAAACCTGGTTCAAAAATATAAATTTCTATAGTACCAAAACCGATTCCACTATTCTCATTTCAACACTAACGAATACTTAGTAGAATGCATCCATTTTTATACCATTGAAAATCGGTTAGGTTGCACCTAGTTTTTTATTGTCGAACGGTTTCAATTACTCCAATTAGTATGCCATTGAAAATCTGTTAAATTTAACTTATTTTCATACAATTGAAGACCAATTGAATTCTATCAAAAATCGGTTATAATTTAAAAATTTTTAAACTAATATAATAAAAATTAATAAAAGTATTCTTATACTCAAATTCCTTTTATTTTTCCGTTTTCCTATACTCTCAAAATCCGATTCATTTACACCCATTTCTAAACTATCCAAAACCGATTGAAAAATATGAGTTTTTACTATCAAAAACCTAGCCAAATCTATCAAAAACCGGTTATAATTTAAATGTGTTTAAGCTGATAAAAAACGGATAAGATTATAAACATTTGTATACTTTTGAGAACCGATTATTTTACGCTCTTTCTCTCAAAATCCGATTCAATCAAATTGGTTTTCGAACTGAAAACTTGTTCAATTACACTAATTTCTATGCAACCGACACTCAGTTCAAAAACAGCAAATTTTTTATTTACAACACTGCTTCGCTGATGCTCATTTCTACACTATCGAAAGCCAGTTAGATTGCACTCACATTTATATTGTCCAACGGGTTAAGTTACTTTGAAAATCCATTTGAGTAACCTTATTTTTACATTTACTAACGAAAACCGTTTCAATTTTATCCAAACAGGACATAATGTGACCATTTAAAAAATACGAATTTTTATTATTTTTACTACTGAAAACCGGTTTTATTAAATCCATTATTAACCAATAGAGACCCGGTTATTTTATGCTCTTTCTTCACTATCAAACTCGAATTTAATGACACTAATTTCTATGCTATCGTAAACGGGTTCAATGTAGTTCCGTTTTATTCTATCGAACCCCGGTTCGAAAAACCCAAACATTTTATAGTTTTACTATTGAAACCCGGTTACATTACACTCATACTCTTTACTATTGAAAACCTATCATTGTTATAGCGATTTCCACGCTTCGAAAATCTGTCTTTTTGAGCTCATTTTTATACTGTCCTAACTCGACTCAAATACACTAATTTTTATAGTTTCTAAAGCCTTTTTGACAGATCATATTTGTATACTACATAAATCCTTGTTTACTATTATCTTTCCTTTACTATCAAAAGTCGATTTAACTATTAATTTTTTTATACCATCAAAACTCGATCTAAATACTCTAATTTTTATACTATCGAAAGCCGTTTTAATCTCAATCTCGTAATCTAATGTTTATCATCTTTTGCAAATGCAATTTCAGACATAAGCATTTATCATTTTTTTTTTTTACTTAAGAATTTATTGCCGCTCAGTGGCGCCGAAAGGGCGCAGATATCGCCGTAAAGCCAACCACTAACACATTTCAATAGTTTTAAGTGAAGTAGCAGTATTCGCTGTCATATCTGCGCCGCTTAACTGCGCCACTGAGACCTCGAATCACTGCAAGTCTATATTCAGGGAGACATAGAACCAGCCCATACATGCAACACAATCCTCCACAACTCAGCTCAACTACTCAAGTCCAACTCAATGCCACTCTCAACTCAGCGACACTCAAGCTTGTCATTGGTGTGACCTTCGCAGGTGATTCGGACAAATTGGCAACAACTTGATTCTCTCCCAAAGTATCTCAAAAAGCAAGCGTGCACTTGTGTACGCAGCGCCGAGGTTACAACCAATCGTGCGTTGTCGCGACCAATTGCATTGTTCTTACTAAATATCATCCGAAACTATACAGAGAAACATTACCAAATATATAACTACTCATCGCATCTACTAGTAAATATGCTCAAAACAATTCTCACACAAATATCTTATACAATAATTCTAACAACTAACCAATCGATATGGTAACGTTAACGTATTTATCGTTTCGTTTTGTACGTTCATTTGCTTCACTAACACTTTGTTTGCTACTGTTGTCTCCTGATTTGTCATTTTAGTTGTGCATTTTTTATTTTTCGTTCTCACTCTTGTTTGCTGATTTTCATGTAGTCTCTGCGGTGACATTGTATCTTCTAAACATTTACGCGGCGGCGACAGGGGCCACAACGTAAAACACTTCCTTGTACAATATAGTTATGAGAAATGTTAAATGTGCAATGTGAAAAAATTAATAGCGAATAATTGTAAAAAGTCCAGCTACCACGTTGCCAAGGAAGAGCAGCATTTGTCCTTCGGTTAGATATTTTTTTGTCAGCGAACTTACGACCAATCGAATCGATCTAATCACTTTGCTTAAGATCACAGTCAAAATTTTGTTACTCTACTCTATCCATTCCAACTACTTGTGTTTCGCCCCCCACGCCACTCCACAGACCAGTATCAGGCTCAATATAGCACCGCCTCCGGCACCAGCACTTCTTCTTCGCATCATCCGCACCATCAACGTCAGTCGCGCGGTTCCGCTGGCAGCATTCAAAGATCCGTCGAGGTTCCGCCGTCGACGTCCGTGACGCAATATCGCGCTGGCAGCATTCACTCGATCTCTAGCTCCGAGGGTTCATCGTAAGTTAATGTGCAACACGCTTGCACTGCACGCCTAAACCTAACCTACAAATCAAATGCTATCAAAACCGCAACAACAATTATCCGTCTCGTGTAGTTGCATCTCGCTGTTAACACATTTTCCGTGGCTCAAATGCAAACTAGCCGTAACTACTTACATACCTACTCACATTAAGTTGGCAGCCTGGCTTGCTGTTGTCTCTGTCTACCTAAACTAAACTCTCGCTCACTAACTACAACTATCTCACTCGCTCGATCGCTCGCTCGCTCTCTCTGTCTCTATCTCACTGTCTATTACTCTGCTGCTGTAACTCTCTGTCTCTGTTTCTGTCATTGGCTCTGTTGCTTCTCTCTCACTCGCTCTGTAACTCTACTGTTCATCTCTTTCGTTGTCGTTGTGTGCAGTGTGCAATATGTGTTGGCCGCCGTCTGTTCGATGTGCCGCTTTGCAAGTTCCTAACTACTGTATTCGACTTGTATCAGCCTCCATGTACCGTGTACCATGTACTCGACTGCCGTTGGCGGTTATCCTCTTTTCAGTCAATGTTATATTTATTTCCATATGTGTGTATTTGTGAATTTTTCGGTTTATTCTTTTGTAAACTTTGACGAAACTAAAATCTGAATGCTTTCAATGCTCTATTTAAGCTTTTGTAAATATTTATGGTATAATTGTTCAACTATTTTCTGTAATGTATATATTTTCAAAATTATAATCGTAGTCGCTTAAATGACCCCAACATGTTGCTACAATAAGAAAATTTGGCGCTTTTATTAATTTGATGTTCGCAATGTGTCGCTAAGAATATGAGTGGGAACAATTCAATATATTATTTACTTGTTTTTATTGCATAAATAAAATTTTTATACGCTGCACTGCTACCGCGGGATGGTAGAGGATCAGCACAAGAACAGATATGATCGATAGAAATAAGTATTCAACATTATTGACATTCCAGACGATCATTTAGGAACACTATTAACAAAAGAAACTTCCTCAACATTTCAAGAAGTACTATGTTATATGACCACTAAAATCCTTGTAGAGACCAAACGCAAAGGTCTGCAAAGAACGCAATTGTAACGCAATGTTTGAATATACATGGAATTTTCAGAGACAAAAAGCATATAATTCTGAAAGCTTTGCGGAAATCCAGGGCTGTCTTCCTACTATTTCCACTCTCACTACAAACGTTGCGACATTCAACTTGCAAGTTATTACAATTTTCATTGATCATTGTTATCGCACTGAGCACTGACCAGCTATGAGCTCGTTGAAAGTGTGAAGAATCCTCTAGAAGTTAGTATAGAACAAAAAAATGTCCTTATCTTCTATTTCACTGCCGAATATGAACTTGTACGATAACACTGTACTACACCAAAAAAAAAAATAAAAAACAAATCCTAACAACGAACTCTGGTAGAGAAGCCCAAATTATTACTTAAACACATTTTCAATTTTTGCTTATTTCTGGCATTCAAGTTAATTCTTGAGCTTTGGTGTATTTAAAGACCCATAACAGAATTTTATGGCGAATATTTTCATAGTTCATTTGGTCCTTAAAAAGTCCTGTTTGAAAGGACATTTTTGGCATTTTAGAAAAATAGGGTCAAGTTGACCCATAAACATGTTAGCTAGAGGGTTAAAGTGCTCCACAAAAATGTTCCTCGTAGTATTTTACATCAAATTGCTAATCACATCATATACCTAAAATGTAAACTTACATGATTTTCGTATGTCGATTCACAATAAGAATATGCAAAAGGGGGAAAACTTTGACCCAAAAAAAAAACAAATCATACGTAAACTTTCAAAACACGTAAACACGAAATACGTAAAATTTTGTTTGCCCTCTCTACCAGAATCCGTTGTCCCAACCTTGTTATTTAAAGAAAATTGATCTTGTTGCGCAGTGTATTTAAAAGACACAAGATCGACCTATGTACTTCTATAGATGCGCTCCAAAGTAAACATGACTTTTTTAAAAACATAATAACAAAAATTTTTTTGTGGGCAAAGCTAATTAAATTTGAACCGTCTGAAAGCATGTCGAATGTGTCTTTTACATTGTCGGCCCAAGTGCCCTTTAGGATGTCGGTGAAAGCCTTTTGAATCGTTTCTACGTACTCAAAACGCTGTAACTTCAACGGCATTTATTGTATTTTCCCCAAATGTTACAATTTGCAAAATGTCCAAAGAAGCAAATATGAGAAATGATTGATGTCTAAAATGCGCTTTTAAGTAAAAAAAAAATAGTCATAAGTGCCTATCGATTAAGTCGCCTCAGTCAACTTGTGCGGAACAAACCGTGCACACACTTTTTTGGAGCCCAAATGATTAGTTAAACTGTAATCAATTGATGTTATTCAGATGTTTAATTCCATATGCCTGAATTTTCATGAGGATTTTAATTGATCTTGGATGAATAATAATACAATTTTCAGTGAACTTGTGTAGAACAAAACATTTTGGTAGCCCAATGTTCTGTTAAAATGCAAAAAATTGATATGATTGAGATGATTAAGAATTTTTTACAATTTTACTGAAGAATTTTTTTTAGAATTTTACTAAAGACTTGAGCTAATTTTTGAGGAAATCACTCACAGTTTCGATGTAATTTGCCGCACTCTCGGATTTCGGATAGTCAACATGTTGGTTATCATTTCAGTTTTCATGACTGTTTTTTAATCGTGTAAACCACTCATGAATTCTACCACGGGACCACCATAAACTTGATTCATTCGTAAAATGTTTCGGTAAAAGTTTTACCAAGTTTAAGTCAACATTAATATTGACTTTTATTTTTGTACCGATATCGCTTCACTTCCGCTTTCAGTAAAAGAAATTTCCATGACATTTTTTTTGGCTGGAAATTGGAAAAGGACGTATCTTTTCAACAAACTAGAAGTGCTCTATTTCAATAATGCTCTATTTCCTGCTAACCTTGGAATGCATCTTTTCGACTATATAGCCGATATTTTATAAAACCTTTCCACTTTTGCTTCCATGCGACAACATGCAACTTTTTAGACACCGAGTCCGAGTATGGTTCAATTAACTAAACTTATGTAAAAAAATTGTTTGAAGTCTCCAAAGTGAATATACAACTTCAAAACAGAGAAGTATGCACGCTTCTTGACAGCTTTTTGATGGCAAACCGCAAGCCTTTCGAAGGGTAGAAACTCATAAATATTGAATGCTGAAATGTACATGTTTTTGCTGTTTAACTCGGAGTTTGTATATACGATCGACTAACCGAACCACTAAATCACGGCAGGTTGGTTAGTTTGACATGGCAGATAGATATACATTTATTTATAATATATCTGTCGATTCACAAATTAATGTCTCATCTGGCCTTTTATTTTTCAAAAATCATAGCTAACAATTACAAGCATCCTTTACCTGTACTGCGCTTCTTCTTGATTTTTATATGATGTATATATATTTTTTTCGAATTTGCTTGAATTTCTTCCCCTCATTTTCTCAAACTCTGTAATTTGATTAGACTTAAATAATAAATAAATAACAAAATAAACAAATACAAATATATTTTGAACCATCCATAACTTGTTAAAAAAAAATAATAAATTACAAAATTATTCTCGCTACTGGGAATTCAGGAAATTCTCATTCAATGCTGCTAGAATACTTCTATGACTTACTTAGTAAACGATCTAAGTAAGTGATGAGCGAACATCGGGGTATCAAAAATCCACTGTCACCTGGCTCGCCGCCCGATCCTTCAGTCTAATTTTAAGAGTTGCCGTCGAGGATGTCGTAATTGTTTCAGTTTCTGCTTAACTATCTGCATGATCTATAAAACCACTACGTATAATGCATGTTATATATACAATTTTATTTTTTCGGAACAAATTCAGTATAGCGAACCCACATGAAAAAAAAAACACTGAAAATTGGGCCATATAGAGCGAATTTCTGTTAATCTAACAAACTAAAAATTTTTTCGCGGAAACGCCCAAAAAAGGCGTGGCTCGGGGTCAAAGTTCAAAGTTTTAATCAAAAAAACTCAATTCCAACTCAATCTCAATCTCTCTCTCAATCTCCAACTGAATTACACGATATGGGTATCAAACGAAAGGTCTTTTTCATACCTTTTTATTAATATGCAACATTAGATACATAAAATGCACTACTAAAAAGTTTTAAGCAAAAAAATAAATTTGTATAAAATTTTTTTAAAAACAGATTTTTTTCTCGAAAAAATCCATAATAAAGGTGCAATAATTTTGTTACCATATTATAGCCTGTGAAATTCCCTTTACAACGAAATATAAAAATGTATACTTTTGCTGTTTTTCAATATATATTTTTATTTTTTTTTCTAACTTGACCTTTGGTCCACACAACTTCCTCGCGAAGACCAAATGGTTCCCAAAAGATCCCATTTGGATCTACAGGGATCCAAGCAGATAAAAGAAGGACACCGGTTTTTCCGAAAAATGAAGGGATTCACAATGGACCCAACAGGGTCTCCGAGTGGAAGTGCTTTGCCGCACACACCCCTTCCGTAACCTAACCTAACCTGACCTTTGGTCCAAAGTAATTTCGTAGTCATCTTCGCCATCACTTTTGGACAATGAGGGCTGTAGGGGGTTGTACAAAGTACCTGCTGTTTTAAAAAAGTTTTCAAAAGATCCTGATTTCTAGCTTTATATTCTTTAAGAAGCATAAACTTTGCCAGATAGCCATCGACAAAATCAGAAGTTTTGCACAATTGCAAAACATGGCCATTAGCAAACCAATGACTACCTTAATTTCCTTTCCATTAACTTTTCAAGGACATTTTCGCTGATTTCAAAAGCCTCTTCACTTTCAAATAGCTGGTAAAATTTGAAGGGATTCATGTGGTCCATATTGAAATAAAAATGAATATTTTGGATAGTTTAGAACTAAAAATCACACTTATATCCTTCGTTTATCGTTCAACGGTACTTTTCCACACTTATATTATTTGCTTACCGTTCAACGGTACTTTTCCACTTGTATGGGCGGCCTTCGGCCGGGCTGCTTAAAAAATAACCCTCATGGGAGTAACTAGGGGATCAGGTTCAGTAAGGAGCGTACAGTATTTTTATATTCAATTCCTATGATTGTAAAAGATCGCGCCTAAGCAATAACTTTCATAAATGCCATTTCAATATTGCAAGCAGATGCTTTTAACTCAATTTAAATTTAAATATAAAAGTGAAATCACAAAAATACACAATTTTTTATATTTAATTGTAAAGGGAATTTCACAGGCTACAACATGGTAACAAACTTATTGCACCTTTATTATGGATTTTTTCGAGAAAAAAATACGTTTTTAAAAATTTTTTATAAAATTTTTTTTTCGACCTTTCGTTTGATACCCATATCCCGTAAATCAGTTTTCAGATTTATTGAGTTTTTTTGATAAAAACTTTGAACTTTGACCCCGAGCCACGCCTTTTGTGGTCGTTTCCCCGGAAACATTTTTAGTTTGTTAGATTCAGGAGCCAACCCTCTATATAAAAGCATACTCATTTATTTTTTTCACGAAGGTTCGCTATACTGCATTTATGCCATTTTTTCATTTAATGAATATTTTCAAAATTTCAACAGCCACCTAACGCATCAGGAATGTCTACATTTAACAGCGATTGCAATTTTTTTGCATGCATGTCCACACCAAATGCCACAACTCTCACCCATACCTCAACAATTTTGAATAATGCAAACCCCCCCTTATCACTCACCTGCTCACGTACAACAACAACTCACACTTACTATATCTACTCTCTATATCTCCCTGTGTATAACTGAAACTTTTGCAAAATCGATATTGTACAAATTACTTTTCAACGTGGTTTTCGACTTTACGTTTTCGTTTTGATTTTCTACATTGTCTTGTATCCCAACTAACTGTTCTGTGCACCAATTCCAATACGACTCGAGCGCTTACATTGTTCACGAATTGTTTCTTTCCGAATCGCGTTCGCATGCAGATTCTCGCCATCGCTGCGCATGAACGACGGCCAGCTGTCGGAGTTCATAGACGGGCTGGGCCCCGGCCAACTGGTCGGACGTCAAGTCTTGGGCGCACCGTCGCTGGGCGACATTCAGCTATCCATGTGCCATCAAAAGGGTTTCCTAGAAGTAGAAGTCATACGCGCGAGAGACTTACAAGTGAGTACAACAACAACTGCATTCTTCCAATACAGAAGAATAGAAGACTGAATTTGGCGTTCGATTGCAGCAAAAGCCAACATCAAAAATGCTTCCCGCTCCGTACGTTAAAGTGTATTTGGTTTCTGGCAAACGGTGCATTGACAAAATGAAAACTTCCACGGCACGACGCACACTGGATCCGCTCTATCAGCAACAATTGGTTTTCAAGCAGCCCTACAACGGTTGCATACTCCAAGTAAGTGACGCCCGAAAATTCCCCTACAACTTTTAGTACATAAATCATTGAATTTGAAATGCCTTTTTTTGTTTGTTTCTTCTTTGTTCAGGTAACAGTTTGGGGCGACTATGGCCGCATCGAGAAAAAAGTCTTTATGGGCGTTGCGCAAATAATGCTCGACGATCTCGATCTGTCGAATATCGTCATCGGATGGTACAAATTATTTGGAACAACATCACTGGTCAGTTGTCCCACTAATTTAGGTCTATCTAGGCGCTCATCAATAGCATCTCTTGACTCACTAAAACTCTAGACTACTACATAACCTGCTTACTCACTAGTCACAGTAGCTAATTGAACTGTTGTTGTTCTTATCAAACACTTGAACAAAAATCGGAATAGTGAAATGCACACGAATCGGTTCAGCCACATCACACACAACACATGTAGTACTCGTATATGTAAATGGCTACTAGTTTAATTTCACCAACACATCCGAACCGAACTAGAACACATCAATCAATCAATCAATCGAAAAGACGTGACACAACACTCGCTTTGGAGTCCTTGCTCGCGAAATTGACAAATCTTTGGTGTGTGCGCACTCGTCTCGTCACACCATCAATTCGCTAGCCAACTAACTAAGCCATAATATCTAATAACAATAACAACAACAACACTCAGACTCAACATAACTCGCTATAAAACTTGCTATTAACTGTCATATTGCAAATCTGAGAAAAACAAAAAGCGCAAACATTTCACTACCTTCACCGAATTAGTTAAACGTTTGGCATAGAATCGTTCAACGTAGTTTATCAATAGGTATGTTCTGTCCACCTTTTGCGAACAATTTCATTTTGCTTTCTCACCCACGTTCTTATCGTAATTCGTTTTGCATTTTGCATGCTGAGCTTTTAAGTCGAACAATACATTTAAATTGCCTACAATAAATGAGAATATATTGTATATTGAATATATATATGGAATACATGAATACCAATCAATTATTATTATTATTATTATATACATAGTTACATAGTTGTTTACAATATGTGTGAACCACGCAGGTTAGGTTAGGTAGGAAAAGATCCACACTTCCACTCAGAGACCCATTCTGAAAGCCTTCTACAAGATGGTTCATCTATACTTGACACATGAGAATTCTGAATAACTTAGTGGAAAATGCAACAATTTCGATTTCCTCCGGTTAGATTCCTGAGCGTAAACAATATCGAGAAGATGATCACCATTTCCAGTCACATACATTTACGCTCTGTTTTCTGCATTTTTTATAACATTTCGGGACATTTCTGGGGTTCTGGAGCCGATTTCCTCGCAAATATTGGCCTTCAGAGAGTCGAGTGTTTGTTTCCCCTCTAAACGCGCGAGAAAGCAGGCTAGTCGAAATCACCATTTTTGAAGATAAAACATCGAGGGAACTTTTTTTTTTTAATTGACTGGCACGATAGTCCGCTTACGCGAGCCTAAGGCCTAGCTTCCCGCAACCACCCGTGTTGTGCGTGTGAATTTGTACGCGGGTGGAAGGGACCTACAGTTTTATGCCGGTTCCGAACGGCAGGTTGGGAGCTTTTTTCATAAGCAATTTTTACTCTCAGAGGTTTGCCATTTCCAGCTGAGAGAACAGCCACCGAAAGAGAAAACGAGTTTTCCCGTTATTTTTTTTAGGTGTTGTTACAGGCAGTATTTGAACCTGAGGTTGCTGCCTTCGACGCGCGGTCCAACGCAACCCAACATTTGGGCTCTGTTTACTGCATTTTTCATAAAATTTTGGGACATTTCTGGAATTCCTGGCGAATATTGGCCTTCAGAGAATCGAGTGTTTGTTTCCCCTCTAAACGCGCGAGAAAGCAGGCTAGTCGAAATCACCATTTTTGAAGATGAAACATCGAGGGAACATTGCCTTCAGTAAAGCTTCTTCCGGCTTATCCAGAGACATCAACCGTTGAACCAATTGCACTTTATAGGGAAACTAATGCAAATCTTTCTTCATAATTCTCCATAAAGTGATTTTCGCGATGTTCAATTGTGACGAACGGTATTGAAAGAAGGTCCCCGGGGCTTTCACAGACATCTTCACGAATCTTCCTCTATGTTCTCTAAACTCCGCGATTTACGCATTCACATAGGTTGTTACAACAGTTGAAACATTTCCGCAAGACGCGAATTTCTGCCCGAGGGACTTTATTGTGTTCACTGAAGACAATACGCACGCTGAGTTAAGATATTCGAAGAGATATTTTCAAAATAAAATTTCGCGATTTCTACGTTTAAAATTGTAAGTACTGTATAGATGATTCTAAAACGCTATAGAAGAAGCAAGTCGGGCAGCAACTATCAAAGTAATTCATAGTTCTCATGTGTCAAGTGTAAAAGGAACACCTTCTAATATTCCTCTGAAGTTAACAAACAGTCAGAATCCGGAGCAAACCAGTTTGACCTTTTAATGAAAAAGAACAGATCCGAAATTTCAACTTTTGCCACTCTAGCCAGGTCCATCAGGAATTTAGACCCCAGGATACGGAGTCGTCGTTCCTGCAGGGTCAGTCAGTGGCACAGGGAATATTGTATGGTTTCTATTTCATCGCTTTAAGATATTTGTATTAAAGTTTATAGAGAAGTACAGGTCTCCCTCGTATAGCGCGGTACTTCTACAACGCGTTTTCGATATAACGCGATTTAAAAAAAAACAGTTTTTTTCATTATGTTTTTTAATTTAAAAAAAAAAGAATGAATTTTGATTTTGAGTTGGAATGTACATACATCTTTAATTTAGTACCTACCTATTTTATTTTGGAAAAAGCTTATTGGAACATAACCCTAAAATTTATATGAAAGTTAAGTCTTCTTTTGTTATAAAGAAATTAAAATTCCCTTAGCTTACAACAAAATCTTTAAGCCAAGTGTCCAATATAGAGTTTTACGGTAGAGTGTAGACCGTAGAGACTCACCTGTTGTGAGTCCAATCGGCTCTACTACTCTAACCCTCTACGTAGATATTGTGTAGAGAAATTTTGAGTAGAGCTCTACCTACGCTCTATCGGCTGTGTCTACTGTAGACACATTTTTCTCAATGGTAGAGTTGCATGGTAAAGCAAAATCGTTTGATAGTTTGCTTCATTTTGCAGTCATTCAGTCGTGCGTGCGTATACAATTTTTTTTTTGAGTGAACCAAAAATTTGATTAGGTTAGTTTAGGTTAAACAAAATTTTTTGAAAAGTTATAATTAAAAAAAAAAAAGATAATAATTTATCGCTCAAAGCGGCTTGCTGCTGCCGTTCTATGTTTACTTGAAGAAGAAAAAATAAATAAAATAAAACGAAAATATTGAGATTGAATTGGAATCAGATTTGCGCTCAATTTCTTCGCTGCCGATGCGATTGCAATTTAAGCACAGAAGCACAACAATAGGCGCGCACGTAGAGCGAAAAACTCTATCAAACATCTATGATAAAGCGTAGAGCAGATGTAGAGCTCTACTGGACATGCAAAAATTGTGTATCCACTGTCGAGTTTTTAATGCGAGAGAGCTCTACCATACAGTGAACGTGGAGTTCTAGCATAGTCTGCGGGGTGTATACCAGTGTTACCAGATCAGGAGATTTGATCCAAGATTTAGGAGATTCTTGGCCTTTTTAGAGAATTTTTAGGAGGATGAATTGTTTAGGAGCTTTACATTTTATGTATGTTAGGAGATTTTTCGGATCCTTAGTGATTTTTTGGAAGATTTTTGGATAACTAAGTATGATGTATTGGGAACACTGGTAACAAAACATATTTTGGCAAATATTTTAACCCGGCATTGGTGTGGTGGGGTATACCATACCGCAGAGGTTGTATTTTTGTAAATAATACGGATATCAGTTTTATGTGGGCACTATCGCTTCTAGTAGCTGTTTATAATAGTCCAACCATACACATTTGCTATCCAAAAACAACTTAAGTGTGACCAGATTTGAGTCACATCCCGCTAAAGTTCATTGGGGTATGACATACCCCACCACACCAATAACGTAACTTTTTGTGTAAATGATTTTGAATTAAAATTGTTATCATCGATTTGTTAAAAAATTCACCGTACTGAAAAATAAGAGGCAAATACCAACTGCCCAACTGCTACGTGCAAGAAAAGCTCCCAGTTCAGTATTCGCATTTCGTCGCCGTAGAAAACGAATGTCGTATGTTCCATTGAATTCAATAGCACATACGACAATCGTTTTCATCGTATCATATGTTCCAAAAAATATCATTAAGGGAGTGTTCCCGGGTAGAATGCCGATTTTAGGCTGTTTTTCAAAAAATTATTTTGGAGCTACAAGGCAACATGCAATATTCTGGTTTTTTGCTTGTTGTTCCTTATTATTTGGAGAACAGAAACTCATATTTGTGTCAAACAATTTTATTTTCTAAGTACAAATTTTCAGTGGTCAATGTGACCTTGTTTTCACTGCTGGCCGATAATAAATTTCGGGAACCAGTAATCTGAAACAGAAATGGGTATGCAATTATTAATCTGCAATAAATTCCGCGGATGGTAAACCACAGTTTTAGTCAAAATGTTGATTAGAAACAAAATGGCGGCCATATGAAAAAAAATTGTCCAGTTTTGCCACCTTTTTTTACCTTTAGAGTGCTTGAAAATATATTTAACAATAATTTTTTGATGAAAACTTTGGTTTAGCATCCAATGAAAACTATCTAAAACATTTTCCCAAAATTTCAAGTCGATACCTCTCATAGTTGCTGAGAAAAATTATCGGCCAGTACAAAAAATGTGGTTTCGAGAAAAACGCGTTTAAAGTATCATGCGCAATGTATCAGCGGAGCAAAAAGAGCTGAGATTACTTCAATTAACATGCAAAAAAGTGGGTACTGAGTTTGCGGATTGAAAAACGACTTTGGGAGGTGATAGTATATAGTATAAGGTACAATAAAACGCCAAAAAAAAAAAATCGATTTTTTCAAACTTCTACCCAGGAACACTCCCTTAATACACAAAAATATCATGATTCTGTAAATCCTTGAAATAAGGCGAAGCTGTAGCAAAAAGAGCAAAAACCTTATACGACTTGCGAAAAATGTGCTAATTTTGACACCCTGTAATTCGCTCCTCTTTCAGGTTAGCTACAAAAAATTTAATGTCACATAACTTATGTATTTCATTTTTAAAACAGACTATGTTTTTTGGAAAATTATATACAGACATTTTTTTAAACCCCATTATATGAAGTCAACTTATAAATATCGGTACTTTTCGTTTATTTTTGTTGTATTTGATATTTTCTTTTACAAATTGCTTGCACATGAAGTGCTTTTGTATTTTCTTGCGTAAAAGTAAATAAAGAATAATATAAAATAGCTATATTTTATATTTGTGTTGTTTCGTGAGGTTGCGGCTATATCATGTCTTGGGGTATGTCATACCCCACCACACCAATAACGTAACTTTTTTCCACCACACCAACGCCGGGTTAATAGTCAAAGCACCCTATTGTGTTTAAAATTTTTAAGCTTACAAATTGTAAGCTCGATCTATCTCGTTCTCCCTTTTTGCTTTCACAATGAAATGCGGCCAAAAATTTTACTTTTTATTTAATTCATTTTTGTTTTTTTTGTTGTTAAGTTTTTGTTGTTAAGCTGGAGATGAATAAGAAAGGCTGCAATAAAAAAATTATATATATTTTTATTGGTTTTATTAGAAGTTTAATTCTTCGAAACTGATGCAAATTATAAAAAAAATTTTACGACATTTTTTTAACTTTTGGGAGGAAATTTCAGTATTTGTTTGAGATTTAGGAGAAAGTAATTTCAGGTATTTGGCTACACTGGTGTATACACTACTCTACGTCGTTTTACATGAGAGAGAGAAAGCTCTACGCAAAAACTCTATAGTGGACACATGGCTTTAAATTTGTTCGAATTACCGGAAGCATCGCTTTATTCATTCTTTCGTCATTGAGGAGTTCGACTGTAATTTTAGTCACTGTTGGATACAACTTTCTTATTCATATCGCTGTAAATATACTCACTCATCACAGTCGAATTTTTTTCGTATTTATATTCATACCTAAGATTCGATCATAAACAGAATATGTATGTATAAATGTTAATAGTATTTTCTATAAAGCACACAATTTCAAATTAAAATGGCTATATTATCATCAATCAAAGTACACAAAGGGAGACTATCATCAGTTACTCAGAATGGCATTTAAAATTGATTGAAATGCAAATGAAAAGCTTGAACTACTAACCAGCTTTTGGCCTAAGAAGCAAGCAATTCAATTCAATAATTCATTAGAAAGATATGTAAATGAAAAACTAGTCTTTTCAGCTGCTTTGTAGAGAATCACAGTAGCGGCGCTATGGCAATTTTGCATACTTAAATACTGAAATTTACATTCAATTAAAAGCTAATCCAACCAAAAAAGTGCCCTCAGTCGAATATGGAAATTAGTGAGCGCCTCTTCCATCGTTGAAAGTAGCTTTTCATGCAAAATACCAACATAGGGCAGCAAACAAAGCTTCTTAGTGGCTAACTTAGAGTGCAGCGCTACATGCAAAGTTAGAGGAATCTCGATTTGTGATTTATCTGTTTCGTACATTGTAAATAGGGTCGTCCGATAGTTTGGGCCGGTGAGTCGGTCATAATTGAGGAAGAAGGTGAATGAGGCAGACAGTACAATCGAAATTGAGTTCGAAACAATGCTTCGACTAACACAAAATATGCACACAAAACAATGTTTTAAATGTAAGTTGAATGGATATTTTTTAATTGTTTTGGCTGTGCTTTGTAGACGAAAAAACAAATAAAGCGCTAGAGAACGTAATTTTGCTTTGAAACTTTAACTAAACACTTGCCCGACTATTTTCAAGTTCATTCCTTATACTTGTCTATATAGTATAAAAACTTGAATGTACAACAAAGCAATCGGTGCACCGCAGCGTACACGTTGCCAACACTGTTTTCCCTCATTGAATGTTTTACAACATTGATTTTCGTTTTTTCCTTTTCTTTAAAACCAACAATTTTTTATTCAAGTCCATTGAGTATTCGGTAATTTTCTTTCTGTCACTAACCCAACCGAACGCCATTTCCCCCATCGATGGCGCACCCTGTACACGACAGCACTGAACTAATGATTCTTGTGAAATTTTTGCAGTAACCCCTACAAAAAGCTGCCACAACAGCAGCAGCCAGGAAGTGAAATGCATGCTGAATGATAGATTGATGAATTGGAGCCAGTTGCTACAGGACACGGAAAGCAATTGGAACAAACAACCGAATGCAACGTGGAATTTTGAATTTAAATTAACGAACGTTTGGAGCGAAACAGCAAGAACCACACAAATGCTAAGAACTCAAAAAAATTGCAAGGAACAAATATTTTTAAATCAATTTTTAATATCCTGTTGATAATGACGACTACGACGATGATGATGATGATGTTCATGATGATGATGAAGTTGGTGTTTGCGATATGACGATGTGGATGTCGTTGTTGAAGACAATGTTGATGCCGATATTGATGTCGATATTGATGTCAATGATATTGAAGATAATGATGTTCATGATGATGCTGATGACGATGATGATGATGATATATGTATGTATGCAGCTGAGGCAGATGGTGACAAGAAAAATGCATTTAATATTACAACAAATTGT
The DNA here is from genome assembly GCA_963668005.1 of Melieria crassipennis. NCBI lineage: Eukaryota > Metazoa > Arthropoda > Insecta > Diptera > Ulidiidae > Melieria > Melieria crassipennis. Next base: position 90,838,746 of record OY764961.1, on the reverse strand, counting down.
ATGATAAAGAGATATAAAATTAATAAATACCATGAAATTTATTAATTACAACAAATTATTAAAATATTGACGGCATTATTTATTACGTAATATTCTTATAAATTACAAATGCAAATGCAAATACAAAGACAAAGACATTTAAACTTATCGCTAGTAAATATGCAACAATATTTAAGTAAAACGAAAATATAGTAACAACTACAACAACAACAACAACAACATGAACAAGAACAACCAAGACCACTTAATCTTAATTAATAAATAATGAAAACTAACAAAACCAAAAAAATAAAATAAATATGGAAATTGAAGAAGAGCGCAAAACACAAATAATAAACATAAACAAAACACATACAACAACAACAACAACTAAAGCGAACCCCACACACACACACACACACACACAGAGAAACATACATAAATTATACGCAAATACATTTACAAAATTTAAGCATAAACAAAAACCTACGAGCAAAAAAACCATGAATTTCTACCAAAAACCATAAAAAGAAAGCATCAAGAAGAATGAAGAATTTGTAAATACTAAAATACGATTATGATTATACATAAATTTGTTAAATAGTTATTATGCAAATATATTAACTATAAAGATTTAGAAAAAATAACGCAAACACATAAATTGTACATTGCGAATGCGACTAAACAATGCGATTATTGTAAAGCATACCAACACACACACACACACAACAAACAACCACTTGAGAGTAAAATTTATAATTAAAGTAAAACCATTCATGAAATTATTATTTCGAAAAAAAATTACAATTAGTTACTGCAAAATGAAAATTAAGTACGTGCGATCTGTAGAAGAAAATCAACCTTATGATATACATATGTACTTTATATATATATATGCTATATGTATGATTATTTCCACTGTGCTCTGGAGCATAAAAACTAGTAATATTTTTGTTGTTGTTTTTTGAATATCCTTTCATGCTTGAGACTATCGCCAGCTTAAAGCAAATTAGTTAATCGTCAAAATTGAACATAAGATTATTTTATGTAAATGCAAAGTTTCAGTGGGAAATCAGCAAAATCCTTTTGCTGTCACAAGTCATTGAAAACGTGGTGTCAGTCATCTGGATAGGAATTTTGCAATTCAACAACAATACAATAATCTACAATAAACAATTTGTTGACAAAGGGTTCACAGAATTCATACAGAATGACATAGCAGAGTTGGCCACATTCACACAATGCCAGAATTTTACCCAAACGAATCGTAACAGTGATGAGTGGCTCCTAATGTTCTGATTACATTTCTCATTTGCATAACAACTTGGAAATTTTTTTGTATTTTTTTTGGACTCTAAGTCAATAACTAAATACAATAAATTACCTTTGATTTGCTTCACTCAAATTGTGAGTAAAATAAATGCAAAGCAAAATCGAAAACTGTCCAACCAAACAATCTGCAGTTCGATTTACGTAAAAGAGTCCATTTTGCGGTGTTTTATAGATTCTCTTTTTTAAGTAAAAATTTGTATTCAGATTTATATTTTGTAACCTATTCCATTAGCGACTTTACTGTACTATGGCATATCACTTTTTCCTAAATAACAAGACTCGAAATGTGAGGAAAATATTTGAACATCAAATAAAGAATTGTTCGAAAAAGTTTCGATAAAAACATCTGCTTAACAAGTTGGTTGATAGCTCAACCTTATTTTGAGTTGATTTTTGCTGATATTTTGAATCCACTTTGTGAGATCCAGGATATATAGAGGCTTCTTGATCTCTTTAAACGGTAGTTTGATACTTTTCAATGTTTTCAAGTCTGCTGCTTCGATAGTTTCATACTCTTTCTATCCATATCACAGTTTGTTTCAATTGGTCTGAGTTCGGCACAATGCGTTAAAAAGTGACAAACATCACAGAATTCTTACGGAACCACTCAATGGCCGCTTTACTGTAGCAAATGGAAGCGCGATCGAGCCAACAACGAATGGACTGATGAAAAATGTTGTTTTAAGAGTAAAGTCACTACTTCATGCATACTTTAGTGTAGAGATCGAACTACAAATAGTTTGCCAAATAAGTTTGGTTGGTTAGTTAGTGTCAGCGACGTTTTTTCGATATCCAATTGAATGCCTTTCAGTCTTAAAGTTTGTATAAAATTAACCTTAGTAAATTGCAGTATAAAATTACTAACCAAGAAACTGTGAATAGTTGGCAAATCTTCTGGCAACTAACCACTTAAACAAGTTTTAAATTTAAAAGGTTTCTAAAGGCATAATTAAAAGAAGTATAAAGAAAATTTTTTTGGAAAAAATTGATTTTGAATTTGATGAATTTGAATTGATTTTCAACTATTGTCATATGAGTCCAAATTGTATTTTAGGTCTCGTTTCCACTGTTACGTTGCACTGTTTTTTCTACGCGCATTTCAATGATTCATGTTTTCTCGTTTTGTTTAAATAAACAAAATATTTTCGTTTTAATTGCTGGCTTTTAAAACTATTAATTAAAAAAGAAATTCATTTTGTTTTTCATAAAAATGTGTCAAATTTCATAAAAATGCTTAAAAAACTGTTTTCGTTTTGTTACCAAAACAGTAGTTTTGTTTCTTTCTACAATATAAAAAAATGTTTTGTTTCCTCATGCACTTTTTTCATTGTTTTGTATTTAAATTTACTGTGAAATTTGTTGTCTATAATAAAATAAATAAATGTTTGTTTAAATACAAATAAGCAAAATTATAACTACATTTTTATAAAACAAAAAGCATTGTGTTGTTTGTTTCCGTAAAAAATGTCGTTTCTTTAATAATATTTGTCTTTTTATTGATTAATTTTTTTTGTTTTATTAATTTGTTTTGTTAGTTTGTTTTGTTTTTAATTATAACAATATATAACTAGTTTGTTTTGTTTTTAATTATAACAATAAATAACTTTTCTTTATTATAATAAAATAAATAAAAATTTGTATAAATAAAATAAACAGAAATATACATTAAATTACTTAAATTTTTTTGAAAATCTTGTTTATCATTTTTTCATTTGTTTTCTTTATACAATTTTAATTTTTTTAATTTTTTTTTAATTTTGCTATAGAAATACTATTCTATAAAAGCATAAATAGGAAAACTTTATAAATCGAAATAAACAAAACTACAAATAAAAATATAATAGATTTTATTTTCATAACAAAACTTTTTTTAATGTTTTATCTTTGTTATAAAAATTAATTCTTTATTATTAAAGTTATTCTTTTAAAACAAATTTTTGTATTTTCGTTTTTGAATTGTTTTAATTTTTAAACATTTTTAAAAATGTTTGAATTAAATACAAACTTTATTAACTTTATTAACTTTAACTTTAACTTTAATACTTATTAAAATATGTTTAATTAAATTTCTTTTGTATTGAAAAACTTGTTATTTTTGTTTTGTTTTACTTTGTAAACATTTTTAAAAATGATTGTTGGCAAAAGCATAAATACAAATTTTTATAAATACAAAATCAATGGCTTATAATCAAAAATATCATTTTTATATACAGAAATTTGTTTTTATACAATTTTATTTGCATTAAAAAAAAAATATTTATTTATATAATTTAAAAAAATTATTTCTTTATATAATTTTTTTTTAATAAAAAAAATTTTTAAATACGAAAAATTATATAAATTTATAAATATTTTTTAAATTATATAAATAAATAATTTATAAATAATTTATAAATAAATAAATGTTTATTAAAAAAAAATTATATTTATTCTTTTTTTTTATTGTTTTTATGGAAACAATATCGTTCCGACTTGTTTGTTGTGTTTTATAAGAACAATTTTTATTCTTAAATAATATTTGGTTTTTAATGAAAACAAATTTTTTCGTTTTTTTATAGCATATAGTTACAGCTAAATATTTTTGTTAGCAAAGGACTCTATAAAATGCTTTTAAATATGTAAATTCTTGTGATGGCAGTGAAATTTTAAGATTATTTTTTTAATTTTAACTTTTTTAAATCTGTGGCTCGGTGTCAGTTCCATGCTTCCTTTATTTTTGCTTCAAGGTTTCGGTGTATATATTACCCAAAAATGGTTTGCCGATTGAAACTTTCAATGAGTATGAATATTATTTCTGAAATATTTTAAAAACGCCAGCAACGCATTTCCAAATCCCTTTTTGTTTCTTATTAGTATTTTGAAACCTAAAGTCTTACAATACTTGAGTTCTTACTTCATATTCGCTGTAATGGAGAATGAAAACATCTACGAGTACTTTACACTGCTTAGGTGCGAGCAGTGAGCAGTAAATAAAAACATTTTGAATTTAAATAAAATATTTCCCCAATCACTTTGCAAACGTTTTTCGAATAACAATTCAATAAAAACTAAATATTACGAAAATAGAAAAACATAAAACCAAAGACATACATAAGAATAACAAAAATTGCAAGTACCTTAAATTAGAATGAGCTGTAAAAACGATACCTGCTTTAAAACTACAACAAAAACGAAAACAACAACATAAAAATAAATAGGTGAACAATATGATTCTGATTTTATTAAACACAACAAGCAACATTTTTGGTGGCGACTAAACAGTTTTTGCTTTTTAAATGAAAAAAAGAACAAACCAAACAAAATAAAAACAAAAACATCAAATCAATTAACTAACTAAAGTTAGATATCTGCATTATTTTGCCAATACATACATAGAGTGTACTACATACACCCATACATATTTACATACATAAATGCAAACAATATTCAACCGACGAGACAAAAACTCATTAACATTAACTTTGAATATCATTTTTAATGCATTTGCAAATATGAACTCGAATTGTTAATACACCACTTCCCTACTACTAATTATTATATATTTACATATATACATACAAACATCAGTGCATACTACAAACATTGATTAAGTAGTCGAGATTTTCATATTCATACGAAAAGTTAAGTGTGGCGAGGCGAATGTCGGTGAGTGGACGCGCAGCGAAGGCGTTAAAAAAAAGTTGAAATTTACATATAACTGAAATTTTGATAATTTTTGTAGTTATTGGAGATTATGAAATGCAAGGTTTATTTAAATAATTTTAATTTTTTTATTTTTATATATTTAATTTTAATTTATTTTATTTAATTTATTAAAATTTTTACGTTTCTATTTCAATTTATTTCATTTCATTCAATATTACAAACATTGTTCTGCTTTGAAGTTTTTTTTTTTTTAATTATATTTCACTATATTTGACTATATTTTGCTCTTTAAAGTGTTTTAAAGTATGAGAACTTGAACAAAAAACAGAAAATTATTTGGTTTTTTTCTTTGCAAATTCATTGCTTACCAGTTTTTATTGCCATGAATATATCTGATCTCTGATAAATGGTCACCTCGAATGTTTGTGATGCACTGTTTTGTTCTATTTATGCAATTTTGCACCAACTTTTTTGAGATTATCTGACTGTATGCCGGCTGAAACTTGGTGCAATGTCAACTTTTTCATTAAAAACAATTTTAATAAAAATTACGAAATGAATGAAATAATGGACAAATCAATGGATTGTAGCGATTGATGGGCTGTAGCGACATTTTAATAAAAACAGATTTATGCTGGGCCCATCTTTTTCATATTTAAAGGAAAAGAGTGGATCATCATTGTCTCGTTAGGTGACCAATTGACTGTAATTTTAGATTCAGTAGCATTTTAAAGGAATTAAAGTTCGATGACCGCAACACAGTAATTTTTTTCAGAATGCAAAACTGATGCCTGTAACTGTCATAGATTTGTGTTACTATAGAATGCAGAGCTTGACGACTCTATTGAATCAAAAATAAGCACTGAGCACAGTTCTGCGCTAAAAACCCATCTTCTTTTAACTTTTTGAAAGCCAAGTTTCAAATGTAAGCCCACAGAATAAACAATTCGTTTTGTGGAACAACACATTTCATGACCACAAAGCTTTAGTTCTTTTACAATTCTTTTGAATGCAGGCAACAATCAGCGTCAGAGGACCTTTCCACGGTCTCTATGGATATTTCCGTCGAGTTTACTAGTCGAAAATTGTACATGAAGCAATAAACAAGAACACAATTCATGTGAACGACATTCAGTCAATAAATCTGGATATTTATTCACATTTTCATTTACCAGATTGATAGGTAATATTTGAGTACTAACCTATCTCTGACATATTGTTTGATACTAAAGAGTACGTAAAATTGCTTCCTCATATTGTTCATTAAATATTTTGACCATAATATTCACACAATTTTCTGTACATTTAACCTAACAAAACCTAATAATCTGAAAGAATTACCGAAAAAGCATTTTTTCACAATGAAAGGTTAAACAATTGGGGGGGGTGCAAATAAGTTTTGATGTATTGTTTTTTTTTCAATTTTTAAGCTTTTCCGCAAATTGTGTTTTGTTGGAGCAAAGGTTGACATGGTTAGAGCACACAGACTCTTAGAGTTGCTTAGAGTTCAGCGAAATTGCACATAGTGATTTTTGTAAAAAAAATTATGACCTTTTTACATGAATGAAAATTAAGGATGGTTCGATGCTATTCGATCCCATGCGGGTTCGTCCGATCCGATTTAATGCTGATTATGTCATTTTTTGTAAATCCTTCAGAACTTATTGTGCCACCAATATCATGAAAAGTCAAGAAGTGACTGACAGCTGCTTCGAAAGTCTTTTTACTCATAAGATGCATATTTTCTTAGATACGCGGATCTTTCAACATGACTTCTTACCAAAAATACCTCCAGGCGAATGTTTATTAGATGACAATTACGAGGCGTGGTTCCTAAAAAATATAAAAATATTTGTCAGAATCTTGGGACTCATGAAACCACTTTTTTAAGAGCATCCAAGCTCGCTTCTATTCAATGTTTCGACTGTTTTCTGTTCTGCTAATGGCTTCGTCAATAGTTTTCACAGTCTTTCAGAGGTTTTCGCAATTATTAGCTTTTCTACTGATGACTTTTTCAATAATAATTATAACAATAAATAACTTTTCTTTATTATAATAAAATAAATAAAAATTTTTATAAATAAAATAAACAAAAATATACATTAAAATTATTTCAATTTTTTTAAAGATCTTGTTTATGATTTTTTTTCATTTGTTTTCTTTATAAAATTTTAATTTTTTTAATTTTTTTTTTAATTTTGCTAGAGAAATACTATTCTATAATAGCATAAATAAGAAAGCTTTATAACTAGAAATAAACAAAACTATAAATAAAAATAAAATAGATTTTTATTAAATATTCGTCCAAATCTTTCGGCTCATGAAACCATTTTTTTAAGAGCATCCAAGCTCGCTTCTATTCTATGTTTTGACTGTTTTCTCAGTCTTTCAGAGGTTCTTCGCAATCATTAGCTTTTCTACTGATGACTTTTTCAGATGTAATTTCAAGTAGACTTTTGCAACTAATGATCTCGGCGATCTTCTCTTTTTATGAATTGTTGTTTCAGCAACAAAATTGAGTTCATAAGCTGATACTGAACTGATAAGTCTTTACTCAAACGTTGAGCAAAAGTTTTTGTTTCAATTTTCTATTCTTCATATTCATTTCTATTTTTTCATATTTTTTTCTTCTTTCTATTTTATTTTATTATTATATTTTTTTCATATTAACTGATATTTTTTTACATTTTCAGTAATTTTTTTTTTCACACTTCAATTATTTGCATTTAACTAAAACCTTCGCTCAAAATAGACTTTGCCCACATGAATAACATCAATCAACAATTCCGAACAAATGGTTTTCTACTACAAAAATAAAACGCACAAATGCAATAAAAAATGTCTTTGTAAAAAACAAAAACTTACTAAACGAATAAAAACTGAAACTATATAAAATTTATATAAATCATAGAAAAGTTTATAAAAGAAACAATATACGATTACTAAGCATAGAGACATTTCCGCAGCAACATAATCGAGAGCATTGAGCATTTTGTCACACAACAACAAATTTTCTACATTTCTCCGTCCGTTCATTAAATGCTTAATGGAGAAATTTACATGCATGCAGAGAATAACTTTCATAACATAAGTGAGCAACAGCTGGACCATCCATTAGAAAGCATCCTAAACACACAATACACACACACATATACATACACAGACACACACATACATAGACAAGTAGGAATAAATAAGCAACATTAAGCGATTATTGCCACGAACCGGCTTGACGAATAGCGTTGAAATGCATTAAAAATGATATAAACTAACAGGAGAACATTTTGCCACAATAATGTAGCGAGAGAATCGCTTTTATTTTTATAATAAAAATAGTAGAACCAAACCGTCGAATGGATGGGCAGACAAGTTGATGAATTAATGCATAAAAAGTGACACATTTTGGTAATGTTTTTGTTGGCAATAATGCAATTTAAACTTTTCGGTCATACAACAAGGAGTTAGTTACGATTTCCAGTTTATTAACTTTGTAAAGTGATTTTATTTATTTATGAAAAAGAAGTCAAACTATTCTACAAAAGTCCTTTCATATGAATTCATTTCACATGGATTTTAAATGATAAAGTTTTGCAATTTCCCAGCTTTACGTTGCGCATTAACTGCATTTAAATGGCAATTTTTCAAAACCCATAAATCAGTATTGAAGTGAAATAAACACAAGTCATCACTAGCCGAACGAAAGCAAAGAAGAAGAAGAAGAAGAGAGAAGAAGAAGAGTTCAAGGAAGTTTGTCAAAAGGAAAAATGTAATCACACAAAAATGTAATCACACAGCTGCAACTGAGCGCTAAACAATTACTCAATACACACAAACAATCACACACTCACACACAGACACACATACAGACACAGATCAGCAACAAAACAACCAATCAAAATCACAACAAAATAATTTAATTTGCTTAATGCAAATCACACACACACACCCACATAATTTGTGTTGATTTACCAAAGTTCCAACAGACAACAACAATATGGAGAATAATAAAGGCACATTGACAACAACAAAAGAGCGCAGACAGCATCAGCCGATCAAATTGAACCACAAACACAAATCACAACAAACCACAACAAACCAAACCAGATGACAAAGTAATAAAGCGAATGATGATAAAGTTATTAAATGCATTAATATTAATTAAAATTATACTATTATATATTTAATTATATCTATCTTTTTCTCTCTCGACGCTAAATCGAATGTCGAGAAACGACAATAAACTGTGAAAATGTATTAAACCAAAAACCAACAAACAAACAAACGTAAATGAAACGTAACATAAAACGTAATGAAAATGAAAACACACAAAAAAAAGATAAGCAGAAGAAGAGGAGAGAGCAACCAATGAAGCAACCAAAAAAAAAACATACAACACATTTGACTTAAAATACAAACAAAACAAATATTTAACTACATAAATCAATGGAAACAACAAAATTTCCTGCAAAACAAGTGTGAACAAGCAAAACAAAAACAAAAAAAAACAAATAAAAAAGAAAAAACATATTATTAAAGAATAAAATTTAACAGAAAATGATTATTACATATTAAATATAAAACGAAATTGTTTTCTAATAAAGAAAAAATAAGTAAAAAAAATCATCATTGTGTTGTTTATTGTGTTGTTTTTTCACAGGCTTTAAGGGGCTCAATACGTGTAAACGGTATACTTTTGGAATCGCGCATACACCGGAAAAAATTAATGCAATGTACAATTTTTTTTTCATTCTTTTATTAAAAGGTAGCAGTGCAAGAAAAACATTTTTTTTTTGGCGTGCTCAAAATGGCGGCGGTGGTGGGGGTCCAACGTTGGGCACAAATTCTATTAGAAGTTGTGCCGGCGCGCAGTGATTCGTTCCAGAGACAAAATTCAAAAAATGTATGGTCTCAGAATTTAACGATTTTGATGTAATTTGAAAGAAAAAAATTCCAACTAAGAAAACCCCAAAAAATCTGTGCAAAAAATAAATTAGTATCTGTGCAAAAGCGGCTCAAAGTTGAAACTTTTTCACAAAAAAAATGAAACTCATATTTTCTGTTTTTTAGTCTATTGAGTAAAACATTTTTAATTTTAATTTTAAAAATACTTGGTTGGCACGAAGTTGCTTAAACTTTTAATATAGATTAAGAAATGACGTGGCCATTTTCGCTTTTAATGTTTTCCCAAAATTCGCAAAGCGAAGGCTTTTACTTCACTTTTAATTCAAAATATTTTTCTAAGTTAAAAATCTGAAAATTGGCAAAACTTAGAGGAAAATATCTAAAAAGTATGTTGCTGGATTTGTTTTATTTTAAGAAGCATTCTTTCTCTGTCGGATAATGTAATTATATCCTCCGATATCTTCCGATCTCAGAAAATAATTCAATTTGAAAAGTGGTCTAAACACGTATTTTTCGACAAAATTTATTTTATTTATGCCTAAAAGTATGCAATTAGCACGAAAAATGATCAAATCTGCAAAAATGCAAAACATACATCTATTATTATCGTTTTTATTGCAAAACCAGAGGGTCCCGATACAATTTCTGTTACTTTTGGAATAATCAATGTTGACGTTACCGATTAAATGTAAAATCTGAAAAATTTAGCCAACACATTTGGTGCTATAGCTTTCCAAAAATGACGAAATTTGCCAAATTAAGTTTGGCATTGCCGAACTACAAAAGTTAAAAAAAAAAACAAAATGGAGATTTCAATTCAGCAGACGATGATTAACTAGTATACCAAATTTTATGAAGAACGGACCACTCCTTCTAATTTTGTCCCGCGGTTGTATGGAGTCGAATCACTGTGCGGCGCCCCAAAAATCATGTGAAAAAATATTGCTATTAGTTATTATGAGAAAATATATGTACCTTCTAAAGTAGGTTAGGTAATGGTGGCTGCCTCTATAAGAGACATAATCTAAAGTAACTAACAACAAAAAATATTTTCTCGAAAATACAAAAATACGCTCTAACCGAAAAAATTACATTTTTTCTTAATTTCCCGAAAATGGCGCCGCGGATTTCGCCAAAAACAATGAAATTTTTAGTTACATTAGAAGTTCTATGTTTCAAAAAGTTGCTGCCCAAATTTTAGATCAGTGGGACTAAAACTTGCCGAGATATTCTACTTCCATAATCAAAAACCAGTGTTTCGAAATAATTCGGTTTAAACTTTGCGTTACCGATATCATGCGGAACGAATTGACCATCAATAAAGCGCTGCTGCACGGGAACGGGTCATCAGAATTAAAAACCACTTGAGGGGGATATTCATAAGACTCCCTGGAGTCTATTTTAAAAAAAAAAAAATTTGGAAAATTTTGTAAATTTACACGTATTGACCCCCTTAAGCTACTTTATGGAAACCGAAAGGAATGTTGGTATTGGAGTTACAAATAAGTAAGTTTTGAGAGTCTTATAAAAGAATGTGTAACTAGAATTAAATCACATCGTCCAATACCGAAACTATGTTCATGTTGAAACGTCATAATTTTCATCTTAAATTTATCAAGTGTCATTTTGTTGAAGTGTAAGCAACAGTAGCGCATACAGGATTTCATTTTGGGGGATTTAGCGTACAACTTTTGAGCCCAATTCTATTCGAAACCACATTTTGCGCCAGCAATTTTTGAATTTGGGGGATTCGAACCCCCAAACCCCATTTGTGAGCGCCACTTGCAACTAAATTTTCTGTTTTAAACATTCAGAACTTTGAAATAGAATAAAATTAAGATGTATGAATCTACAGATTGAGATCCAAAACATGTATGTTTTCCATACCTGACATATTTTGGTCCTGAAAGTTCAAAATAGAAAATTTAGTTAAAAGAATACGATTTTCCTCTTTCATTTGATATCCATATCTTCATCATTGCACAACCGCAAATATTTAAACAAATATTTGAAATGTGTATGTCCTAAAATTTTAAAGTTTTTTAAAAAGATTTTTGGGTAGAAAATGAAAATCTGACTATGCCAGGATACTATAAATGACCTCTAACTTCCCCCCTTTCCAGAAAACACTTATATTTTTCGTGTCGAGTAGTGTAATTAATCTCCAAGAGGGCTCAAGCGAACAGGGTCGATTTTAATCCTCGCAAGACCCAATGTTGCTTTCTATCCCACAAACGAGTCTCCCCACAACCCAACACATCCCTGGTTATGGGTGGTGTAAGTATTGAAGAATCGGCAGCGCTTTATGTTCCGGTCATGTCCATTAGGAACGATCTTCGTTGGAACGAATATATATTTTGGGCGTATCGAAGGAAGCAATCAAGTGTCTTGGCTTCCTAAGGCGGTGCAAAAAATATTTATCTCCGTTCGTTATCCGCACTATTTACACAACCCATATCCGACCTAAAATGAAGTTTAACTCGCACCTGTGGACGGAGGCTTCAAAAACCTATTTGGAGCTCCTGAACCCTGAGCAAAACTATGTGACTAAGCTTATTGAGGGCAATAGGGCATTCAGCTCTAATGACCCCTTGGAACATTATTGAAACATGGCATGTGTGGTCTTATTTTACAGATACCGTTTCGGTAATTGTTCAGAGGAGATGTCATCACTCCGGGCAACCCGTTTGAACACTGGCGTTTATGCATTTCACGTTGAAACTATTTTTCAGCGCACTATGCAATACCGAGAGAGTTTGTTTCTGGCCTCCCTGCAGATATTTTTCCCAGCACCTATGATCTTGATGGGTCCAAGACAAGAGTCCATAACTTTGCCACTCTAAACCCGGTCTCGTAACCTATAGATCCTTCCGGAAAAGGAGTCATCCCCTGCGCGTATACTCAAATATTAAAAAAAAATAACTTACCATATCAACCGTTGTGCCAAAAAACATAATTTGCAAGAATTGGAGATCTCTCTGCATGATACAACGCTTGGCAAAAGTCATCCTTGCTAAAGTCGTCAAGAAAACTTTGGAGGCGCTTCAATGGGATGTCATTCCTCACTCGTCGCATTCACCGGACATTGCTTCTACGATTAACACTGATTGCGGCCGTTGACTCATGACCTGGCCGACCAACACTTCACTCGTTACGATGAAGTCGAATCTTAGATCACCTCGAAAGACAAAGAAGCTTTTTTGACGCGGAAAAGTGAGGGACAAGTCGTAGCTAACGATTGACACAACCTTGAATAAAATACAATGCATAAATTTCTCTTAGTTGCCTCCCAATAATGTTCAATGGAATCAGGTGAAGCAAAATGTCCTAATGTCCAAGTCCGCTGTGTCACACTGATACTAAATTCTGCACACCTTTGAATTTTGCTAATTGGGAGTAAACCCTGTTGGCCAATGAAGACCAAATAACTCATACAACCAGATGGGCTGAACCACGGCTTATATAGTCATTGAACAATTTAAGGTTTAATACTTTGCCAATAATCAATTTACAAGCATAAAGGACAATACTGGCTTTCTTAGCTCTTTCTAGGATATTGGGTTTTCAATTGAGTTTTCTATTCAACACCACTTCTAGTGATTAAGTTTTGTCAGAGAATTTCAGAGCAATCCTTTCAATAAAAGGTTGATTTCTGCATTCGAGGCTTGTTAGTGAAGAGCAGTGCTTGTTTTATAAGATAACACTTAAGAGTTCCAGTACAAACCATGCTTACCGATTCCACATCCATCTCGATGCAATAACCCCTCAAAAACATTAACCACACAATTGTTTGAATTTTTCGAACTAATATCGTTTTATTTTTTGCATTATTTTAGTGCTTTAGTAATCATAAAATGAATAGAATTGCACTGTTTTTGGTAAATACTTTATAATATTTAATTAATAGTTAATGCATTAATGATTTCGATGATGTTTTTATGAGAAATCGAATGAATCGGTACAAACACAAATCGAAAATCAATACAAAAATATTACAAATTATAAAAACAATGGCACATTACAAATGAAAGAATGAGTTGCAATGGGAGAATGAATGTGAATGCGCGGTGATAACAATTCTAGTTTAATCAGATTCAATACAATTGATGTCAATTTTAAGTTATATTTAACGTTGCGAGCTTTAGAAGTATTCGTTACAAACTGGCGTACTGACGTACTATGTTATTCTGCGTTTTTTTTAAGGTTTTCAATTTTTGTTTTGTATTTTTGTATTTGTTTTTGATGTTAAATGTGTTTTATGTTTTGTGGTTGTTTTTGTTGTCTTTATTGTTGCACAATTCGTTTGCTTATTTGCAGTTATTTATAATCGTAACGCTTGCATCATCATCGGTTTATTATTGTCTTATACAATTATTTTGACTAAGAATACTATCGTCAAGTTGGTGAGTTCTTCGGCGCCAGCAAGCAGATACAACAACACTCCATGGCGAGCTCTTCATGACTTCTGCTACTGTTCTAAATGTATGTGTGTTAGTGTTGAGTTTCGTTGACGGTATATACATACAAGATTTATTGATTACAAAAGAAAGCCAATTCAAAAGTTACAAGAATGAAAAACATGTGTGTGTGTGTGTGTGTGTACAAGCTGACTGTGATTAAGCAACGCCTTAAAATTTAAATGCTGGCTGGATTTTCAAAAACTCGGAAATCGATAAGTTTTGCTGTTGTTGGGGTGATGCGTGCTGCTTTCGTTTATTTACTATAATCGTACTTTTGTTTGTGTAACGCTTTCGCGAATTCTACGCAATTTCCTAAAATAAAGACATTGTACAAAAAAGTAAGGAATACTCTTTGTTTGCTTAGAATTTACGGCCCTATGCCTACTGAACTGAACAATCTTAAACTAGTTTTGGCTTAGCATATGTCCTTAAGATACCACACTTGCAATAAAAAAAACCTATATAAAATAAAATAACAAACAAGCAAACACTATTTGCGGCCTATGACTTGTCGCTTGCGATTTTGAACTTTGAACTGAACAGTTTGCATCTACTTCTTCTTACACACACATAGAGGTGATTTGCTAAGCGAATATTTACAATAAAGTAGCTCCGCAGAGACCAACAAAAATCAATTTCCGAACAGAAAAGCCATAAGAATGTACTTAGAATAAACTTAACTAAAATTCACACATTAAATCAAAGTCGTCTGCCTGGGACATGAGCAAATAATACAAAGGTAAAAAATCTATTGCAGCAGCAGACTTTCTTAAACATTACAAATACCAGTATTTTGTTTTTTTACTTTTTACTTTAATACGCATTACATTACGCTTAAAACTAGGTTAAAGTCCTTTCAGCCTTCACGCTGCCGCCGAGCGTAAATCGATCGTGTGTCTCTCTCTCTCACTTATGCGCAATGGTTGTCGTAAATGTCTACGTGTTTTTGGTTTCAATGATCAGTGCTGAGCGTGTCATCGATATTGCTGTCCCAGTTGAATTCGGTGACGCCCTGCTTGTAGTAGATGTTGCCCAGATTGGCGAAGCGCTTCTCGAAATTGCTGTCCTTTGACTTTAGGTGCTCGAATCTAAAAAGTCAATGAATCGAAAAGTCACTTTTTAAAAACGAGTATTAACATGGAAACGAATGATTGGTATTACTAATGACTAGAGTTTGGATTTCCATGCAAATTCAAACAAAAAATTGTTGGGAATGTTATCAACAAAATGGATGAAATATCTTACCAAATGAGAAAATTTTCTTTAAAATGGCATTCAAGTGTCAGTGCATATATTTGTTAACGCTTTTAATGCGTGTTTGGGTTGGGGAATTTTCGCATATTTTAAGATTTAAGTATTACAAATCCAATCCAAACAAAATCCAAACATGTCCAATATTGAGATTTTTTAGAATCTTATCTTAGAAAATTTAATGTTTTGGTGCAAAAGGACAAAGAGGTATTGAAAATGTTCTTTTAAAACTTTATCCTTGAATATCCTTGGAAATTTCTAATCTTTTTTTTTTAATATATCTTAAGGACTAATATGTACACTCTCAGCCTCGAATTTCGTCCTTTTAACTTTATTAGTTTAAGATATAAAACATTTAATACTTCTGAAAAACTGAAAATGCAGTTTAACTACATTTGGCCTCTAGTTTCGCAAGTATATAGATTATTCGTGTATAAAATTTGCTGTCGCATGGTGTTATAAGTAGATGATAAACTCTAAAACCAGGTTAGTTAAGGTTGTAAAGGATGTGTGCAGTGCTACTCGCACTTCTGCTAGGCCGCCTTAAAACGTTTTCTATGAGTTCCTTCAAGTAGGTGAGGGAATATCCAAAAGTCTTTGAACCTCAAAGGATTTCTAATACTAAGAAACTATACATTTGTTTCCTATTCTTATTGCTATCTTTCCATGTTCATCACATGTCCAACTATTTATGTACCTCGACATTTGAAGGAACAAGCACGTAAAGTTAGACTAGACTAGACGTTAAGCTTACAGAATTGTGCAATTATTAGTATGATTTTCTTTCTGGCATCAGTGCAGAATACGCGCGCTATTATGTACATTCATGCATTTTCTGCACCGACCCCGCAACAGACGCGTCACCCCCTTGTTTGCTCACATTTTAGGGCAGTTTTTCATATGCAATTGTTGCATACCTTTGGAACAGTAAATTCTTAGCAAAGGCATATAACTCAATGTCCAGACTGTTCAGCTGCTCGATGCGCTTCTTTTGGTCTGGCCGCAAATTATGCACCGCCGACGCCGAAATTGTGGTGTTGTGCTGCTCGAACGGTATGGCAAAGCGCAGATTGAATGTCTCCTCGAAAATGTACTGCGACATCTATACAAACAAAAAAGAAATGCAACAATTAAATTAGATATTAGAGATTCAATTTAATGATTTCCCACCTTCTGGTACTCGGTCAATCCGAAGTAGGCCATTGCAGCCAGATTGCGTTTGGCGCTCGCCAACATGACGCGATCGCGCTCGTGCTCTGGCATCGACGACTTGTTGTAGCAGCCGACCAGCGCCAGATCGGCGAGCATGCGCGTCTGGCGATTTGCAGCTAAATTCGAATCGCACGCGGCAAACTCATCCAAGTCCACATCGAGCCAGTCCTTGCCCTTGTAGCAGGGCGGCAGCTCGGCGGCGGTCGCCTGACGGCCGAGGCACCAGTGCCGCGAGCCCTTCCACGTGGCGCCGCGCCGCACATGTCGATACTCGGACATGTAGCGGGCGATCGGTTCGCGCAGCAACGTTATGTAGAAGTAGCGCCGCTTCGCCGTTTCGCCTTCGTTCTTGTCGAGTTCGACGTCCACGCAGCTGGTCAGCTCGGTCCAGTCGGCGTGAAGACCGCACTTCCAGCCCGTAGAGTAGCGCGAGAATAGCCAATTCTCGTTGCGATGCGGACGGAAACAGTAGCAACGCTTGCGCTGGCGTTGGCATTCACAGGGTCGCTGCAAAATAAAACAAAAATTATCGAGGATTACTATAGAAATGAATGGAATTTATGATGATTTATGATTTTTATACTAAAAATACAAGTTTAGGTTATAATTTCAAAGCTCTAAATGTGCTGCTTTATTTGCTAAAATTGTAGGATTCAGATGGTTTAAAATAAGCGTTTTGTCTTCGTAGAACATGACCAATGCAGCCCCACTTTCTTTTTCGGTTCTTGAGGAAAACAAGTCAAGCTTTTGTTTATTTTTTAAAGATCATCCTGTCAGTTTTCACTTTCCAAAACCACAAATATATATTCAATGTAAGATATACACACATAGGTACATGACAACGCACACTTGCATTCATATCTTCAAACACGATTGCAACTACCCACACATGACTGCCAATGACTTTGAAATATGAAATGTGAGTATTAATAAATTTCTGCATAAATCGCAGCTTCATCCTGTCACCAACTCATAACCAGTTAGCGTCGAGCTGCATACAAATGGCTTTCAACTGAAGCTTGTCCCAGCCTAATAAATGCGAAAACCAAACTTCACTTGACACCAACGTTGCGGTGTGGAGCAGTGACATTCGCAAAAATGTTGGTTTTTCAGTTCAGGTGCAGCAGTAAATACTTCAAGTATTTAGTTTCGGCATGACTACGGCGATTTGAATATACATAAGTAGAGAATCAGCTACTGAAACTTAACCAATCCTCCATCAGCACAACGATTTCGGTGCTTCGGGTCAGTACTCAATTGGTAGGCACTCGGAAAGGCGGGCAGCTGTAACCTAACGACTTCTGTCGTAGTTACGTGATTGTCCATTCGGATAGTCAGGTAGCCATTAAGTCGCTCGCGGGGGCGACCACCTCATCCAGGCTGGTCTTGGACGGCCGAAAATCCTTGAACAACTTAGCTAGGCGCTCCAATGTCTCACTACTCTGAGTGCCAGGGCACAGGGGCATTGTAGGCAACTGCGAGGCGGACGAACTAGCCAGAGCGGGCACATTGCTCGCTGAGGCCTCGTCCTTCCTCCCAGCGGGAGCTCCTATTGCATCGGTTGAATTTACGCTCAAACAATTCTACCAAAAATTAGGTAAGGAACTGTGGTCTGAGGAACAGACATGCAGTATCTCTCGACTAACCTGGCCTTCCTATAACATGAAACGGACCAACCAGCTGCTTAACCAACTCACTCAATAAGCAGAACGGTCTCAGTTCTCACGGGTCACTGTCTTATGGGTAAGCATGCGGAGAGACTCGGACTGCAATCCAACGACTACTGTCGAGGATGCGGGTCCGAGGAGTAGGAGGAGACCGATCTCCACCTGTCACTGTCTTTCATTAGCCAGAAGAACACTTAAGTCTCTCGGCTCAGCTTTCTTTACTAGTCTAACCGAACTATCGCCTCTGAATATCAGGGATATAGCCAGATTCATAACGGAATCTTCTTGGTTCTCAGCGCTGTAAGTGGGAGTCGCGCCATCCACTCTGGTATCGCAATGAGTCATAAGATGTGCTTAAGTGGAAAAGGAAGGCCCTCACTAGGGAATATAACACCACCAAGCTCGTTAGATTTCAGAGATCAGCTTCTGCCGGAACCTCTAGAGCGATTAGATCATATCCTGCAGAGGCGCTTTACTTGCTGACGTTCCTGCTCCGGATTGATATGTACATCATGAAGACCACAACTCTTAGTGCTCTTAGGCTGAGAGAAACGGTTTGCTGGAAGGACAGACCGTCACAGGGGTGTCTCGCCACAATTTTGAGCTACCATGTAGTCCTCACCATTACTTTTGGGAAAAACCACGACATCTGTACCCTCTGCATCCTGGAATGGAAGAGGGAAAATATCGGGAATAAGCTGGTACCATAATCTACACAGATGGCTCCAAGACGGAATACTGTGTAGGAGCAGGAATCTTCTCTAAAAATCTAGGGCTAAATGCATCTATCCAGCTACCGACTAGCTCAATCGTTTTGCGAGCGGAAGTGCTTTCAATTAAGGGATCGTGCAGGATGGCACTGGTAGATGCATGCGAAAAAACCACATTACCATATTCTCCGATAGCCTATCCGCGATCAAGGCACTAGACTCGTCGTTTTTACTGTAAAAACTATTGCGGGAATGCAAAGAAGTCCTCGCAGAACTGGCTAATCAAGTCAGAGTTACGTTGATATGGGTGGCAGGGCACAACAACATCGACGGAAACGAACGAGGCGATGCCTAGCTCGAAGAGGCTCTGCTCTTGGCGAGAGTGAGGCGCCGACGATTCATGTCTCAGGGGGCTCTATAAAGAGCGAAGCCTCCAAGGACTTCTTTGCCAAAAGCACCATTAGGTGGCAGAGGATGGAAACCTGCAAAATCACTTTGGCCTACATATTATGGGGCAAAACCGGTGAGCTCTTAAACAAGGGCCGCCGGGATGTGGCAAGACTGTCCGCGGTATTCACAGGCCACTGGCCCATTGGAGAGCACGCAGCTAAAATGGGAATCTCCAAACAAGAAGGAAACCGTTCACATTCTCTGCGCTTGTCTGACTCCGTCAAGAAGGAGATGGAAAGTGCTGGGCATGCCGACTTCGAGGCGATAGCAAAATGTACCGTCAACTCGTTACCCGCCTTCATTATCCTCTCGAACTGAGTATAGAGGCCATATAGAGTACAGAAGACAGCACAGCAACATACCTTACAGCTAATTGGATGTTGGAACATTGCCACTGGGATCAACTAACCAACCAACCAGATCGTTTAATATGATTTCCTAGATTCTATCGACTATTTCTGGCGTGACGATCTCTTTTTTTTGGCGACCAAAACTTTCGGCGTCCCTTACTTGTGCTGGTACGACCTCAACGGAATTCAGTAAACCACTTCTTAATCATTGATAATGGCGATGCAGTGTTCCCACTGAACTTGTAGATTTTATCGTCAAAACAAATGAGGGAATGCACCAAAATATTCATCGAATCTTTGTGCTTGACCCCAGGGTGCGGAGACGGCGTTCCTGCAGAGCCGGGCAGTGGTACAGGTAGTGTTGGATCGTTTCCAGTTCTTATTCATCTCCACAGCTTCTGCAGACATCACTGGACGAGAGGAACCATTTGACAAGCATGGATCCAATAGCGCACCATATTGCCCGACAGGTACTACAATCAGTTCGGCTCCGCCATGAGGACTCGATGTAATTTTTGCTCAACCTGTCAACACTTACTAAACAATGCAAAATTTGCTCAAAATTTGACAGTACTCTACTAACAAATGGCAATTGACAGGAGCAGTGACAAGAAAAATAAATCAAATCAAATCACTGACACAACAACGGCTCGTTGAGCATCTTCTTTTTTTAACTAAATACACTAAAGCATTTTGTTTCTAGTAAAAATTAGTATTGAATTACCGCAAAGACTCTGTAATTTCTAAATGTTTAAAATTTTCATAATTCATTCAAGTTTTCCATATTTATTTATTTATTTACATCACATGTCAGCTGTGTAAACTAGCAAATAATCTGCAACATTTCCTGCATTGTAAATGCCAAATTAGGGTCAGAAATCTGTGCTGGTGGCGTAACTTTACCTAAGCGAGTAAACAAATGCTGGCAAAAAACACAACACCGAGAACGCTACCATATGCCGACTGCGTCAATGGTTGTGCACAGTTTTTAAATTCAACACACGCTGTGTGTCCCTTAACAATGTTATGTGGCATATTGTCACAAATTATTGACGTGATTCCCCGCGCAAAAGCAAACGCAGCCAAATGCTCGACGGCCAACAAGCAAGAAACTGCACAACCAACAGCAATAACAACAACTAGGCACTTCAAAGAATAAGTGACGTTGAGTTGTGAAGTGAAGAGGAGTTCGCTTACCTTTAGATCCAAGTCACGCACCAAATGCCGCCCGAACGATGTGCCGCCGGTCTTCTGTATGTGCAGGAACACCATCACGTCATGGCCATCCATGTCGAACTGGAAGTCATCGTTGAGGACGTCCTCGTAGCTGAGGCCCGCATTCGCAATGATTATATTCTGCTGTATCGATTTTGCATTAGCCGCCGAGGTGGAGGCCAGCGCTCCGGGGCCCGGCGGCGGCATTAGCGCGTCGTTGTATTGCAGAATGTCCGGCTGCAGAATCATGGCGCGCTTCGACAACGCGCAAACCTGTTGATGCAAATCAAACGAAACAATGTTAAATCACTGGTCAACACTGGTTGGCGGAGTGCGGTGGGAAGGTGAGACAAGGGCAACAATTTATTAAAATGACATTCATTTCATTTTTCATTCAGCGCACATGTGGCAAATGAATGCGAGAATATTTGTGCGATTGGCTGTGTGCGACTGTACAATTCAATAAAATTGCCAGTGCTGTGTGCGTATGTCCTGCAAACAATAAATCGTTTAACAGAAAAAAAAACAATTTTCCTGCACGACATTAAGGCCAAGTAAGCTGCTTGTAAGGCATTCAATCTCGGGGCTGACGCTTCGGGATTCCGGGATTTTAAGTGTTGGGAAATTCGGTAAATTGTTCCTTTTAATGGTAGACTGGTTGTTCGGAAAAATTACTAAAAAAGTAAATGATTGTTCGGTCCAATTTTTTACTATCTAAGCATAACATCAGCTTCTAAGCAATTTCCTAGCACTTTGATGAACTCAGACCTCGATGCGAAGCCATTTACCCTCACTCCAGTATTTTTTCATTAAATTATTTTCTCATTAAACTTTAAAAAGTCAGGGGTTTTCCCAATATCAAAATCGAAAAAAATTGTACACTAAACCACACCTCTGATCTACACAAAGTAAGTTTTAACTTACAAATAATATTATATTTATATTTATATTTATATTTATATTTATATTTATATTTATATTTATATTTATATTTATATTTATATTTATATTTATATTTATATTTATATTTATATTTATATTTATATTTATATTTATATTTATATTTATATTTATATTTATATTTATATTTATATTTATATTTATATTTATATTTATATTTATATTTATATTTATATTTATATTTATATTTATATTTATATTTATATTTATATTTATATTTATATTTATATTAAATATAAGTTGTTTATCGCCATACAAACTTTTAACCGGTTGCTGACCCCGTCCGATTTTAATATTCGGAAAAAATGAAAAACCCGTATCGAGTTATTTTACATTTGAAGTACTTTCACCAAGTTTGAAGTCAAAAGGCTCAACAAAAATTTGTTTCTCCATACATACTTTTAACCCGTCGTTGATCCAGTTAGATTTAGATTTTGAAAATAATGAGAAACGCGTGTCCAATATTTTTTTTATTGCAAGTATTTTTACAATTTTTGAAGTCAATAGGCCTTAAACAAATCTTAACCCATTGTTGGTCCAGATACATTTTGATTTTCGAAAAATTATAAAATACGTGTCAAATTATTTTTGATTTAGAGTATTTTCAGGTAGTTCGAAATCAATATGTCTCTTAAATCACTTTTCTTCATACAACACCTTACCACATGTTTTACCCTTTTACAAATTTCAAAAAAATCCCGTCTTAACGGAGGTTCAAGATGTGCCTACAGTTCAAATTTCATATTTGTAGCTTCAGCGGTTTGGGCAGAGCGATGATGAATCAATCAATCAATCAGTCAGTCAGTCAGTCAGGACAAACAATCTATGTATATAAAAATAGAGGCGGTACCACGCCCCCTTGTATAATGCTCACAAATGTCTTCTAGTCGAATTGTGCTACTAAGTGGAAAGTTCGTACCAAGTTTCACTGATGTGTTGTGTGTGTACAGCATAACTGTTGGATCATAAAAAATGTGCCACGCCCCTTGACCAACGCCGATCATATCTCATCAGTAAAATGACATATCTATGAAACAACGGTACACCAAATTTCAATGCTGTGCGACTTACAATTCCGAAGCTATTCCATTTAAAAGATTTGAGTTGTATGGGCGGTGCCACACCCCTTTGTTCAATACCCACCCCATTCCCTCGGGCGAAGGACATGATTTAATAGTAAGTTTGTAAAAAATTTAATTGATGTGTGACTTATGGTTCCAAAGTTATTGTCTAAAAATGTATTCTTTTCTTTTCCTAACTTTTCTTTTTTCCTAAACCTTCACGTAACAATTTCAAACAAACCCGCTGAAGGAAGTATCCAAGTTGGTCCAGTCGTTTTCAAGTTTTAAGCAGCCGAACGAACCACGATTCATTTTTATATATATATATAGATTTATATTTATTTATATTTTGCTTTCAACAGATGGATGCATTTTGTTTTGTTTTGGTTCGCTATATTTTTATAAAAATTGCATACAGCTTTTGTTAAAATAAAAGCCTATATTATAAAAACTACTGTTTTTAGTTTAGTGTAATATAGTTAAATAACAATTTAGACCGATTTAGATTAGATAAAAAAAATGTAGAACGACATCTAAACAACAGTTTATGTAAAAAATTTAACTAATTTAAAATTTAACTTAATTTTCTGCTGAATAATTTGCTACGAAATCCCGAAAAATCACAGAATTTTCATTTTCAAATCCCGAAACATCCGAAAGCCTTGGAATTGGGAACGCCTTAATTGTTCGTTAACATGCGCTCAACGCATTCAGTTCAGTTGAAGTATTTAACTGAAAAACAGTCATAAATTGGCATT
Organism: Melieria crassipennis; assembly: GCA_963668005.1. NCBI lineage: Eukaryota > Metazoa > Arthropoda > Insecta > Diptera > Ulidiidae > Melieria > Melieria crassipennis. The sequence continues at coordinate 90,814,794 of OY764961.1, read as the reverse complement.
TGGCCGCAGAACCCTGTAATCCCTTAATGCTTTCATATCAACGCATCGGAGAGCGCAGTTTCCGTAAAAATCACTGAGTTCAGCAGTCGTTGCAATTAAAGTTATGGAAAAGAGAGCACTTTAACATTTATGACTGCAGTCAGTCAGTAAACTACCGAAAAATTAAAAACTTAAAAATACCTGCGCGAATTTGATAAACATTTGTTTTTGCCATAGTTTGGTACTACTTGAGTCGATATTCCTATCTAGAAAAGAATACTTTGGGTGTTTTTATGAATTTTGTACGAGGTGTGTTGAAAATACGGTAACTAATCAAATTAACAGCCATTTTGTGTGTTTTTAGTTTTTGATATTTAGTTTTTCAACAACTCCTGAGCGATGCTCATCTGTTGGTTCTGTTGGTAAAAATTTGGCCATTTGGGAACAAATTCCATTGCCACACGTTCGGTAAAAATTGCATGGCATGAGGCAACTGATATGCCAGCATTCTCAGTGAATTCTCTGTAATGATTTGACCATTCGTCACAACAATTTTCTTCACAGCTTCAATGATTTCAACGGTTGATGGGCTTTGGCATCTACGGCTTAAGTTCTTAATAACTTATCGGAGTTCAGCCTTGGAGCAAAATCTAAACGGTGTTGAGGACACTGTATTCATTAAGAATTTTATTCGATTTGCAGCATATGACCAATTATTTTTATTTTTATAAATGCTCAATCGTGGCAAATTGATTCTCGTATGCAGACAACCAGCAAAATTGCGCAATTAACCCATTGCTGCCTAATGGGTAAAAATTTACCCATGAAAATTGATTTTTTTTTTAAATCACAGAAAAGTTCGTGGTAGAGATATCTCGAAATCATTTACCCAACCATCCCTGGGGTAAAGATGGAGCTACTTTAGTCTAGTGGAGGTCACCCTAAAATTCCGCCATCTAGCTTCAGTTACCAGACTCCAAAAATTGTGAATTTTCCGGAGGTGGAAAATGTGGCGAAACGTGGTGGCCTTAGAACTTCACAAAAATCTGCCTCCTAACTCATCTGGAAACAATACAACTTTTGTTCACGTGTTTAGCTGATCACTTCACAATGTATGGAAAAAAGCTACCATTAATAAAAAATACCCAATGAATATCTCAGCAACGTGCAGAGATAGAAAGCTGACATTTTGTTTCTGATATTTTTGGTCAATTCCAGTTCGTGTATGAAATTTTATCAAAATCGTATGGGCGGAACTGGTACCCGGCTTTAATGGGTTAAGACATTTTCTCAATTTAGCTCTAAATTCAACTCAATTTGTCAAAAATCCCAATTTAGCTAATTGCAACTAGCCCTAAATTGGCCATCAATTGAGCTCGATTCGCGGTGTAACCCTGTGTTGTGTTGTTATCGATAAACAAATTCATTCACAATTGACGGAACCAAAACAAAAATGAGAAAATGACAGCAGCAAAAGACGATTGTTAACATTTGTTTGCTTTGAAAATTCGTTTAAAAATTGTGGCCATAACAATGGAAATTGAATGAATAATACTAAAAATTCTTCCGTCAAAACAAAAACATGTTCGATAACATTTTCGATAACAGGTAAATTGCAGTGTAAGCTAAATTAAGCTGTGTGAACAGCAAAAGCGAAAAACTCAATTAAGAACTAATCTGCCTCAATTTATATGGCTGTCTGAACAGGATATATCATAACTCCTGGCAGTATATGGATCTACGCATTTGATACTCAGTATTCGAATACTGATTTGAGACCGCAGATACGAAACAATTTTTGCTTTTTTGGACCAACCAAAGAATATTTTCAATGTTTTTGGTACCAGTCTAATTTACAAATATTTTCGAGTAGTACAAAGGTAAATTGAATCTGTTTACGATTAAAGAAATTTTGGTATGGTATAGTAGCAAATTATTTTACTACATATTATCATGAAATTCCAAAAGCATAATTTCCACTAAGCTCTACAAATCATGGTCATGACTTTTTCAACCTATTGAAACAGATGTGAGCTTTAACAGGTTTGTGCATTGTTCAGACTATTGTTTGATTCCCTGCTTTCTAGGAGGAACTTCTGACAGTCACCTGTAGTGGTCTCGGGTTGATCCAGCATCATTTACGTTATCAAGGACATTCCTAGTCAATGCATAAGTAGTTGCAATGAATGAAAGTACTTGAAACTTTTGTAATGAAAAATACAAACTGTTTTGAACTGGTACACTTTTTAATGTGTAACCACTAATTACAACGCAGAGATACAAACTTAAAATGCAAATTTCACTCTCATTTAAAACTTGAAGATTGTTTAATTGCAACATAAACAAAATGTGCAGTTGCCATGGCTGTTCACTGTGAAAATGTTTTTCAGTGAAGATTCAAAAATCTTTCGTCTGTTTGCATTTTGCAGAAACTATAATTTTATATGTACAGCACAATTTTGTGTGTGTGTGTGTGTGTTGCTGTGAGCAAATACAAACACATTAAATTATTGTGCACATTTCTCTGTCACTGCCACTATTCAGATAAGTCAGCACATGTGTGTGCGAGTGTGTTACTTTGTTTGTGTATGTGTGTGTGTGTTTGCATGCTGCGAGCATGTAAACTTTTACTTTTGCATTTAAAATCGCTTCACAAAAGTTTCTTTCTTGTTTTTATGGGATTTTATAATCGTAAATGTGTATGTATAGGTAAATGAAACGGAAAACCAACAACAACGAATGAAACTTTTGTTGTGCCAACAAACCAAAGAATGGCGCAAAATAACCGAAAATTTCATTGTCTCTCAATTGTCGGGTAGGCCAGAGGGGGGCGGGGGCAACCAGGGGCTATGGAATGGATATGTAGCAATAAAACAACAACAACAATAATAGTTTGAAATATTTACAACGTAGGCAGAGGGGAAACTTTTGCATACCGAAACTTTTGCTAAAGGTGTGACAGGGCACAGCCGCAACTGCGGGTTTGGCTGTTTCGTGCGCAAATGAATCGTTTCGGGGCAATTGGTTGAAAACAGGTGGACGGATACGGAAGACAAGACGGCAGCAAATAAGTGTGTTTCGGTGGATCTTGATCGATGTGGCCTACACAACTTTTGTCTGGTGGTGATATGAAAATAACATAGTACACATACTTTTGCCAAAATTAAACCCTTAAAACAACACATTTTTCCGAAAAACTACCAAATATGAATTCAGTAATTTTTGTTGGTGTATTCTCAGGACATTGTCTTATTAGAAGATATGCTAAAGGACTAGGTAGGCATTTTGAATACTTCTTCAGAAGCTGCAGAGACGAAGAAGAAACAGAAACGGTTCCAGCACTTTCTTCTTCTTCTCTCCGGATAACTACTTCTTCGATGTCTTTCGAAAATTAGAAGAACTGTCGATAAATGGCACTTAGCTTGTTAAGCAAATTCCGATTACATCATTTACTTCATCATGTGGTATCACAATGGGCCCTAATTGCGCCCAATTGTAGGCAGCCATCTATCCTAACCGAACTTAAGTATTTAACGAAAATGAAATACTTACAATAACTTATTACATGATTTCGGGTATTATAGTTAAACTTGATCCAACCGTATTGTATTAAAGTTGGTTGTACTAAGGACTGACCACGGAAAAACTTATCCTTGGAAATTTGAAATGTTCCCAGTACCAGCAGAGGCATGAATATGATCAAAGCGATTTATTTTCATTTTCACTTCGATGTTGGCTTCTGAGCGAAATGGCTGCCATTGAATTTTAGAAAAAATATTGCGTGTACTCAAAAGAGAGTAGCATATCAAGTCGATGTTAGTGTTGCAACCGGCTTCGAGAGACCAGCGGGTTGCACGCTGGCTTCTCATACTAGAGGCCCTAGGTTCGAATCCTCGGACTAGTGAAAAGCTCGTCTACTTCTATTGTTATCCACATGAAGCCGATGAGAATTAAAAGAATAGTGTAAGCGCGTTCTTAGCAGGCAATGGCAAAACCTCCAAATGTGAAAGGAAAATTTCCAAAAACCCCCCGCCCGGATTCGGTGCTTAACTGTAGGTCCCCTCTTCCCTTTCCAATCCGTTTCAAATGTGTGTTGCAAACTAAAAGGTCACTTAAAGGACAAGGAACTCATATGCTAAGAATAATGAGAGTCAGAGATAAGTTAGAGCTATGATTGTCGTCAAGGAATACCACCACTTTAAATTGTCCAGAGCTTTTTTCTCTAAAAAGACATCTAACCAATATTGAAGAACAATTAAAAAAAGTAGGAGGAAAGTAGTAAAAGTAAAACATTTAAAAATAGAATCAAAATCACTCATACGACCCGTATTGCATGTGAAAGTAAGCGTACACAACTTGTTATACCCTGCACTACATACAGCCAGACCTTTTTGTTTTAAGCCCAATATTTGTCTTTTCTAACTTAAAATGCTCTAATTTGTCAAACGGTAACCAGGGAATGTTATATTTTAATGCACAAATTCATTACGATTTACGAATATATTGCAATGGGTTAAATTACAATGGTCGCAAAAACTGTGTGCTATAGAACTTTTGCTTTTGGAGTTAATGATCTCAAGACACCGAGAATTGCCTTCTTCTTCCCTTAAAGTAGTGATAGGAATTTAGCGGGGAATGTGTGAGTTCTGATGAAGCAAATACTTCAAACCAAAACTAACGCAAATTATAATTAAAATGTTAAATAAGTTCTGAGAGTACGCCACTTCTCTCTCTTAGCTTCTTATAAGAGTCAGACTCCAGAAGAATTGAGCAAATTGCTTAGAAATGCTAGCGAGTACCTAAAATATTTCAAAATATTTTAGAGTTTAAATTTTTCTACTTGCGATACACACTTCGCTCTTAAGCTTTTCAATCGAATTTAACGCCTTACTTAAGGCAAACTAATCTCCCGAAGAATTTTCAAGTTTATGGACCCTTAAATTCTGTACTTAATCCAACTAATTATACAACGTACACCGTTTAAGTTCCATGCCAACTGAGCTGCATTGTAAAAGCGGCAAATGACAGTTCTACGCAAAGCAGCCCTGCCACAACGTGGCTTAGTCCTTCAGGCCATTTTAATGTTCGACTGTAAGTTTGCCAATTACCGAATTAATCGCGCAATCCCATCTCTGGCCATTCAAGCAAATGCACTCGTCGGCGCGGCACAGCCAGGCCGAGTGGTCGCAATACGTTTGCACCTGTGAAGCACCAACATTTTAATTGCCAGCGCTCTACGAGCCGAAAGCAAACGTTCAAGTTTGCTGGCCATCAAGTTGTGCGCTCCTCAGCTCGTCAGTGATAACGGTGATACTTTAACAGTTTAATTTTCGCAATTTGCGAGAGAAAGTTTTCGCCGCACTTGAAGCATAAAATTCATATAGAAAAGTATTTTTCAACACTTGACCCTGCGTCGATATACGTTTTAGCTACACTTGAGCAGTCAGAAAATCGAAAGAAAAAACACAAATAATTTTTAGGGCACGAAAATGGCTTCAACTGACCAACAAGCTGAGCGCAATAGCGAATAATTTTGCCGCAGCGCGCTTTCGTATCTCATTTTGGTGCTGCGTTACATTTTTCGTCGTATATATTGAATGGAAATTTTATATTTTATATTTTGCTGCTATTTTCTGCATTTTATTGGACGGTTGAAATTACATTTCATTTTTACACTCGCTTCCTTTTTGACGATATTCGTTGTGCTATATTGAATATGAGCGCCCAACGGGGCTGAGAATTGATTACGATGGGCGAAAGTGATTTCATAAATATTCTCATTGGGATAGTTTTGATTGGTGCATTTCAAATTCTTGAAATCTTTCTGGCGTTGATTCGATTATGCTTGAATCTAATGGCTTCGTAGAGGTTGATGGAAACGGCCGAAAGTGAAATGGCAGCGTTGTGTGATAGAAATTGGAATTCATGATTATTGTCTCACTATTGAATAGTATTAAATAAAAGTGCTTCGGTTAATATCGATCGAATCTTTATAGTCGTCGCTACTTTATATTTCTTCTCCTTTACTCACATGAAAATGAAAGATTGAAGATCGATAAAGAAGCCATGAGGCAGAGAAGCCAATAAGATCCTCGGGTCACGGGTTATGGAAACTTTAGGAAACATTTACTACGGCTAAACTTTATTGAGAAGAGGTCTGCAGGTCTTAGAGGCGAGAAGACAGCTGCTTAAAAAATGTAGCAGTATCCAGCATTTAGCAAATAAAAGATAGAAGAGGAGCTTATTGATCATTTGTCACAAGACCCCTCTCGAGATAACGTACGACATAGCTTTTAGAATGGAAGACAACAGCTATGACCGACCTTCAGATCACTAAACACGAACAGAAGGAACAAAAAGAAGCCCTCTGGGCGGTCTGTTTCGGCCAATCGCCGAATAACAGGCAATGGTTTTAGCCAGTAAGAATCTGTTAAGCGGATGGACTCAGATTTGCCGGCATCAATGAAGATGAAACAAGATTTATTAAAAAAACTGAGATGTGTCTGTTTAGGTACGTCCAAAAATCTGACTTTTCGTTAATTTTTGTTCAAATTGTGAATGTTCAAAGGAAAGCAGAGAAAGCTTTGATATTTATGTAAAAATTTTACATTTCCACGACACATGTAGCAAGTAATCAATTTGCCAATTTATAACAATAATAACAAGCTGAGGAGTAATTAGAACTAGTGATGTCGTTTAGTTTAGTCGACAATGAAATTTGCGAAAGTGAAACAACAAGAACAACAAGAATAAGCGAATAAATGCAATTGCGGTTACAGCTACAAATATAACAATAACAACAACACCATCAGTAACTACCACAACAACAACAACATTATGAGCAACAGCAATAACAGCAGCAGCAGACAGAAGCACGCAGTACGAAAAAATAACTGCAGAAAACAAGTTCAGGCAATATTACCAACAGCCATTAGCCAGAAGAAAATAAAAACAAATAAGTAGAAAAAGCAGTTGTACGCTCATGAAAATGTGTGTGTGAGAGTGTGTGAGCAGGCAGATGTGCACACTTGGACACCATTAAAATGGAATATAGTCAGCGCTTAGCGTTGCCGCTTCGGTTCGATTGGACGAAGTGTAGAAATAGAAAGTATAGGACAAATTTTAGACATAAAAACTAACTAAATAAGTAAACAAAACTATTTTTAAAAAGGGAAAAAATTGGACATTGCGATTTTTACTACTTGATAGATAGAACATATGTTGTAAATAGTACCTACATATATGTTTAGATTTAAAGGCTGCAATATCAAACACTCAACTGTATTCTTATAGTTTCATTAGTTCAGTGCAAAAAAAGAAAGTTTTCTATCAAAAATTACATTATTGTAAATGGATTATTAGACTACGTCAGATTTTGAATTTTAAAAAAGTGAAAAAACACGTGTCTAGTTATTTTTTTTTTAAACGTTTCTACCAATTTTAAAGTAAATAGGCTCATGTTTTTTAAAGTCATCGTTTCACAAATGGGAATTTGATTTAAAAAAAAAAATAGAATAGTGTCGAAATATTTCTCATTTGAAGTGGTTTTACTAGGTTTGGAGTCAAAAACCCCATTAAATCATGTTTCTTCATGCAAACTTTTAACCCGTTGTTGAACTTGCCAGATTTTGATTTTCAAAAAATTTAAAAACACATGTCTAATTTTTTAATTTAAAGTATTTTCATCAATTTAGAACTAAATAGGCACATCGGTTTATGTTATTAAGTCTTTCCGTATGCGAACCTTAACCCATTGTTGACCTCCTTAGATTTTTTATTAAAAAAAATTAAAATAAAGTGTCGCATTATTTCTTTTTTTAAAATGGTTTTACTAAGTTTGAAGTCAAAAACACATTAAATCATGTTTCTCCATAAAAACTTTCAACCCTTGTCAAACGTGCCTGATTTATTTTTATTTTATTTTTATTTTATTTATTATTTTAATTGTTTTCACCAAAATAAAATAAATAAGCCTATTGGTTCATTTTTTTCATAGTCTTCTCGTATATGAATTTAAATCCATTGATGACCCGTAAAATTTTCATTTTCGAAAACTTTAAAAATAAGTGTAGAATTATTTTTGATTTTCAACAAGTTTGGAATCAATTACGTTTCTTCATACAACACTTTGTTTTGCCTGTTTACATCCTTAACCATAATTCCCGGAATTTTAAAAGTAACGTAAAAGTAAGAAAAAGAAGAAGTAAGACTGTCAGGCTTATAAGAGCTAAATTATTGAAAACATTTGTTTAAAAAGTACAAAAACTGTCTAAAATGTTAAATTTTTTAAATTCAATATAATTTTAACATTTCATTAGAGGATTACATAAAATAATTGAAAAGAAAATCTTTCGGATTTATCACCATTTAAAATCTTTAGAGAGACTGTGGGGTTCCCTTCTGGGAATTAGGGTTAATTAAAAAAATGCTGTCTTAAAATTCTTGTTTGTAGATTTGGCGATTTGGGTTGGGCGACGATGAATCAGTCCGTCAGGGTAAACAATTTATATATATACATATATATACCTAGATTCTAGAAAAATTCCAGCCTTTGACGAAATCCTTTGGCTGGCATCACCGCACACATTCGTTTACTTCAACTGAATGTGAATGTGTGCAGTCGAGATGGCACAACTGGGCCGTAAGTGAATTCGTAGCATACTTTAGGGCGTCGCTTAAGAGCGCACATTTAACAGGTTGAGAGAAATGCGAGCAATAGAAATAATAAAATGTAATGAACACACACACACACACACAGACTGTAGCGTTGAAACTGATTATTAAACTGAAGTGCTGCGGCTGGTCACATGTGCAGCATCAGCAAATTGCAGTGTCGGTGTCGGCGTCGGCAAACTATATAGAATGAAATTTACAAATTGGCGAAAACGTGCACTGGGCACAACTGGACGCAGCAACGAACGACCACAGCCGCATTGCTGTTGGTTGACGTTTATGGGGCACAGTCGTTGCTGGAGTTGTAAAATATGTAAAACTTAATAAGCAGCAAATGGAATGAGTTGTTGCGGTTACACGTCGACCAGCAGCCGTCACATCCGGAGTATTTGGTTATCGCAATTTACCTGCAAATAGAAAAAGAATTCAATTATTTTAATATTACAAAAACTCAAATTAAAAGACTAAAATATTTAAATTACAAAACATTTTTGAGACAGTAATTTAATTTGGAGACAGTAACATATTTTCTTAAATTGTGTATATACAAGGTGCAACCCAAAGTAAACAGGACTTTTATAAAATAAAGAAAACGGATGATTATTTTTGTATAATTCTTTTTATTTATTCAAAATACTCTCCTTCTGCTTCGATACAACGTTTTGCACGGTCCAAAAGCATTTGGAATGAGTGTTTTAGGTCATCGGCCGGCATCGCCTTCAGAATGTTGGTACAAGCCTTTTGGATGTCCTCAACGTCCTTATAACGGTTTCCTTTCATCGGCAAATGCAACTGACCGAATAAGTAGAAGTCACAGGGAGCCATATCAGGCGAATACGGTGAATGATTGATGGTAAAAATGCGATTTTTGGTCAAATAATCGGTCGTAACTAGGGCTCTGTGAGCCGGTGCATTATCATGCAATAAACGCCAACTTCCTTCCTCGCGATATTCTGGCCGAATACGACGAATGCGATGCACCAAACGCTTCAAAACTTCAACATAAAACAAAGCGTTAATTGTTTTTCCGGTTGGAACAAACTCTCGATGAATTATTCCCTTTGAATCGTAGAAACAAATGAGATGAGTTTTGATTTTTGACTTCTCACGGCGGGTTTTTTTCGGATTTGGCTCATCTGGGTGCTTCCATTCGGCACTTTGACGCTTTGTTTCGGGATCATATTGAAAGCACCACGTTTCGTCACCGGTTACGATGTTGAACAAGAAATTTGGATCACGTCTGGCTTCCCGAACGATGTCTTTTGCGTGCTCAATTCTCTGCGCTTTTTGGTCGTCGGTTAAAGTGTGCGGAATGATGCGAGAACACACTTTACGGAGACCCAAATGTTCGGTTAAAATGCGATCAATTGATGTTTTGGAGATGTTCAATTCCATTTCCATCAATTCCAATGATGATTTTGGCTGCATTTTGATAAAATCACGCACAGTTTTGATGGCATCGTCAGTAATCACAAATTTCGACTGGCCGACGTGTTCGTCGTCATTCAAGTCTTCACGACCATTCTTGAATCGATTCAACCACTCATTAACACGGCCACGGGATAAACAATCATCACCATAAACTTGCTTTAACAATTTAAACGTTTCGGTAAAAGTTTTACCAAGTTTAAAACAGAACTTAATATTAGCTCTTTGTTCGATCGACATTCTCGTACCAAAGTTAAAAACATACTGTCACATTGAGCGGGATATTTCGGCGTCTACTAGACCAAATGTCATGAAATTTAGACAGTATGTGAATGAAAGATGTACCTTTCCAACGCATGTCTTCACACATAGATGGCGCCACCAGAAACGTCCCTATTGCAAAAGTCCTGTTTACTTTGGGACGCACCTTGTATTTGTTTATTTATTGTTATTTGCATTTTACATAGCAATAAATGTAGAGAAGAGTTAATATTTAAAGTACTTAATAAAAGATTCTCTGAAGCTCACCTAAATCTACTTCTTGTCATAGCTAAGCACTTAACTACCAACAAAAAAGTGTATATTTCAAAAACGTGTTACAACATTTTCATAATAATATCAGTCAACATTAAAACTTTGTCTCAGCCAGCGCAAACAAGTATGGACATGTTTAGTAATTCTTGGGCGCAAACTTCTCTGTATGCATTTGTGCTGTGTAAAGTTTCGGTGTCGATGCAGCAAACTTTACTAATCTTTACTACAATAGTGGACTACTAGCATTGCTTGCCAAACATTACACACACACACAAGTACATATGCGATTAGTCATAAAAATGTATCGCATGCCAGAAACGTTGTCCTTTTGAGTATCTACACAGAAAGCAAAAGCTAAATTTTTGGCAGACATCCTTGAACCACTAAGTCACAAAATTACATGGTGAGGTAAACTTTCGACTTAACCGGGTTTCCTTATATTCTGTGCAAAAAGTTTTAAGAACTTGAAATCATCGCTTAAAAGACGTGTACAAGAGATATCGGCACAATGCACAGTGATTCGTTCCATAGACAAAATTCAAAAAATTTATAGTCTCAGAATTTAATTATTTTGGCGTCATTTGTAGGGTTAAACTCCAACTAAGAAAACCCCAAAAAATCTGTGCAAAAATTTAATTAGTGTGTGTGCAAAAGCGGCTCAAAGTTGAAACTTTTTTCACAAAAAAATGTGAACACATACAAGGTGCGTCCCAAAGTAAACAGGACTTTTGCAATAGGGACGTTTCTGGTGGCGCCATCTATGTGTGAGGACATGCGTTGGAAAGGTACATCTTTCATTCACATACTTTCTAAATTTCATGACATTTGGTCTAGTAGACGCCGAAATATCCCGCTCAATGTGACAGTATGTTTTTAACTTTGGTACGAGAATGTCGATCGAACAAAGAGCTAATATTAAGTTCTGTTTTAAACTTGGTAAAACTTTTACCGAAACGTTTAAATTGTTAAAGCAAGTTTATGGTGATGATTGTTTATCCCGTGGCCGTGTTAATGAGTGGTTGAATCGATTCAAGAATGGTCGTGAAGACTTGAATGACGACGAACACGTCGGCCAGTCGAAATTTGTGATTACTGACGATGCCATCAAAACTGTGCGTGATTTTATCAAAATGCAGCCAAAATCATCATTGGAATTGATGGAAATGGAATTGAACATCTCCAAAACATCAATTGATCGCATTTTAACCGAACATTTGGGTCTCCGTAAAGTGTGTTCTCGCTTCATTCCGCACACTTTAACCGACGACCAAAAAGCGCAGAGAATTGAGCACGCAAAAGACATCGTTCGGGAAGCCAGACGTGATCCAAATTTCTTGTTCAACATCGTAACCGGTGACGAAACGTGGTGCTATGATCCTATGATGCTATGATCGAAATATGATCCCGAAACAAAGCGTCAAAGTGCCGAATGGAAGCACCCAGATGAGCCAAATCCGAAAAAAACCCGCCGTGAGAAGTCAAAAATCAAAACTCATCTCATTTGTTTCTACGATTCAAAGGGAATAATTCATCGAGAGTTTGTTCCACCGGGAAAAACAATTAACGCTTTGTTTTATGTTGAAGTTTTGAAGCGTTTGGTGCATCGCATTCGTCGTATTCGGCCAGAATATCGCGAGGAAGGAAGTTGGCGTTTATTGCATGATAATGCACCGGCTCACAGAGCCCTAGTTACGACCGATTATTTGACCAAAAATCGCATTTTTACCATCAATCATTCACCGTATTCGCCTGATATGGCTCCCTGTGACTTCTACTTATTCGGTCAGTTGCATTTGCCGATGAAAGGAAACCGTTATAAGGACGTTGAGGACATCCAAAAGGCTTGTACCAACATTCTGAAGGCGATGCCGGCCGATGACCTAAAACACTCATTCCAAATGCTTTTGGACCGTGCAAAACGTTGTATCGAAGCAGAAGGAGAGTATTTTGAATAAATAAAAAGAATTATACAAAAATAATCATCCGTTTTCTTTATTTTATAAAAGTCCTGTTTACTTTGGGTTGCACCTTGTATTTTCTGTTTTTTAGTCTATTGAGTAAACTACATCGTTGTCAAGAAGTTGCTAAAACTTTCCATATAGATTATGAAATGATGTGGCCATTTTCGCTTTTAACGTTTTGTCAAAATTTGCACAGCTGAGGCTTTTACATCACTTTTCATGCAAAATATTTTTCTAAATTAAAAATCAGAAAATTGGCAAAACTTAGAGGAAAATATCTAAAAAGTATGTTAAAGTATGTTCCTGGATTTTTTTTTTATTTTAAGAAGCATTCTTTCTTTGTCGGATAATGTAATTACATCCTCCGATATTTTCCAATCTCAGAAAATAATTATATTTCAAAAGTGGTCTAAGCACGTATTTTTCGACAAAATTAATTTTTTTCATCCCTAAAAGTATGCAATCATCATGAAAAATTGAGAAAACTGCAAAAAAGCAAAACATACGTCTATTATTCTCGTTTTTTTGCAAAACTAAGGCAATTTCTGGTTCTCTTTGTAATTATCAATGTTGACGTTACCGATTAAATGTAAAATCTGAAAAATCTAGCCAACACACTTGGTGCTATAGCTCTCGAAAAATGACATTTGCAAATTTAAGTCTCAGATTTAATTAAGTCAAGATTCAATTCAGCAGACCATGATTAACTAGTATACCAAATTTTATGAAGAACGGACCACTCCTTCTAATTTTGTCCCGCGGTTGTATGGAGTCGAATCACTGTGCAATGCCACGACTATGTTGTATAGAGTCAATAAAGCAGAATACCCAACTGTCTCCTTTAAGCTTCAATGTACGATGTGAAATGCATCTAAGAGCTCCGGGTGTGAGGTGCCTGCTTCCAAGTGCGAATTGGCATTTATTTTGGTGCAAATATAAACAGGTAGGTCATGTAAATAAGGCGGAGATCAGATGAAGTTAATTGTTGCTGCTTTAGAAAGCTTCTTCTTTCGGTAAACCAAATATTAGATCGTTTTAACAAAAATTAATTCTTACAAAAATTAATCTCTTCTGTTACAAATTCTGTTAATATTTGCTGCTTTAGAAAGCTTCTTCTTTCGGTACACGAAATATTAGTCGTTTTAACGAAGATAAATTCTTACGAAAAAAGAATCTCTTCTGTTTCTGATTCAAAGAAAAATTAGGAATATGGGAAACTTGTCTGAGGGATAGGAAACCAAACTGGATTTTATGAGCAATGAAATCGACCTTATTTCTTTAATCCAACTTGGAGATTGCATTGTGATGAAAATGCTTGTTGTCACTGCGCAGTTTGCAGGGAAGACAAGGTAGAATACGACTTACGTTCAAGAATTTTAGTGTGTTTAATTTTTGAGCACAATTCAGAGAAACGAATAAGCATGCCTTGAGGTCGCCGAACTAATTTTCGTAACAGTATTTTTAACAGCGAAGGTGTTTTCTTTAAGAGTGAAGTTTTCTTCGAGTAGAGAGTTGGTCGAATATACCATCAAGGCCTGGTTTTTTCCTACAATCGAGGAGAAAATTCCAACTTCGAGGAAGCTACTTCTAATTTTTTTAAATGTCATGGATGTAGCTCTTTAGCGAATCTAATAGAGAATGTAGCACGTTGGCCAGTAGAGCAACTGGGTTTATCCTACTTTCGAGGAGAAAAATTCGACTTCGAGGAAGTCACTTGCAATTGCTTCAAGCTATTAATAAGATTCACTCAAAGTGAGAATACAGGATAGTCGATTGGGGCATATATTTACTAAAAATTTGCTCAAAAACTCTTATTTGCTTTTACAGTTCAAGCATTGGTAATGGATGGACCCTACTCTGACCGCTTAAAATATTCGAAAGTAAAAAAAGTCATTAGTTATTCGGTGGATAAGCTTTCGGGGAAGCTGATCGCTGGGATATACACAGTATGAGAAATATGTTTCGAGACGGGGTGAGGAAAAAATCATAGTTTTCAACGTTTCAACAGTGATTCATATGAGTGTTTTAGCTGTTTTTGTGGGATTGTCTGTATTGCTTGTGTTGAGGCTGTTGCTATGGCCGAAATGTCAATAAAAAAACATGCTTTCAACTTCAATTTTAATTTTGAGAGTAGAGTGAAATTATACTAAAGAATTTGAAAAATACGTGAACAATGAGTCAGGTGTGATTCGATGGATGAATACTACTCTTTGTTCCATGTTACTATTTCAACATCGATACGAAAGTTACTTTGGGAGAACTGTCATAACTTTGCTATTTATGTACCGATTGAAGTTTTGGAATTTAAATTAAATTTGTCGTTCTGGAAGCAGAAATCTTACAGGTTTCAAAAGCAGTCTCAAGACATAGATGACACTTCTAGCTACTCAGCTTATTTTTCACATTGTCTACAATGCAATGCTCCAGTGAAACATACTCTATAACGACTTCTGCAGAAGCTGCAGACTCGAAGACTTTGAGGAACGTGAACATTTCCACTGGCATTGCCTCGCATTAACAAGAATGCACTTCCGACTTTTGTGAAAATCTTCTTGAACTATTTAGCGAATCTGACGCCAACAAAGTTTTAATGCAATTTTTAAGTGCCACCAATTGATTCTTGAATATTAAAAGACGGGATTTTTTGAAATCCAGGTTTTAACTCTTTCGCTATTTTGGTGCCATATGGCAACATGCTACTTTGTGGACGTCTGCATCCTCTATGGTTGCAAGAATAAATTTTTTTGTCTTTAGACTAGTTTGAAGTATTAGGAAAAATACGAAATTATTTAACTGAATATTTAAGTTTAAAGAAGAGAAGTATACACGTTTTTTTAATGGTATATCTTGACATAGTAAATGAAGAAGAAGCAGAAAAAATTAGAGAACTTTTTAATTTGACGTTTTCTTTCAATTTAGATACTATACTTTTTTTTTAATTTTGGCTGAAGTAAATGAAGAAATATTAAAATTTTCGTTATACGTAAAAAGTTTAATGTTTAAGTAATTATTACAGCCACAACGATGTGGGTTTTCTCATAGAAAAACACTCTAAAATACAGGGTCCGAGTATAAAAATTAAAAAATTTCTTATGGAATATTGCTAATATAATCACATAGTTAGAAGCCTAAGACGTAAAATTTAAAACTTTAACTTTCCCCAGTAAAAACCTGTAGCGAAAGGGTTAAAGCGGCAAAACATGGATTTAATGGGCCTATTGATCTGAAACTTGGTGAAAATACTCCAAATCAAAAATACTTCGACACATATTTTTCATATTTCCCAAAATGTTTCTTTGTTATGAAATGTTATAATTCCAGAAGGCTCATAGGTGCTCCTTCTTTCTGTCGAATACTTTGCAAAAAAATTGATTATGTTTGAAGGTTCTATACGGGAAACGGGAAAATATCTTCATTATCCAAATTAAATGTATTCGTTGATAAAAGTTGTAAGCAATTTCAAAGCAGAAAATCAACGGCAGTTCTCATGCTCTCAAATTGCACAAATCTCTCATGCAGAGTTGTTCAAATAGGCGAAACCACAACAACCAAACGACAACAGTTCGGCGACTTTTCTCTGTAAATGAAATACCCAATGAATTATTGTGAAATTCTCGGCAAAATAAAATGTGCAAAGTAAATTCGCAAGAATGAGACAAGTAGCGACAACATGGCAACAAAAGCGGGTGACCGCAGGACTGACAAGGCGGCAGGCACCCAGAGCTGTGCTCGTTCGTTGGGCCGCCCATTGTGAGATGTCAAATAATAAAATAATAACAGTGACAATTTTGCAATTGCGTTGCGACACACTGTCGCTTTTACATATCGCCGCAACCACAGGCAGCGTTTTTTTGTCTTATCAAAGTTGAGAGACAGTCACCCCGCTGTTTGGTGCAGTCGGTGAAATAGCAGTTGGAATTAATATAGAATAATATATAGAACATTGTAACTACGTGGGCTTCGGTGATGAGGAAGAGGCCGACACAGTGCGATTGCATGGCGAGTGGGTAGAAGCAGGGAGATAGTAAAATGATTCTTTCTACACTGAGGTGCTGGCTTATGTATGAAAATTTTTCAGAATCACCAGGAAAATTTTTTTATCTAAATATATCTGTCTAGTTTCTGCCAGACAACGCTAAGAATATCAGATATTGGACTGAAAATTAGTGCAGATTGTACTGGGTTTTGAAGGAAACACTGACTAACAAATGGATGTGATTTGGATTTGGACCAATTTCACCCACGAAGCCTTCGTTCTTCTTGTAGAACTTAGATTGTTGGCTGTCTTCTTCGCACTGCTCGATAAGACTTTTATGGACAAATGAAATTGTAAGTAAATGTTCCTTCGTTTAAACCATTACGGGTCTTATTAATAGTGGACTAGTTGAAGAAAAGATCTGACAACAGTGTAGAGTATAAATAGGTCAATCAAGACCCAATAAGACACTCAAACATTAACTGGTTGCTGTTTCTTATTTTCCTGTGTCTGCCAAGTCGTGCTGCCACGGAAGAAGAGCCACCGAACAGGATCAAATCATGCGGTTTTATTTATGCCTAAACTTATAAAGTCGCAGTTGTGAGTGTTGCTTACGCCTCGCCACACTTGTGACACACGCATTTTTCACGGTTTGCTCATTCATTATTCGAGATCTACGCCAGTCGGCGAATTGTTGTGAAACTTGCTCCGAACACACAACAACACAAATCGGCGCAATAAAGTCAACTATTGCTGAAGCGGCGCACTGAAGCAATGCAATTATGGGTGGGCGGTCGGGCAGCCCATCTATCGATTGTCGCCACTGTTTCTCGGCGGGAAAGTTTATGTTCTGTCATTGTGGCTGTGACGATGTCGTCTCCATTGTCTGGCGTCAGTGGCTGTGGAGTGGGTTGGCGTGCTTCATATGCTCGGGTACGCATGTGTGTTGGTTTATGTTGTTGTTGCTTTTGTTAGTAGTGCAAAGTTTATTGTTTATTTTTGTACTTGAATTTATGTTTGACATAATGACCCACTTGAATGTACGCACACACACACACAAGGCACAAAGTGCCCAACTCTGTCGCTCCTCTCTTCCTGAACACAGTTGTAAATATGAATTTAATTGCTCAAGCTTTGTTGCTTCGACTTGAAAAATTATGAGTTTGCATGTTTCTTTAATCTTTTATGTTTTCACCAGCGACTCGATTTGGAGGATGAATAACTGCTTTAGATTATTTTGAGAAGAAAACAAGATAAGCTTGTGGCAGGTGGCCCGTGTTAGTGTTAAAAGCATCTTAATTGTCAGTTTGTTGTTGTGGACAAATTTGAAATGAGGGAGATATAAAAATGTATCGGCAGATGTGACTAAAATGTGCAGCGTTGAAGTTGCCCTACTTTGTACAATTTATATTTATCTATCTATCTATCTATCTATCTATCTATCTATCCATCTATCTATCTATCTATCTATCAATTAATCAATCAATCAATCAATCAATCAATCAAGCAATCAATCTATCTCTCTCTCTATCTATCTATCTATCTATCTATCTATCTATCTATCTATCTATCTATCTATCTATCTATCTATCTATCTATCTATCTATCTATCTATCTATCTATCTATCTATCTATCTATCTATCTATCTATCTATCTATCTATCTATCTATCTATCTATCTATCTATCTATCTATCTATCTATCTATCTATCTATCTATCTATCTATCTATCTATCTATCTATCTATCTATCTATCTATCTATCTATCTATCTAACTATCTATCTATCTATCTATCTATCTATCTATCTATCTATCTATCTATCTATCTATCTATCTATCTATCTATCTATCTATCTATCTATCTATCTATCTATAAATAAGGAATTCCGGCATAACTAATAAAACAGCTCCTAGGTCCCTATTTCTTTCCCTAAATCCCATATTATATACAAACACAAATGCATTACACATTAATGTTAACAATAATGGGCATTTTTGTAGGAAACAACTCCTACTCTATACCCACACCTTTGTTAAGACTTCTTGCGGCTTTTCAGCTCGCCACATTTTTCAACTGCACCTTTTGAACAATAATGGTCACATGTCATGCCTTTGCCTATTTACCAAATGTCGCATGCAAATTGTGCGTATTTCAACTGAAAGGAAAAATCCATACAATAACAACAACAACAACAAATTATAAAATGTAACAAGCACGGAAACTATGGCGCACCAAAATTGTGCAACCACAGAAATTTTATTGTGTAGCAAAGCACACAAAGTAGAAAATTTGGGGTTAGGGTTGGGGTAGGCCCCAGCGGAAGGTAGACAATTATTGTCATTATATACACGTACTTATATATATAAAATATAATCTACTGCAAATTTAACTGCACTGTGTTGGTTGCATAAATCATGGCTTGGCACAAGACAGCAGGAAGAGTGCTGACAAGGGACTTCCCTCCATGAATGGAGCCAAATGCACACTTAGACGGGGTGTCGACTGACAGCTGGCAGTGTGAGAGCAACTTAAAATGAGAGAGAAGAGAATGACTGAAGCGGCATTCTAATCGACGTGAAATCTTAATGTGTACGAGTACGTACGAAAATTGCTGCGAGCTGGGAAATGTAATTAGGGAACGCACAACGACACCTTTGCCACAAACGACCCTAACGTTGGCCCGGCCATGGTGCGTCACATTGCTGCGAGTGTTAAAAACGAAAAACGCCATTTACATTTGGGAGTCAAAAGACTGCAATGAAAGTGAAGTGAAATGCCGCCATAGAACGCTTCCTCGCGTTATTCCCTAAAGTCCAAAAGCCCCAAAAACAACGTGCGAGCTACTGCCTGAAGGATAACTCGCTGACTGACGATTAAGCCACATTTCTTTGAAACCGCATCTGTCAATTGTCTGCGAAACAACCATTCATGGAAAATATAGCACATCTCAGCAGGCCCTTTTTGCGAGTAGTTCCCCCCTTTATTCCAAAGTGAAACTCGAGCAAACATGAAACATTTATTGGTTGACAAAAGCGATGGGAAAAAAACAATAACCATGGCAGATCTTTTACTGTTGTTCTAGTGCTGGTTTCTTTGATTTTATGTCACCTCAACTTAGTGTTAAGGCGGGAGCGATGGTTGCCCTAAGACACAAACGTTCATACGTATGAAAAATAAAAATAAAAAAGATTGAAAAGACAAATAAACACGTTTCAGTGGGTCTAAACTGATTTTTTCATACCAATTAAACCAAAATTGTTTAGCTGACTTTCGAAAGGACGTCTCTAGTAGTTTGATACCAAATAGATCGATTCTCTTTGGTTTGATTTTTTTCAAACCCTTTCTGGAGAAAATCATTTAAGCAGCGCAGTTGAATCACGCTGACACTACTTTCTCCAAGAGACCGGATCTTGTTGGTTTTAAAAAGTCATGTAATTTATTTGACAAGAAAAAGAAACCGATCAAGGTGCGTTTTCTTGGTATTAACTTCTAGACCTCTTACTATCTCGTTTCTTTAACACTGAGTTCTCTGTTCACATACTCGATAGGCACCTGTCCCTTTCCGGTGCGAGTTGCCGTCTAAACAAACGGAGCCTAGTGGGTTGGTACTGCGTACTGGTCTGGAACCATTACAGCTTCTGTCTTTCAAAATTGAAATTGAAGTGTTTTTCAAAGGATAGCACCCGCCATCTTTAAAGCTCTGTCACTGTTGACACAAGAGAGGCTGCTGAAGCCTGAAGCCATCGAGAATACCTCTACTAAGTACATTAAAATGGGTCATTTTTTTCTTCGGTAAACATATATTTGCAATATCCCTATTTGGAAACCAAGATCACAACGTCATTAAAGGTCATTATATACCGGATGAGCTCACAAGTCGTACTACCCTTTTGGACCATAACTGCTCAGCCTCAGCGAGTATCTCTGGTCCTACTTGGCACATTAGCGATTTAAGCTGGACATTGCGTTTTTCGGTTTAATAGCAAATAGACTGGATATAGGGAGAGTTAAAACTACTGTCGCTGTTGTCGCAATGAAGAAAGGAGAAGATTGTAAGTTATCTCCATAGCCGCTGTCCGAATTTCTCTTTCTCTAGACGAAGGTAAGGAAGCTCTAGTTAAGTGGCTTGGATGACCTCAAATCAGAAACTTCCTAAGGTGCATCAACAAATACAATTTGGTTGCGTAGGCTTTCCAGAGACTTGTAGGCGTTAGAATTATAATAGATACGGGAGTCCAAAATCGACTGCCCGCGGCACTGCGTTCAAAAAGAACTATTGTGTCGTATCCGTTATTCCTTATTGGAGGAGTTTATCTCCCCCAATGCTCTCTAGGAACTAATTGATTTTTCCCAGATCAGTTCCAGATAACTCTGTCGTCTGAATCAGTTACCTTGTAGAAGGGCGGGACATTAGGTTATGATGTCCTTCCATGCAGAATCTGCATAATTCGCTATCTCTGATTCCCAGTCGCGCTTTATAAATATTTAGCAGACAGCCCGCTCAGGATCCCCGTCATGAAAGGTCCTGTCGGCTTAGGTCTAGGTATTCGGTATTTAGATTTGCCTTCCGAATAGGCCGGAGAGAAACGCTTGGAACAGCACCGTCCCTTGTAGGCGTTACATAGGTTAGGTTGCGGAAGGGGTGTGTGCATTTCCACTCGGAGACCCTGTTGGGTCCATTGTGAATCTCTTCATTTTTCGGAAAAAAACCGGTGTTCTTCCTTTATCTGTTGGGATCCCTGTAGATCCAAACGGGATCTTTTGGAAACCACTTGGTATTGGAGAGGAAGTTGTGTAGATCGGTTATCTATGCATCTGCTACTTTCGCGAGCCCGTCAAAGAACCTTGCCCCAGTTATCTCCACAGCTTCTGCATAAATCGTCGGTCGCCAAACGCCATTTGCATAACATGACACCAATGGCGCAGTGACCTGTGATTACCCCCATGACCATGCGTACAGCGTGCTTGTCGAGGAGCAGAAGGCTCTTAGTTTTTCTCGTGTTGAGTGCTGGCCACAGGGTACGTGCAATCCTGCAATCGCACCTGGTTGTCCAAGCTCTATTTGTAACCGGTATGAGTCACTCCCCTGTTGAACCCATCATAGCAGAGATCGGTGGCAGCACCGTGGTGACCGCCTCGCTCGCTGGCATTGTTGACCCTGCACGGGCTAATTCGTCCGCCTGCTCCTTCCCCTCGATATTAAATACTATGTCCGGGAACCCAGCACAGACGAACCCTGCACTGTCTTATGCCACCTAGTGCTTTTCGACAGTCTAGTACTATCTTCGACTTCACTACAGTGGATTAAATTGCTTTTAGAGCAGCCTGACTATCAACACAAGTGACGGCTACACTAAGTGCCGAGTTTTTTATGTGTGCTGCTTTACATAGTAGACACCACCACCACTCACCAGTTCCATCCTCTGTCTTCGAGCCGTCGGTGAAGTAGACTCTTGCAGAGTCTTCCACCTCGGGCTGTTGCCTAACCTTTGCGTTACATAACCTTTGTGCTTTTCGACAATGTTTTGTGTCATGACACGAGTTTTGTCGAGGTTGACGTTCCGAAGAAAAAGGGTCGTGTACGTTATGTGCCAATGTTCATCCCTGGAAAAACAAACACTAAAATTCCTACGATCCGCGTTCCATATCAATCTAACCGACGTATTATTTGTTGACCCTTATTTGTTGTCTAAGGCTGTTCGCATTATTTCAAACAATGAAAGACTTCATCCGGCAGCCGCCGTGGCTCAGTTGGTTAGTGCGTTGGACCGCGAGTCGCAGGCAGCAACCTCAGCTTCAAATACTGCCTGTAATAACACCTTAAAAAAATATGGGAAAACTCGTTTTCTCTTTCGGTGGCTGTCCTCTCAGCTGGAAATGGCAAACCTCTGAGAGTAAAAATTGCTTATGAAAAAGCTCCCAACCTGCCGTTCGGAACCGGCATAAAACTGTAGGTCCCTCCAACCCGCGTACAAATTCACACGCACAACACGGGTAGTTGCGGGAAGCTAGGCCTTAGTCTCGCGAAAGCGGGCTGTCGTGCCAGTCAATTAATTATTATTATTATTAAAGACTTCATCTTGATACCAGTAGCAACAAATATTAGTTTAGAGATACAAAAAAAAAAAGAAGAACTCTTTTTAAAAGATGTTACCGAATAAGGTCTGCCCAACTTGACTTCATAGGGTCAACTGTTTTAATTTGTCTCTATACTTTCCTAATATCGGTCACGTCTAACTGAGGGCTTTACAAACTCCATACTACAGTAAATATGCCTTAATGACACAATGTAGGGTGTAGAAAAGCAAACATTGCAGCACAAAGTTTTCGGTTTCCGCCTTTCGTCCTGCGCACTACTTGGCGCCCAAATAGCGGCGCTGGGTTTAAGCGTTGGCATTTTCTTGTGCTCAGCCGGAAGTCATAAATATTGAAAAGTGTTTCGCTGTTTGTTTGTTTGGTTGTTTGCACAAAACTGTACACAACATCGTTGCGCCCGCACATAGTGCAAAGGATGAGCAACTGTTCGGCAACATAATCTCATTTTCTTTGTTTTCCGTCATTTTATTGCCAAAAGTTTATTTTTACGCTTTGTCCCAGATTTTTCTCTCTCTCCTTCAACTTTCTTGATTTGTATGTTTCTGGCAAAAAAACAACAAAAAAATTTAAATAATTAAATTTAATGTAATTGCAAAATATTAAATGCTCGCGTCTCAAAAGCATATTTTGCACTATGCGCATACAATATTCCATGTATATGTGTATGTGTGTGTGTATGTATGTGTTGTTGTGTTTTACATATTTCCACTTTAATTTCGTTTTTCATAACTTTTTCTTCCGTTCTGCTTAGTTGTCCGTTGACCCGTGGCCGATTTGCCAAACCAGCCTGTAATGTGGCCAGAAACCATGTTGGCGTCGACTGAAGCCTCGTGTTAATACCCTACACTAAGGTGATAGGGTATATACACTTTTAACAGAAGTTTGTAACGCCCAAATGGAGGCGTGACTGGTATGGAAAAGGCCAAGAAAACCAGTTGGATCAGTGCAGCAATAACCGAACTCCTGTTCGTCATTCATTCATTGGGATGTCCACCGACTTGCGTCTAGTTGCTCTTAAATTAAGAACAGATACCCATGTTGCCATGTTCCGTTCACTTTTAAATAGGGTTGTCATATTTTCTTCTTCTTAAATTTTCTGTGAAACATTCAATGACTCTATCATTATTATCGACAGAGATATTTTATTGCTCTATTTAGTTGCAGGGTATCTACAGGTCGAGCAACACGAGAATTTCTCACTGTTTGTATTTCCGCTTCCTTGCATTCCTTTGAAACCATGGCTTCTTGACGGCGCTGTTTTTCAATTTAAAGTGTTTTATTTTGTGCTTTCGTTCGCCCGGTTGGGCTTCCTTGTTCGGTTTGCTTTTATTTTCTAGTAACTATCTTTTCTGGCTTTTATTAGTTTACGTTTGTGTGTGTGTGTTCCTTTGACAAAGGTCACTTCTTGTCCGCCTCTGATTATGTTGTTATTTCGACTGTTACATTTTTGACGCACTTCGCCAGCCCCGCCTCGGCGGCTTGTTTGTATTTGCTTTTTGTTTGGTTTGCACTCAACTTGATAAACATGTGAAGAAAGCAGATAATCAAAAGTGTCCCCCAAGAGTTGTCAGAGTAAATTGATAAATTGCATTTGATTTTGTTTGCTTCGCCACTGCTCCGTTCAACTGCTCCTCGTATTTTGCATCAACATGAAACGAAGATTGATTGTGTCTGCCGAAAGGCTCAGCTCTGCTTTTCATTTCAATTCAATTCATTCGCTTGTACGGCACACGTGTAAACACACGTCGACCGTAGTCGATGTAGCAAGAATGATTTTGATTATTCTACAATCATTATATGTTAACAATAAAATCCTCCAGCGTCAAGACCTTTTTGTCAAGCGACCTTTTCGCAGAGTGTCTGAAATCAGTGATTTTTAGTACAGAATCTACTATGAAACATGCACGGAAATGATTGAAGGAGGAACATTTTGTATAGAAATTTTACATCGTTTTCACAGGGTGGCCATAATCACGAACTTTGTATGCTTTAATGTTGCTTTTGAGGCCAACAGTCGCAGCAGTAAGTTGTTTTGTTATGCGCTTCGAATATCAAAATATCAGGAAGGGTTTCTACCTCTTCAGATGACCATACCTTAAGATTCAAAACTTGAGCAATGCAACTAAAATTGTCTCGTAGTTTATTAACATTTCATTATCAATCAGTAAAGTTCTGTTCTTCTAAATAAAAAATAATAAATATTGAATGGATATTCATTTAGCAGGGCCCAGCAACTTTGCACGTAAGTTTAAAGCCACTGGGCCCAATAAAATAAGTTTCTCTTAGTTCTTGCAATAAATAATAAATAAATAAAATAAATAAAAATCATGTCTTCCCATACAAACTTTTAACCCATTGCACAGTGTTTCGACTCCATACAACCGCAGGACAAAATTAGAAGGAGTGGCCCGTTCTTCATGAAATTTGGTATACTAGTTAATCATGATCTGCTGAATTGAAATTGCCATTTTGTTTTTCTTAAACTTTTGTAGTTTGGCAATGTCTGAGACTTAAATTTGCTATTTTCGTCATTTTTGGTGAGCTATAGCAACAAGTGTGTTGGCTAGATTTTTCAGATTTTAAATTTAATCGGTAACGTCGACATTGATTATTCCAAAGAGTAACAGAAATGTCTTAGGACCCATTAGTTTTGCAATAAAAATTATAATAATAGACGGACGTTTTGCTTTTTTGCAGTTTTCTCAATTTTCATGCTGATTGAATACTTTTAGGGATGAAAAAAATAAATGTTGTCGAAAAATTGGTGTTTAGACCACTTTTCAAATTGAATTATTTTCTGAGATCGGAAGATATCGGAGGATGTAATTACATTTTTCGACAAAGAAAGAAGCTGCTTAAACTAAAAAAAAATCCAGGAACATACTTTTTAGATATTTTCCTCTAAGTTTCGGCAATTTTCAGATTTTTAATTTAGAGAAATATTTTAATTTAAAAGTGAAGTAAAAGCCTCAACTTTGCAAATTTTGAGAAAACATTGAAAGCGAAAATGGCCACATCATTTCTTAATCCATCTTGAGAGTTTTAGCAACTTCTTGGTAACCATGTATTTTGAAAATTTTTTTTACTCAATAGACTAAAAAACAGAAAATATGTGTTTACATTTTTTTGTGGAAAAAAGTTTCAACTTTCAGCCGCTTTTGCACAGACACTAATTAATTTTTAACACCGATTTTTTGGGGTTTTCTTAGTTGGAGTTTTACCTTTTAAATGACATCAAAATTGTTAAATTCTGAAACTATAAATTTTTTGAATTTTGTCTATGGACCGAATCACTGTGCATTGTTGACCCCGTCAGATTTGGATTTTCGAAAAAATAAAAAACACGTGCCGGTTTATTTATCATTTTGAGCACTTTCACCAAGTTTGAAGTCAAAAAACCCATTAAAACATGTTTTCCCATATAAATTTTAATCCTTGGTTTACCCCAATAGAAATCGATTTCCGAAATAGTGAAAAACACGTGTCCAATTATTTCAGATTTCAGTGTTTAATTTAAAAGTGAATGGACCTATCGGCTCATGTGAAAAATTGGACAGACGCACAGTGATTCGACTCCATACAACCGCGGGACAAATTTAGAAGGAGTGATCTGTTCTTGTCAAAAAATGGGTGCTTAGACCACTTTTCAAAATAAATTATTTTCTGAGATCGGAAGATATCGGAGGGTGTAATTACATTTTTCGACAAAGAATGAATGCTTCTTTCAACTAAAAAAAATCCAGCAACATACTTGCACATACTTTTTAGATATTTTCCTCTGAGGTTTGCCAATTTTCAGGTTTTTAATTTTGAAAAATGTTTTAAACTAAAGCTTCACAACTTTTGCGAAAAAATTAAAAACGAAAATTCCCACTTCAATTCTTAATCTATATTGAAAGTTTTAGCAAGTTCTTGCTAACCATAAATTTTTACTATTTTTGTACTCAATAGACTAAACAGAAAACGTGGTTAGATTTTTTTTGTGAAAAAAGTTTCGACTTTGAGCAGCTTTGGTCCCAACCCTATTTTTTATTAACATCAATGACATACGGCCGAGTCCATGAGGAAAACAACAGGGTCCAAAATGAGAAGGGGGCACAAGAGGATCCCTTCTATAAGGTATTAAAAAAATAACATCTAACGAAAAATATCCGGAGCTTTGTAACCGGAAATTTTTGGCCGGACACGGCCCGGACTCGACTTCACCAACTTCCCTATGTTCTTTTATGACTCGATGACGAGTCTATTTTTCTATCTTTCTCTTTAACCCAAAGTCTAACCAGTTTGAAGGTTTTTGTTCAGTTCCAAAAGTTGGCTTAGGAAGTGTTGTCCTATGAAGCGGAAGCGTATCCTTGCTAATGTTGGGCGCTCTTCTCGAATTCTTCATCTCTACAACATTTGCAGAAGTCATTGTGAAAGTCTACATATCTGCTTTGCAATAAAATTGAGTTTAATTCGCAGTAGTAAGCAGGAACCTCAGAAACTCATTACAAGCTTCTGGACAGCGTTGAGAACAGTTAGATAAATTGCGTCGAAGACAATATGGTACATAGTTCATTTGGCTCTTTGGGATATTGGCGTAGTATGACCTGTCGCATCTTATCACTTTTGGCGTTTTCCACGGTGTTACATGCTCTGCGTCTTCATTCCAGAAGAAGTTTATGAAAGAACAATGCGAATCCTTTCGATAGAGGTTCTGAAAACTGTAGGGAACGAAGTTCAAAACTCAAAAAAGAGAAGATTATTTCAACGAGGCTATTGAATGGATTTCAGATAAATGGATCAGTTTTATCAAGGAAGGATTGATGAGACAATGAGTCGAGGAACCCATCATTGAAAGGTAGTTCCTCAAATACACAGACTGTGCAGCCAATTGTGCTTAATAACTACGAATACATACAGAAACTTGAGAGTTTAGAGATCACAGAATATTGTTGAATAACTAAATAAAAACTGAGCGTTTTAATTAACAGTTCCCGATAGTTGATTGACAGAATACATTCGGCTTCATAGGTAAAAATAACAATGAATTTAAATTTCTGCTCATCAACCAAACAAAATTAGATCGTTCCAATTCCACACACACACATACACAAATATGCGAACAACGCAAATATTAACATTCTGCACGCTTTTTAAATAAGCAAACACAAATTAGCAATTTTGAAGCAAAAACAAAAACAATAATTAATGCGGCTGTGAATTTTGCCACCTCCGAAGGCTGTTGTGTTGTTGTTGCTGCTGTCAGCACTGGCAATAAAGTCATTTTTTCGTGTTATTGCTGGCTTATAGCGCGTTGCTCGACGCATAAATTCATAATCACGGCTCGGGCGCGCAAACGAGCGACTCGATTTTCATAAAAATCCAATCGATTCGATGTTGCATTTCATTTCGCCGTTATTCATGCACATAAAAATGAAATTTATGTATTTCAAGTTCGGCAGCGGCTGCAGAAACAACAAAAACAATAACAACAACAAAAGACGTGGGCACGGAATATCGCTGCCAAAATGAGCAAACCATATTTTTTCACAAAAACGTTATATTTTGTTTCTGCTTTTTAAAAGCTAAATTTAATGTTTTTCGATTTGTTTGTTGATTTGGCTGGTTTTTATGTTCAGTTGAGTTTTTTTTTATTTTTTTTGTACTCATTTTGTCTTTTTGTTTTTTTTTTGTTTTTTCTTTGTTTTTGTATTACTTGTTTGATGGGCATTTGCGGTATGCGCATATAAATCACTTGATTATACAAATTTCCCAACTAAAATATGAAGTTTTGGCCCATGTGCATTTTATATTTATTTATTTGTTTTATTTAGCTTTACATACAC
Organism: Melieria crassipennis; assembly: GCA_963668005.1. Classification (NCBI taxonomy): domain Eukaryota; kingdom Metazoa; phylum Arthropoda; class Insecta; order Diptera; family Ulidiidae; genus Melieria; species Melieria crassipennis. The sequence goes on along the minus strand of OY764961.1, from coordinate 90,786,317 downwards.
ATATACATTTGCAGGAGCGCCAACAAAGCGGCGAGGCCCCCAATGGGGCCCGCAATCGAATTGTAAAAAATGTGTTTGTTTTTTTTTTATTTAGTCGGTTGGTGCGTCCCCAAGCAGTGCTCATGCAATATGTTCATTTGAAGTGTGTTGTTGTTGTTTGTTCCACTGTAGCCACGGAAGTGATTTTTCATTTGTTTATTTTGATTACGTTTTATTGTTGTTGTGGTGGATCCAACTAACGCGAACAAAGCGTTCCCGTGTGCGGGTGTGCTGCGCATTGAATGACTTGACTAACCTCTCGGGGCGCCGGGGGAGGGGGGAGACCTGATTTTGTCGGTTGCCACTTCAGCTGCTGTTTGTTCAGTTGTTGTTATTGTTATTTTATATCTTTGCTTGTTGCACTGGTTGGTTGATGTTGTTCTCATTGTTCGTGTTCAGTTTGCAGTTGTTTGCTGTTTTTTTTGTTTTGGTTATGATTAGAGATGTGCCAAACAATCACTTTCGCTTTCGCATCCGCATTGTATTAGTTCTGAGTTGGAATGCGCTGAGATAGAATTTGAAACAAGCTTCATCCCAATTTCTTTACTCATTCAAGAAGTATTGTAGGAACCAATGGGCTGACAGACGAACAGATAGATGGCGCTTCTAGTGACATTGATTGTTCTGATTTTTTTAAAAAACATTTGGTCGCTAAAAGATTCCGTATTTGTATTCGTCTACCCATTGCAAGTTTTGCATTTGCTTGTTCAAAGTTTTAAAATTTGCAATCCATATCTACTTATTAAAAATTTTTACTTCGTATACGTGTCTTGAAAATTTTTCATCCGACTCCGCATTGAAATCCACATTTGAATCCGTTTGTTACACGGGCAAAAATAATTCATAAAAATCTTATGAACGGCGTTCATAAACCTTTATTTTGAACTTTTTATGAAAAATGTTTCTGATATTTTTCATAAAAAATATGAACCAGTTCATACATGTTTATGAACGCGTACATCAAATTTTTGAAACTTCTTTCATAAACCAATTCATAAAAGCCGAATTTCACATTTTTTGTAAAATTTTTTTAAACATTTTTTATAAAAATTAATCGATCTCTCTTCGCATTGAAATGAAACCCGAATTCGTTTTTTTTTTAACGTTACATCCGAATGCGATTGGTAAATCCGCATTGTCATCCAATTGTCAAACAGTTTAACGTTCGCTTCCGCATTGAGAGTCCGCAGTTGAATTCGCCTCTTAAAAAATGTGTCCATCTCTTTCCGCAATAAAAATCCGCATTTGTATTCGTTTGTTACACGGGCAAAAATAATTCATAAAAATCTTATGAACGGCGTTCATAACCCGTTATTTTGAAAAATTCATAAATTTGTTTCATAAAAAAAAAACATGTTTATGAAAGCGTTCATAAAATTTTTGAAACTTCTTTCATAAACCATTTCATAAAAGCCGAATTTCACATTTTTTGTAAAATTTTTTAAACATTTTTTATAAAAATTAGTCGATCTCACTTCGCATTGAAATGAAACCCGAATTCGTTTTTTTTAACGTGACCTCCGAATGCGATTGGTAAATCCGCATTGTCATCCGATTGTCAAACAGTTTAACGTTCGCTTCCGCATTGAGAGTCCGCAGTTGAATTGGTTTCTTAAAAAATGTGTCCATCTCTCTCCGCAATAGAAATCCGCATTCGCATCCGCTTGTTAAAAATCGTTACATCCGAATCCGATTTGTTTCGTAAATCCGCATTGACATCCGATTGTCAAAGAGTTTTACGTTCGTTTCCGCATTGAAAGTTCGCAGTTGAATCCGTTTGTTAAAAATTTGTCAGTCTCTCCCCGCATTCAAAACGAAACCCGAATTCGCAGTCATTTTTTTTTAATCGTTAGATCTGAATCCGCATTGGCTCCGATTCTCAAACAGTTTTACGTGCGTTTCCGTATTGAAAGTCTGCAGTTGAATTCGTTTAATTATCGTTTAATGAATCGTTTAATTATAAACTTTGTAATTTTAATAGTTTAAATTTACTGCTGTCGGATCTAGAATGGGATAATTTGCTGCTTAATGCAGATGTAGCGTTCTGCTACAATGTCTTTAAGGATAAAGTTATTGAAGTTTGCCGTAATAATATTCCACTTGTTAGGAAACAGAAATACAAACTGCCATGGCAAACTAAATCTCTTATGAAGCTAAAAAACTTGAAAACCAAATGGCATCGGAAATTCAAAAAAAATCGTGAGATGGCCTATTTTGATAATTACAAGCATTACTCAAGACAATTCAATTGCTTGAATAAATTATTGTATAAAAAGTATATTTCTAACCAGTGGCGGCTTAAGGTGCTCGGGGGCCCGGGGCGGAGACGGCTGAGGGGCCCCCACCGAACGGTGCAGAATAAGTTTGCGTACAGAACGCTTTTTACTTTTTTCTTTTGAAAATTTGTATTCCATTGAACAGTAAACGGACTTGCAAATTATTTTGAAACGTATATGTGCTTCAAATTTTATAATAATCTTACTAAATCTTTCAAAAATTGATAAAAACTTTCATGAAATTAGGAAAACTTTTGGGAGAGCAAATTCGTCATTTCAAAAATAGAAAATCTTGCTTCGTTACTACGATCTGGCAGGAGGATTAGATTGTTTTGCGATCAGTTCATCATAACACTACTCGACAAAAAATGGGCCAATCGCGTGCACCTAAAAATAAAAGTGTTTTCTAGACTAACTTTGGCCGCTGAACACGAAACTGAAAATCAAAAAATTTTTTAAAAAGCGTTTTCGAAAAATCTTCGAAAAACGAGTTTTTTTCCCTATTGTTTCAGTTATGAGCACATATCTCTTAAAAGAATTGTCCGATTAACACGAGTTGTTCGTCGTTCAGAAGATAATACCTTAGCCTTTTTAGTGATATATAGATTGTCCAAATCAGATGAGCTTGGGGAAGTTAGTGACGGTGAAAGTTGTAACAAAGTGAATTTTTCGACCAATTTAAAAAATCATAAATTTTCGAATATTTTTTTATAGAAAAAATTAATTATCTTCTCTGGTTTTAAAGTCTCAAATGAAATATATAAGTACTATTTCATTTCATATTCTAAGCCTAACATCAATGGAATTGAAATGACAAAGTTATGATGCACTGACTGAAAACAGCAATTTTTACATTTATTACACCGTGCGAAACAATTTTTTTTTTGCCGAGACCCATGCAAATTTTGATTTAGACGTGAAACTAGCGATCATTTATAGTATCCTCTCATAGTCAGTATTACATTTTCTGACCCAAGTCCTTTTTAAATGACTTTAAAATTTTAAGGACATACACATTTCAAATCTTGTTTTAAATATATGTGGTAGTGCAATGATGAAGATATGGGTATCAAATGAAAGAAAAGAGTTGTCTCCTTTTAACTAAATTTTCTATTTTGAACTTTCAGCACCAAAATTTGTCAGGTATGGAAAACATACATGTTTTGGATTTCAGTCTGTAGATTCATACATCTAAATTTTATTCTATTTCAAAGTTCTAGTCTAGAAAACACTTTTATTTTTAGGTGCATTTTTCGTGTCGAGTAGTGTAATCTAAATCTTCAGAAATGTACAGAAATATTTTATAAAACCCAGTAGCAGTGACTGAAAAAAGTGAAAACGTGAAAAGTCCTGAAAAAAACATATTTCCCCCTACACAACAGCATGTAAGAAGCCCATATTTAACTTACTTACACGGAGCATAGAATTGCTTTCGTAACAAAGTCTATCAAAGAAGAAAACCGGATTTCCGGGACGATTTTGTATTTCCACAATTTTTATTTAAAAAGGATGTTTTCTTGCTTTTATTGAACTGAATTTGTTATTGCAATTTCAAAATCAATTGTCGATACTGTGTCTCTTTCAATTGATAAAAGTGACAAACAACTTACTATAGTCTTTCATCAACCATTGTGGAGCGGAAATAGTTTTTTACAAGTTTCAGTTTTGAAAAACTTGAAATTTGTATATACAAGCTTCTCTCGGGGCCCCCCGCAGCCCGGGGCCCGGGGCGGTCCGCCCCTCCGCCCCCCCTCTTAAGCCGCTACTGTTTCTAACTACGAAGCGAACATCAAATCTAATCCTAAAGCCTTCTGGCAATTTGTAAAGTCTAAAAAGTCTCGTTCCAGTATTCCTTCTGCTTTATTCTTTAAAGATAAGGCTGCGCTTTCCACCGCGGATGCTGCTAACTTATTCGCTGAATTTTTCAGTTCCAATTTTACTTCAGAAACTGATAGTGATGCTGACTTTTTAAGTAATATCAAGGCATCAGTGAATTTTGGATCCCTTTCACTATCCACTGAAGATGTGGCAAATGGTATAGTACGGCTTAAAACATCTTTGCAAACAGATGCTGATGGCATATCAGCGATTCTGCTCAAAAACTGTGATGCACTTATATATCCGTTGAAGGTGATTTTTAATAAATCACTTTCCTCTGGTGTGTTCATTGAGGATTGGAAGCTGGCATTCGTCTCCCCCATTTACAAGAGTGGAAACAAGAGCGACGTCGCTAACTACAGACCTATTTCTAAACTCTCTACTGTCTCCAAATTGTTTGAGTGCATCATTAAAGACAAAATGTTTTTCGCAGTGAAGAGTCTTATCTGCCCTAATCAGCATGGATTTATCCCTGGGCGATCAACGATAACTAATCTAGCAGTCTTTACAGAGGACTGCATCTCTGCATTTCAAAAGGGTCTCCAGGTAGATACTATCTACACGGATTTCTCTAAAGCCTTTGATAGAGTCTCGCACCTGATCCTACTCAAAAAGCTGACCGACATGGGTTTTCACTCGGTCTTTCTGGCTTGGATCAAGTCATACTTGAGTAATCGTAGGTGTGTGGTAGTTGTCGACAATATTCCATCTCGGCCGTTTGTTGCAACTTCCGGGGTACCTCAAGGTAGTATTTTGGGGCCTTTGTTTTTTTCCTTATTTATAAACGACATCAGTAGTTGTTTTTCGGGTTCTAGTTTTTTGCTTTATGCTGATGACTTGAAAATTTACTCAACAGTTAGGGACTCCGCCGATTGTCAGGCGCTCCAAGCAGAACTTGACGCTGTCAACATGTGGTGCTCTCGCAATCGTTTGCCGCTAAACATTAATAAATGCTTTAAATTATCTTTCTCCAGAAGCAACTCTGTCCTTCAGACTTCCTACCGAATCTCAAATACTTATTTGAAATCTCTTACTGAGACTAAGGACCTGGGGGTGGTTTTTGATGCAAAGTTGTCCTTCACAAGTCATATAAATTCCACCATTGCCAAGTCCTATGCCATGTTAGCTTTTCTGAGACGCAATAGTTCCGAGTTCTCCAATCCTTACACTCTCAAACTGCTTTACACCTGTCTTGTCCGCTCGAAGTTAGAGTATGCCTCGTTTATCTGGAGGCCATATCACTATTGTCACGTTAATCGCCTGGAACGTATTCAGAAGGTTTTCCTACGTTTCGCTCTGAAATCACTACACTTTCAGGATCCTGTTCCTTCTTACTTCTCGCGTTGTAAGCTCATAAATTTAAAAACCTTGCAGGATAGAAGATCCATCCTATCTTTGTCATTTGTTTTTGATGTTGTTTGCGGGTTGGTTGACTGCCCTTCCCTCTTAGAGAGGATTCACTTCAACATCCCTTCTAGATCTCTCCGGCACTTTGATTTTTTCAATGTTGGTTTCGTCAAAACGAATTATGCTTTAAATGCTCCTCTTTTGCGAGCTCTAATAGAGTTTAATAAGATCTCAATGAATTTTTCGGTGGATTTCACTATTTCTAAAGCAATTTTTATGAACTTTTTAAACTCTGTTTTTAATTAAGTTTATCGATTGTTACGTAATATTTACATTGTTACTTATCCATTATGGTGTTCTTTATTAGTCAGTAAGGAAACAATTGTTCTTTGACTAATTATAAATAAATAAAATGAAAATGAAAAATGAAAATGAAAATGAATTCGTTTGTTAAAAATTTGTCCATCTCTTTCCGCAATAAAAATCCGCATTTGTATTCGTTTGTTAAAAATCGTTACATCTGAATCCGATTCGTTTCGTAAATCCGCATTGGCATTCGATTGTCAAACAGCTTTAAATGCATTTCTGTATTGAAAGTTCGCAGTTTGTTAAAAATTTGTCCATCTCTCTCCGCAATAGAAATCCGCATTCGCATCCGCTTGTTAAAAATCGTTACATCCGAATCCGATTTGTTTCGTAAATCCGCATTGACATCCGATTGTCAAAGAGTTTTACGTTCGTTTCCGCATTGAAAGTCCGCAGTTGAATCCGTTTGTTAAAAATTTGTCAGTCTCTCCCCGCATTCCAAACGAAACCCGAATTCGCAGTCATTTTTTTTAATCGTTAGATCCGAATCCGCACTGGCTCCGATTCTCAAACAGTTTTACGTGCGTTTCCGTATTGAAAGTCTGCAGTTGAATTCGTTTGATAAAAATTTGTACATCTCTGTCTGCATTAGAAATCCGCATACGCATCCGTTTGTTAAAAATCGTTACATCCGAATCCGATTGGTAAGTCCTCATTGGCATTCGATTGTCAAACATTTATGCGTCCGTTTCCGTTTGCTAAAAGATTTACCATCCTTTAACGTATTCTAAATTCATATTTGCATTGGTTTCAAAACATTTTTAAATTGGCCTTCAAAATATGTATTTGCATCTATTTGTTAAAAAGTTGTTAGTAAAATATTTTACATCCGCTTTCTGCATTGAAAATTCTTATTCAAATCTTTTCATGAAAAACTGTACAAACAGATTTTTAAGTCCCGATATATCCAGAAATCCAATACCTTCTTCTCATTGAAAATATACATTTGTATCTGTTAGTTAAAAACTTTTCCGCATAGAAATTTCGCATAAACTTTCAATTATTTTTACATTCGTATCAAAACAACACTTTCTTAAAAAATTTTTCATTTGTTTCCTTGTTTAGAATCTGCATCCGCATTTGTTTCCGAAAATTTTTTTATATCATGGGCGCCCATCTCTAGTTACGATGACTGTCAGTCATTCTTTGTAGAAATGTGTACAAAAGTCGCACTCTGACATTATCAAAACAACATTGCCAAACTGTAAACATGACAAAAAGTCTAATTTGCACAATAAAAACGTAAAAACTCCAATAAAAATATACAAACACACTCAGCAACGCGCGTTCTCAACGACAACGGTTGATAATGGCGATGCTGCTTGATTGTTGTCGATTGTTTGCATGTGTGCGTATGTGATTTTGAAATCACAACACAGACGCCACCACCTGACAAGCACTGCTACGTTAAAACAACAAATACAACAAATGCAACAGCAACATAATATTTTTATGTACATAAAAGAGCATAAAGAATGAAGCGACTTTTGTGTCCGCATTTTGCGTGCATCGGTGAATAAAATAAATAAAATTCAATTGATGGACTTTTCAAAGCGCGCTAGAATGACACTAACAGCGCTGAAATTTGTCGCCAGACTACTGCACGCATTGTCTTTTCTGCATATTTAAATTAATTACTGTTCACATTGTCGTCATTATGATTATGACATTGTTTCGTCGCATTTAAATAACAATGAACGCAAATGTTCACGTCAGCGGCTGCGACGCGTCAGACACATTGTGATGCAAATGTGAAGGCGTTCGGTCGCCGGTCATTTGGCTTTCGATGAGAAAAATATGTTGTATGCATTTTGGACAAAAAGTTGGTGAGATAAACACACGCTGTGTCTGGCAGTTTGGTACACATATACACGAGTACTACATATATAATACATACTACAGTATTTACATATTCAAAAGTCTGATTTTGAATAGATTGATTCAAACACAAAGGTAGAGTTTTATAATGGGGAAAGTTTCATTTCAAGTAGACCAAAAGCCTAAAAATGCACTAAAAAGCAAAGATCATCCCAACATAGACGGCCGTTGGAGTCCATAGTCCAAGTTTATAATCCTAAAAAAACACATAGCTTTTGTTAGGGACGTAGCCAGAATTCTGTCAGGGGGAGGGTTGTAAAAACATTTTGTTTGTCAATTTAGTATTACGTGCTTTTTAAAGTAAACTGCATTGACTGAACTGAATTCAACTGACTTGGTCAAAATTTCATCTTTATTCAAGTTTTTGATTTTTAGTAAAAATTTAATGAAATTTGTTTTACTGGAAGCGAAGTTTTTGAGTCTAAGGTAAAAGAATGTTGGTGTCCTTGGTACAAAAATGAACATCGGAAAAAAGCCAATATTAACTTTTGTTTTAAAATTGTTAAAATTTTACCGAAACATTTTAATTGATAAACCAAGTTTCTGGTGATAATCGTTTATTCCGTGTCAGAGGTCATGAGTCGTATACGCGATTTAAAACCGCTCGTGAGAACAACAAAACTGGGCGGCTATTCATCAAAGGTCAGCCCAAAACTTCATTGAAATTCTTGAAATTTGATTTTAGCATTTCAAAAATAAATGTATCGCATTTTAACTGAACATTTGGCTATCGAAAGACTGTGATTGATTTTGTGATTTTTTTTTTGGGCTAAAAGTCGAATTTTAACCATCAGCCAGTCCCCGTTTTCACCAGATGCGGCATCGTGCGACTCTCACTTTTTAAAGAAAAAGCATTTGCCAATGAGAAATGGCGTTTTGAGGACGTAGAGGCCATCCAAAAGGTTTGTACCGACATTCTGAAGGACATTTCGGCCGACAATCTAAAACACTCATAAGACACGCTTCTAGATCATGCAAATCGCTGTATTGAGCCTGAAAGGGACTATTAAAAAAAAACAAATCGGGTTTGCCAAAAAAAATGTGATATTATTTTTTTTTAAAAACCTTTTTGCATGCATAGTTATTGAAAATGTTGAATAGTTATGCTATGTGGGGCGGTTCTGACACCCAAAATCCCCTTTCGCTACGTCCATGCCTTCTGTGTAATACTGCGTCTTTGCTTTGGATAGGTTGGAGTGGCAGTCTTTGCATGAAATCTCATATACGAGTAAGCTCTGAGAGACGACTTTTTGTGATATTGGGGCAACCTCCATCCTTCATTTAGAACAAAGAACAAAACAAAAACCATTTTCAAAAATTATAATATTTTGAATTGAAAAAATTAATTTTTTTAAATAAAATAAATAACGTCCTTTGGTTTTTAAATCTAAGATGAAAGGTATATTATTTGTGCAAATATTAAGCCTAACGTCAATAGAATCGAAAGAAGAATGACAAAGTTATGAAACACTGAGTGAAAACACCAACTTAACATTAATTACACCGTGCGACAAAATTTTTTTTTTTTATTTTCAGCTTCGCGTTCAGCGGCCCAAAGTTAACCTAGAAAATTCTTTTGTTTTTAGGTGCATGCGATTATCCCATTTTTCGAGTAGTGTAAGTAATTGTCCACCATCTATCTGTCTAAAACCAACAAACCCATTCATTGACAGTCGAGTCGCTGTAAGTATTTTTTATACTTTATAGGTGGAGAGCATTTAATCCTCAAGCCCAGATTTTCTCTTCACAGTCCTGCTGTTGTTTATTGGGAAACAGTCACTTCGAGACCTGTAGTATGGCTTTCACTTTCGCTTGAGAGACGCTGCAGTAGTCTTGCAGGTGAATCCAGACTCTAGGCCAGTTTTCTGAAGAACATCTCACATCTTAACATGTTCGCTTAGTTCCAAGTCTTCATGTAAATATAAAAAGTCCATACCCTGTACTGAATTTAGTACTCTCTACAAGAGATCTGAGTAGCGAATTTAAGGGATATACTCGTACGTAGTCTTTATTCACTCATGTGAACACATCCTGTATACAAATTTTTACTTATCCCATTTGCGGTCTGGTTCATCCAGTTAGGGCGCTTAATTCGGCTACATTTTACTCGAGAAAGCTTTACGACGTGTGCTAAATTTGAGGTCATGACTGTATAGTTGAATCTTTAACAATCAATGGAATATGGAAATATGTAGGTATTTCCATTTTGATTTCCCATGATAAAAAAAATGTCGAAAACATATGTCAAAGTTTTTTTACTATATTATCGGAATGGCCAATGCAGTCAGGTATCCTGTGCGGATACGAAGAGCTCCTTTTAGTTAGCATGATTAGTTTCTAGGATACTTTGTCCGGTTCTAGGAATCGTTAGCTGTTGTTCCGTGCAGTTGATCTATTTGACATTTTATTCCATCCATTTCCCTTATTATCCCTGCATGGATTTTTTTTAGTAGTTCACAGAATGGCCTCTTTAGGCCAGTAGGTCGCCTAACTTGTTTAGTGTAATTCCACACATTTGCGCCTTTTCGTTTCATTGAGAAGTTTACCACAATCCCTGACTAGTTTTTTTAGTGCCTTTACATTCCATGCCTGTAAGATGCTTAAAGACAACCATCTCACATTTCACCACAAAACCGTCGAATGCGCACGCACAACTCGTACACTTTACTTGTGCTACGCACATTTATCACGGCCCAAATGATTTAAGTCCTGCAAAGAGTTTCTTGAGCTTGCAGGCTTTTGTCTTATTGCACGCTTTGGGTCGTTTTTCTTGGGTTCGCTGCGGTTTGTGTACTTGCGCCACCCATCGTTGCATGACAAACGTGCCAATAAATTGTTGCCAATCTATTTTCACAGATTTCGAAACGAATTTCTTTTCATTTTTAACTCGATTCACACCATTTGCCGCAGCCCCTCGTCAGACACCGACACTACGTGGCCCAGTCGGCAGTCACTCGGCGAGCTCGACCACAAACGCAGCCGGAGTGGCTGGCACGGAGGCATCTAATTGTGTTTTATGTGCTCGTCTTTTATCAAATGTGGTTCAGAGCCGTTTGCTCTCAGGCGGACGAGACTTGGCTTTTATCATGTTTCGAGCATTTGCCATGTGGAATTTTCACACTGCATCCAAGTGTGAAATGATAAATGTGCATAAATGGCTGTGGCTGGCGGCGACATAGGAATTGTGTGAATTTCGTGTGGTCGCATAAAGGACGAAACTGCTGACTGGACTGGACTTGTCTAATCTGAGCTGACAGGCTCGTGGTTTTGTGATTTGTTTGGCTATGCGGTATTATTTACTTTGAACTATGGGAAGGGGATTTCGCACTTGAAGCCATTAAATGCAAACGATGGAATGGAGAGTTGAAACAAGTCAGTCACCTCCTTTGACTAGACTGAAAACTCTTTCTTCTTAAAGATTTTAGAGTTAAATGGGTCGGACTCGAATGTGATTTGTGATCCAAAGCACTACTTGTAATTAGTGGATCACGATGGCTTTTATTCATTTAATTACAATTTTCAATCAGTATAGCTCAAAGTCCGGTAATTTCACTACTCTAACTTTATTGGTTCGAAAGTTGTTACAAAAAGGCGGAAGCTGCAATTCTATTGAAGTACACAAATTCTAATTTATTTGAGTATCAGTATTTTAAATAATAAAAAGATACAAAATCAATGAAGCGAGAATAATGAAATTTTGACACGTGATCAAGGAGATTTTGGGGTTTAACATAGTTATTTTTCGAGAAAATTCTATATAAATTTTGAAGGATATAAAAGATTAAAATTTTCAAAGGTGAAAAAGGTCATATTCTTTTTTTAAAATATATTACATAAAAAATCAATTTTATTTAAATTCTTGAGCCTTTCCTTTTTCATTTGATATACATATCGCCATATTCCAAATAGGTTAAGTATTTTTTATATATTTTTTTATTTTGTATCCCCTTAAACATTTTGAAATACTTTTAAAAGGACAAAGGATGTAGAAATGAAAAACTGAGTACGCAGTATTACTATGTTTGGTCTCTAGTTTTCCCGGTGTGAAAAATGCTGTCGCACGGTGTTATACATGAAAGATGCTTTCTGTATGTAGAAAATAAACAAATGAAAAAATCGCAACTAGAATTTGTGGACAGCTTGCCTATAGTATCCTCTATTTATAAAAGAAAACAATTTCTCAATCACTCCAATCACAACGATTCATTCGGCAATCTCTTGATTTGCATATTCACACATCTCCACATGAGAAGTGGATACAAAACGCTCGTTGAAAACTGTAGAAAACCAGACATTGATTGTTTTTTAATTTGTATGGAAAACTTGCAGTTGAATCCGTTCATATGTCTCTGATATTTTTTGATATGTAATCTAACAGTTCCCAAAAAATATATACACGTGTAGTCGGATCCGTCCATATGACTTTGATACCCTTTGATATGTAATTTCACAGTTCTCAAAAAATATATAAATACTTAAATATATTTTTTTTTCTATAAACCCTTTCCGACATGAAAATAAACCCGTTCTGTATGAATTGTATGGGCTGTAGGGTTAAGTTACTGAAAATTTCTATAAACAGATGAAAACTTTCGAAGGAGTTGGTTGGAGTTGGAGTTGTCTGTATGAAATTTTCTCAAACTAAGAACAGAAGAGAATATGATTATGATGTGTTTAATTTATGGCAAAGTTGGCACGTAATGGTGTTCTAAGTAATGTGAAACTGGTTCTGATAATCAGAAATTTATGGAAATTGGTTTGTCTTACTTTATGAAAGTATGTTGAAAAATCTAAGAACTGTTTTTCAGAATTAAAAAATTGTAGAGCGGTACTCCTGGGTTAGTAAACATTTAATGCAATTCCAATGGATTAATTGACCTAATAAATATACAGTTCTTTTTGGGTACATTATACAATTCAATGAAGCAGCCAACCAACAAATTATCCAGTTTCCTGATTAAGCCATCACTCACTGTTTTTACGCCCCGCAGGTTGTAACTTTTCCTACCAACTCTTTTGTAACATTGTAGATTATTTGAGTATAACCACAAAAAGTACTTAATTACCTTAATTTATTCACTTTTACTATGTAACTCATTCCCAGTTCCCCGATACCCTGGCAACGCTGCTGGCAACATTGCAGATGAGCATAGGTGAGGGGCCCCAATGTTGGCAATAACAACAATGACAACATTAACAAGCACATGAATTACAATCAGAAAAACACCAACAACTATGAAAACAACACCTGACATGTGCAACAGTAGAAGTTATTTATATGGTGTGTCAGTTTTTTTTGTTGTAAAAAAAGTAATAGAAAAATAAAATCGTTGGTTAAATTTAACCATAAAGGCAACACTGCTTGCAGCCTTTTGTTTTTTTTAATGACATGTTGTCATTTGATTATTTTACAACATAGTCACGTCCATTTGTTTTACACAGCCCAATTTAACCCTTTCGACCCCGAATTTTACTTTGTGTCTCGATATTATTTTTTGGTATTTAAATTATGAAACATTTGCCTAAGAAGTGTGCACAAGACATTTGAAGTCGCCACGCCTCTTTGTTAGAGTTCTAGAGCTAGTTTGCTTAAAACGGGTTAAATATATTTTGTATCAATTATTTTTAATTACAGAAAAATGATTTAATATTTATGGAAAAATACACTTTTTGCTTTTATTTAACCATTATTAAAGAAACAGGGTTTTGATCAAACGCGCCCAATTCGTAGACTTCAATTAGAACACAAACTTTCCCTGATATCGCTGCAAATTATTGGAAATTCTTTTGGGGATAACAGTAAAATTTTTGTAATTTGCTTTGAATTCACTTCTAAAAATATTAATTTGTTGGTGCTTACTTAATTTAAACCTATAAATCAATCAAAGCTTTTGCTATATGATGACAAATAGGTAAAGTTGCTCTCAGGCAACTTTGGGGTCGAAAGGGTTAATCAGCGTTCGAATTGTGTTTTAGTCATTTTGCCACATGGCAACATTCAACTTTGTGGGCGCTCAACGTGAAGTTTTTAGCTCCACCGATTAAAATCAAAATAAACACGTGCAGAGGTAGAAGTGCGAATGATATCCTGTAATAATTACAGGGAAATACACACACACCCACACACATGCACTGCATAAAAGCTACGCACACAGCGCATTTGTCAACTGGGCAAATGAGCTAACAGCCGCTTAATGCTAAGCAGATAGAAATAGATTTGTATGCTGGCATACACACACACACACACACATAAATAGATGGACACAAAAGTGTTGCGTGCGTGTTTGCCTTAATGTGATCCTGTTCATTAACCAGCCGGCATGCACGGACACCTACATAAGTCCACCCCAGGAGCGCTCATTAAATACGCCTCACACGCCTTCGTGCCACACCTATTCATAAAAGTGTGTATGTATGTATATATTGTGTGTTTAAAAGCCTTAAGCCACATCTACTGCGGCTGTATGTGTATGTGTGTGTGATGATTTTTTGTGCAGCAGCGGCAAAACGAAGCCAAAATGTATTTCCTTCAATTAAAACCCACTTTTATTTATTCACTCTCATCCACCAAGCAAAATGTGAGAAATAGGCAACAATCGTCAGTGGCAACAAATTGGCGACTAGCCGATTTATTGTCGCAGCGACAAATTAGCAACATGTCCCAAAAACACGTTGTTTTCCAGAACTTTGAAATATCGAATTGATATGCTTTGTATTTCAGTGAGATTGATTGAAATACATTGATTCAAGGTCAAAACAATGAGAGCAACATTGAATCTTTGTATGCAAATGAAACTCCATCCCAACCAAAACTCACTAGGGGTATTCACACCGAGCTCGTTACTTCGTTACTTCGGTACTCGGTAGTTTTCTATGTGTATTTTGTTTTTGTTCATTTTTTGTACAAACACAAAATACACGTACAAAACTACCGAATACCGAACTAACAAAGTAACGAGCTCGGTGTGAATACCCCTATTGACTTTTTATATATTGATAATTTTCCAAACAATATGATGTAGGTATTTAGATATGAAAACGAATCGTCCAGGCGATATGAAAACGACTCGTCACGGCGAGTTGCTTTCGGCGGACGTTTTAGAACGACTGCTGATACGAAATCGATACGTTGGCGATATTACCGGCGATAAATTTGTTGCCGGGGGCGACTCGTTTTCTTATTGCCGGCAACAAAAAATGTCTGGTGGGCACTCACACATATTCACTAAATGCGTAAGCCACGTGAAGGATTTAAATGACTTCCAGCGAGATGGATCACAGCTTCTGGCCGCTGCTTCCTTTGTCCGAAAAAAAGCTCTTCTACGATTTCCTTCACTGTCTGCTGCTGTACTATCGGTCTTCTATTTTGTTCAAACATTTTCGGCGGCCGCTGAAATTCGTTCGTGCATTAATGAAATTATTTGCATGTCGCTTTCGTTGCGCTCGTATTGTGTGTGGAATGCGTTGACTTTATGGGTTTCCTATAGAAAACTATCACGACTGGGCACAGTGCAAAAATGGACACACATTCATAGTTGCTTTGTGCAATCTAAGCCGTGTTGGGTATACTTGGTGACAGTGGTGACGCGCAATTATTTATTTTTTGTATCTAAGGAAGGCTTTCTTTTGACCAATATAGTGTTACGAAAATTATTTCTGCAGGCGCATTCGTCTCACTGGATTGTGCTTCAAAAATAAAACACACTACAATTCTTAAACGCAGTTAAAAACCAGCAAATTAATTTATTTACAATTTTGCACATTATTGTAAACCTGCACCTCTGCTAGCTAAAACCAAACTCTTCCCTCTTTTCTCTCCTTCTATACTCGCCGCGTCGATCATTCTCGCACATTCTAATTGGACTCCAAATTTTCAGTATAATTGCGAGTCATCTTTGCGTAAGTTTTAGCGAATTTATCAGGCCCCTAAAAGTATGCCAACGCAAGTCGTATTCTAAAAATATGCCCCTAAAACATGCGAAGTATGCTAATTTCCTTTCCTTTTTAGTGCCTTGCACAGTGACAGTGAGCAGTATCGTCACAATACACAGTGATTCGTTCCATAGACAAAATTCAATGAATTTAGTCTCAGAATTTAACAATTTTGAGGTCATTTGAAAGGAAAAACTCTCACTAATAAAACCCCAAAAAATCAATGCGAAAAATTAATTAGTGTGTACGCAAGAGCTGCTCAAAGTCGAAACTTTTTTCACAAACAAATTTAAACACATGTTTTCTATTTTGTAGTCTATTGAGTAAAAAAAATTGTAAAAATTCATGGTTAGCAAGAAGTTGCTAATTTCAATATATCTTAAGAACTTTTGTCTCCATTTTTGCTTCTAATGTTTTCTCAAAATTTGCAAAACTGAGGTTTATACTTTAATACACTTTAAAAAAGTGTATACACTTTTAATTTAAAATAGTTTTCAAAATTAAAAACCTGAAAATTGAAAAAAAATTGAGGAAAATATCTAAAAAGTATGTGAAAGTATGTTCCTGGATTTTTTTGTATTTTAAGAAGCATCCTTTCTTTGTCGAAAAATGTCATCCGATATCTTCCGATGTCAGTAAATAAATCAATTTGAAAAGTAGTCTAAACACCTATTTTTCGACAAAACATAATTTTTTTTCCCTGAAAGTATGCAATGAACATGATAAAATTAGCAAACTTCAAAACATACATTTGTTATTATAATTTTTATTGCAAAACTAAAGGGTCCCGACACAATTTCTGTTACTCTTTCAATCATCAACGTTAACGTTGACTGATTAAACTGATTAAATGTAAAATCTGAAAAATGTAGCCAGCACGAAAATTGCATATTTAAGTCTCAGGCATTGCCAAATCATACAAAAGTTTAAAATTAAGGCAACACAGCTCGTTTCATTTCTACTTATCGATTTCTTGGCACTCATTTCGGCTTTTCTCATCTCATATTTTTCAGCGTCTCAACTTCTCGTTGATTCGTGCTAATTGGATTACTTTTATGTTTTGCCATGGATAGGTAACCTATTAAGTACACAACTTTATACATTTTGTTTTACAACTTTGCATATTTTCCTTTAGATGAGTAACTAAGAAGCCGAGCCTTGAAGAAGTGGAAAACAAAAGTGCCAGCTGTGACGAAGAGGCTGGGCTGCAAATCAAAATTGACAATAAATTGCATATAAAAATAGCATTCATAGGAAGCGATTGGAGATAGGAAAGATTGTTTTTTTCAGTCCAAAAGAAAAACAATCGAGAAAATTCTGAATGAATGGTTTCAGGAATTTTTTTGTGGTTAGAAAACTGCGGAGGCAAAACCTTTTGCGCTGTGCGCGAACAAGTATTTGCCAATAATTTTACATATTTTACAAAGGATTCTAAAAATACACTTCATATTCAAAACTATGAAAAGAAAGGAAATGAGCTGCAAATAATTGATTTTCCTATCGAGAAGCAGCAGTCCATTGGAAAACAAGTTAGACGCCCTGAGTTCATTTAGACTCGCGCATAGCAAAATCGAACCGTACTAAAGCAACTCAGCTAGCAGAAATGTTGGACGATAAGACGAGCGAAAAAATAGCAACAACGAACGTCAAAATGTTCCTTAATTGTCAATGAAACCACCGATTTATCTAACAACAAATTTTTGCAGCTGTTAGATATTTCATAAGCAATGAAGTTAATTCAATTTCTGGCATTAAATTTCAATTAAATTTCTGGCATTATTAAAGTTGGTACAGATCAATGCGGAATCAATTTATTCTGCAATTAAAACTTTTTTTAATACACAAAATATTCCAATTGATAATTTAACTTTACTAGCAACTGATAGTTCCAGCATAATGGCAGGCGAGCTAAATGGATGGAAAATTAAACTTAAAAGATACATACAATTTTTTTACATAAAGTGCACCTGTCATTGGATCCATTTATGTTCAAGTTACGCTTGTAAAAACTTGTCTTTCGCCATTAAAACTGTGCAGAAATATTTAAAATTTTTTTCATACAGCCCTGAAAGCATTTATAAATTAAAAGAATTTCAGGATTACTGCAGCGTAAAGCCACACAAATTATAAGGACTTTCTCAAGCAAGGACTACAATTTTATTTGTTGTTGTGTTCTTTGGAAGTAAACAACATAAATTCATCTGAAATTGCCAACATGATGAATAATGCCGACACAAAACTGTTCATGATTTTTTTATGTTATACATGGAAAATGATTAACAGTTTAAATAAAGAATTTTAGGCTGAAAAGGTACTTCTTTCCTAATTATATCAGCAGCTATAAATTAATTCTGAACTTATTGCTTAATTATGTGAACAACGACTTTCTGAAAGGAATTATTTCCTTATTTTGTACCTTCAAATAACTTCCTAATAGGGAGTGAAGCCTAAACATTTCTTCGAAATAATAATTTTTCATTTTCCAAAAATCAAATAAAGGATTTTATTCAAGACTTTAACATTGAACTTTTAAAGTGCAAAGTAGGTTGAACTTTGGCAGAGAAGATTTAAAAATATTGTCAATTAAAAAGCCTTTCAAATTCTTAAGTGAAATGCATACATCAATTTTAAAACTTTTTAGGGAATTTTAATAATTACCCAATGGAGGATGTTTACGCAATGAAAAAAATTATTTAGATAGCTTATTTTTCTGATTGAAGATTAACCCATTAGCGCTCAAAACGTCTAAAATTTTTGTACAACTTTGCGATTGTACCAAGCGATGAAATCGGCGTTACGGATATTGAATATAGTCATTCTATATGTTTTCGGGTCCGCTCTACATGATTATGCCATTCGATTTTCATTTTGGTCACAAGGAAATCCAATATGGCGTTATTTTCGGAAAAAAATGCAAAAATTTCGACCAGTTTTTTTTTCAAATCAATATTTCGTACCGAAATCGATTTTTGGTTGGGGTATAAATATGCACAAAAGTGCACAAACATGTTGAACTTTCAGAAAATACCCAAGTTGCCCCAATGGGAATACATTTAACATCCTCAAAATGGCGGAAAAATGAAAATGGCGGAAAATTTTTTCACAATCATTCATGAATTTTTTGTTTGAAAACGACGCACTATAACGAAAAATGTTCAAGAACAAAAAGTGTTTAGAATTTGACAGAGAATACGTCTTAATTTTTTTAAAAGGTTTTGATCAACTTTTGGAATTTTGCAAATTGTCAATTCTTAACAAATTGCAAAAATTTCTCAAAAAATTCTGAAAAAATTCATAGATGTTCCAAGACTGATTCTAAGCATTTCTGGCTAACAATTATTCTGTTAAATGCATTATTTTTACATAAAAAAATGTTTAAATTTTTTTATGTACAACATTTAAATTTAAATTTTTATTTTAATTTTTTTTATGTAAAACATTTTTTTATGTAAAATGCATTTAGTAATAATGCATTAAACAGAATAATTGTTAGCCAGAAATGCTTAGAATCAGTCTAAGAACATCTATGAATTTTTTCAGAATTTTTTGAGAAATTTTTGCAGTTTGTTAAGAATTGACAATTTGCAAAATTCCAAAAGTTGATCAAAACCTTTTAAAAAAATTAAGACGTATTCTCTGTCAAATTCTAAACACTTTTTGTTCTTGAACATTTTTCGTTATAGTGCGTCGTTTTCAAACAAAAAATTCATGAATGATTGTGAAAAAATTTTCCGCCATTTTCATTTTTCCGCCATTTTGAGGATGTTAAATGTATTCCCATGGGGCAACTTGGGTATTTTCTAAAAGTTCAACATGTTTGTGCACTTTTGTGCATATTTATACCCCAACCAAAAATCGATTTCGGTACGAAATATTGATTTGAAAAAAAAAACTGGTCGAAATTTTTGCATTTTTTTCCGAAAACACCGCCATATTGGATTTCCTTGTGACCAAAATGAAAATCGAATGGCATAATCATGTAGAGCGGACCCGAAAACATATAGAATGACAATTTTCACTATCCGTTACGCCGATTTCATCGCTGGGTACAATCGCAAAGTTGTACAAAAATTTTAGACGTTTTGAGCGCTAATGGGTTAAGAACAACGAAACGTAAGTGAAAGTGAGCTTGAATGTTTTGTGAGACTTACAAAAGTTTTGATTTATTTAGGAGTGAACAAAGGAACGTTGCATTGGTAGATTTTATGAGGAAACCCGACAAAAAAAAAAGAAAAAGCTTACAAAATTGTTTGAAAATCTTTCATAAAAAATAAGTTATGAAGCAGATTAACGCAAATTTTAAAGAGCAATGGGTCTTCAATGAAGACAAGCGCGATTTTGTTTAGAAGCTATGAAAATGAAATGAAGTGATATTGAAATTGAAAATATTAATTTAACTTATCATAACTCTGGTAGCTCCATAGGTTCAAATCCTTCCTCCGCCCGGCCTAACCCTCCTTCTTCTAGTAACAGAAGAATTTTTTTGCACTTAAACTGTCTAAAACTAAAAAAAATTTCAGTTGTATATTTTCCTTTTTAAATATGTCGCAATTTTTTTTATTTCACATAGCTTCGCACAGCTCCAAAGCACTTTCCGAACATTTCCTAAAATATGAAAACAAGGGTGCCTTTGTCGAAATACGGAAAGAAAACGGTTTCGTCGAGCGTCGATATCGAATTTATGTATCGAGCCGAAGATTGTCGACTATCGAATACGGAAAGCCACCCAATATTTATGATAATCATGGCGCTGTTGTTGGAGTTAGAATATTTTTTTTATGAGAACATGTTGTTAATGGATTTAAACTTTTTAAATAATTTAAACAAACATGTAAATATTTATTAATATAATTTTAAATCATAAGTAACAAATGTAGAGATAGTTAAGTGATATATTATAAATAAAGTGACTACTAATGGTGTTTGTGTGTTTTATTTTTAGGCATAATCCAGAGAAACGAGTTACGCCTGCGTTAGGCAGCCGAACTAATTCTTCGTAACAATACATACATACATAGATATAAATTGTCTTTAATTCACTCTATGGATTGGATTACTTTAGTTTGTATAAAAATGATTCAATAAAATTGATTCTTTTTATAAACTTTTTTTGAGAATTACATATGTTAAAAACTAAAGTAATAATGATACTAATAGAAATTTAATTAAAAAAATGAGTTTTTGTTCAATAAAAAAAATTTAATTTTTTATTTTATGTATAATGTATAACTTTAGACAAGATTTAGTGTATGATTTTTCGATTTTCTTCTTACGGGTTCTCTCATTTTATGCGGTTTGACATTAAAGTGTATTTGGCCCAAAATTGGAGGGCTAGAGTAGGCGTAAATGGTGTCACACTGAGGTCAAAGTTAACAAAATTGCTGGAAAACGTCAACAAATTGATTCCCAGCAGCTCAGAAGTTGCTCCCAAAGGGTTAAAATCTATGAATGACCCCAACTAATTTTATCTCCTGAATGTTTCTTTCGAATAAACTTACCCCTATTACCAACCCTTAATGGGGCTCCCATACAAAATGATCGTTTTTATAAAATAGGCTTCCACTGCTGACAGGTTGCCCAGCAGGAAACATGTCCTTATTTTTGTCCAAGTTGTTATAAAGATTCTTAGGAGAATCGATTTACCCATTTTTGTCTGTCTGTTGATCAGTCAGAGACCAGTCTGTCTCTTAGCAGTATTTGAAGTCTTTAGATGACCCAATTGAATTTTATGTGAGCTTTAGGAAGATTCCAGCTAAAAATTATGTAATCAGAAAACGGGCTTGATTCGTCCACTTTTGAATAGGGCTGCCATATATGTATGTCTAGATAGAAAGAAATATTCTTGATTTGCAACATAATTCACTTTTTGATGAAATTTTGTAAATCACAACCAAACCTAGTTAAACTTTAGTCAACGAAAATATTCAAAAAGCTTGCCTAACAAAAGCGTTAACTCTATTGTTTTTTTTTCTAAACACGTGTCTCATTGTAAAAAAACATTTTGCAACATTTAACAATGTAAAAGCAAGAGAGAACATAGAACGAAACATCAGACCGTGAAATATTTTCTTTCACATGAACGCAACGTTATGAAGAATTTCACTAAAAGTGAGGTGAGCGAAACCAACGGAAGCAGCAAGCGGACAACTGCTCAATCCGATTGTCGGTCAGTCAAGTCGCTCGACCTATCATAAACGCAATTGAGTGAAAAGGCTGCAAATGCTTTTATTTCATTTCGTTTGGCTGTACGTGAAATTCGACCAGCGTGTCCAGCTGGAGACACCCGAAACGGATCAAACACACACACACACACACACGCATGCAGGGACGCTGGTGGTTAGGTGTCAATGTTTGTATTCGATTTTTTTCTGGGATTACAGTTTATTTTTATCACACAACGAAAAATAGTAAAAAAATGAAAAGCGACACACACATTGCAAAAATATTCTCTTTGGCAATTCCGCCCAAGTGCGAATTGGTTTCATCGGCACCAGATAAAATCTTGTGTGTGTGTGTGTGCCAAAAAATAAAGAAAAACGAGGCCAAAAAGGAATCAATTGGGGGGGGGAGGAGAAAGGACCAAAAGTAACGTATATGATTGGCGTCATTGGGGAATTTATGGCAACCATTTGGGATTGATTTACGTTTACGTTTGGTGTGGAATTTTGTTGAGATGTTTTGATTTTGCGGCCATTGAGTGGGTGTGGCATAAAAATAAAAAAATATTTTTCATGCTCAAAGCCTTAAGACATTAACGAATTTATCAAAAATGTAAATGTATACATAAATAATTTAAACGTAAAAAGGGTCGATTGCAATTTTTAAAAGTTTCGCTCTTCTAATAGCTAATTAATTTTAATAATTCAGGCCACTGGATGAAAATATAAAATCCTTTTCTAAGCTATGGAAGTGAGGTGCTAAAAGTTTTGTACTTTCAGGCGACCATTTAAGGTCACATTGACTCATGTAAAGGACGCAGAATACATTTTCGTTTACTTCTTCTTGTCTTCGTTGTCAGCAAATAAATGACAAAAGTTTATTGGATTCACTGTATTTATACGATTTATTTATTTATTAAATTGCGCGCCACAGTCGGATTTGTTGGATTTGTGTGCATCGTATTTTTGGCTTTATTGACGTGTAGAACAAACAAGACAACAATTTCTATAATTACTTTTTTTACTTAGTGTTGTAGTAGTTGTTGGTATGGGAATGTGTTTGTGCTTGAAGGTTCAATTTTATAAGGTTGTATGTTGAATTATTTTTGTGACATTGCCAGAAATAGAATATGTAAAAGAGACAATATATAAAAGAGTTTTAACCGTAGACCTACGTTGGGGTCGTTTTCGACCAAATTTTTTTTTTGCACTTCTAATATTTTTTTTTTAAATTTGTTATTATTTTTAGCTGTTTTTTCATGACTTTCTTACTTGGATATTATCTGTTGAAATCAAACCGTTTTATATTTTAAAAACTAAGTTGGCTTTGCATTTTTTATAATTTGTGTGTGTGATTTTAATTTGGGTCGTTTTCGACCCGTCTTTTAACGTAGGTCTACAGTTAAGAGGATGCGGTTTCTTTGTGAGAACAAAAATATCCAGGGACACAAAATAACTGTTAGTTTACAATTTTCAAATCAAAAAGGCGTAACGAAAAAATTGTCTGTGAATTTTTTCAAATTCGTCTCAGCAGACCGCACAGTCTGAGCTTTAACACTAGAATGCCCAAGGTAGTAATTTTGACTACATTGAGGTCTTTTATTGTAAATAACTTTTGTTGCATCGCTTTAGAAAAAAATATCTTACGTGACTTTTATTAATTTTTTAAAGCTAAATGGAATAAATAAATTAAAAATATTGTAAAAAAAAATGTTTACCCCAATTTTTGCAAAATTTACCTTAAATGCCCAAAAGTAGTCATTTTGACTAAAATTTTCAGGAAATCTGACTGATAAATAGACAAATATGCATCTTCAATTGCGAAATATTAAGATTTCAAATAATTGCAAACATTTAAAAAAAAAATATCAGAATAGGCTGTGACAATTCGCAAGTTTTTCAATCCAAAATTCACTCACAAAATTCATTCACAAATTCCAAATTCCAAATTTCATTCCATTTTATACCATTTATGTGTAAAGTACACCATTATATTTAAATGAATTTACTTTGTAAGCCATAAAAAAATAAAAACTAAATACTTATTTTATTTTAATCTCTTGTACATTTATTGAAATTTGCTACTTAAAAACCAATAAAATTAAAAAAAAATGCCAGTAAACAATATTGTTGTCAAAATTACTACATATGGGCATTTTAGGTAGGTCAGATTGTCGGGCATTCTAGTGTTAAGACTTGTACGACAAAAAAAAATGGAATTAATAGTTTTTAGTCGGTCAAACGGCCTTTGAAAAAATTCAAATTGCCTGATATATTTGACCGAAAAAATAAAATTAAATAACTGTTATTTTTTACCGATAAAATAAAAGTCAAAAGTAGCAGTTATTGTTATCTGAAATGATAAAAGGCACAAAATAACTTTTATTTTTGTCGGGAAAAATAAAAGTTAAAAGATAACAGTTAAAATCTGTATGGTCGCTGAAAATATCTCATCTCAGTATCTCATCTACTGTGTTAGTAATAATTAATAATAATAATAATTGACTGGCACGACAGCCCGCTTACGCGAGACTAAGGCCTAGCTTCCCGCAACCACCCGTGTTGTGCGTGTGAATTTGTACGCGGGTTGAAGGGACCTACAGTTTTATGCCGGTTCCGAACGGCAGGTTGGGAGCTTTTTCATAAGAAATTTTTACTCTGAGACGTTTGCCATTTCCAGCTGAGAGGACAGCCACCGAAAGAGAAAACGAGTTTTCCCGTTATTTTTGTATTACTGTGTTAGTAGGCTTTTTAAATAGAGACCAACCCCTATGAGAGGTCTGGGTAATCTTAAGTTAGTAAAAGTTATGGACTCACTACGGTTCATACAAAAATTTAAAAGACTTCGGCTAGGTTCATAAAGGCGCTTCGTTTTTCAGTGATTTGAAAAAGGGAATGATTTATCAAATAAATAAATACATAAATCAATCATTAGACACTTAAGAAGTCACCATCCAGACAAAAAAATAATAAAGAAATCACCTCTAAACTTGCATGCAATGATTATTTAACCTTCCTCGTGGTATCAAAACTTGCTACATTCTCACTTTCTGAACTTTATGTCGGTGTTTCGCGGGCATTTTTAGGCTAACAACTTAAGTGGGTTCTCGAATTCAAGAGAAGATGTTAAGATCCTGAGAAATTTCTGTTCAGAGCAACCTGATAGTGGATCTACTTCACTAAAAATATAATCTCTCATTGACTCTGAATACGTCGTTCAAAGTCCAACCATTACTTTGGCTTCGGATAATTTGGACAAACAAAATTCTTTAAATTGATTGACTTAGGAAAAACATTCTTTACAGCTTGGAAAACTTAGATGATATATTGACTAAGATTTTCCACAAAATACTTAATAAGGCACAGTTTTTATTATTTTGTGGCCTGTTTAGGTTTCACAATGAAGTTATCTGTTATTTTATGGATTTGTTTAATAGACACATTCATTTCTATCTTTTACTTACTAATGAAATTTATAGAAGCATCTGAAATTCCTTACCTGAAATAGAACAAAAAAATCAATATTAATAAAATGTATTTAAAATATAATTTTATACCATATACATATAAAATAGTTGTAAGGTTAGGGTTGGATGCAAAGTATTTGAGTCCAGTACAAACCGCATTTACAAATGAAGGCTTCAACAAAATTCTTGCGAGTCCCTTTTTATAAGTGGAGAAACATTTAACTGTCTCTCAATCATATTTCAATCAATAAAACAATTCCACTTCTTGATAAAGTTAAGCAGATCCAAAAGTTTGCTGCATTGCTAAGACTAGACAGGATCTATGACCTCAAATAGATGCCAGACCATTCCTGTAGCATTGGGCAGTGGCATAGAAAGTATTCAATCGTCTCTGTTTGTTCCTTGTAAATATTTGTTGCCCCAAAAGATTCCTTGTATGTATACTTCTGTTTGCTTTTGCAAACACCACTGTACGAGAAGAGCCATTTTACAAGCATAAACCATAGTTTCATAGTGTCCTGTCAGAATTCCAATGAGTATTGTCGAAGTACAACTCAGCTATGTATTACACATATATTGTCTGCTTCATAGATAACCATGCCCACATGATACGTTATATGCCATAATCAATGTGGTTCCAGGAAGATATTGAATCCTCTTTCAATGTTCCGGTTGTTCTTCTCTTGCAAAAAATGTTCCAAACATTGATAGGACAGGCATTGAAAGAGGCATGGAATTGTCTGCTTCAAACTTTTATAGAGTTGTCTCTTTCAACGAGTTGTCTCTTTTAGCTTTAGCCAGCTTAGTACCCTTTCTTGAAAACTTTTTTGCGAGCTCGTTTCCAGTGACACAGACTAAGTGTCCTGTAGTGAAGCTCGTAGTGAGGCGCGGCTATGTCTGTGATTTCGCAACAACCGATTGAAGCGTCTTCAAAACAGTCTGAATATCCCCGAAAAACGTGATACAAGAGGGTAGTAAACCCCCTGTGTAAAAACTTGAGGGGGTTAGCTTATCTAAAATATAAGTAGACATTTTTGGTGCAAGACAACCTCAGAGCTGTTTACATGCTAAAAATTCAATCAAATTGGTATGGAACGGAAATCTTGGAGCATATAATTTTCTTCTGTCCTGCTATCTCAAGATAGAGTCTTACCCACTTAGAGATACCTTTGTTCTCTGGGTTAGATGAGGTCTGCAAGCACAACACTAAGTCGCTGCTAAGCTTCGCTTGGAACAACCATATTCTCACCGATGACTTTTACATCGACCCGCAACGCTAAGGAGCTCTAACTGGTACCACCAGGGACCCAACAGAGTCTTTCTGTGGGCCGACCAGGTCAGTCAGCTTACCTAACCTAACCTGAACCATGTTTTCAGTAAACATTGCACTTGGCTACAAAGAAAGTTTGTTGTTACACAACAATTTACCTCACACTTATTTATACCAGTCCATACGTCTTTAACTAATCTTCTTATTCAGAATCACAGCACTGAGCGCTGGTCAACAAATGAAAATTGCTTTCACCCGTCAGGCTTTAAGGCAAAGACGGAAATATTTCAAATTGAATTTGTCTCTCACCACTCATTTTTGTGAATACCCTCGTGTCACTCATAAATGCGATTGTAAACAACATTTACCCCAAAAGATTCCTTGTAGCTATAGTACATTTTATTAAAAAACTTTGACACAATAAAAAAGATGAAACGAATATAAATTGCAGAAAGAGATAAAGTGAGATTTAAGGCGAGCAAAAAAACATTTCTAAATGACAAAGCGGAAACATTTCCAGTGTCCGCCGGGTGTAATCGAGTTAAGAACATGCGACAACAAACAAATACAAACAGTCCCACACAATACTAATCCTTTTGTATGTATGTGTGTGTATGTGTGTTTGTGTATATGTGTTTGTATATATATTGAGATATTTCTGCTATTCGGCCAATTAGAAGCTGTCAAATCGCATAGAGCAGCGCTCGGTGCGAGAACAGCACAAAACTTTGGCGAAAATCGCATTAATATTTAGTTTTTGGCAAGAGTTTTTGTTGTAGCCAGAGTTTGTGGTCGTGTTGGTAGCTGTTTGACGGTGACCACAAAATAGTAATAAAACTCTAACAACCGCATTAATGCGTTGTTTGCCAAATGGAATTTGTGTAAATAAATCAGAGATTATTTCGACGCCTACACTGCACACTGAAATTTCGTGCTGTTTGTTGGTGTTTAAATAGAATTTAATTGATTTTTAATTGTCATGATTTATTGGGGATTTTCGACCAAATGCCAAATGTGCAAAACAGTTTGCATTCATTGTCGGCTTTTGATAATAGCGTTGGGCTGACCGCAGATTAGGCGGCATGCAGCGAGCTAAATGATACAAAAACCTGTTTACAATTAGCATAAAGTGTGGGTTTTTGAACAAAGAGTGGGATTGCTCGTGCAAATAGAAATTTTTGGCATGAATTATTGTAATCGCGATTGTTCGGAAAACGTTATAATAAAACAGGTAATAAATAAGCGAAGAGCAGAGAATCACAGCAATTCGTGTTCTCCCACTCACAGTTAGTCCAGGATGACAATCTTTGACTATTCAACGTGGGTTAGAAAGAAAAATTACTGCTAAGAGACAGTTTAATTGTGCTCCAAATTTATGAAAGGGTTCATATAAATTTTTTGGATGGCTTCTTTCAAGTGAAATAAATCACTTTTCGGTGGTTTTTCTTCTGCTCCTCTATGTCGTCCCTCTTCGTTCCCTGTTACTCACTCTGACGTCCAATTGACAATTGATTTTGCCATTAAATTGCCCCTCACACACACACACACACAACATGACTTTAAACATTTAGCTGCAAATTCAGGATTCGCACAGTTCACGCCATCAAAATTGCATAATTTTCATAATACGCCGCCATATGCAAAATTCATAAAATTCCCTTTGAAAACTCCGCAGCCATCGAACCAACAACGAAGCAATTCAAAGCTGCATGGAATGTGATGAAAATTATTCAACTTTTCTGTTTCCGAATTCGAGCAAAATTGTTTACAATCAATTTGCGTGCAATCCGCCGAACGAGTACGAAACAACGCATAAAATCACAAAACATTTACAACAACTGAATAAAATATTCGACCGGCGGGACAAATAACCAGCTTGCCTCCACCCATCACCACCCAAACCATCCACAGATGCGGCTCGGTCGTCTGTTCGTTCGTTCGCTGCACACGAGCCAACCAGCTACCCCAGCAACCAAAAAACATAATCAACGTTCGACAATATTTCAGGCACTGTTGGCATAAACTTCGACCCGTTTAAATGAAATTCAAGCAAAAGCAATAAATTTCACTAGCTGCATTTTTTCTCTCGCTCGCACTTCCCATGTCAGCGGCAGCGGTTTCGGGGTTGGCCGCGGATGAGCGCGCCCGGTCAGGTAATAGGAGACACAAACTGGCACCGAAACTACAAACGAATTGCATTGGAAATATGGAGCAGAAATATCAGATGTGCAGCAATATTCTGGAATATTTGATCTGATTGGAATCGTAAAAAGAGATTTCGACTTGCTGGACAAACTCAAGAAGATAATTGGAAAAATCAATTTTCAGATATGTGAAATAGTATTTTTTCAATAATGTACGAGCATAGCAGTGGCAGCTCGGTGAATTGTGTGTGGGATCACAAGTGAGAGTAGTGTATTTGAATATTGATTACACCCTTCCACCCCAAAGTTGCCTGAGAACAACTTCACCTATTTGTCATCTTATAGCAACAGCTACGATTGATTTATGAGTTTAATTTAAGTAGGCACCAACAAATTAATATTTTTAGAAGTGAATTCAAAGCAATTTACAAAAATTTACGATTGATTTATGAGTTTAATTTAAGTAGGCACCAACAAATTAATTTTTTTAGAAGTGAATTCAAAGCAAATTACAAAAATTTTACTGTTATCCCCAAAAGAATTTCCAATAATTTGCAGCGATATCAGGGAAAGTTTGTGTTCTAATTGAAGTCTACGGATTGGGCGCCTTCGACCAAAACCCTGTTTCTTTAATTATGGTTTAATAAAATCAAAAAGTGATAATTTTGTATTTTTCCATAAATATTAAATAATTTTTCTGTATTTTAAAATAATTGATACAAAATATATTTAACCCGTTTTAAGCTAAAATTGTTCAAAAGTAAACTAGCTCTAGAACTCTAACAAAGAGGCGTGGCGACTTCAAATGTCGTGCGCACACTTCTTAGGCAACTGTTTTATGATTTAAATAGCAACAAGTAACATCGAGACACAGTGTCAAATTCGGGGGTCGAAAGGGTTAAATAACGTCAAATAATGGAAATGATTTTAAACATAACCTATATCGATAGCCCAATGAAAACCTCCTAAAAACTTAATCATTAAAGACTTGATGTGATCTGATTTTACGTAAATTGATTTGATTTGATTTGATATGATTTGATTTGATTTGATTTGATTTGATTTGATTTGATTTGATTTGATTTGATTTGATTTGATTTGATTTGATGTGATGTGATGTGATGTGATGTGATGTGATGTGATGTGATGTGATGTGATGTGATGTGATGTGATGTGATGTGATGTGATGTGATGTGATGTGATGTGATGTGATGTGATGTGATGTGATGTGACGTCATGTGATGTGATGTGATGTGATGTGATTTGAAGTGATTTGATTTGATTTGAAGTGATGTGATATGATTTGATGCAATTTGATTTGATTCATTTTAATGTGATATGATCTGATTTGATTTGATGCAATTTGATATAATGTGATCTGATTTATTTTGTGATGCAATTTCAAATAAAATGATTTAGTGCGATTTGATTCAATTTGATATGATGTGATTTGATGCAATTTGATATGATTTGATGTGATTTATTTTGTGATGCAATTTGAATTGATTCATTTTGATGTGATGTGATTTGATTTGATGCAATTTTATATTATGTAATGTGATTTATTTTGTGATGCAATTTGAAATGAAATGATTTAGTGCGATTTGATTCAATTTGATGCAATTTGATTTGATTCGTTTCGATGTGATGTCATTTGATATGATGTGATGTGATTTATTTTGACTTGATGCGATTTGATTCAACTTGATGTGATGTGATTTGATGCAATTTGATATGATAGGATGTGATTTTATTTGTGGTGCAATTTGATTTTATTAATTTTGATGTGATGTGACTTGATGAGTTTTTTATTATGTGACTTTATGCGATTTGATTCAATTTGATGTGATGTGATTTGACGCACCTTGATGTGATGTAATGTGATTTATTTTATGAAGCGATTTGAAATGAAGTGATTTAATGTGATGTGATGCGATTTGATTCAATTTGATGTAAAGTGATTTGATACAATTTGATATGATGTGATGTGAATTATTTTGTGATGCACTTTGATTTGATTCATTTTGATGTGATGTCATTTGATGCAGTTTGATATTATGTGATATGATTTCTTGTGACTTGATGCGAGTTGATTCAATTTGATGTGATGTGATTTGATTTTATGCAATTTGATGTGATGTCATGCGATTTGTTATGATTTGCATTGATTTGAAGTGACGTAATGCAATTTGATATGAAGTGATTTAATGTGACGTCATGCGATTTGATTTGTTGCATTGTGATATAACTTAATGTGAAGTGATTTGTTTAGATTTTATACGATTTGATTAGATTGAGTTCATGTTAGTTTAATTTAGTTTAGTTAAAACTACATTTGATAAGATTAGACTAGATCAGATTAGATAAAATTATACATAGAATTAGACTAGATTTAAAGAGTATTCACTATTTAGGGATCTCAAATTAATGGGTTTGCATACGGTTTTCGGATTAAGAAATTCCCTTTCCCATTAATGCCAGAATGTCCTGAAAAGCACAAACGAATATCTTCGTTATTCAATCCACCTTCGTATTCAACGCAACCAAACCTCGATAGGTGCTTCATAGATTTCTTTTTTGAATAAATTCTATATATTCCATGATTATCAGCCACCCCAGATGGCACATTGGAGTGCTTCCAAGTTAATTTGCTTTTATTTGGTTTTTCGAGACAACAGTAGTTAATACATGAAAACCGTGAAACAAAAAACAAAAAATTAAATTTGTCAGAAAGCATAAAAAGAAAATAATTTTCCAAGATATTTTTGTGATGTCCCACAACAAATGAAAAGAAGGAACTATGCTACCATCGAGTTCAAGGATTCGTTCAGCATAAAAACTGAGCTCCACGAAATCCGAAATTGCTTCAGACTAATTTGTACGTGATTCGGCAAAATGTAATTTAATTAAGCCATGCCAAAGCGTTGAGTATTTAATAAACGCATATTTAATGCCGAATCGTGAGCCCAAGCAAACATTAATAAATTAACTCAATTAACAGCGCCGAACGTTTCACGTGCATGCGGCAGTAAAGAAATACATTTTCGATGGAATTTTCATTTGTTTTTGTTGTTGTTGTTATTGTAAATATGACGTCCACACGTACGGCTCGTTGTAGCACTTATGACATCGTGATGTGTACAGCAAAAAGCAACGCAGATTTATTACCCAACAACAAATGCATGTTTTATGATGCTTCACAGCGGTTTGTCAGTGAGCAAAAAAATGACCAAATTCAACGATATTGGTTTAATTTTAAACAAAAAAAGTCGCACAAGATAGGAGCTGCAGAATATTGAATACATAGGACAGATTTTTGTATGTAAACTTAAGGAAACTAAACTACTTTTAAGTCAACTCAGCAGCTTTTCTAGACCAAGTTTGTGGTATTCGCTTTTGGGGAAAAATTCCTCAAGCTGCCGCCAGACCCATCTAAAAATATTCGACATAGAGCGGTCCTTGTGAAGGAAAATCAGCTTCTCAAATTTCTTGCTCATGAAATCATTTTTTCTTCATACAAACTCTTAACCCATTGTTGACTTCATCAGATTTTGATTACAACAAAAATGAAAAAAAAGTAGGTATCGACTTTCTTTTAATTTGAAGTCAATAGAACCGATTTAATGGTTACTTTTCTTAAAAAATCCTAACCTATTTTCGACCCTTCACACATTTATGTACAAAGAACTGACTAATATGAATAGAATTATATTAGATTTTCAAAGAATAACACTACTCGACACGAAAAATGCTCCTAAAAATAAAAGTATTTTTTAGACTAATCTTCGGCTGCTGAACACGAAACTGAAAATCACCGACCGACTAAAGATTAGTCTAAAAAATAGTTTTGTTTTTAGGAGCACGCGATGAACCCATTTTTTGTCGAGTAGTGTAATTAATCAAAGAATAAAAGAATACAAAAAAAGAATCGAACGACATTTAATTTTCGCCCCTTCCATCAAGTTTTTAGTCAAGAGGCCATTAGATTTAGTTTCTCCTTACTAATTCTTAACCCATTTTTGACAAAGTAAGTGGTTAACTTATTAAAAACTAAATAAGTGTCGAACTATATCTGATTTGAAGCACTTTCGTCAAGTTTAAGGTCAAAGAAATCTTTCAATCATAATTTCCATAAAAATTCTTAACCCATTTTTGAATACGAAAAATGTTGATATTAAAAAATTTTAACAAATATGCACTGAATTATTTCTAACTTGAAGTAGTTACTTGTACCAAGTTTGAAATTTGAAGGCTCATTTTTCTTCATACAAACTCCTACACACAAATTTTTTCCCGGTCAACTGACGTCACTATTGGTGAAACAATCCAAATATAGGCAACACTAAATATTTTTTTGTTAGTTATTTTAAGTATTATTTATATTTCATAGAGAACAATCGAGCGCTGTCCATCGCCTGTCGATATGCAACAGACTTTTCCATAACTGTAATTTGCGCTTTCGCGTCTGTTTTCTTGCTTTGCCACTCAAAATATCGACGTAAAGGCGCTTCGCACACTATTCAAGTAACATATACAATTTTTGAAGAAGAGTTGAACGAAAAGAGGAGAAGCATCTTCATGTATTGCAGACCACTGCTTATTTTTTCTCTGCAGTTTCTCGCTTTTGTTTGTTTGTTTTACTGTCGGCATTTGCTTATGCAGTGCGGCCCACATTTTTTACGAGAGCAGAATTTTTGAGTCTTATTTATTTGGCCACATGCTACCGAAACTGTGCCAATGCAGCATTTCAACATTTCAATCGATTCGACAAGCTGCCGCTCGTGGCTCGCTCTGCGCGTTCTCGTTGTTGTTGCGGTGTATCTGATTAAAGATTATCGCCGCACTGGCTGCAACTTTTTGTTGCTTTCTGCACTGACATTTACGTTGTGTTTCATAGAAGCATGCAAAAAGTGCACAACCCTTTCCAAGTGCACTTCATTCGCTGACTCGTAAGCTGCCGCAACGACAGCAAACCTAAGGTGTGAAGCCTTTAAGTTGCTTACACCCAGTTTGCTTATAGTAAAATCGATTCCTGTCCGTCTCAACAGCAACTAAATGCTACAACACTTTGCATTGCACGGAGCAGCGTTCATAGCTCTAATTGCTTCAATAATTCCACTTCGATTCACGGAAGCTCAATTAATGGAGCAAAGAAATAGAACATCTCTACTTATGCCCACACACAAATCACACAAATGGCCAATAGGCACAGCTCACACGTTGTTTACACCTTCGAGTGTGCTGTCGAGTGCCGCTGCGCAGCGTTTAATAAACATTTAGTGCAACCATTGAACTGAATGCCGCTACTGAACGCCAGCAGCTATCAAAACCGCAATGGGGCAATTGGAAGAGTCTTTGAAAGAGTTCCCAGCAGTGCCGCAAGAATGCCGAGTGGCTGCAGAAATCAATAGCGTCGAGTACAATGACCCAACGTCTGTGAACGTTGAGTATTGTAAGTGGACGCAGTAAACTTGAATGTTGCTTTCTATCGAATGGGGCTAATGACTGCAATAAACTATACACACACACACACACAAACATGTTATGAATTTATGAAGTGAACATTGACAGCTACATTTAATTTTTCTAAAAATCAATTCCATGGATTTCAATCGAAACAAGGTGTCAAAAAGATGGTGTTTCAATAAAGGTGTCAAAAAGATGTAAAAAAACTGAATTTAGTAAACGAAGAATCAGCTAGTAGACAATTTTACAGTTTTTGACAACCCTGAGGATGAACTGTGGGTCATATCAGGCTCAAGGATTCACTTGGGATAAAGTATCACATAATTTTTTTTTTTTTTTAAAATAGCCTAGAATTAGATAACAATTCATACAGACTAACCGACAATTAAATACAGGGTGGACCATTTAAGATTTGGAATTTGAGCTACGCTTTATTTTACGAATGGCAGTCCAAATTTCATTAAATTTGTTTTCGTGATTTAGTTAAAACTTTGAAATTTACGAAATGGGACGCTATACGCTTGAACAAAATTGGGAAATATTGAGAACTTGCTTGCAAAGTGGAGAGTTTTCAAACCAAACTGTAAGAAATTAAAAAAAAAATTCAAAAAAAAGATTGGCCTCCAACTCAGTTCGTGGATCAATTTGTGAAGCGAGCTCGTGAAACTGGATCGTTAATGGACCAAACAACCCGTTCCCGTTCTCGTACAGCGCTCACAGCCGCTTTGCTTTTGTAGCCGAAAATGTGCGTGAACATCCATCAACGTCAACTCGCTATCGTTCTCAGGAATTGAACATTTCCCGCACTTCTTTGATGAGAATTTTCCATAAAGATCTCGGTATGAAGGCTTACAAAATTCAATTGGTCCAAGAACTGAAGGCTCATGACCATCCGGCACGAAAATCGAATAATCAGCGAGAATTTCTGAAGTCAATTGGCCGCCTCGGAGCTGCGCTTTAAGTCTGTTGGACTTTTTTTTGTGGGGAGCCGTAAAGGACAAGTTTTACACTAACCATCCAGAGAAGATTGAAGCTTTGAAACATGAAATCGCAGAAAAAGTACTTGAAAATTGGGTTGACCGAATGGCGTACTGTAAGGCCAGTCGTGGAAGTCATATAAACGATATCGTTTTTCATTCTTAAATAACAAAGTGTAAGCTTTGTAATAAAACAGGAATTTTCTATAAAATATTCATTAGTTTTGTTTTTATAACCGATTCAAATTCCAAATCTTAAATGGTCCACCCTGTACTTATACTATAAGTCTTACTAACAAATTCTTGAATACATTTGTTACACAGTGCAACAATGAAAAAAGGGACAAGGTCAAACCCGTCTCATTCGATAGAGGACCTCAGTAGATGAAAAAGTGTCAAGGGATTTTTCCCGGGATGTTCGAGTTTTTTTTTAAATGCAGTTTAAAGATGGCGGCTTAATGCCCCTTACTGAAACTTTTAAAACTTCATATCGCTTGACTCAAATGTCATAAAGGAATCATAAAACCACATTTAAAACAAGTGTTTCATCTCTTGGATCACCCATTCAAAGACCGAATACTATTGGCACGATCAATCGATGACGAATTGAAGGCCCAGTTTTCCATCTATTGGTTCACCCATTAAAACATCAAATACTACTGATACGACCAATCGATTTCAAGACTAAGGCCTAATTTTTCCAAAACGATTTGCTTCTCTCTTACATCGTATTCACATGAAGTCCTAAAATTTTGGTGAAAAGAAACTTTGCGTTGTTTTTTGTTGCACTTTCAACTCTGACCTCGACCAAATAAAATGCTTTAAATAGCTATTAAAAATGGCTTCCGCCGCACAAACTCTGAACTAAAATAAAATGCTTTTCCATACAAAAAAATTAATCTGGTTATTGAAAAGCACAAAACAAAGAATTCCTTTCAGAGAGTAATCAATTTCATTATAGGTTTTCAATTGGTTGCAACAACAAAAAAAAACAACAAAATAAATGCAGTAACATTTACAAGTTTTAATTAAATGTAACTTTTTCATTTTAATATAAAAAAGCGTACAAAACGCGGTAATTCGAGCTCAAAAGGCAAACACCGAGGAGCGTAAAGTCCTTTATTAATATTTACAATATGTGAGGTTTTATTATGTGTGACATTATTTAAATTTATGAGCGTGAAAAACCATTATTTTTTATTTGTGTTGTTATTAAAAAAAAAAAGAAAAAAAGTGAAATATGGTAACTTGTTGCTATTATGGCTAATTTTTATTTTTTAAATGACAAGTAAAAAATTGCAAAATTAAATGAAACTGCGAACATTTAATTCTTACTAAAAAAAATATTTAATAAATACTATAAATACAAAAAGCAAATATAAATATATTTAACATATTAGCAGAACAAATATAATGGAAAAATATTAAACAAAAAAATAACACAAACATTAATTTCAAAAAATATTACAAAAGCAGTCCAAGTAAAACAAAGTTATTTTTTTCAAATGTTCTCTTATATGTAAATACAGATTCCAACTTGTGTAAGTATGTATGTATGAATGTTATTTGGCTGAATGGGCATGAAAATCTTCAACTGGCGACAGCGAATTCGATTGCAGCCATGGCGCACGTTAAGTGACTTCGACTGACACAAACAACGAAACGATAATCACCGATAAAATGTTCAAAAGGCCCCCAAAGACGTTCCATCTGTTGTTCGCGCACGGCCACATTCAACTCTCGACTTCCGTCGAGCATTGTTCGATTGCCATTGCGGCGCCTTTTTTGTTGTTGTTCTTTCGCAAAAACTGACATGACAACCACAAATTATGCCCAGATCGACAAACGAAATAATAGAAACACAGTCACACGCACATCCTAAAACCCCGAGAGAACAACAACAACAACAACAGCGGCATCATTACCGACACTACCGTTAGCCCGACAACAATTGCCGCCCACTGTGCGGTCGTATGTATGTAAATGTACGCAGTCCATCGACGAGCTGAAAACGGATCTCGCCATCATCTCGGAACAATGGAAATAGTCGTCGTCGACATGCACACACACACACACACACACACACATACAAGTACACACGAACTGCACAAAGCCTCTGTCAGCCCGAAGACGCCGAGAAGCAGTAAAGACGCGCCAGATTAGAAGAGGCCACGAACGACTGGTGTCGTGCTGGTGAAAGTGAAATATTTTGTTGACCTTGTTGCTGTACATTTGTGTGTGTGCGTGTGTGTGTGTGAGAATTGTTGTTGTCATGGTTTTTGTTTTTTACTGTTGTCTCATTTTCTTTGTTCATTCTAAGCACCTACACTGGCTGCCTGCTCAAAAATTGCAGCTTCTACATTTTCTGTGTTGTTGTTATTGTCGCTGTTCGCTGTTATCTTTTCAACTCGAATGCACAACAAGCGAGCGCCGCACTTTAGCATTGCGGAAGGTCAATTTGCGTCCCCGAGATGCAGTCAAGTGTGGCTGTTTAAGGCGTTCAGGAGATGAACTGAGGTCACTTGGTTTTTAAATAAGAACTAAGCAGTAAGTGGCACTTTGACTTCACCAAGAAAGAAGCAATTTTATATATTTTTTTTTATTTTCATTTACATCGAAAAATTATATTATTGTTTGTATGTGTAGATTTTGCTTTGAATGTTGAAAAACGATTGAGAAGGATATTGATTTGAAGAGATTCGGAAGTTGCTCTGACAGTGCTTGTATTCAGTACGGTAACAATAATAACAGTAAAATATGTAAGGAGCAGAGTAATTCAGATATTCTGCTCTCTTGAGACAAAGTTTGGCCAATCCAGGGGACTCTAAGTACGCCGGACTAAAAGAGATCTTGCTTATAGGACTTAGGCTCCTTTTTTATAGCAGAGTAGTAGTGATCAGAGGCCTACTGAGCAGATTGACCAAAACGCTAAGAATTATTTTTCTAACCTATAAGCATCTTATGAGAGATCTTTATAGGAAGCTAACTTCAGATGGATTGAATTATCCAACTCTAAATCCTCCTCGTTCTAGGGAGCTTATCTCGTTAAAGATAAACCAGCTGAGAACCAGTGGCGCAAAAAATACTGGTACAAAATATGGTTACGAATGGTATTTGGCTCCAAAAATTGAAAAAAACTGAGAACCATGACTGCTGTCCTGGCGGATCACTATCTGATTATCTGTTCATCTGCTCATCAGTTTCCTAATGATTTCAGCCGGATCTGCATGGCCGAAGAAAAAGAAAGTTCACTTCACTTTCTATGCACTTGTTCTGTATTCTCTAGAAAAAAGGACTAATTAAGGTAAATTTTTTTTTGATGATTTTGGGCATCCAGCCCTCAGAAGTACTCTCAATCTACGCAGCTTTGCCAAAAGCTCAAACTGAGTTTACGAGTCTGAGTCCAAGTCCGAATCTGAATTTCTTTCTACCTTTCTACCTACATAAATTTTGTCCTTATAGAGAATCTCTCTTATGAGAAAAGGATCAGCTGAGTACAATGATTAGTATCACGCAAAATGATTGAGATTGTTTCCTAACAATCCCGGTTTGCAAGGCCAAAGAAGACGCTTCAACAGACAACAGGAACTTTGTTTTGATAATCTTGGGGATGTAGCCAATAGGATTATTCAAAGTCAACGCAACTTCAGTGTTGCCAGATACCTGAAATTACTTTCTTCTAAGACTAAAAAAAAAAGCTGCAATTTCTTCCCAAAAATTTAAACATTTTTTTATAATTATAAACTAAGCAATATTTACAATTATTATAAACTAAGGAATTAAACTTCTCATTAAAAAAGCAAAAAAATATTTAATTTTCATTGCAGCGTTTTTATCCATTCAGCTGCAGCTTTGTAAAAAATTAACACAAACAAAACCTATAAAAAATGAGATCGGTATGAAATTCGCTTCTGTAAACTTTCTGCATTCATTACGTAAAATATACACTTTGAAGCATACACATTAATTTTATTAAATAAGACACTTTCGATATTCAGCTTTCAATATTAAAAGATTCATTGTCACTAATAATGTCAAATGTATTACCTTAAAAATGTCTTAAACTTTCTCCAAAAAGTTTCAATCTTAAAATGTTCCTATAAGGCCAAGAATCTCCTAAATCTAGGAGCAAATCTCCAGACCTGGCAACATTGCGCAGCTTTGTTAGAATCCTCAAACGGTTTTATGAGTAAGTTGATCTGAATGCGAAATTTTGTGAAACCGAAATGGTGTGTATGGCCCAAGTGATCTCTCTTCGAGAAACCCCACTTCTACCTTCTTACTTAAATAACTAACCAACATCGTTTCAGGGAACTTCTCTCACCAGAACGAAAGTAGTTGAGGACAATGACTGACATATGAATCTGATAGGTACTCATTATTATTTTCTCATAATTTCTTCAGCGGTATCATGGTCCAGAAAACGTAAGTACTTTACTTTCATTACACTTGACCTACACTTTCAAGGAAAAGAAAAAATCAACTGGGTGATCTTTTGTCTTTGACAAAAGTTGACAAAAAGTTTAGTCGAAAAGACAAAGTAACCACAGTCTATTTAGCTTTGTTAGAAGCTCAAACTGGTTCTGTTAGCAGGGGGTATGAGTCCTAAATCCGGCAAATTATGGTATCACATTGAGCCTTTTTGGCCTACGTGTGCTTCCTTCGGAGCAGCCGTGATGCTTTATGCTTTTTAAATTTCAATTTGATTTCAACTGTTAGAGAACCTATTTAAAAAATTAATAACAATCTTGGTGATCTATGGAGAATTCAGTTTTTATGTCAGATTTTCGAACAAAAATAGATCTTTTTGAAGAGAGGCTAACTTGTTGTAAACGACAAGTAATCGATAGGTTTCGAGTATTAATTCAATAAGTTGAAGTGCTAGCTTTCTTCTGAAAACAAAAGTCACTTAAGCTCACTGCGATACTCAGTTAGTAGCAAACGGAAGTGTGATTGGACGTGTAGTTTTGCATAGTAGAAGCAGTCTTCAATCCACAACCAAACCTACGACACTAAAAATCTCAAAGTTACAGGATCTTTGAAGCATTAAGTTTACTTTATGTTTTAGTTTGTT
Source organism: Melieria crassipennis (assembly GCA_963668005.1). Lineage (NCBI taxonomy): Eukaryota > Metazoa > Arthropoda > Insecta > Diptera > Ulidiidae > Melieria > Melieria crassipennis. The sequence continues at coordinate 90,746,045 of OY764961.1, read as the reverse complement.
GCTTGCATCATACAAGCTCACTTCGATACACAACCAAACCTCTCTCATTAAGTTTTGCAAGTCTCTTTGAATTACAAATAAACCACAAGTAAACAAAAGAAGTTCCAGGACATTGCATTGTGCGACAGGTATTTCGTTGGCTTAATTATTTCTGTACGTTCGACATAAAAGATAGCCAATGATTTTTCATATTTTTCTACAACTCAACCACCAACAGCTCGAAGAAATATTGAAGCAGCGGTAACAAATGGAGAAGACAAACAATTGTCAAAACAGACAGACACAAAATGGCGAATATGCATCGGAATGTGAAAAATCAGTCAAAGGCGAAAGTAAAAAACTATTCCGCAGAGACAAAACCTCTACAAAGAAGAAACATTAGCAAGCACTCGCGCTGTGCAGTGGGCGTTTCGATGTCATTCCGAGGTCTATTCGCTGATGGCTGATAAGCTGATGATGGGTTGTGGCCACGGAAATGTGCGCCGTGGCCCGTTGTGCATACAATTTGTGAATTGCGAGTTTATTGTTGCGTTCTTCATGCGTTTTACAGGCAATTTAATAAATGTGCGGAAACATTCGATGCCACCAGAATTTTCTATTCGGTTTTTTTTGTTGCCAACTGAACATAGATGCAAAACGTGAAAAATTCACAAATTTCAATGGCATATTCGCCCTCTTTCTCTCTTTTTCTCTAATGTAAAATAACATTCATGGTTATTTTATACCGCGAAACAAGTACTTTGGTAGGCAAAATAAATGAAATTTTGTAGAAGAATGCGCGCCATGGCTATTGCCGCGAGCGGATCACGTCCTCGACACATTATTTGTGAGCGTCATAAAATGGCGCTCACGCCCCAACACCTTTGCTGCCACTTAGCACACACTTACCCATACATAGACACACACACACACACACACACATGCAGGTATAAGGGCGAGCGGCAAAGGCTCATAAAAATTTCAATTGCACGCAAATTGGTAAAATGTTATTTAAGCTTGCCATTTGCTGCCGATGCTGCTGTTGTTGTTTTTGTTGTTGTGTTTGTTGTTGTTGATTTTGTTGTTGTTGCGAGCTTATATTGCCGGTGAGTTTGCTTTGCGCATTTGCTGGTTTTCTTAACCTTAAGCAAATTTCCCTCTGACAGCGACACGCAAACTTTATCGCCGTCGCACACACCTACAAGCACGCACCGACACACATACATACACATATACGGGCAGCCATTTATATGCGACACCCACTCACTCGATTCGCACACCAGCTGCTGCATTGACAACCAACAACGAACCGTGACAGCGAGCACTTATGGCCTCGTTACTTGGCCGTACACGTCTCTCTATGTGTGTGTGTGTGTATGCAGCGTATACGTGTTTATGTGTGCGTGTGTCATGTGTAATATTACAATGTCAATATTTTACATTCTTATTTCGGCGGAAATACTCGTAGGAGTCATCGTGGCACGCAGCACACAAGAACCAACAGCGAGACCAGGCGCACGGTGCGTATGAGCAACCTGAGATAATGCGACCACTCCAAAGCGTTAACCTAATGAAAACGTGATAAATTAATCAAACGAAGAGGTATTTTTTTGTACTTTTTACACGTGCTCGTTGAGCTACGTGTAGTTTCACATTTGTGCTTTAATAATTTTCTCTATTTTCTTTGAAGAGGTAGAGAAATCAGGCTCACGTTTGATGCGACTGTCTAGAATGCAGTTCTTCAAATCTTTAAACAAAATACTTGAAATTGATTTCCTCTACTTTTCTTCTACTCGCTCTTTAATTAATTAATTAAATTTAATTAAGCTACATTTCAAATTGCTCTCCCTCTTTCCGCCCTACCTTCCCAACGTTAATCAATAGCAGTGCAACACGCATCGTCTGTATGGAGAATGCCAGATAACATGTGCCATTTCGTGTATTATACAATAAATGACAATGCAACACAACATCTGTGCAACATTTCATAACGTGTAATGTGTAAATTGTAATGTGCCGGACATGTGCGCGCCCCCAACGCCCATCCCCTCCTACTCCATTCGCTGCTAATGCCAGAGTCCAACACATGTAATGTGCCGCTAAATCCTGTTCATGGCGTTCGCTCACCCGACATGTTTAATCAATTAAATCATGAAACTAATTAAATCATCAATGCGGCTCGGACGGAAGTGGGGCCGCGTGCATCGCACTGTGCACGGACCAGCGCATTTTGAATGTGTCCGTTCAATCCTGACAGTTGCAATTGACAGGCGAACAAGGCAACCGATTGTACGTGCATGGCGCTTTTATGGCCAACAACAACCATAACAACAACAAAACAGTAAGCTACAATCAGATTTTGCTGATAATATTTAGCAGCAGATAACGCAACACGACAGCGCTATAAATTAAGGCGTCTACTGAAAATGTTGTTCACTATGTTAAATAGTTTGAAATTGTGTGCAGTGAGGATGGAATTTACTACATAAATAGGTTGCTATAATAGTTTGAAAGTAATTTACTGCAACACACATCCATTAGTGAAGCAAATAAATGCATGTAATGGTGTTTTGGAGTAGAAAACAAAAATTAATGTTGGCATACTTTTAGGCTGCCATAAATGTGCTAATATTAGAACTATCGCAACATTATTTAGCACTTTTTAATTGTGTTTTTGGGCGTTCAAATATAATTACTAGAGATGGGAGCTAATCGATGAAAGTTTGCTATAACTGTATCGAAGTTTTTAAGTATTATGACCTGTTCAGACAGCCAAATAAATTGAGGCCATTTAGTTCTTAATTGAGTTTATCGTTTTGTTGTTCAGACCCTCAATTTATCTGTTATCGAACATGTATTTCTTTTGACTGAAGAAAGATTTGTTTTTCTATTTTTTTATGTATAAAAAACGATCTTAAAAACATTTATTGAATATTTCATAATATTTATTAAACATCCCTACTGATGCACACAATTTATAAACGAAACATCTTTCGCTGTTGTCAGCGTCTCGTTTTTGTTTTGTCAATGAATTTGTTTATCCATAACAGCACAAAACAGGGTTGCATGGCGAACTGAGCTCAATTTATAGTCAACTGAGCGCTAATTCCAATTAACTGAATTGAGACTTTTGCATGACAAATTGAGTTCAATTTAGAGCTAAATTGAGAATAAATTGAGAAAATGTCATAATTGCGCAATTTATCTGGCTGTCTGAATAAGGTATTACTGGCTTTTCTTTGCAAGAGCAAACTGTTTTTGGTATTTTTTCACGTTATCAATTGATTGTTTAAAAAATTAGCACAGCAGTATAGAATCTTTCACGAATCGATACTTTTCAAGAAAGATTTCATATTTTCAATTTAATTTTATTTAATTAAAATAAAATAAAATAAATTAATTTAATTTACTTTTTTCAAGTTATTAATTGATTGTTTAAAAAACGAGCATAGCAGTATAGAATCCTTCATATATTCAAACGAATCGATACTTTTCTAGGAAAATTTATTGAACAAATGTCTGCGAATTAATATATTTCATTCTGGCAAAAAATAAACTTCAAATTTTCTAGAAGAACAAAAAATTGGCAGATATATCACAAGTCAGAGTACTGAATCAATACCTTTAAGAAGAATGCTACCAGTTTTCGAAGAATCAAGTGCTTAAGTAATTGTTTTTTAATTAAGTAATTGTTTTACACTTTTGACTCACAACTTTTTTTTAAATAAAGTTAAAAGGAAAAATAAAATCTTTTGATTCTGGTTCTTCAAAATTTGAATATTTAATTTACTTTAGCCAAAATTAAAAAAAAATAAAGTATCTAAATTGAAAGAAAACGTCAAGTTAAAAAGTTCTCTAATTTTGTCTGCTTCTTCTTCCTTTACTATGTCAAGATATACCATTAAAAAAACGTGTATACTTCTCTTCTTTAAAATTAAATTTTCAGTTTGTTAACTTCGTATTTTTCCTAAAACTTCAAACTATTGTAAAGACCAACAAACAAATGTATTCTTGCAACCATAGAGGATGCAGTAGTCCACAAAGTAGCATGTTGCCATGTGGCAACAAAATAGCGAAAGGGTTAAGCAATACATTGTCACTAAAAATCGGTCCTCAAAGATTTGCTGCAGTTTCTAGGTCAACATCTCTGAAAAGTAATTTTCATAGGACTTTCTTTAAGGCAAAATCGTAGCACTAAAAGATCTCTGAAGTAACCGCAACAAGTGGGCTACGGTTGGTACAAGGTGCGAGTTTTATGCAGAATGAATCAAAATTACTAAAATACTCAACAGGTATCAAAGTTATGTGTTGTCTGTAGTGTCCGACCGAAACATATTTTTTGGGCCGAAACCGAATTTCGGTTTTTTTTTAATAACCGAAACGGAAACTTTCTAGTTGAAATAAAAATCACCATATCAAGAATTTTTTTTCAACAAACGAATTTTTCATTAAGTAAATAAAGAACAAACAAACAAAAATAACATAAATAAAAAATACTTATTAATAAAAACAATTTATTCGTTTTTTAAAAGTTGAAATAAAAATCACCATATCAAGCATTTTTTTTCAACAAACGAATTTAACATTAAGTAAAGAAAGAACAAACAAAAAAAAATAACATAAATAAAAAAATACTTATTAATAAAAACAATTTATTCATTTTTTAAAAGTTGAAATAAAAATCACCATATCAAGCATTTTTTTTCAACAAACGAATTTTACATTAAGTAAAGAAAGAACAAACAAACAAAAATAACATAAATAAAAAAATACTTATTAATAAAAACGATTTATTAATTTTTTAAAAACATAAACATGAAAAAATCACCCTTTCGTACTTTAGTCGGCCGTTCGGCCATTTTTTGGCCGAAACTGAAACCGAAACCGAATATTCGGGCGGACACTAGTTGTCTTACATAAAGTATTTTCTTAGAAGGACTAAACTAATTTAAATGTGATAAATTTTAACATAATTTCTCAAATTGCTTCCCTTAATCGCATAAATTGTTGGGAGTAGAACTCAGAAGTATAATTTGATTAGTCGAAAGCAATTCATAAGACACTGGACTCTTCCAAACCCACCGAACAAACACCTTCCCTTTCTTCAGGACCGTTTTTACAGAGACAAGTTAACTCTAGATTTACTTTTACTGACATTGGAGAGTTAATTGCTAGTCAAAAAATTTTCCATTTTCTAGTCAGAAGTTTGCTCTCATCTACTGATCACAATATTGAATCTTTTCAAAATTTTCAAATTTTTTTATAACCATATTTTTTCTTTACTGATCCGATTACTTTGCAAATTTTTCTCAAAAGTTTTCTCACAAGTCTGCTGGACGTTGTTACCTTTGTCTGAAACTATGCTGATTATTTCTGGTCTTTGCTCAAATGAAATTGAAAAAATTAGGCTGATTTTTCTTCATTATTCATTTCCGGTCTCGATTTAAAATAACCTTATACAAACACAGAAATTTGAAATGGATCGTTCTATAGTTGCATTCTGTAAACAATCAACTGTTCAATGAGCTAAAGACCGAGCAGACTCCTCAAAAATTAACAGCCTTACTGAACTTTAGAAATGATACCAGCAACAATACGAAAGGACTTGTTCGACAAACTGTTATTGATCAATTAAAGCAAACAATGGGCGCAAACAAACGTTCAATTACAACACTTGATGTGTGTTGAACTAACATTGGCAGACAAAGTACACGAACTATGACATTAGCGGTTGGCATACAAAACGTCGGCGCCACAGGCAAATGACGCCAGTGCCAGTCAAGTTTATGGCATTGATGAGAGCGGCGTCCATTGCTGCCTGCACTTTAGACCGCCATGCAGCGAGTGTTTGCCGCAACGATAGTCAACACGCCGCCACCGCTGACCAACCGGCCGTATTTTCTGTACGCGTTGAAAGTGCGCCGACCACATACAATTTCGCCACTAGCTGCCAGTGCAACGAATGGCGACTGACACACACACACACACACATACACATAAATCATGGCTACATGTTGGCAGCATAATGAGCGACACTTTGCGGCATTTTTATTCGCTTCACAACTCTTCAGTCTGCGGACACCGCTGCACACATTTACAGACGCACACATATACATAAATGTGACACAGTGTCACAACATTGCTGCAGCGATAAACACAGCAACCGGACTCGCTCATCGGCTGACGCGTTGACTGAGTGCTGGCGGTGTTGACTGTTGAACTGCAGTCGTACTGCGTCACTCTGCGGCACTGTTGGCAGTGCACTGAGGCCGACAATGTGAAAACGTGAACGGAAAACTGAAGCGCGCATTGTCACAAACTTGGCTCGGCACAATTTTTCACACCGACAGCTAGAACAACCGCAACGCTAACAAGAAAAAAATAACGCAAAACGCCACAAACGTGGCTTGGCACCGCAAACCAATTCAGTTTGTCGCTGCGCCTAAAAGCATGCTTACGTTTTTGCGCAACGACAGGAAGCAACAAAAATATCCGCTACGCCGTGGGCTGCTTCGCTTACAGCAGCCATATTTCATGAACGCTACAAGGCGCCGCAAATTTTGCGCCTGGAAATTCGAGTACGCACGCACGTTTAATGTTTGGTGCACGCGTGACATACCCGCAAGCGGCACACGTTTTCTGCCGATAATTTTATGCCATATCGCGAAGAATTTTGCGTTGCGTGCGTTGCTGTAATGCAAAGTAAATCAAGTTTTTCGGATTCAAGTGGGGCGCACTGAATTGCATTTTGTTAAGTTTTGGAAAATTGCAGAAATATCAGGGACAGTTGGAATATAACTGTTTCATTGTAACAAATATTTTAATTATTACTTATAATTATTATTTTGAAATAATTATTTTTGCATCTATGTATAACCTAATTCCATAGAAAATGTATAGTCGCATTCACCGATCAGACATCTGTTTCCTTTTGTGTGCCGGTATTTTCAACGTTAAAAATATATATTGCAAAATAGTTATCAGTCAACGTAAAAAAATATTTAGTAGTAGGACATTTAAGTACCAATTTTGATTAAGTACGAAATAAACACATTTTCAGTTTTGGCTTAATTCTGGCGCTCAAGTTAATTTCAGAGCTTTGATGTATTTAGAGACCATTAGTAGAATTTTAAGTGCACATTTTTTCGTGGTAAATTTTGTCCTTAAAAAAGTAAATTTTGTCCTCTTTTACAGGACGTTTTTGGCATTTTAGAAAAAGGGTCAAATTGACCCATACAAATAGAAGCTACAGGGTTAAAATGCTCCACAAAACTGTTCTTCGTAGTATTTTACATCAAATTGCTGAACACATTATATGGGGAAAACTTTGAACCCCCTAAAAAAAATTCAGACGTAAACTTTCAAAACGCCGATACACGTATATTTTTTTTTGGCTCCCTCTTCCAGAATCCGTTGTCAGAATCTTGTTATTTTACAAAAATTATTTTACAAAGATTTTGTTGTGCAGTGTAATAGTTATTAGGCAACAGAAAAAATATTTGTCACGAATAATAGTAACGAAATGACGAAAAAAGTATTTTTTTTTTCCTCATAATAGTTATTGTCCAGCATTTATAAATATCTCTTAAAAATGGGCAACGTTTTCGAATTTTTAAAAAAATCATAACTGTTATTTTGGGTCCCTGAAAAATATTACAACTTTTGAAAAAATCTTTTAAAGGATACAACAACAAAAATGACGACATTTATAGAAACTTTGTACCACAGCCACATCACATTGTTCGGGATCAAATCCGGATTTAACACAAAGGACGTCCGCTTCAAAGTGAACAAATATAAAGTAACACACTGCAAAACCTTTCTGTAAATTTTGGCTTGACAAACGTCTGGTGATCTACTTTTCACCATCAGCCACCAACCATTCGTTTGAGAAATTAATCGATCGTTTTATGATTCAGCAGCAATTCGCGGATGGAAATTCGGTCCATGAGGTTGTTTCGAACTAACTCGTGTGGAACCCATGGAATGGATATGAAGGAAGCTGAGAAACCCTATAAGGTCAAATTTTTCAAGCACTCAGGCCAGATAGCCCATTGTGCTTAAGACTCCAGAGGTAAAGGGTGATAGAGGAGAGTGAGGTGGGGTTAAAGAAAGAAAGTAGTAGGGAAGGGATGGGCACTACAAATCTTCCTGCATGATATTCCTGAATTCTTTAATGAATCTCAGGAGATCGCGCAGAGTAAAAGAATGGACCTCGTCCATTCTCATAACATCAGAACCCAAAATGCGCAATCTCGTTCTAGCGAAGGCAGGACATACACCGAGAAAGTGCTCTGTGCTGTCTACCTCCTTCAGACAAGATGCGCAAGTTGGATCCTCGATGATGCCCACTGTGGCCATATGTTCGCCCCATGGATTCGGTGCTGTGATTAGTCCGACGATCCGACGAAGATATTTTCCTCTTAACTTCAGAAGGTATACCCCTGCCTTCCTGCTCAGACTTAAAATACAAAACATTTGGCAGTGCTGCAGCTTCCCAAACTAGACCAACGCTCTCTATGCCAGTTGTTTACATAGGATTTGATCCAGTCCAGGGTGCTTGCAAGACTGATGCCGAGGGCGTGCCCCCTGATCCACAGTTAGCCAATTTATCGGCAGTTGTTTTACTTTGAAACCCACAGTGTCCAAGATCCCAGATAAGTTGACCTAAACTTTTTCTTACAATCTTCGAAGTCACTCGCGCGTTCTTTAGGCCCTCCTATACGTTTCCCGCGCTATTTCTTTTCGCTTATTCATTCCGTTACCTTCAGAATGGGAAAGACCTCCGACTGAAAGACGGTTGCCAGCCCTCATAAAGAATAGTAATAATTGGCACTCTCATTAAGGAGCCATCCAGCTTCAGTACCTCTATCGGTCATGGAACCTTCAGTGAAGAAAATGTGCGTCAGGTCTCCTAGCATCGAGTTCGGATTATACCATTGTCCACGCATCGGGAACCTGATTTCAGAATTTCTCCCAAAGGATACTACAGGTATCAGACAGTTCTTAGGCAGCAGCACAAACGAATATTAAACACATCGAGCTTCTGTTTGTAGCCAGCCATGTTGATTTCCCTCCTGGGCCATCAAAACTGTGTCTACATGACAATCGGACTCGACGATTTCCATGTTCTATTGACATTTTCGACATTGGTGTATCTTCGGCATCAAAATTACTCAAATCCAAATCGACGAGACGAAAACTACGCGTGCTTGGCTTTCAATATTCAAAGCTCTCTAATGAGATCAAACGTTTCGCTATCGAATTCGCATTTGTGAACCACTTCACAGGAAGAGGCACATTATCACTATTCGCTTCGGCATATCCCCGAACAGGTGTGGGTTATAGGCGGTAAGAATCTTAAACTTTTGAACTAACCCCATAAAAACTGTTGCTAGCAAATCAAAATTATTTTTATTTGGAAGTAAAAAGAAGACTTGTTCGTTTTGTTTCAGAACTCAGGCTGGGTCCTTGAATACTCAACAAACATGCTCACTTCCAAATTTTAAGCTTATTCAACCAACTTATCCAGATTATAGACACTAATCGCGGATAAGATTTTTCATAAACTAAAAAAAAAAAAAAAATTATGCCATGAAATTTATTTTTTAAAGCTGTCGTTCTTCCCCCCTGAATGATGTCGAGCAACTCTTAGTCTTTGGCTCGGACATGTCACCGCAACAGCCATTAAGTTCTGATTGGCCCTTTTGCGTAGTCGACAACACTCGAATTGAGTGTTGTGTCATGCAATTTTGCTTGTCACGTGACTCCATTACGGCCTCGCTCGACTCAAATGGCAAAGCGCGCAAAAACAACAAAAAGCATTTTTGTTTTTTATGGAAGTGCAACACATGAAAAAGCGAGACAGCTCGGAAAGTGCGAAAAACTTTGTGTAAATGAAGATAAAACCGTAAAGTATTTGTGCGCTATGCATTCCATGGCACTTGGCTGCGCCTTCTGGGTCACGCAATGCCACAACGGGGCCCAAATGAACGCGGCGACAGCTTGAAAGTGGCCAACGACGCAGGACAGCGCAGGCGGAAAATTTGTCAAATTGTGCAAGCAAAAAAACTGGCAACTGTTGCTGCGCAAAATGCAAAATCAAAAGTAGAACGAAAGGACAAAGTGCAGAGGGCGCAGTGGGGGCGCTGGGCATGCAAATGAAATGCCAAAACCGAGTCGCGCCAACGGCGGAATTCGTTGCTTATTATTTGCATATTTTGCTGCTTTTGTTGTTGCTTTTTAGGCTACATGGCAGTTGAGCGAGAAGGTGCGTTCTAATTAAAAATAAAGCAACGGGTTATCCTTGAACGCTGGCGGAACAATGCGTGCCGCGCCCAAGAAAATCGCCACAATGAATAATGCACGATGGGCGGAGGACGCGGCGAGCCAGGAGAATAATTATGCGTTTTAATTTGAAAATTTTTTACTTGTTCGCTGCAGGCGCTGCGCACTGGAACCTCGCAACAAGCGCCACTTGACGCTTTGCAAACAACCTTCGACTTTTCGTAGAACAACGACAAAAGCTACTAACTTGTTGCTGGGCATTTCGACTTGAAACGGACACATTTTATTTCAATATTTGGTGCTCGCCGCGTTCTTTTGCTGCTGCTGTTATTTGGCCAATTGAAATTTCATTGAAATGTTTACTTTTCATTGGCACAACGATTCGCTGCCAATTTCAATACCGAACTCGGCAGCAACGCCCTGACCGGCCTCAAGTTGCCGCATCCACCACTCGACGCATCTGCATTCGTCAGCGAATTTCTTCAACTTGGACCGCGACGACAAAATTTCTCTACTTGATTAAAATGTCAAACGGCAAAATGTTTGCGCCGACATTCCGCTCCGCGCACACTCTGCGTCGAACTTTAAATATTTGCGCGCCAAAAATAACACAAAAATATCTTCGCAGTCGAATGGTCGGTCGGTCAGGCTGCGCATCGAAATGTTAAGCGCCGCGTCCGTTCGGCGCGTTTTAATTGGAGCTGCGGCAAAGGACGCCGAGTGGTGGGTGCCGGAAGAGGCCATCGCACGCTTGAAGGCAATCACGAAATTGGGCGAGAAACAGCGCGCATTAGTTTTTGCGGAATGCATTCGGCGTAAATATTCCATTTAATTAACACTTGAACTGATGAAGAGCGCCGCACGCGCAAAACGCCTTGTTTGCAGGATATTTGTCGACTATTTACACTGAGAGCAAAAAATTGTTGCTCGCTGGATGCAAAACTGTGGGAAATTGCATGTGCAGTGGGTACAAAAAAAAAATAGAAGATGGAATGGTGGGGAGAAATCAGGGCATTGATTGGTGTTAATGTTGTCACCTGTCGGCTTCTGAGGTCATCTTTCTATACAGGACATATTTATGAGACTGAAGTGAATTAAGATCACTGAGGCATAGGGGCAGAAAAGGTGCTTTATGGTACTTCTCGTCCCCTCCTTGCAACATTTGGTACTGAAGGTGAATTTTCCACACACTGCTTTCGTACACCAATGAGTCATACCGGCCCAAGTGAGATCTGTTTTTGGATCAACCACTTCAACCTACCAACCTATAAAAATAACATAACAAAATCCCAGTAAACTATATCGAAGAGAATGGAATTAAAACTGTTACTTTGTTTAATTCGGAATCACCAGGTTTTTCTATACTTTTTTAATTTTAAGCGGAATTTAGGTTTCAGCACTTTGAATATTTGACAATATAAACTAGTTTCGATTTGATAACAAGTAATGTTTCCATTGGTTTGCAAACCACTACCAAACAACGCTTTTGTTATATTCTTATTTGATATCGATGAATTCCACATTGACTCATAGAGCAGAACATGAGTAAACCGAAATTGGAATCATATTCGGGTATATGAAATCTTTGTAGAAGTTATAGGAATCTGGACTTTAAAGAAAATATTTTCTTTTTTTCTTCCAATGCACAAATTTCATTAATTTGTTTAATTCATTATCAGTGCTATTGCTAAAAATAATCAATTTATTTTTTTATAATAAATTGTTTATTTTTTGATTAATAAAAATATTTGTTTAATCATTATCGGAACAATTTTTAATTAATAAAAAATAATCAATTTATTTAATTTATTAAAAAAAAAAAATCAATTTATTTTTTTAATTAATTAAAAATAGTTCTGATAATGATCAAACAAATATTTTTTTAATTAAAAAAGGAATCAATTTATTATTAAAAAATAAATTGATTATTTTTTAATTAATTAAAATTAGTACTGATTTAATTATTAATTAATTAAATTGAGATTGATTGGTTAATTAAAAAATAAATGATTATTTTTTAATTCATTATCAGAACTATTTTCAATTAATTAAAAAAATTAATTGATTAAAAAATTAATTAAAAAATAAAATAATTAAAAAAGAAAATGATTATTTTCTTATATAACACTTCTGATAATAAATTAAACAAATAGTTTTATTAATTAAAAAAATAAATTAATTAAATCAATCTCAATTCAATTCAACTTAAGTAGCGCACAAGAATCTTGGATTCAAAACTCATTAACAAAAGATGTCCTTCAAGGCATTCGTTGAATGAAATCAATGGAAAACTATTTGTAAATTTCATTGTCAGAATTATTTTTAATTAATGAAAAAAATAATTAAGTTATTAGTTTAATTAACTACTCAATATCAATTTAATTCCACTTAGGCATCGCACAACAAAAGATCTCGTTCAAGGCATTCCATCACTTAACTTCTCTGTTCTTCTTGAATGTTCACTTTTGGCCATCACAGCACTTTCTTACATAAATAATTAAAATAATTAAAATATTAATGCCAAGAACGTAGTTGAAATGCAATCTTTCCAGTTTATTAAATATCTCAGCTAAAATTCCGAAAAAGCTAAAATTACTCGTTTTCTGTTCTGCCTCTGAAATTATGCTAAATCTCGCTTATTGATTGAATTTCTTATTACCACGTCAAATGTTTCCAAAGCGCGTCAGTTCTCAATTAGTCATTTTCATTCATATTCTATCTTTGGTTTCGTAAAATATTGATCAACCCATCGCAGGCAGCAAATTCGATTTGCGCCCTCAAAAACTTTGTCGCTTAGACCAAAACAAACAATTCACGCTGCTGGCCAGCCAACCATCAAAAATTCTCATCTTACAAAATACGAAATTGTGTAAAAAAAAATAACGACAGCAAATGTGACAAATTCAGGGCCATCAGAGGTTTTATTGCGCTCAAATATTCATGCAGGAAATTTACGACGTGCAACTGGAAAGCAATTCGCGCGCGGAAGGACAACAGGGAACAGTCGCCGTAAGAGCCGGAAACTTTTTAATCTCATTTCAACGCTGCTCTTACGGCCGGAAACACGACCGCCTGCTGCGTCGTGTTGCGTTGTAATTTCGCGTCACCTTGAGAAGCGACGGACAAATACGATTCGGCGCATGTAAAATCATATTTCAAACGAAAAGCATGGAAAATTCGATATGTTTGGAATGAAATTTTCGTGCTGCAGAAGTGTTGCGCGTGGACAGTGTTGAATATATTAGAATAAATTTGTTATATTATACCTACTGAATTCAATTGAACTTATGAACTCTAATTATAGAATTTCGACTTTTTGACTAAACTTTTTACAGTTCCTTTCAAAGCTATGGAATTTATTCAATAAGGAAGAAACTCAGAAAAAAACAAGAGACAAAGTTTTTCATCTTGAAGCCCGTACAGCAGTCTTAGCAAAAATAACTGGTATTCTCTAAGGTAGGTCTGCTAGATAAAATATTCTACTCGGAGATTTGGTGATTTTAGACGATTCTTCGTGCTCCGGTTATGGCAAACATTTCTCAAAATTGTCTCAAACAAATTTCTGATGTTATGAGGATCGACGATCGACCCTAAGCGATCTTCTGAGATTCATTAAAGAATCCAGGAAATTCAAGCAGGAAGACTTGTAGTCCCCATCCCTTCCCTACTACTTTCTTTCTTTCTCTCTATAACCCCACCTCACTCTCTACTATCGCCCGTTTCCTCACGAGTCTTAATCACAATTGGCTATTTAGCCTGAGTGCTTAAGAAACTTGACCTTCTAAGGTTCACTTTCTCGACTTCCCTCATATTCGTTCCAATCCATTCCAACCGGATCGTTCTACACAACTTTAAGATCGACTCAATCAATGAGTACAAAAATACATTCGCTCCAGGACTGCTCGAGATTTGTTGTGTGTGTCCAAATACTCATCAAACGAATCGGTATAAAAATTATTTATATCGATTAAACTCAGCGATCGAATCGATATAAAAATTATGTTGATCGATTAGAATATTCATCGATAGTATTGATAAAAATCTATATCCATCGATTTCTTTCATATTCTAAAAAACATTCGGAAAGAAATTGAAGTTTCTCTTGAAAATTTTAAATGTTTAATTCTTTATGAGAATCACTTAACTGAAGATCATTTTACGATCCCACGATCGATATCTTTACTGACATTTAACATACAGCAAGAAAAAGTATGTTAAAACAAGTTTTCATTCAAGTCATGCAGTCTACAGGACTGCGTGTTTCAGGCAGATATCCCTGATATATGAAAGGATAGAGAACTCATTAAAATCAGCCATTTGGTTATCACACAAATCAGCAACTTTGTGCACAGCCAAGTCATCTCAAATCATTAACAACATTTATAGTGAAATCGAAAGTAGCCGGGAGCTAACGCAGCCTATTACATTACATTATTTGAGATTCTGGACACTGGGCACTGAAGAGATGGGATTGGAAGGAAGCTTTGGCTATGGCTGCCAGAGATGTTATACCACCGACGATATCTGCAGTATACTTAGATCGAGAAGTTTTCAGTCTGGTTGGTTGGTTGGTTAGAGTGGTGATGCGCCAGGCATCCAATTAGCGCGGATGCGCCGTTTTGAAACCACTATCTTGATTCAACCTAGGTAAATGGTTGTTGCACTCCCGATGACTTATCCGCTACAGTCATTTCGAGAGGTTTAGAAAGGCAAGAAGTGAGCTTACCTTGCAGTCTTTAATTTCGTCAACGTTCGTAAACGTCGGTTTACCTAGAGTTTTCCACCGTCTCCTTGCTAGGGCCGGGCAATCGCAGAGGAAATGTTGGATCGTTTCCTTTTCCTCGGGATTGTTGCAGCTTCTGCAGCAGGTATTATGAGGAATGCCCATTTTGGCAGCATGTTCTCCAATGGGCCAGTGACCCGTGATGACAGCGGTGAGCCTGGCTGCATCACGTCGGCCTCTGTTAATTAATTCGGCTGATTTGTTCCTGTCGTACCTTGGCCATAGGGATCTGCTGATTTTACAGGAACGCATCCGGGCCCATCTGGTATCGGCTTTAGCAAGGAAGCCTTTGGAGATTTCGCTCTTGATGGAACCGATTGGAATGCGGACCATTTCCGCTACCCGTTCCTCAAGTGCGGAACCACCCCTGGCCAGCTCGTCCGCTCTTTCGTTACCCTCAATATCTTTGTGCCCCGGCACCCAGATTAGGGTAACTTGGAACCGATGAGCCAGATCCATTAAAGCCTCCTTACACTCCCACACCAGCTTGGATGTTATAACAGACGAGCCCAGCGCTTTGATGGCAGCTAGGCTATCAGATAAAATGCATATGCTGTTTTTGTAGGTGGTATCATCCATTACCATCCTACAGGCCTCTTTAATAGCGAAAACTTCCGCCTGGAAGACGCTAGCTGTGTTGGGGAGGCGAATAGATTTGCTGAGCCTCAGCTTCTCTGAGTAGATTCCCGCTCCTACACCGCAGTCCATCTTTGATCCATCAGTGTAGATTTCGGTATCGGTCCCACTTGTGATTCTTCCTTTCTTCCATTCCGAACGGGAGGGAATTCGTATGCCATACCTTTTCCCGAAGAATACAGTGGGAATTTTATAGTCTGTCTCCGCAGTGTGTGCATTTTGCAGTTGTTCTAGTATTGACCCGTGCCCATACGGTTTATTTTTCCAGCATCCTATCTCTCTTAGCCTGAGAGCACTTAGAGTGGCGGTGTTGACGATATAGAGGTCTATCGGAAGTAAGTGCGCCAACACATTCAGAGCCTCTGTGGGGCAGGATTTAATCGCCCCCGTTGTTATCGCGCATGCCGTTCTTTGTATTCTACTCAGCTTTGTGATGTTATAGTCTCTCCTGAGAGCTTTCCACCAAACTAAGGAACCATAAGAGAGGATTGGACGTACAACCGTTTTGTACATCCATAGCATTAGGTCCGGACGGAGCCCCCATTTCCGGCCAATCATCTTTTTACAGGCGTACAGAGCAAAGCCCGCTTTGCTGACTCTGTGTTCGATGTTCGTTTTCCAGTTTAGCTTTGGGTCCAAGATTACCCCCAGGTACTTGGCGCTAGACGAGAGGGATAGTGTCGTTCCGTTCAGCACAGGTAATCTGAATCTATTCTATAATCTGAATCTTTTCAGTCTACTCGTTACTTTTATTTGCTATCTCTGCTTCTGTCCTTGCTTCTCTTTCTTGAATCCCTTTTCCACATCATCTTTTGTAATACTCGGAATGTAGGGATACCAGATGACATCCTAAAGCATTGCATTCCTCCTCATTTTTCCTAAAATTTAAATCTTTTTTGAATCAAATGCTCTTCTTTTTAACCATACACAGAGATGCTGGGGGCGATCGATATAGAAAAACATATACTATATGTGAAGACCATCAGGACAACAGATTTAGCAATGCTTTTTCATGGTAACTCTAAAGCGATCCCGTTTTAAATTATTTCTGAATGTAGCTTTTTGAATGGTTCCCGTTTAGTTAGCTACACAGTGAGAATAAGAAGATCCTTTGGATTTTTTAGTTTAGATTTAACTTTTTGCATGGTTCCAGTTTAGTTAGCTACACACTGAGAATAAGAAGATCCTTTGGATTTACTAGTTTAGGTTTACTCAATTGGCACAAAAACTGTTCTGTCTGTCATAGTTTTCTTCAGTTAATCTGTTCGATAACAAATTGCTGGCCTACCCATTCCCGCAACCATTCCTGAATGCATCCTCTTCAAACGTTTCGAGTCTACAGTGGACGTAGCAATACTCTTTCTCAGCAATCTGCATGTCTTCGTACGCTATGAACAAATCGCTCAATGCTGTCTGTTTGTTATTTTCCGTCTCGTCCGCTCAACTTTTCTGCCCTTCCCGCATCACATCGCACAACATTTTTACCGCACTGTGCAAATCAGAGAATTCGCTTTTGTCAGCAAAAGTCTGTTTGCCGCTTCTGTCGCTCTTAAGTGCTGTCATTCGTATCGCTGAATTGCAAGGGGAAATTTATTGTTGCTGCCTTTACTGCTGACGTTGATGTCGTTCCGGGTGCTGCTGCAAGTGAAGACACATCGCCCACTCCCACAGCGAATACATTTGTCGTCCGTCTGCGCCGCTGCTGCTTTCGACGTTATTGTTGCTTTGTTGCATTGCAAATGTGCTCGGCAGACGCGTGCCACAGCGTCTGTCATTTGGATTTGCTAAAATTAATGACTGCCACGCGCACTGTACGCTGGCTCCACTGTGCAACGTTGGCAATTAAAATCGGTTGAATTTGTGGCCACTGCACGCGTGCGTGCGTCCGTGAGGTGGACGCAATCAAAGTGCCTTCGGACGCCACATTAACATATCTCGAAGAAATATTCGCACCGCAATTGGCTTACGAACCGAGCCAAGTGTGAGGGCGATTCCCACTGATAAACGACCAACTCGTGAACATACCTGCAACGACAAGAAAGAGAAGAACTTTATTAAATTATTGCATTAACTGTGAAAGACAACAAATGGGTGGCAGAGGAAATGAAAGCAAGCAGGACGAGTGGGAAAGGGCTCATTGAAATTCGCATTAAAACGAAAATGGAAATCGTAATGAAAACGGAGATGGAAATCAACACTGTAATTTCTCATTTAAACAATTTCAGCGCAACTTTCCGTCTCGTCAGTCGTTGTCGTCGCCGCTGTCTTGGCCACAAAACTTTGCCACTCAGTAAATATTTCAATGCTTCAGTGTTGCAGTGTTGCTGTCATAAGAATGACAGCGCTGCAACAACAACATTACGCGCTATAATAACAAGAATCTGAGCAACAAGAAGAAGCAGCATGGAAGCTGGCAAAGCAATGCCAGTAAACAAGGAGCTGCCACGAAGGACACTTTACACGAAGAAACTGGCACATTCTATCTCATTGCCAGCGAAACCAGCTGCGACGACTGTCCGCGGAGAGTGTAAAGTTACCCACCTAAACTCAACAACAACAACAACAACAACAACAGATGGCCAACACAATTGTGCAATGAATGGCAACTTTGTATAAACAACAAAGCTGCGCGCAATGTGGCAACGCCGGCGCTCGTGTGTGAATGGTCTCCAGCTGAAGAAATCAACTCCTGGACTTGAACACTGTTCACAGAGTTTGCGGCCGTAAGTTATGGAAATGTAGAAGTCATATTTATTTGACACAATGAGCGCCAATCAAATGTTGTAAAGCAACACAATAGAAAATGGAAAACTTTACATTGAACTGAGCTCGCAAATGTGGACATTAGTTTCTGCCGAAAGACTGCAAATACGCAAAGATTATTGTGAATAGGAAACGGAAAGCTTAATCCTCAACTTTATCTTAATAAGCTCAGAAGTGCCACGCCTTCTTAGTTTAGTTTAGTTTAGTTTATTTCGTCAATGGAATACATCCCTTACAGACTAGGAGATACAGTAGATTTCTTAGATATTATTTAAGATAACTATTTACAGTATGTTTAAATGAAATTCGATCAAGAGTGATATCGAGCGACTCACAGCAACTTAACATTTTATTTAATACTAAAAGAGATCTTATTATAGGCTCATTAGTTGCAAAATTAGTTCTATGGGTACCAATATAAAAGAGATCATTATGACGTAGTTGCTTAAGAGGAACATTAAATTTGACTCGTTCTAGAAGTGCACAGCAGTCAATTCTGCCACTAACAATGTCATGGATAAAGATCAACGATTGGACAGTTCTTCTGGACTCAAGAGATTTTAAATCAATGAGTGAACAACGGGCAATGTATGATGGCCGAGGTAGTGAAAAATGAAGCGAACGTAATGCAAAATTTATGAATTTTTTTTGAATTTGTTCTAAACGGTTAATATGAGTGATGTAGAAGGGAGACCAAATAAATGAGGCATAATCCAATCTAGATCTCACAAATGTTATATATAACAGTTTAAGCGTATAGGGGTCTGTAAAACTTTGAGAGTTCCGTCTGACAAATGCCAGAAGTGAATTAGCTTTAGGTATCATGTAATTCAGATGCCGAGTAAACGTGAAACGTGAATCAAAAACAACTCCAAGATCAAGCATTTCATCCAAAAGTGAAAGATTGGAATTTCCAAGACTATATGAAGACCGGACTGGGCACCGTAGCTTAGAGTATGTCATATGAGAACACTTTTTAATATTCAGTGACAAACGATTTTTATCACACCAGGTAAATACTCTATCAAGATCATCTTGTAAACTACCGACATCTGATGAGTTACTGACCCGATGGAAAACTTTTAAGTCATCTGCGTACAGAACAAACATTGAATGTTCAAAGCAACATGAAATGTCGTTGATAAATAGGAGAAAAAGCAGGGGACCGAGGATACTACCCTGCGGTACCCCAGAGGTCGCTACAAAAGGATAAGATTTAACATTATCTACCATTACAACTGAAGTACGGTCCCTCAGGTATGACTTAAGCCAGACGAGAAAGACGGAATGGAAACCGATTTTTTCAAGCTTCGCGATAAGTATATTGTGCGACACTTTATCGAAGGCTTTAGAAAAGTCAGTGTAGATAGTATCAACTTGCTGGCCTAACTCAAATGATTCCATGCAATAGTTATAAAAAACGGCGAGGTTAGTTGTTGTCGAACGACCAGTAACAAATCCATGCTGGCAGGGACTAATAAGATTTTTCACTGCAAAGTATAATTTATCCTTTACAGCGCATTCAAAAAGTTTGGACACTGTTGAAAGTTTGGTGATGGGTCTGTAATTCAATACACTGTTTTTATTGCCACTTTTATGAATGGGGGTAATAAACGAAATCTTGAATCTATCAATAAATGTGCCTCTACTTAGGGATTTATTGAAGATCAAAGTTATCGGACGCACTAAAGATGACATGCATGCTTTAATTAAGAATGATGATAGACCATCATTATCCAGCTTAGTGGAAGCTTTAAGTTTCCTGATGGCAATAGCAACATCTGCATCAGTAAGACTAAGAGAGCCAAAATCAGTTCTGGGTTGAATACTGTCACACGCAGAGGTATCTGACTTATTATCAGTTGGCTCAAAATTGGAAATAAAAAAATCAGCAAAAAGATTGGCAGTATCTTGGACCGAGCTTGATCTCTGCTCATCATAAAACATCGAGACCGGAATTTGTGAACTAGACTTCTTGGATTGAATAAAATTCCAGAACGATTTAGGATTTTGTTTTATGTTACCTTCACATCGCAGTATATATTGTTTGTAAAGAAATTTATTAAGGCAATTGAACTCTTTCATATAATGCGAGTATTTCTGAAAAGCTTCATCATTATTAGTGGACTTGTAGATGCGATAAAACTTATTTCTGAGATTTTTTAACTTTTTCAAACCCTTGGTATACCAGGGGAGTTTATGAGATTTCTTAGGCATTACGGGAATGTGTTCTTTGAAAATTCTCAAAATTGTAGACAGGAACAGGTCAAAGCATTCCGAAACTTCAAGATGGCCAAATATAACATCCCAATCGACATCATCAATTGCAGTGTTTAGAAGAGTACTGTCACATAAGTTATAGTTAAAATTTTGGTTGATGTCTTGCGAGGGAAAACTTAAAAATTTGTAAAATTTGATCTCTAGAATAAGTGGTACATGATGCATATCAGACTTAGCCAACGGGTAAACACACTCCGTCAACTTAAAGTCAAAATTATTGCTTATGAAAATTAGATCAAGAATCTTATCAAGTTGGTTCACAAACGAATTAACTCTTATGTCACATATTTTTTCAATTTTAGAACGACCCGACTGACTGACTCCTTACTTCAATGCTGTGGAGCTTATAATTCCAAAGGCAGTCGATATCAAAACCTTGGATTGTAAGGCATGTGCCACACCCCTTTTACAATTCTCACAAAATACATGTAACCCATTTTGTGTCTCTAGTCTAATAGAAAGTAATACACTGCACAACTTTCATGAGCATAGCGCTTCAAATATGTTGCATTCTGTTTATTTTGTTACTCGAGTTGGATTACCTT
This sequence comes from Melieria crassipennis, assembly GCA_963668005.1. Lineage (NCBI taxonomy): Eukaryota > Metazoa > Arthropoda > Insecta > Diptera > Ulidiidae > Melieria > Melieria crassipennis. The sequence continues at coordinate 90,724,772 of OY764961.1, read as the reverse complement.
CAAGGGAGAAGGCCTATTAGTAACCTCGACAGATTTTGATCTCTCTGATAGAAGCGATATCCTTGAGGTTTAAATTACATATTATTGGAGATCCAGGCTTCAAGCATTCATCCCTGTCTGTGTCTTTCCGTCAAAGCTTATGAAGGACTTCTTGGCTTGAGTCATGATCGACGAAAGCAGGAATACGAAAAATTATCCCATAAAGTACTTCTCACTTTACGTCAAATTCTTTCCTAGAGTTGATACAATCAAACTTGAAAAAAAAATTGGAAAAGTGCTGATTCAGAGATTTTTTCAGGATTCTCAAAAGATAGGAGTTCTTCTTCGAGATAAAAGATTTCTGTGGAATTAAAGGTATTCGTAAAGTTATTGACTCGACAGTTCCTAAAATAGTATGAGAGCCTGAAAAGTGGCATCATCATATATTTTCTTTAGAACTGATTCAGTTAATGGGAATTGGTTTTTTCAATTGCTGAGCAGTTACATGAGTTAGGTACTTACAAAGGAGATTGATTACGTTACGCGAAAGGACGAATGTTTGTTAACGTAGGAGATGGATAACTTCATGGAAACTGATCTAAGCCCGCTTTCAGCACTATGCAAGATTCTTACTAACTACAACCAACCTTAGTTTGAAGCTTTGCTGAAGTCGAGTAAAGTTCTAAAATTCTAAACCCTCCATAAAGTTCCGAAGGTTTCCTTTATCATTGGCTTCTTTTCTAATAACTAAGTCACGTCTTATTTCAAGTAGAGTACTGTGGCTAATGGTTTGTAACTTGTTCTCATTTATGAATAGTGGGTCCGGGTCCAGAATACACATTATTCTACTGAACAATCCTGAGCTCTCGCATATCTCGTATCATTCAGTAAACCTCAAAACGTTTTAACAGTGTCAGGTGTCTCCTGAAGTTAATGTGGTCCTTTATCAAAACAGTTAAATATCCAAGAGTTCTCGGTGCTATGTAGATGAAAAAATATTCATAAGAGCAGTTCCAAAGCTACTTTAGATTGTCTACAGTTTGACATCGTATTCCAACTGTCGATCTGTTCCTCAATCATTGAATTGCTGAAGCCTACAAAAGGTCTACAAAAGGTCCTGTTTCGACCTATATTCAGTTAGACCATTTATCAGTTTATTTGGCTTCGTACTTCGTGTGTAAAAAAAAATAACGGGAAAACTCGTTTTCTCTTTCGGTGGCTGTCTTCTCAGCTGGAAATGGCAAACCTCTGAGAGTAAAAATTACTTATGAAAAAGCTCCCAACCTGCCGTTCGGAACCGGCATTAAACTGTAGGTCCCTTCAACCCGCGTACAAATTCACACGCTCAACACGGGTAGTTGCGGGAAGCTAGGCCTTAGTCTCGCGTAAGCGGGCTGTCGTGCCAGTCAATTAATTAATTACTTCGTGTGTTCCCTTACCCACAACGAGTCAGTCACATCCTGGAACAATGACCAACATTATTGAACATCAAAAAACTCAAACTGGTCTCATACCAGATCCTTTAGCAAAAACTAATGTAAGCCAAATGCAATACTCGATTTTGTGCAAGGAAAAAGTCATGAAATCTTGTCTAGCAGACGGTACAGTAGACTTGAATTGGTCGATGCGCATAGAGTTACAATATTGTGACGATAATGCTCGGCATCACTGTGCAATGGCGAGGCAATACTGAGATATTTCAGGACGAGTTGCGCTCCGAGCATGGCATCCTTGAGGGGCATGGTAATTTCAATGGAATAATCGCAGAGACGACTCGCAGCGATACTGGAATGTTCTAGGCGATTTTCGAGAACAAGCTGGGCTACAAGCAAACAGGTATAAAAGGCAGCCAGGCACAGCGCAGAGTAAAGTTTTTGAGTTTTGACAACACCGTGCAACAAAAATTTAAAAAAAATTTCACACCGGGGAAAAATCGATATGGGCGTGAAACTAGAGATCAAACGTGGTAATATTGCGTACTCAGTTTTTCATTTCTACATCCTTTCTCCTTTTAAAAGGACACATTTAAAAGGGGTACAAAATAAAAAAAAACTTAACCTCGTTAAAAGGTAAAGGGGAAAGGCTCAAAAATGTAAATTAAATTAATTGTTTTATCTATTTGTAAAAAAAGATATGAAAAAGGTCCTTTGAAAATTTTAATCCTTTATAGATCCTTGAATAGATCCTTATATAGAATTTTCTTGAGAAGTAAGTATGTTAAAACCCAAAATCTCCTTGATCACTATATAAATTTTCAAGGATATAAACGATTAAAATTTTCAAAGGACTTTTTTCATATCCTGTTTTTACAAATAGATAAAAAATAAATTTTATTTAAATTCCTGAGGTTAAGTACTTTTTATATTTTTTTTTATTTTTTATCACCTTCAAAATGTTGAAGTCCTTTTAAAAGGACAAAGGATGTAGAAATAAAAAACTGAATACGAAGTATAACTATATTTGGTCTCTAGTTTCACGCCCATATGGATTTTTCCCGGTGTGAAAAATGCTGTTGCACGGTGCAAGCAAAGGTGCAACATGGTACAGTAATGAAATATTGTAAACAAAGTGACTGCTAGTTTTGAACTGCGTTGAAGAATTTTAGTGTTTAATTTTTCAGCGCAATCCAGTGAAACGAACACGCCTACGTTAAGGCAGCAGAACTAATTTTCGTAACATTATGTATTTCTATGATAAAAATCAGCTTTAAATATGAGCGAATCTGATTGATATTTGGACACATTTAAGAGTCAGTTTAGAGGTTATTATCGGCTGGCGCCTACATCTAATAGCCGCTTGGCTATTCAGTGCTATAAAAAGAACCTTATTCGACATCTGACTTTACTCAATATTAGAATTTTTGCTTGGTAAGCAGAGATCAGTAGCGAAGAATAGGACGGCTTCTTAAGAAAATATTGCAGCTACCTACCTGACATTTATGAGAAATCCAACTGTGAAAATCTGAATGTTGTTCAACTCACACTTCTTATTCAGGAGTCCCTATGCAATTAGTGTACAGTAGGACCTCTCAGATCACTTCAGTTAAGACATGCCGTCTGCGGTCTCTGACCAATAAATCGATTTAATTCTAATACCGGTTTTGTAACAGATAATGTTACATTATGATACTTATAAATTTTTAAAAATTCAATCATTCTTCAAATAAAATGTATTAGCTTATTTAAAAGTGTGACCACTTTGGACCACAATCCTTTAAATATTTTCAAATAAATGTTTTTAAAGGTCAGCAACTAAAATTCAGCATTGATAACTACAAACCTTTTTAAACACTGAGTAAAACAATAACAAAAATCTCTTCTCAACTCTAAACTTAAAGACATTGAAGACAAAGGCTTGAATTAAATTTTACCAACAACCCATCACAATGAAGCTGTAACCGTTAAAACAAGAAATGGCCATCATTAATTATCGGAAACTTAAGCAACGAAATTTTGCGTCAGCAAATCGTGTAAAACGTTCTTAAACGAAGCCTTTGTATGCGGCACTGGCAGTGCCGTCGCTTCGCTTTTTAATTTATTTCATTACACACAGCCATATTAATTATCGAGTAATTAATTTACTGCTGTCGTTAATTACGGAATATATCAACCGATATGCGCGACATGCCAGCATCAGCCCCAGCAACAACAAAATACCGCCGCGCAAACAAATGCGGCAAAGTGCAATAAATTGAGGAAACGAAACGGCACACAAAAGGGGGAAGCACCATAATAAAACTTAACATCATAAAAGTGCCAATAACGTCGCGCGGCCGAAGGAATGCGAAGTCGTTACGGCAGGGTGTGGCAGTTCATTTAACGCCCATAAACCAGAGTAAACATTCGTTGCTTGGCGTATTTTAGTGCTCCAACAAATGTTCACCTATTCATTATCTAACGCGAGCCAACGGCCAAAGCCACAAAAGACGACGGCTAGACAAAAGAAAGAAGGCGGCCCAAACGGCTGCTGGCTGCTGCCGTAGCGCAGACTCGGCCAGGTGCGCTGCAATTTGCATTGCGCGACAGACAAACGGCCATATTTGCAATTCCGCTGAAAGCCAAGGTGCTGCCATCAATATCAACAACAACAACAAGCAATGCGCCGCCCCCTGTGCGGACTGCAGCGCGCGCGTACTCGGCATTGGGCATGAATCTTGTATGAGACCGAGAAGAAAATGGAGTAATTTTTCGCTCGAATACCTCAACGTAATTTCTTTTTCCTTTCGCCAACAATGCTGCGCGCGCGTTCGCTTGCGGTCTGCATTTTGCGTTGCCTACTTCGAGGCGCTGAAACAAGAAGGATCATGAAAAAACTGCAAAATGGGCACAAAAATTAAATCAGCGCAAACTTCATCAGCGCCCATTCGACGGTGCGATGCGGTGTGGTGCGATGTGGCGCGGTTTGAGCCAACTTTACAAAGGCCATAAATCATAACGCCAAGGTTGACCGACGCGACGGCAGCAGATCGCACAGTGGAGGCGGCAATTTCGCATCGACGCAAAATGCGTCAGGCACTGACTGGGGCCGCGTGATGGTCCGCGCAGGACACCAATGCAACAGCGAGCGATTTTATTTCGAGGCAATAAAATCGCATATTAAATGTGCACAAGTATGCAATTCACAAAAGGCAATTTTAACATTAAATTATACATTAAATTAAATTATTAAATCGTTTTCTTGTGCGGAAAGTACAAAGAAACTAAGCGGATTCAATTCAATTCTACGCACTTTGCGGCAAAGCCAATGCAGCGAAATTCCAGCGAATAAACGCAGCGTAAAGCATTAAAAAAATGAAAAATTAAACGAGCAATAAACTAGCAAAAGGAAAAACACTTCAATGGCGCCTTGACGCTGCGGCGTAAGGAGTCGAAACGCAGCGAAGGACTTGTGCAATGCCTTTGATTTCGTCCTGCAATCACGTAAAAATATTTCGCTACTGCGGCTCTGGCACAAAAGCGTGTATTATCTAGAGGCTAACAACAACAAAAACAATAACAACAATATTGATAACAACAGCAAAATCAACAACACTTTGCAAATAACCAACAAAAGAATTTTAATACAATTCTTTACAACAAAAATGCCCGGAAGACGGAAATGGATGATGACAACTGCAACTTTGCGAGGAGCAACAGAGCAACTGGTCGAAATGCTGAAGCATTCAGCCATGTCAGGCTGACCATGTGGCAGCTGGCAGCAGAATGTTGCACATAAAACGTGTGTAATAAAAAATGCCAACAGGAAATATGACGAGGAAGTCTTGCGCAGCGAAAGTGGTGAAAGTTGCAGGAATGAAGACTGCGAGAAAACCGTTGAGCATCTCGTCTGCGAATGTGTAGCGTTTGCACTTTGTCAGTTGTCCAGCGGACCTACAGCACAGACTCGAAGACGCATTGATAACTTCATCAGAGCTATTAAGTGGCTTTCATTTTTGAGATTTTTTTGGGCCAACTGGCCTAAGTGATGCCACTTAACCTTCGTACGAATTATCGATTATCTTAATGGCTCGCTTGAGGTTAAAACAAAAAAAAATTCGGTCCAATCATTCAGCAAATTCATTCGGTAACCCGAAAAGCGCATTAAGATGTTGGAAAGTCTGAAGAGATGGTCACAATTTATCTAAAGATTTGGATAAATCTGACTCATCCTTCCCTTTAGAAAAATTAAAAAAAAATAAAAGGATGCCACTTAATCCAAGTCACATACTGCTTCCAATTTTCTACATCAATTATAATATTTTTTCAGAGTGCAAGCTTTAGAAATTCCTGAACGCTTATTTGGGGATATTTGAGTTTAAAAACGAGTTTCACTATTTACCAGGGACCGTAACAGTTATAAGTTTTATTATAAAAATAATTGTTTAAGAATTATTTTTTGAATTTTATTTAATGACTCAACAAATAAAAGTTATTTTTTATTTATATTTTAAAGATCCTATAATAACAATTATTTTCGATTTTTTTTCTGATTAGTCCACAAATAACAGTTTTTTTCGATTTTTATTTTAGTTGTCCCATGATAACAATTATTCATGACGTCTATTTAAAAAAGTCATCAATAAAAATCATTCAATGACTTTTATTTTTTAAGTCATCAATAAAATCATTCAGTGACTTTTATTTATAAAAGTCATCAATAAAAATCATTCAATGACTTTTATTTATAAAAGTCATCAATAAAAATCATTCATTGACTTTTATTTATAAAAGTAATCAATAACAATTATTCAATGACTTTTATTTTTAAGTCATCAATAAAAATCAGCCAGCGACTTTTATTTTTTAAGTCATCAATAAAAATCATTCAGTGACTTTTATTTATAAAAGTCATCAATACAAATCATTCAATGACTTTTATTTTTAAAGTCATCAATAAAAATCATTCAGTGACTTTTATTTTTTAAGTCGCAATATAAAAGTCATTTTCATTAATTGATTCACTGGATTCATTAAATATCGAAATGTAATATATATATTCTTTATCGGCTTAACAAGACCTGTCTTGACAATTCTATTTTCTGGAAGAATCATAACTTTTGCATGCATTAATGAAAATTACTTTTATATTGCGACTTAAAAAATAAAAGTCAATGAATGATTTTTATTGATGACTTAAAAAATAAAAGTCATTGAATGATTTTTATTGATGACTTAAAAAATAAAAGTCATTGAATGATTTTTATTGATGACTTAAAAAATAAAAGTCATGGAATGATTTTTATTGATGACTTAAAAAATAAAAGTCACTGGCTGATTTTTATTGATGACTTAAAAATAAAAGTCATTGAATAATTGTTATCGATGACTTTTATAAATAAAAGTCACTGAATGATTTTTATTGATGACTTAAAAAATAAAAGTCATTGAATAATTGCTATCGATGACTTTTATAAATAAAAGTCACTGAATGCTTTTTATTGATCACTAAAAAAATTAAAGTCACCAATAATTGTTATCATAGGACAACTAAAATAAAAATCGAAAAAAAAATTTATTTGTGGACTAATATGAAAAAAATCAAAAATTATTGTTATTTAAGGATTTTTAAAATATGTAGTAAATAAAAAATAATTTTTTTTTAAATTTTTCCGTAAAAATTACAAAAAAAGTTTATTGCCAAGTTTGATTCTCCGTGCGGAAAGAAATGTATTGGTAGGTATATTTCATTTATTTGCATGATTTTTCCTTCATGGTAAAATTTTCAATTATAGTTTTCATAAATAACTGTTATTTCCGGTCCCTGCTATTTACTACTATTTATTACAGTTTTTAACCAACGAACTTTTATGTGAAAAACTCTTTTGGTTCTCAAGCAAATTTCAGATTAGTCAAAGCTATTAATAAATATTTATGAGTCAACTGCGCTCAACGTTGAGCATTGCATTGAAAAATAGTTCAGCTCGACTGAATGGTCACACTGTCACTGTCCACCGAACTCGGTTACACTCCATACAAGGCGCAGCTGTTGTTATTCTCGAGCGATTTATTGAAAGTGCGACATTGAATTGTTGAAAATTCCTCGAGCTGTACAACACAGATTTTGCTCGAGGAAAGGAAACAGAAAAATTTCAACATTGAACATTTTAAGGCAAAATTTCAATTCAATTCTGCTATGGGCAACTTTTATATTCTTTACGACTAGAAGATGCAAAAATTAAATTATTTAAAAAACAACCAAAGGGAACTTGGAATCACTTTGATTAGTTGTGCATTAAAATCAGACTATTCCAACAATTAATGGAATACATATCACTAGGCTTTCCTATATTAAGAATCATTGAAATGGCATAGTGCTGGAAAACTTGAGCGCATTTTGCACAACAAAGCTTTTCCGCAACAAGAATAGAAAATTTGCATTTCTCAGCCGGAAGTTGAACCTAAACACACTCACACAAAGACAACATAAAAACATACACTTAGCTTATGACATACGAACTATGATAAACCATCAGCTCTCGGCTTCGGGCGCTGTTCGAAACAAAAGAAAATTCAAATTTATTTTGCTGCCACATGCACTGCACTTCATTTTTGGAGACATTTTCAATCGACATTTTCGTGCTGGATTTGCTGCTACATTTGTGCCGTCAGCGAGAAAAACATTTCACTTCCGCTTAGACTGACACAAACACAAACCCACACACACACACACACACACAGAGACATTGGTACATATGCGAGTAGGACGAACAAAAGTGCAACACTAACTGACAGCGTCGAACGAGGAAGAAAAGCGCAGCCCGAGGTGCTCACCAATACACAGAAACGACGACAACACGACGACTGACGATCAGGCTGTCCAAATTGATTGCGTCCGACCAACAGCTGCAAGCGGAAGTGGACGACGACGTCTGAAAGCTGAGAAGACAAACAGTCCGAGCACGCCCTGACAGATGGGAGATGCGGCGATTCGAAAGTGTTGTAGCGTTGGCTGGTTGGAAAAGCTTGGCGTGCAGTGGCTGCCACATGTGGCACATTTGGATGATTTAAACGCTCTCGGCTTGAGGCGCTCAGCCGCTTGAGCAAGTTGCCTTTTTGACAGATGCACTTCGAAGACACACACACACACATAGACATAATGCTAATTGCAAATATTTAAGAGACCATAATTTAGCTGACTTTAATTGTTGTTTTTTCCGAGTTAAGCTGCTTGTCTCGTGAGTAATTGTCCCTAATTCCCTAAGCACTCCAAATGTGTCTTCGAAGCGCAACTTTGATTGGTTTTATTAATTGTTGCATAACATATTCCCCTCTCTCTCTCTCTCCTCTGCTCTCCTACGTGTTTCTGTCCTTTGGCATTGTATGTTTTCTTTAAGTTCTCTTCTTTATCAGCAATTTGCACGTAATTTTCTTAGGCAAACTTGTGTAAACTTTTGCAAAACTTGGTTGCTTTTGTTGCGGCTACCAGCAAGTTTCTGTGCACGTAAGTCAGCCGAAAAGTTGCTGCACTTGTAGGCGGTCGGAGGTCGCCACACGTGCGTTACGAACGCAACTTAAACTCCGAAATCGCATTTCGAACGTGTCAAGGCAGCGGTTTTCGGAACTAACTGCGAAAGCGACTTAAATCGTTTAACGACGCAAATAGTTTAACCCTTTCAGAGTTGAGTTACAGTGGACTGGCAGATTTTTTAAGCATAAAACATATTTATTCTTTTCTTATTTTTTTTGTTCTCACAGCTTCTACAAGACTCATTTCTCAGGGGGCTCAGAAGTAGTGTTGTGTCCGTGAGTACTAAGAATGCTGTCCATATTTAATTTTTTGTAAACCAACGAACTTTTATGTCAAAAACTCTTTTGGTTATCAAGCAAATTTCAGATTAGTTTATGAAAGCTATTAATAAATATTTATGAGTCAACTGCGCTCAGCGTTGCACATTGCATTGAAATATAGAATAATAGTTCAGTTTTACCAAACTCGGTTACACTTTATACAAGGCGCTTTGTTATTCTCGAGCGATTTATTGAAAGTGCGACGTAGAATTGTTGAAAATTATTCGAGCTATACAACACAGATTTTGCTCGTGGAAAGGAAATAGAAAAATCCCATATGAAAATTTTTTTTTTAATTAAAAAAAAAAAATATATTTGAAAAAGTATATAAAAAAATTAAAAACAAAATTTATATATTCAAAGTCTTTAGTACGCAGTAAAGATTTAGAGATCTGCTTTCGTACATGTCACTGATCAGCTTTTCAGAAAAATATGCTTTGAGGTTAGAAAGGATTATCTTTCAACTAAAGGGACATACAATATCTGTTGGTAATTTCACATCCTTTGTAGATAAATCCATACCAGTTTGCAATGCCTTAAAAAAAAAAAAAACATTACAAAATCCATCAAACAACCCCAACTTTGAATCAGTGTAATTCTGTTTTTCATATCAAATTTTCGACTATCGACTAATATATCGACAAACTAGTTAGTTCCCAAGTCACTCAATCTCAACTAATCGCAAAACCGTCAGCGGTTTTCATTTGTCCTCCGTTTCATACTTAAAGCTGATTTTCCGCCACAGAAGCAAATGCAAACGCGACCGGCTGTGCCAAAAACTTCTGACGCATTTCGCATGGCAAAAGTTCAAATCAACACGCAACTTTATGTTACGCACTTCAAAACTTAAACTTTCATGGCACGATTATTTTGCACGTAACGCCATGCGGGGGGTGTGGCAGGCAGCAGGCGTACGTGTTGCATTCAAAACCATTGCGTCGTATGGAAGAGTTGAATGCTAGACGCAAATCAACACACACACACACACTTGTACAAGATTCCAATAAAATGCACTCGACGCGCACACCGCCACACACACACACACATACACACGTTATACGCAAAGTTCGAGCATATCAAAGGCTGCTGCACACAGCCATAATAAGCAACCGCTGACATTTGCCACACCCACCAACAGCGAATGGGATCAGCAATGAACGGGCGACAATGTACGCTAAAGGACGTCAAGGCGCTGGGAAAGTGCACAGTAGACTTTGAAAACCAGTAATTTTGAGAAACTAAATATTTGAAAAATTAATTTGTTCTGAAAGCTCGTTGGGATTTTAAGAAATGTTGGGCTGATTACTTAAATGTAATTAATTTTGCTTAGGATACTTTAACAACAGCTTGAGAGCAACTTGCATGCCTTGAACATTGGCGGTACTCACAATTTCCGGCAGCTGATCTTATAGAAGAGGAAACTGAGTCTGAAAAACAATCAAATTGATGGCTCTTTTTCTCTTCTACTTTGAAACTCTTCAATGGAACTAAATGCGACTCTGCGACATGCTTAAAGTAAAACAATCATTATTATTTTGTAGCTATTTGGGTGTTCAATCTCAATGCAATTCCAATTTCAAGATTCCGAGATTTCCCCCAATTAATTTCCATCTTTTTAAAAATTTTTCTTAGTGCACAAAGCCTCTGGCAATGAACTAAGCCTACCGCATTCGTTTCTCGTCGCTCTCCAACTCGCACATGTTGCGCCATTCTTGACAACTTCTGGTAGCATATTTCGCATTTTGCCTCAACTACGAATCGAATCGTTATTGTAATTTGCTTGTTACCACAATCAACTAACCTCATTACCGCAGCACATTTTCAGCGCCAATTCGTTGTGGTCGTTGTCGTCGTCGACGACAATGTTCGCGGTTGATTCATTTTCGAATTTTGCGCTACCGCTCGCCGTCGTTATTGCGTCGAGTTCGCTTTAGTTACGCTCAACAAACGTAACAAACGTAAATAATATTTAAGGGATTAGTGGCTTAGCTGCAAATGAGGCACGGAAACGCAGGAAATCGATTTTGAAATTGATGGCAATGGAATCATTGAAAGAATAAAAATCAATTCAATAAAATTGAATTTATATGAAATAAAATAGAATTTCTATGAAATCAAATAGAATTTCTATGAAAAAAACAAAAATTGAAAGCTGCAAATGGTATAACAAGCCATAGAAAAGTATGCGACTAGCTAGCAGCGAAAAATATCGAATGTAAAAATATTTCATGTTACTCATACGCACCGTTGGCCCTTGGCGTATTTCAACTTCATCATCCGAATTTAATGTTTAAAGTAAAAATGTTGCTTAATAGAATAACTCTTCAGCAAACAACTGTATTAGCAACCAGTGGCGCACGCACGGGGGTTTGGGGTGCAAACCCCCCAAATATATTTTTGCTAAAAAATTTTAGATGCCACAATGTTGTGCAGACCACTGATAAAAACACGCGTCCATTCACAATTTTTTCACAATTTTTTACAAATGTAAAAATAACTACTATACCTCAGCATTTTAAAGCTTTTCAAACTTTGTTTATGCAGTCAGCCCCAACAGTTATGGAATTTTCAAATTCAAACAAAGTGCCGACAAAATTTTTTGTTGGTTTTTCAACTCGAGAAATTCCACTGTTTGACGCTCATAGTTATACAAAACTGGGCGAATGCGCGCGCAAAAATCAACTAATAAATAAAACATAAACAACTGCAACTACAGAAGTTGGAACTAAAAGTATTATAGATATAAACTATAAAGGGCTGTGTCGATAAAAATTGCCTAAAAAAGTGAATAAAAGATTTCAATTGTTTTCGCTTAAAAACTTAATATTTGCCATTTTGAAAACAAACAAAAAATGAATTTTTGAAACATTTTTTATTGTTTATGATTTTTTAAAATAATTGGCGGTAATTTATTTTCACCTGGTCCGCCAAAAACATATATTATAATTTATAAGAACACAAGTTCCTTTCCTCAACTTCCTTCAATTTAGATAATCTTGCAAGTTTAAAGTTTTCGTTGGTCAGTCAATGAGAGACCGAAAGAGACAAAAATAACATTATTACTATTCTCGAAAAACATTATTACTATTTCTGCTGAATCCGAACGGCCATTTTTGGTAATTTTTCTTTCACACTTGGAGGTTTTGCCATCGCCTCCCAAGAACGCACTTGTAAAATTCTTGTAATTCTCATCTGTTTCATCTGGATAGCGATAGAAGTGTTTCACCAGCCCCAGCTAGGAACTGAACCTAGGGCCTCTGGTATGAGAAACCAGCACGCTAGCCGATAATCTATCGAGGCCGGCGTACGCTTTCTTACTCTAATAGCGTAGGTTTCCATTAGCCAGTGCCACTGAGACTTGGATATCTCAGCCCTTTTGAGGCCCAAAATAACTGATACACGTTTCATATCATAAATGGGCCACAGAGAGATACAACCAGCGCTCCTGAGCTACGCGAACTCTGGCGCAAAGTTGGCATACCTACAGCTTCCTTGTTTCGAAGGATAAGGATGGCCGTGCTTTTCCCTTCCATGTCGTCGAGTTTACAGTTACGTTCAAAGTTCCACAGAACGTGGGAAATACTGTATTGATGGCACATCTTGTTGACAGATTAACGGCGCCCAGTAAGAGATTTATTCATGCATGAGTTCAAAGGTTTTAGCGCAGCTTAGCTGTCAGAGAGGATAAATCGAAAATATCCAATGGTTCAACCATTTTCGTAGCAGTTCTTATGCAACCAAACGTTTTGGGAAACATTCTCGTATTGTAGCAGAGGTCATTCATCTGGATGAATTTCAACAAAAAATGAGCAGCCAACAAAGCGCACGTTGCAGCAAAAAAAATTTCGACTGATGCGTAAATATGAAAAATGTTATTTCCGACACTCACAAAGGGATAAAAGTAAACCACACGCTTGCGCTTCTGTGAAGAATGAAATAAATAAAATCATATCAATTCTGACAAATGATGGTAACTAAAATTCATTACTTTAAAGATAAGTTCAGAGTTTATGTAGTGAAGCGAAAAAAGTCTACGAACAGATGACGTCGATTAATTAATTAATTAAAGTACCCATAAGACTTTGAGACCAAAGGTGGTGTTCAACTGACAGAAGAATCAATAAGTGTCGTGTGGATAAGATTTGGAGGTCGGCATCAAATGTGAAAGAGAAAGCTGAAGAAGTTGGCTTTCATTGTTTGGGAATCTGCTGAACTGAGAAAATCTTGTAGTAGATTACATTATTTCACCTTAATTGGAACTACCCGCTTGCTGTTATAAACCCACTTTCAACTTCTAGAGGACGCACGAAACCACTCGGAGAGCGCTTCATGGACTTTTTTGCAATGCTGCTGTGTTCTTGCGAAGAGTGTAACCTATCCATTTCAATTCCTACTTTTGCATGCAGATATCGAACAGCTCTATTTCTGATATCTTGATTATTTATAGCCTCATAACACTGTACAACACAAAAAAATAACAAGGTTCTGACAACGGATTCTGGTAGAGGGGGTCAAAAAAAATATACGTGTATCGGCGTTTTGAAAGTTTACGTCTGAATTTGTTTTTAAGGGGGTCAAAGTTTTCCCCTTTTTGCACATTCTTATGGTGAATCGGCATACGAAAACTATATAAAGTCACATTTTAGGTTCAGGAATTTAATGTAAATTACTACGAAGAACATTTTTGTTGAGCATTTTAACCCTGTAGCTCCTATTTGTATGGGTCAATTTTACCCTTTTTTCTAAAATACCAAAAATTACCTGTAAAACAGGACCTTTTACGGAGAAAATGTACCACGAAAATATTCGCCATAAAATTCTACTATAGGTGTCTGAATACACCAAAGCTCAGAAATTACCTTGAACGCCAGAATTAAGCCGAAACTGAAAATGTGTTTAAGTTAAGGGATTACATGGTTTTCGTATAATTCACCGATTCGCCATAAGAATGTGCAAAAAGAGGAAAACTTTGACCCCCGCTAAAGAAAATGAAGACGATTTCAAAACGCCGATACATGTATATTTTTTGTGGCCCCCTCTACCAGAATCCGTTGTCAGAACCTTGTTATTTAAAAAAAAAATTGATTTTGTTGTGCAGTGTAATCGAATGATCGTCGTAAGCGTGAGATTCTTTTACATTTTTGTAGTAATTATAATTTAATTTAGAGCTAAGTTTGCATACAAAAATTCCACTAAAAAGTTGCTTCATACAAGGTGCGTCCCAAAGTAAACAGGACTTTTGCAATAGGGACGTTTCTGGTGGCGCCATCTATGTGTGAGGACATGCGTTGGAAAGGTACATCTTTCATTCACATACTGTCTAAATTTCATGACATTTGGTCTAGTAGACGCCGAAATATCCCGCTCAATGTGACAGTATGTTTTTAACTTTGGTACGAGAATGTCGATCGAACAAAGAGCTAATATTAAGTTCTGTTTTAAACTTGGTAAAACTTTTACCGAAACGTTTAAATTGTTAAAGCAAGTTTATGGTGATGATTGTTTATCCCTTGGCCGTGTTAATGAGTGGTTGAATCGATTCAAGAATGGTCGTGAAGACTTGAATGACGACGAACACGTCGGCCAGTCGAAATTTGTGATTACTGACGATGCCATCAAAACTGTGCGTGATTTTATCAAAATGCAGCCAAAATCATCATTGGAATTGATGGAAATGGAATTGAACATCTCCAAAACATCAATTGATCGCATTTTAACCGAACATTTGGGTCTCCGTAAAGTGTGTTCTCGCTTCATTCCGCACACTTTAACCGACGACCAAAAAGCGCAGAGAATTGAGCACGCAAAAGACATCGTTCGGGAAGCCAGACGTGATCCAAATTTCTTGTTCAACATCGTAACCGGTGACGAAACGTGGTGCTTTCAATATGATCCCGAAACAAAGCGTCAAAGTGCCGAATGGAAGCACCCAGATGAGCCAAATCCGAAAAAAACCCGCCGTGAGAAGTCAAAAATCAAAACTCATCTCATTTGTTTCTACGATTCAAAGGGAATAATTCATCGAGAGTTTGTTCCACCGGGAAAAACAATTAACGCTTTGTTTTATGTTGAAGTTTTGAAGCGTTTGGTGCATCGCATTCGTCGTATTCGGCCAGAATATCGCGAGGAAGGAAGTTGGCGTTTATTGCATGATAATACACTGGCTCACAGAGCCCTAGTTACGACCGATTATTTGACCAAAAATCGCATTTTTACCATCAATCATTCACCGTATTCGCCTGATATGGCTCCCTGTGACTTCTACTTATTCGGTCAGTTGCATTTGCCGATGAAAGGAAACCGTTATAAGGACGTTGAGGACATCCAAAAGGCTTGTACCAACATTCTGAAGGCGATGCCGGCCGATGACCTAAAACACTCATTCCAAATGCTTTTGGACCGTGCAAAACGTTGTATCGAAGCAGAAGGAGAGTATTTTGAATAAATAAAAAGAATTATACAAAAATAATCATCCGTTTTCTTTATTTTATAAAAGTCCTGTTTACTTTGGGTTGCACCTTGTATAACTTAATTTCCTAATTATGCAATTATGAGAAGTGGACAAAATTAAACTTTGAACCTGTTGCACTCTTTTCCTCTTCTTTTATAAGCAAGAATGCTCGTGAATTGCATTGCTCACATCGAACACATAAGTCCACATATTTTTCGTACTCGAACCTTTACTATGGAAAGTTTCAATGAAGCTAACACGCCCAGAAGTATGCTAAAAATCGTTGCTATCTTTATGAAAAAAAACATCTTTTTAAACATTGAAAATGATTGGATTTTGCCTCGATTTCTTACATTTGATTTAACAGTAATAGCTACCAACCGAAAACTGGACTCCCAAAGTGTCCAAATTGTTCGTCTCTCTAAGTCAGAGGCACACAACTTTTTTATCTGCATAAGACTAGCAGCTGCTCTCCGCTGCGCCATCACTTTTTGTCGCACTACGCTTCACGTCTTCACCATTACTGCTGCTTTCTCTCAGGCCCCGCGGAGAATTGCTTTTCATTATCAAAGCCATTCTCATGCCGCCGATGTCAGATGGTTTTGATGCCATTGTTGTTATTGTAATTGTTATCGCTGTGTAGTTGCTAGCAGTTAAATTGTTGTGTTGTGAAGCCGCACAACCTGTCAGCTGCATGTGGCGCACGCCAACATTCACCTCCCCCCGCAATCCTGAACACTCGCCCGCAAAACAAAACCCCCGCGTAACGCGAATTGCGCAAACTTTCTGGGCTAAATTGCTCTGCGGGTAGATAATTATCGTTGCTTCCACGTTTTCTCTGCTCTATTCAGAGCAGCAATGCTGGTTGCGTGCTTGGATTTTTGTTATTGTTTCAACTACGCTTAAAAAGACTGCAAAATCGAATTAATATTTGTTTCGCTTGCTGACTACATTTGACAGTATGTTTACATGTGTGCGTGTGTAATACGGTTTTCTGTTTAATCTTCTAAAATGCAATTACAACAAATCGTTGTCATACGCTGCCATAATTTGTCGCTTTTGAAGCGTTCGCCTGTTTGTTGTATGTTGCCACATTCGTTTCTATTAAGCGTTATGCATTTTGCAACAACAACCACAAACACGCAACACAACTGAAAGTGTATAAGCAAAAAAAATTATTTTAATTTACACAAAGCGACTGAATTGAAATTTAATTGAAATTACAAAGTTTTTTCGCACCACTTGCATTGCTGTTTCAAATTTTCATTTCTACTTCATTTATTTTTGTTGATTTGCCTTTTTGATATTTGTTGTTGCGTTTTTGTTTTGGGAAACAAGCAAAGCAAATTCGCAAAAGTTGGCCAAAGTTGTTGATGCAATGATGGGGGGGGGGGGAATTAATCAAAGTGTTTTGAAGAAATTGGAATTTAATTGCATTTCATTTGAATTAAATGCCATTTAATTGGCATCGACACTGATTTGAAAATAAATTTGATGAATTGTCTTTTAGCATTTATGGAATTTGCACTAACAAGGCAAACTAAAACAATTCCAAAATAAAAAACAAACTGGCTAAAGAAACAAGTACACATTTTAGAGTCCATGCATTTAGAATTCTTAAATCATGTTTGCTCTCAAAGGAAAGGCTACAAGTTAGTTTTTGGTGAAATGTTGCGATTTGAACCCCGACCCTCTGACTGTTGATGCAATGAACTCTTTAAAAAATTTTAAGGAATTGTTAAATATTAACTTCAAATTTATTCCCACCAATTTAATTTTTTTTAATTTAATTTATTTTAATTTTGAGTTCACAACAGAATTTCTTTCTGAGTTGGAAAGAAAGTAATTCCCGTTCAATTTTATTTGTAAAACGCATAAACTTTAATCAATGATAAATTTTCCATTTGGTGCAATGATCTTTTGCCATCTTTCTGGCCACTCCGAAATTCTGATCTTTGGTTCTTTTGGTTCTTATTAGCAAAAAACTGAATTAAGTCCAATTTCTGGTTAACATCATTGGTGAAAGTTTTACTATTGAAAGAATTTTGCAAACTTTGAATGAAATTGTAATCTGATAGTCCAAAGTCAAAGCTATTTGGTGAATGTGAAGCCTTGCATCATTTTTATGGAACACGATTCCTTTGCGGTTTGACAAATGTGGCTTGATTTCTTTTCATTAGTTGTTGACAGTAAATATCTGAATTTGTCGTGTGAGTCCTTGAAAACAACTGAAAGTACACAACACTTTTTTAATGATCTTGTTTTGAAGCAATTCAGTTTTCGATGAGGTTTGTGGTTTCATAATCTCTTTGATTCGATTGTTATTGAAAACAATTCAATTTTCATTAACAATGATAATTCATTTCAAATAATTATGGACTTCATTGCGTTGGAGATGCATATTGCAAACATTGATTCGTTCTTAAGTGAATCTCTTTCGATTCGTAAGAAATTTAAATATTTATTGTAGTTCTTTGTAAGTCCAAGACATTTTAAGTGATTTTCAACCGTTGCGTGTGACATATTTAACATATTTTGCAATCTTTTGTACCGTTACATGACGATCCCACTCAATTGTGGCTTTGATTTGGTTCTCATCAATTTTTGGTTTGTGGGTTGTGTTGGTTTTGGGGTTTGATGTAACTGATTGCCAGCTGGGGTTCGCTCAGTTGTGGATTTCTGCTGTTCCCTCATGGAACCTGCAAGTGGTGACTGGTTCTAGTCGAATTAGAAAGCCAGTGATCTGACGCAAAAACCAGTCCAAGGTTGAGACACAAAGAGTTATTGGAGCTGAAATCCTGACTAGATGACTAAGTGAGATGACTAAAAATTTCTGACGTTAGCTTGAAATATTCTTCTGGAGGATTTGGCATACAGTCCACTCATCTGTTATAAGCAGGGAAATGATTTTGTGGAAATTGCCTTTTTTGTTTGTTGCTAAATAGAGCATTTCTGATTGAAAATGAGCACGAATTAGGTCCTCCTGATTATAAATATATAACTTTTATTTCGCCTTTTTTTACCTTAAAAAGGCAGTTTGCCTTTTTCACCCATAAATGCCTTTTTTAGTGCCTATTTTACCTATAAATGCAATAAAATGCCTTTTTCAAGATTTGTCGAGCGCCTTTTTGTTTTTCTTTCGTTTTTAAGATTTTCCCCCCTTTGTTTCGCAAAAATACCTTGAAACTAAAAAAAAAAATAAGTGGCAACATTGCAATTTCGTTAACTTATCGATGCTTTTACATTGATTTGCTCATTTAAAGAAAAAACATGCCAAATGTGATAGAAGTACGGCTTTTATGCATTTATATGAGAAGTTAAAATATGAATTTAAAATATGTGCCTATATTTCAATTAAAATATCTTGGTTTTAGTTTTTAAACTATCTTTGAAAACCTTGATGTTCCTTTTCTTTTTCAAAAAACGAGGTATAAATATTGTATGTTGCATACGTCAGATGAAATAAAATTATTTAAAAATACATACCGTTTCCCCTTTTTTTTAGATTTTCTAGTATTTTTTTCTTATTTTTAAATACCTGTTTTTGCCTTTTTAACAGTTCTTAATGCCCTATTTTGCCTTTTTATGAAGTTTTTAGTGCCTTTTTCTGCCTTCTTGGCAGTTTTTAGTGCCTTTCCGTGCCTTTTTTTCTATGTTATTTTGCCTTTTTTATAGGTTTTTAGGTCCTCATAATCCTTTCCCTGGTTATAAGGTTTAAATGACTCATAAATCTTCTCAAATCTAAGCTATTTTACTGTGCAAAACGATTTTCGTCAGCTGAAGAAGTTACAGCTGCTTCAGCTTCAATATTTGAAGACCATTCAGCATGATGGTTCAAAAGTGGGAAAAGTGTTGGAAAGTCAATGAAGTAGATGTATTCAGTAACCAGCAGTTTGTACTATGTAAAAAAACAAAACTCAAACCAATGAGAAAACTGTATTTTCATACCTGTACCACTTTTCAGTCAACTTGTAGAGAAAAAACCAAAAATTTCCAGCTGGCCGACTGTTGTATCGCTGCTGGTTACAGCCTGCCACATGTACTCAATCAAGTTTCTTTGTTTTTGTAGTTTCTCCATATAACCATTTTTTTGCAGTTTTTCTGTACAACATTTTCGCATGAGTCCTTGCGGCCATTTGTTGAAACATATACACAAAAAGTAAATAGCATAAAAATACTCGTGCAATGTTTTTTGTTGCTGTTGAATGCAGCTGTAAAAATGCACTCGAAACGTGGAAAATACAAAGCCATGCGGCAGGTGTTTGCGGCCTGAAGGCGAACAGCCGCAAGCTGGCAGCGCACAACAGACAAATTAATGCCTGCGAATACAAATGCTGTATGTCGCACTGAACTCAATGCAACATAGGACATTTGTTTTCGGAGGCAATGAAATGTTGTTGACTAGCAGCTGTAGGTGAGTGGGTGCTGCTGTTGTGGGGGGTGAGTGAGCGAGTAAGCGGCAGCAGTGACTGCAGTTTATGGTAGCATTAACCGAATGTGGAGGAGCGTAGTAGCGAAAACTAAATAAGGCGCATATAATTTTCAGTTTTTCTTGTCGATTGCACCGCACTCCTCCACGTGCATGCAACAAACGCATGAAGACGCGAACCACAACAGCAACGGCAACAAAGAACAGAATGCAACGAATTCGCTGAGCCAAGTTGTTGGCAGTGAGGGAAAAATATTTGTGCAATTTCCTTAATTTTCACAGTCTTTCGGCTGCGTGTAGTGCAGCACAGTCACCTACACTGTCAGGCGCGCACACACACACACACACAGACACACACATACAAAGCTCTCCTACGTCATTCACAGGCGCTGGCTGGTGAATCTCCTTCGGTGTTCCTACACATTGCGACGTTGCAGCGACAAACTGCTTTCAGCGCTAAGGAGATTTCGTCGGCGTTCAGGTAAGTTAACACGCAGCCTGCAACGGACTTTTCCGCCTTTTTTCTTAACTTACGTTTACATAAAACAGAGATGCGGCAGAAACGTGGAGCGCCGCGAGTTAAAGGAAATTGTAGTCGAGGCAGAAAATTGCTCGAAATGTTTGCAAAGAGAGTTTGGGGAGAGAGACGTCAACAGTTGGCAGAAGATGCTGTAGATTTTAGTTACTTTAATCAACATCTTTCATAATTAAAGTCGTTGCGTTGACTCATTCTTAAGTTTCGCAAACGCCATTTTCTTATTAGCACTATTCATCAGCGCTGTGTGTGTGTGTGTGTTTGTGTGTGTTTCAGTGTATAGTTAGTCCTTTCCACATGCTAAGCAGACTTTCATCTTTTATGCCAAGTTTGCACATTAGTCACACTGACATTTGGCGCGTTGGCGTACAACTAAACTAACACAGCATTTTCATCACACACACACACACACTCACAGCTACTTGAGACCCCCTCAAGTGGTCGACGACGGTTGGCTGGATTTAGGAATAACACGTTTGCTAATTAATTACTCGGACATATCCGTGACCTACACTGGCGTTCTCACTCCCGAGCAATGGCAATACTCACTCTGACACTTCAGCAGCTGTGTCTGGCAGCAATGAGATCAACTTAAGGCGAGCTTTTGTTCAAGTTGAATGACATTTTACGGTTGGCGGCAATTTCACTATAATAAATATGAAGCATTCTGTTCATACAAATGAACATAACGGCGACGCGATTTCACGAAACACAGGCAAGCTTAAAGGCTGAAAGATGATTGTGAAGTATGGAGAAAATAGTCGAATTTGCCAACAAAAAATTTAAGATTCTCGACAGACTGATCCGTATATCTTTCTTCTTGGTTCTTATAACAAAATAGTTTTCTAAAGAACAAATGGGAGCATATGGCCCAAATTGGATTAAGGGACAATTATTTTTTGAAATTATGAGCATGCCTACTCTAGGTAGGTCAAGTGACCACCTCTATGGCATCACTTAGATTACTTGGTGGTTCTGATTAATATATCAATAGGACGTGGGAGCTCCTATGAAGCTTGGCTAGATGATGATTCAAATCGCAGTGCCCTGTTAGCATTCCTCTGATAATTCTTAGATTATTCTTTGATAGGATCATGCAATTCTCGAATCTTTTCCTATTGTAGGACCCGATAACCATCTTGGAACGCTCTACACCTAGTAGATTTTCCCAGTATTGATTCCTTCTGGTTATCTCATCCTTTCTAGTTAGGATAGAAGAAGCTCCTTTTCCCAAACCACAAAAAGGTTCAGGGGCCTCAGGGCTCCTTGCCAGTTCGTCGGCCCGATCGTTTCCTTTAATGCCAGCGTGGCCCGGAACCCAAAGTACCCAGATCTGGTTGTAACGGCTAAGTTCGTTTAGGTTCTCAAGGCACTCCAAAACCAATTTCGAGGACACCTGGTAGGATCTTAGAGCCTTGATTGCCGCTTGGCTGTCGGAGAGGATAGTAATCTTTCGGTTCCGGTATGCCTTCGCCAGATTGAAATAAGCACACCTTTCAATGGCGTATATTTCCGCCTGGAAGATAGTGTTGTGTTTTCTCGTAGGTTCCGAGTATCTTATCCTCGGCCCGTATACGCCTATCCGTAGAAGAGCCCTCTTCGCCTGGGTCTGTATGTGCAAGTGAAGAGGTGTTAGTTCGAGGAGAACCTCCATGGATGCTGTTAGACACGTTCTCAAAGCCCCTGTTATGCATACGCATGGCAGTCTTTGTAGCTTGCTGAGCGCCTTGATGGTGTTTAGTTGGCTGGTCTTGTTAACCCAGACAGCTGAACCATACGTTATCATAGGTCTCACGATCGCCGTGTAGATCCATCTCAGAATAGTCGGAGTGCAGCCCCAACTTTTGCCTGCTATGGACCTACAGGTCATGAAGACCCTGGTGGCCTTCCTTATCGTTTCCTCCAAATGTCCTTTCTAGAGAAGTTTCCGATCTAGTATAACTCCCAGATATTTCACCTCCTTCTGCAATTCTAGCTGTATCCCATCCAGACGGATTGGTCTAAGAGCGTCAAGTTTATATCTTCTAGTGAATGGTACAATGGTGGTCTTCGCCGGGTTTATTGGTAATCTCAAGAGTATATTGGCACTGTAGAGTGCTTTGGGATGAAGTTTGGGAATTGCATAGGCAAACTTCTTTAACCTAAAAGAGTACCTGTTGACTATGGTAGCGTAATCTACAACTTTGTCCAGCTTAGGATCGTATTGAGCCTTGCTGCCGTACAACTCATTAAGAGCTTTTAACACATCTGGCCCCAAACGCCACTTACAGGCGCTGAATGGAATACCCAAGCCAGCAAATTCTGTATCCAAGCCTGATCAATTTTCTTGCTGGGTTACTAAACCAGCCAACAACAGTCCTGAGCGCACTTTTTTTCCAGCACATCCGGTATTAGATATGTCTAGCCAGTTCGTTTGATTAAAAAAAATAAAGAACAAGCAAACCTACAACAAATTGAAGAGATCCATTTTATATAGAAGTGCCAGCTATAGTTTGCTGATATGCATGTCTTCCGTTGTGAAACAACGCATTCTCACACGCCACTGCCGTCTGTCTGTCTGTCTGTCTGCCAGCCGGTCGGCACCTCAGTTCGGACTCCACAGCTGGGGTTAAGTTGCCGTACAGAAACAAGCATGTCGGGCACAATTTAATGAAACACGCCTGTCAAGTGCAACTCTGCATAAATATTGCTACTCGACAAACAACAAACACAACGGAAGCGTCTCTCTTCACAACGCGCAACTCGATGCCATGCATACAGACATATCTACACATTTATATGCTTCATATGTATGTAGAAATATTGCACTCGACATGCACTTAAATCGACTCCACCACGCTAGACGACGAGCACGAGTCTATTTTTAACGCCTTGTCATCGTTTCGCTGGCGCTCTGTCTGTCAGGCTGTGCAGAAAATTCGCCAGTTCGTTGGGGCCCTCAATTTCAATTAAAACTTTATTCTGCTTTAATTTTTGCTGTGTTTTTCTTTTGCTCTAATCACACACACACACACACACACACACAGAAACAAATTATTTACAGTTCAAAAACAGTCATCGAAAATTTGTATTTTTGGTTTTCCCCCCATTTCAACAAGTCGAGACAGCAACAAGCACAGCTGTCTGATTATTCGATTGTATGTATGTATGTTTTTGTCTCTATATATATACGCCTTCATGATTGTTGTTTGCCTACCCGGTTGTCACTTTTGTGACAGCCAAATGCCTAAAGGTATCCACAGAATACAACACTTATTCACATTTTTGTGTGAGTGTGTTTGTGCTTCATCAACAGCGACAGTTGTTGATGAAGTTTCTCCATCATATTTCGTTGCCTTTTCTGCTTCGCCTACATCCTTTCGCCATCGGCAGAGCATATCGTGGATATTAAAAAACTTTTACCCAAAACATTTCGCAATTATGCACGTGCACACATATTTAAGTTGCTCGAAAAGCGTATTATTCCAGTGATTAAAATGTTTCAATGGGAATTCGAATTAATCGAAAAGCTGACAATTTGCATTTTTGATTAAATTTGTGCTGTCTGGCAACTGGCGGCCTTATCTGTCATGACATCTGAACAAAGTAGAATTTTCACACAATTTCGAAATGAACACAAACAAAGCAACAAGTAAATGATAAATGTTGTTTATTTTGGCAAATTCAATACATTTAAAGTAAATTTGCTGTGAATTTTTAATTAAATTGAGGTGTTCACGATGCATACTAATGTGGCAATTGTACTGACAAAAGTTCAAAAATGAATTGATGAATGAATTTTTAAATTAATTTTAATAAAAGTTAAGATAGCGAACGCAGTTTTCTGGAATAGCGAGAGAGGGGAGTTCACCATGCATCACGGAATCAGTTGAGTTTGCTTTCAATACAGTTCATACAACCCTGTAGTATAGTACACTGACAAGCCAGTGAGGAGCTTCTTAGGAGCCAAAGACAAAATGTAGCAAATAGTAAACTTTATTATTATTATTATTGATGGGGATGATGCACTGCGACCATAGTAAACTTTGCTCTTCTCCTAAAATTGCTAGCACTCATTGTGAACGCCGCTAGGTACTTAATAAACACTATTGGACTCATTAAATTTCAACAATAATGCCATTTTCTAAGTATTATCTGCATTTTTAAGCAAATTTAAGCACTAAAAAGTTAAAGATGAAATTTTAACAAAACCACGATTTAGGATGTCAGAGGTACGTTGGTTCGAAACACCCAAAAAATTTTTTTAGATGTTGAACTCTAAGAGTTCATATTAAAACGTTCTCACCCATGAAAACACTCCCAAACTGTCGTTAGGAAAGAACATAGAAGATAAGATTGCATTAACTGCACAATAGGAGCTATTTAAGAATATTCAGGAGCTTATATAGGTCAGACTTGGCCCTTTGTGTTGCCACAAAAAAGAAAAGAACCCCAAACTAGACATTTACCATTTTAGAAGAGAGACTCTTTAGACTCTTTACACTTCTTTCTGAAGCAGGCGATGCCGTTGACAGATTGGATAGGACCACCAGAAAAGCAGCGTCAGCTTCGGACCGCACAATACTTATTTAACTGCTCTCTCTTTTTCCTCTCTCTCTCTCTCGCCTCTCTCTCGCCTCTCTCTCTCTCGCCTCTCTCTCGCCTCTCTCTCTCTCTCCCCTCTCTCACTCTCATTCTCCACGCACCTTTGCTTAGCATATGCCTTCTCCAGTTGGTCACACCAAGAGAAGAAAGGGCCTCCTCAACTTGGTCCTTCCACAGCAGACACGGCTTCCCTCTTCGCCGTCGACCTCCAACTATCGCATCGTACACCTTTTTCGCGGGAGCTCCATCGTCCATACGTCAGACATGGCCAAGCCGGCGTACATGTCCATGTCCGGACCGCACAATAGGGTAGCCATAAATCTCGTTAACCATAACACTCGTTTGGGTACAGCTCTGAATGAGACAAAATGAGGCCTAATAATTAAGGTCCCCTCATCTCTTAACAGATTAGTTATAATTCAAAATACCGACAGGATAGCCTTGATCGACTATTTAGCAAACTGGGCTCCTCTGGGACCAATTGTAATGCCCGAAGAGAGTATAGCAAGCCCTGTGTAAATGCACCGAATAGAACGGAAAATAATGAGTCTCTTTGAACTAAATGAAGCTTAAACTAAAACAGCACAAATAACGAGTTCTTGGAACTAAATTGAGATTGAAGTAAGCCAACACAAAGCATTTTTTGGCCTCATGGGTCAACTGTGTACGACGGAAAATTGAGTACATCAATCGGTACACATTATTCAAACAATAACAAAGAATATTAGAAATTAATAAAAGATTATTGTTTCAAACTAGGTAAGAGCGGATCGGAAATGGACTATTGTGCACCTGAACCTAGATTTTGGATTCAAAAGTTCTCGAACAATGGCTTCTTTAATCATTTAGAAGTGAAGTAAGAAGATTTTTAGTCTGCATCGAACTCTGAAATCGTTGGCTAAACTAATTCGTAGACATGGCAGCGCGTAGGCAAAGCTCAACTTTGAGAGACAGGGAGATTATGCATACTCAGAAAACAACGAGGCAGCTACAACAACAGTTTGCTAGTGCTTGGAACTGACGAGTAGAAGTCATATTTACACATTCTGGGACAACCATCCGAAGAATAGGATAGAGAAATGCAAAAACCTCCTCGAAAATCCCTTAACCCTTTCGGGACAGAGTTTAATTTTGAAATCCAAAATACTCTTAGTAGAAATATTCTCATGCTATGAATGTTGGGGTTGGAAAATTATATTGGATGCTCACAAATTCTGAAATCTTCCTTTTATGCGGGAACACCGAAATCGAAAAAATATTTTGCGTGAGTCGTAAGATTTGAATAATTGTTTTGAGGGGCATTAAAAACTTGCTGGGACGTATTACCACAGTAGTCTCGAAAGGGTTAAGTGGATTGCGTGCTGGCTTCTCATACCGAGACCCTAGGTTCGAATCCTAGCTCGAGCTGGTGAAACACTCATCTACTTTTATCGCTATCCACATGAAGCAGATGAGAATTACAAGAATCAAACACAAAACCTCTAAATGTGAAAGAAAAATTACCAAAAACCGCTGTTCGGATTCGGCGTTAAACTGTAGGACCCTTCCTACCCCTTTTCCTACGAAAAAAACAGTGTTGCGTACACATTAAAACAAAAAGAAAACCGATGAAATATGAGATATAACTCTCCTCTCCTCCCCTATCCACCATGGGCATAGTTCAATGGTCTAAATGGACTGAGCGCTATGGAAGGCTTGTAGACTTCGTGGCCACCCTCACATCACATCATAAGTGGCTGACAGGAGGGAGTCGGAGCATCCTTCGAATAGCTAAATATTAAATTAATGGAACCGAAAGTCTGCTTCGGTCAGTTTCTCAGCAGAATTACAAATGGTTTTACAAATAAAACAAAAAGTAGAACCAAAAGGGATCTAGGATCCAGGAGATGGTTTTAAAAAAATCAACGTTAGTGGAAAACTCGATCTTAGTAGCCTGAAAGTTGTTGTTGCTATTATAAGCACAAGTAATATATAAAATATAAAAAATAAACGAACTTCAAAATACTCTGAACGCACTCTGTTTGCTTCATTAAATTATTGTAAATGCTGTCTGCACTCAAACAACATAAGCATATTTCAAAAAATAAAACAGAACACTGGACAGCATCCAACAATGTTCCACATGTGAACTCTTTGAGTTGCTGTAAGCGGTTTCTTGCATTGCGTCGCACAACATGTTCGTCGAATATTTTGATGGATGGCAACAGCAGCGATGGCAGCAACAACAGCAGCAGCTGGCAACACTGCGCGCCATCACACTGACACGCTCGCGCCACATGTCAACATCGTTTTCATCATCATCATCATTATTGTTATCATCAGTGTTGTCATCATTAGCATTATTGTCAGTAATTGTGAACGTTTTCATCGGCATCGTCATAAGCGTCATTATTATTATTGCTGCAATTATCATTAACCGCTTAGCCATCAATCGTTGTGCCAAGTGAGATGATTGCGAGCCCGAGCAACACAATTTGCTGTCATTGCAGTTGCATGTTGCCGACAAAGACGGCCAGTAATTCCGTTGGCCACGTGTAAGGGATGAACGACAGTGCCAGATGTCCCTTTATGACAACATTTCGACGATTCAACTGTTGTTGGTTGCCTGCGGAGAAGACACAGCAATTACAAACGTTTAGTTTCGTTCCCGGCTGCCGACTTCACATTGCACTGGAAATTGCATTGTTATGGGAACAACATGAATGCTTGGAGGAAGTGGGTGTTTAAGTTGATCTAAATGGGTTTATTACATTTACTATATTTACACTCTGCAACTACTAAACTAAATGACTAAATGTGATTTGATTAAAATCAGCTTCAAAATAAATTTTAAAGAAACTATTCAGAACTTCTCTATGTTGAGAGTTTTTATAAGAATCAATTACTTCACTTCACTTCCATTCATCTATACGAATTCGACTTGTCCCGTAAGGCATTACGGCAGTTAACAAGTTCATCGACACATTAAAATCCAATTAAGTAATTTGCGTGTGTGGCCCAGCAAACTTATTCAACTTTAATCAAAACTGAAAGCCATAACTGACGATAGATAATTAGTCAATTAGTTCGACGAGGCACACGTGCCCTCTGACCAAAGCAAAAAACAAATTGTTAATCGAGATCCGGCCAACCAATAATTACGGCTTGTCAGCAACGAAGCGCGCCGTTGACTTTAAACACCTTTAGAAAGCTTTTCAATGATTTACGCTCACGTGGACTGCGCATTCGCGATGCGCTACCATCAAGAATAGTGAACCCATCCACTGGTCGATTCATTTTCTGCAACCTCAGATTTCATGGTTATTTTTATACATTTTCATTTTTGTTTAATTAAATAAAAACGAGTATAAATGATTCTATTTACCCACTTATGCTGGTTGTATACTTAAGTAACAATTGCAGGTGTCAGTTATATGAAAAGGTAAAGACCTAAAATTTTTTAGTGGTACTTTGAAAGTCTATGTATGCTTTCTGATAAATGTTCATTAAAACAGTACAGCGTGATCAATAAATGACACTAATGCCTTGAACGTCATGTGGACCGACCAAGAATGTCGAGTTCAAAGCACATTAAACTTTTGTATCTGCTGAAAGAGAGAGCAGAGAGAGTTGGTAAAGGGAATTGAAAAAGTAAGTAAAGTGGCACCACTATTTTTAATGTTGGTTGTCAAATGCCGGTGACTCGATCGAGAACGGATGGTAATGAGATGAGAATTTTGAGTCGTGTGATTTTTATGATCTGAGTACGTGTTGTAAATGAATTTCAGTTTATTATTCAGCAGCTGACGATTAGTTCTTCAGGTAGAACCAATTAGCACCAGTATAAGACGGTTTGAAGGACATTAAGTTGACACATTGTAGAAGGCAATCGACGTTGAAATGTTTCGTAATAAGGCGTTGAAGTATGCAGAAATATTGTCATCAAGCAATAGCGGTTAATGGCTCAATGGTTTTCTATTTAAAATCGTTTCTTACTCAGTTCATCTGAATTCATTTAGAGTTTCTCCAAAGCTCTTGTCACATACCTGAAAAGAGAGAGAAATACAGTCATAAGTATGAGTCGATGAAGGATACAAATTAGAAAGAAATATAAGTCTACTTAGCCCTCTACTGCCCCAATTTGTTTTCAACTCGAAAAATTGTTCACCATGTAGTTTTAGAATCATATAGAAGGGAAAATTTTTAAAATAAAAAACTTTGCTTCTGTGTGGGCGTGAAACCTATATAAATGTTCGTGCCTTAAGGCCGTACTGGGCACATAAGCTAAAAAATTAAACTGATGAACAGATTCACATTTTATTGATTACACTACTCGATACGAAAAATGCTCCTAAAAATAAAAGTGTTTTCTAGACTAACTTTGAGCCGCAGAACACGAAACTGAAAATCCAAAATTTTTTTTAAAAATCGTTTTCCAAAAATCTTCGAAAAAACAGTTGTTTCCCTATTGTTTCAGTTATCAGCATATATCTCGTAAACGAATCATCCGACTAATACAAGCTGTCCGGCGGTCAGAAGATAATACCTTAGCCTTTCCAGTAATATATAGATTGCCCAAATCAGATGAGATTTGGGGAAGTTACTGACGGTGAAAGTTGTAAAAAAGTGAATTTGTCGACCATTTTCAAAATCATAAATTTTTGAATGATTTTTTTATGGATAAAATAAATTATCTGCTCTGGTTTTAAATTTATGATGAATTATATATTATTTGGGCAAATATTAAGCCTAACATCAATAGGATCGAAAGAAAAATGATAAAGTTATGAAGCAGTGAATGAATACCAACAAAACACTTGCCGACATTTATTACACCGTGCGACAAAAAATAAACACTTTTGCCGAGACCCATCCAAATGTTGATATAGACGTGAAACTAGAGGTCATTTATAATATCCTGACATAGTGAGTTTTTCATTTTCTGACCCAAAGTCCTTTTTAAAGGACTTTAAGATTTTAAGGACACACATATTTCAAATATTTTTTTTTTTATATTTGCGGTTGCGCAATGATGAAGATATGGGCATCAAATGAAAGAGGAAAATTGTCTCCTTTTAACTAAGTTTTCTATTTTGAACTTCCGAAGAATTTCCAGAACTTTAAATAGAATAAAATGAAGATGTATGAATCTAAAGACTGAGATCCAAAACATGTATGTTTTCCATACCTGACATATTTTGGTCCTGCAAGTTCAAAATAGAAAATTTTATTTTTTTTAGATGTTTCGTAAACGCTTCTTAAACAAATTTTTTGAATTTCAGCTTCGTATCCCGTGGCCCAAAGTTAGTTTAGAAAACATTTTTCTTTTTAGGTTCATTTTTCGTGTCGAGTAGTGTTATCAGCTGGCAATCCATAAATGATTTTGATTTCCTCAAAAATGAATATTAAAGCTATTAACACTAGAATGCCCAGCCAACTCAGCGATTCTGTTTTTTCATATTTTAATTTTTCATTTATTTTGGCTTTACAATTTAGAAAATTCACGGAAGAATTTGTTTCAGACAATAAAAAAACAAAAACTTCTATGTCGTAATTTCGACATTTTTGAACATTCTAGTTTCAAAAATTTTAAGTTTCTGAACCAAAAGTGAATAACATCATTCATCATTAGTTTTTGCAAAAGAAAATCATAAACAATTTTAAAGAGGTTCAAATTAAATTACTCGTACAAACGACATGCATTCGGCATTATTTGTTATTAATTAAAAATTGTGTATTTTTAACATTTAACGTCATTAAAACTTAAATATTCCAATTTTTAATGTTACATAGATAAATTGAAAATATATTTTTTTTTTTAATCCCAACCAAGCATTACATATGTTAATTTATAATACAACAACAAAAATGTACCACAAGATAACTGAAATTGAATAAATTTATGTGCAACTTTACGCTTTAATCAAATTATCAATGACAGCTTTAACGGATTACATGTAATAACAATTTACGACAAGTACAATAACGGTATTGCGCTTGCGGTCGCTACCGGCAGATACAGCAGCAACAACAATCAGACACACACACACACACACACACACATAGATTGACAGGGACTTGCGATAGCACACCAACTGCCCAATCATACATCATACTCAATTTTGAGTGTGTCAGGGGCAATAAAGTTTTTAAAACAAAACATAAACTGCAAGTACACAATGCACACAATGACAATAACAACAACACAAGCTGGCAATTGCAGGGGTCAATGCATGGGAAAGCGGAAGCATTGAGGAAAACATAAAAAAAAAGAAGGGAACGCAGCAAATTCTATGATTAAGTCAAATTTGCTGCGCGAATGGTGAAAAGCAAAGGCAACGGCAAAACGGAAATGAAATTTTATGGATGATTTTATGTTTCATTAAAAATATGCCAGTGAAATTGTGTAGACGCGGTATGTGGATTGTGGCACTGAAATGATGTCAAGGAGGGATTACTTATAGCTTGGAGTTTGACGGTGGCGGAATATTGTTTAAAAACTTTTTAATAATTTCTAAACATGGAGAAGGAAAAGAAATTCACAGTTTAGTAGTTGGGAGTTGAAGGTTCTGTGTTGCAATTAACTAATTGATTAGAGACTCACTCAAAACTCATTACAAGAAGAAGCAAATGGACTGTGGACTGATGCTCGAATTTTAAGAATTTTATGAGATGGATTATCAATTGATGGACTCATCATCCATCGACTTTTAGTGATAAACTAGGAAGCGTACATGACTCCATTGTGAGTCACATTGGGTCAAAACCTATTTTAGGAAAACCTAAAATGGACTTAAAATAGCTTGAACGGCTCTCAATGAATGACTATACACAGCACTTTATATGGCAACTGTTTTAATGGCTGTAATGAGACTGTAAGGATTGAATGAGGGACTTATATAATCTCATATAAATCATATAAATCTCTACTCAATAGATTTCATGTTTCTTAGGTTATTGGACAGCAGTCATTTGACCAATAAGAAATTAAAGTCTCATTTGACCAATAAGAAATGAAAGTCAACAACCTGAGTTCATAGTCTTCATAAATGCTTCCTCAGATTAATTTGAACAGAATCTGTACTATAAAATGGAGCAATGGAGCATCTGTGTACTAATTTGCACAACTGTTATCTATCACAAGGGCAACGATTTACTAAATCAACTAAACAGTTGCGGGTCATGATTCTTCAATAGTTTTCAGATTAGACCCAAAGGAAGACTAGTTTGCCATAGCAATCACCCCGGAAATCCATAATGTTTTTTTTTATGACTCTCTCTGGGATCATAGGGGCTCCGCTAAGTTTTTCTTAATGAAAAAAAAAAATTAAAAAATTTCAAAACACACGAAAAAATCTATATACTCGCGAATCTAGGAGCCAAATGTAGTAAAACTGCGTTTTTAGTTTTTCTCTCTGACGTCAGGATTTTTTTAAAGGACTTTGAAATTTCAAGGACATGTTTATTTCAAGTATTAAATTTTGTATATCCAAACGTAATAAAGTTTTAATAACCAAATTTAAGGATGTGGTAGTGTACATATTAGTCCTTAAGATATATTTTTTTCAAAAAAAACGATTGGAAATTTTCAAGGATATTCAAGGATAAAGTTTTTAAAGGACATTTTCAATACCTCTTTGTCCTTTTGCACCAAAACATTAAATATTCTAAGATTCTAAGGATTTTTCTCTTTCATTTGATACCCATATTGTTATTCTACAATGCGCTCAATTTTCAAAATAATTTTTTTAAATAAACATGTCCTTGAAATTTCAAAGTCCTTTAAAACAAAATCCTGACATCAGAGAGAAAAACTAAAAACGCAGTTTTACTACTTTTTTACTTTTTATTATTTTGCATCTACATTGTCAAATTTTCACCTCACGCTGTGGCAATAAAATTTAAAATTATCTCAAATGAAACTTTGTATTTTAAAACTCCCGCGGGTAAACAAAATTGAGAAACAGCGAGAGTCACTTTGGGCATCAACTTTAATGGCTTTTATGGCCCATAGTACACATTTGATGGCAAATCGCAAGTGAACGTCCGAGAAAATGGCCAGCAATGTTCGTGTGAAGTCGAAAAAGGTTGCACTTACTTAATTTCCTGTCAAGTGGCAACGCGCACACCCGGCGCCGGCGCCGCCCACTCGACGAGCTGCCGCAGTCAGCGGTGCGGCCATATTGTCGCCTGGCACTGGCTGCTTACACGCTTGACCCACTTTGACAACTCGCAGCTTGTACTTTAGTGTAAAAAAAAAAACCAATGCTTTACGAAGCGAGTGCAGACAGCGAGGAAGGAGAGGAATGAAAAATGCCGTGTTGGCTGTTGCTTTTATGTGTCCGGCGGAGCGCTTTGGTCCACGGGGAGCTTGCTGGCTGGTCATGGCTTGATTAGATGTTGTCACCGTTAATAGGCGGAAAATGTTTAAAATTTTACTGCTATGTTTTTATGATGGCCAGTGCGGCTAATTCAGTGCACTACACAATTAAGGTGCAACATTGCCGAAACATAATCAAAGTTGGAACAATTTATAGTAGTTGATTTAGAAAATTGTCAGAAAATTTATGTTGCATCAATAAATCGCAACTCATGAAGTCTTACTGTAATCACTCGCTCAGTAAAATAGCCATCAGTTACTTTAGCCACAAATCTTCACACACACACACATAGACTCTTCACACAGCCTCAAACTTTGTGTGCCATCTAATCCAACAAACTTATCAACTTAAGCCCGGACGTCAATGCTTTGACTGGCTTCAACGCTTATCCAGCGTCGCAGTGAAGCCTTGGCGGCGCCCACAAAATAGATAAGCCACAAGTGCAAACTTTTTGGCCCAATTATTGGCCGCCAGTGCTGCCACAGTGGTAATTATATAAATCCCAGACATAATTTGCCTGCCAACAATTTCATAAAACGCACAACAACTGAGCCAAATCGCATTAAAGTTGCCTCAAAAGATGGAATACAAGAACCAAAAAGGAAAACACTGTGCAACAGCATTTTTTTACGAGAAGAAATCAATACATTGTCTTAAAGTAAAGTTTAAATTTAGCGTTATAAATACAATTTAAAATTTTTCTGGACACACAAAATTTTGTAAGGGATCCGTTAGTGTCGAACACTATCTTGTAGATCAAAATCCATAGATGAATTTTACAAATTATTGAAAGAATACCTAAGAGAGCAAAGGTTGGTACTTGTTGAGGACATCAAAGGTCTTTTATACTTAAGAGGAGTTTTTAGGATGTTTCTCGATCTGGTGCCAAAGACTTGAAACTACTCCAAGGACCAAAAATAGATTTGATGCCTAGAACCATAGAGAACCTTATTAAGAGAATACCTAAGAGCGCCATGGTTGGTACCTGTTGAGGACATCCAAGGTCCTATACACTTAACAGGAGTAGTTTCCAAAATGTTCTTCTATCTGGTGTCAAAAACTTGAAACTACTCCAAGGACCAAAAATATATTTGATTCTTGCAACCATAGAGGACTCAGACGTTAGCAAAGTTGAAGCATTGTAGCAATGTAAAATTTTTAATTAAATTTTAAATGAGGAAGTAAAATTTTTGTAACGAATGTTTTAGTCTCGAACATTATGTTGTGCATAAAAGTTCATAGAATTCATAAATTTTACAAATTATTGCGAATTTTACGAATTATTATCTAAGGGAGCAATGGTTGGTACTTGTTGAGGACATCGAAGGTTCTCCACACTTAACATGAAGAGTTTCCAGGATGTTTCTCTATCTGGTGCCAAAAACTTCAAGCTATTCCAAGGACCAAAAATATATTTGATTCCTGGAACAATAGAGAATCTTATTGACGGAATACCTACGAGCGCAATGATTGGTACCTGTTGAGGAGATCCAAGGTTTTCCACACTTAACATGAAGAGTTTTCGGGAAGTGCCTCTATCAGGTGTCCAAAAACTGCAAAGTTTTCCAAGAACCATAAGCAAATTTTATTTCTGGAACCATGGAGGACTCAGGCGTTACCAAAGTTTTAACGTTGCAGCAATGTAGCCTTTTTAAATAAATTTTAAATCAGAATGTCAAATTTTTTTAAGGCATCCTTTAGTCCCGAACACTAAGTATGTTGTATATTAAAATCTATAGAGGAATCTTAGAAATTATTGAGTGAATACTTTATAGATCAATGGTTGGTACCTTTTGAGGACATCCAAGGTCCTCTACACTTAACATGAGGAATTTCCGCAATCATAGAGAACTCAGTCGTTAGCAAAGTTGCATGTTTTCATATGGCAACAAAATTGTGAAAGGGAACCATTCCTGAATATGGCCTTGGCGGGACCCAGAGAAATATTCGAGGCGAAAAAATGCAAAAAAATTATTGCTGCGATGTAAAGCAACTTCTAGAATTGCGGAAACTTAGTTTTTAAAAAAGAGTCTGGTAATCCATTATTAGACTGAATGTAGTCACTTGGGCCTGTAGGACTTTCCAGGTACACTCTGATCGAATAGTAGGACAGATCGCTCAACGTAGGCATTCTCTCTGTACAGATGTGAATTTCACGTTGGTGTTTTATCGACGGTGTCAGCCAGATTTGATTTTATTTTTTTGAGAATGGCCATTTCTCTTCTATTCAGTGAAGGGGTCAACGCTATCTTCTGGTACTTACTGTTTTTGTTAGATTTTTTTGACATGGTCAAACATTTATAATTTTCTTTGTGTGAAAAGAAGTTTTTTACATAGTGTAACTTTATACATTTAAGTCTGAACTAGGAGTAGGAGTAGGAGACGGTGTGACTTGAAAAAGTGTGGAACAAAACAACAACAAAAACACCACACAATGCAAAATATGATGAGTGAAAATGAGTAATGAAGCCAGTCAAGTTTAATTACCAAAAACTGCACACAAACGCTTGCATACCTTTGACAATCGTCAGCCGCGCCCACTGTGCGCACTTTGCTTTTGTCAAATGCTTAAATAAAATATTAAAAACGACCTAATTAGGGCAACACTAGGCCATACAAACAATGTGGGCCGACACAATGCAGAAGCGGCCCAAAGTGGGCGCATGTTTTGGGAAAACTTGAACGCAAGTTGGGCTGATCTGCGGCACAAAATCTAAATGACAATTTGGCAAAAGCCTTTGCTAATTATTACGACCGAATGTGGCAGCAAACGACCACAAGCGGCACACGAAATGGCCAACAAATGATGAAAACGGCTCATTTAATGTTGTCTTTTTATTTCGGTTGCCATTTCAACTCGGGGCCTATAAGCCATGTGACCGGCAGCACACCTCACGGCTCGTCGGGACATTCGCATTCGTATGTGTGTGTGTGTTTGGCGTGTGTATGTGTGTGGGTTGACATTAGACAAACTGTGTACGAGCTCCCTAGGTGATTCAATTTGCGGTTGGCCACAACGTGCAACATTTGGTCGCTTAGTCGCCTGAAGCGCTCGAAAAGCCCAACAATTCAGCCTTCAACACGGCAAACAATGACTTCGAGCACCTGAACGATTTGGCGTTGGGCTGAGAGTTTGCCCATTTCCGGCTTTTGTGAAACGGTTTGAGGTGTAGAAGGACACATGAAGGAAAAAATGGCGCGTTTGCTATACAAATTTTCGCGTTTACATTTCCACTTTTCAAAACTTGCGCGCTGCCCCGCCGCAGCTTCTTACTCAATGCACAATGCGCTCACATTCTGAATTTTCATTTTTTCATTCATTTTTCGCCGACATTGTGTCCAACTTTGCTCATGAAAAAGTTGTACTGATTGCGGTCTGCAGCGCCAGAAGGTCACCAGCGTTCTGGCATTTCTATTCATATAAAACTTGTTTGAATGTGTTTCTCGTTTTATTTTTCTGCTCATTTGCTTTGTTGCTTTTGGTTGGCTTTTTGTGGTTTGACAATTTTCCTCTGGTGGCACAACTCGTCCTAATTAAAATTAAGCATGTCATAATGTTGGCTGTCCTCCACAACCACCGCCCGGGGCTTTTTGTTTGATGGACATTTGGTATTTGCAGTCAAATCGCACAAGTCAAACCAGCAAACTGGCTGAGCGAGATGAAATAAAAATGTTTGAAAGTTTAAGTTCCAATGGGATTTTCAAGTCACTCGAATTTTTAATTAATTTAAGTGCCATCATTGCGGCAAATGAGGTGCTTGGATTGGCTGAAAATTGTTCTAAAATTAGGAGAGAGAATTTTTAAATGACACATTGAAGCTTTTAGAAGGCTTCAGCGTTATATGGAATTCATTATTTGATTGTAATTCCGGTATCTAGATGGCAACCACTATCTGGATAAATCCTTCCCTGATGCTTGTTTTGTAGTCACAGAGAACGTCGAATAAAGTTTCCTGGCTTGGTTTCACAATCTGGCGGCATTTGTTGAAACTTTGAAACTTCTGAATTATATCACTGATACCTAAGCAATCAGTAAAATATCTGGGATCAAGAGAATATAAATATCTTCTGCGTTTAGTTTGAAAAAATTCTAGAGATTTTTCCATCTGGGATTAAAAACGTAGACTGGCACCGATTGTTCGGTGGCAATTAGGTGACTCTTATGGGATATTCAAAGATTAACCATTCAAAAAAATTATCAAATATGCAAAAAGTTCTATATAAAAGAGTAAATTGTATTTATTTAAAAAAATTAAAAAAATTATAGTAATTAAAAAATTATTAAAATTCAAAATAGTAGGTAATTGTTTTCAAGACGAATTTTTAAAAACTGTTGCAAATTGCGTCTTAAAAATGTCTTCAAAAAAGTAAAAACATATTCAAAAAAAAATAGTATTTATTTTAAAATATTTAAAAAAAAAATAGTATTAAAAAAATTTCAAAAATTAAAAATAGTAGGAAATAATTGTTTTCAAGACGAATTTTTAAAAACTGTTTCAAATTGCGTCTTAAAAATTTCTTCAAAAAAGTCAAAAAATAATCAAAACCTTATATATTAAAAAGTAAATATTGTCACACATTAAAAACAAAATAATATAAATAATAAATGTTTTTCAACACGAATTTTTAAAACTGTTTCAAATTGCAACCTAAAAATGTATTTAAAAAGTCATCAAATATTACAAAACTTGGGTAATAAATTGTAAAAAATTTTCATTTTCATCAAATATTACAAAACTTGGATAATAAAATGTAAATATTTTCAAAATTAAAAAAAACAATAGTATGTAGCAATTTTTTCAACACGAATTTTTAAAAGCTATTTCAAATTGCACCTTAAAAATGTATTAAATCATCAAATTACCGAAAATTATACGATAAACTGTAAATATTTAAAAAAAATTTAAAAATTAAAATAAATAATTTTTTCAAAAGTATTTTTCAAAACTGTTTCAAATTGGGCATTTAAATGTTTTTAACAAAGTCATCAAATATTCCAAAAATTGGATTTAAAACTCAAATATTTTCAAAAGTTTTAAATATAATAATAATAAATTTTTTTCAGCATTAATATTGAAAAACTGCTTCAAATTGCACCTTAAAAATTTATTAAAAAGTCATCAAATTACCGAAAAATTATATGATAAAATGTAAATATTTTCAAAACTTAAAAAAATAAAAATATGTAAATAATTTTTTCAAAAGTATTTTGGAAAACTGTTTCAAATTGGGCATTTAAATGGTTTTAACAAAGTCATCAAATATTCCAAAAATTGGATTTAAAACGTAAATATTTTCAAAAATTTAAAATATAATACTACATTTTTTCAACATGAATATTTAAAAACTTTGAAATTGCGCTTTAAAATCGTGTTTAAAAAGTGATAAAATATTCAAAAAGTATATTAAAATGCAAAAAATTTAAAATGTGATGTAATTTAAAAGATATTAAATAAATTAATATGCAAATATTTTCAAAAATTCCCAAAACTAAATTTAATGAAATTACCCAAATTTAGGAGACTACAAAAATTGAAGGTTAAGACACACAGTGATGTTTTGGTTTTTCATTAGTCTAATGGAGTTTTACAGCAACAGAAAACATCAAAATGCTACCCAAGTAAACGGCTACACTTAAAAAATTCCCTCATTATATATAAAAACTAGAAACACAAACCAATGTGAACAACTTGCAGCAGGCACAACTCTCAATTGCCTTTAAAATTAAAATGAAATTGAAATCTGAAAAACTTTACGCCTGTCAAATCACGCACCGTGAAAAATTGGAGCATTCATCAAATGCGGAAATGTGTCACAACGCAAACGAGCGACTTCCACCACTAACTTTGGCGATTGTGCGCGCACAAAAACAATGCCACGACTACGCTGACAACGGTAAAAGTGCCCAACACAGTCGACAGCGGAAGGAAAATTATGTCACTGCGCGCCGCTTGCAGCCTGCAACGGTCGCCAATGCGCCGCAATTCCAGTTGTCACCAATAAACCGCGATTGGCTGTGGGCATGAGCACGAAAATTGCCGACAATCGACAAAGTGTTGGCGTTCTCACACTTCTTCAGCCAGCCAGACTGTCGGCAGCAGATTAGCAGGTGCACCCACCCACTCAACCAACCAAACTCTCAGCCCATTTGTGAGCACTGTGCAAGTGCAATTCGACTTGTTGACATTTTTGTTGTTATTGTTTTTGTTAGTTTTGCGGTTAGCCGCATACAGTGTGCGGTCTCGAAACTAATTTATTCCAATTTGATTGAGCACTGCATTCTCCCCCATTTCCCTTCTCGAACACTGCACAGAAGATGTTTGGCCGCGTGAATGGATGCCGGCAACAGGAAGTGGCGCTTTGGCAATCTGGCGTCGAAGGGGGTGAGTGTGGTAAATGTCGCTGCATGCGCACACAGTCAGCTACTTAATTTGTCTCTTTGTTGTTGCCACCCAACCAGCCATCGTCGATCTAATTGATTAAATGGAAAATGCAAATGGCGGCACTGGAGCGGCGGCAGCTGCTGCAACGTAGCGAGCCGCGGTAGGTGGTTCCAGTGATTACAGACAGGCGGAACTATGCGCCGCTGTGCGCCAATTTAATTGAGTTTACCCAATTTTGGGCAAATGTGCGCAATGCTCACATGTGAGAGTGACGGCCGTTAGGTGAAATTAAAGGAAAAATTGTCTTAAATGAGTGGCTGTCAAAGGACGGACGCTCAATCAAAAGATTGAGTTGATTGAAATTTTACAAAAGTTTTGAATTTTACTCAAGCTTTTTAAAAAGCGTTAGCTGATTTATAAATATAGGAAATACAATTTAGGGGACACGACCGGACGCTGTTTGCCCACGAATCCGGACGAACACCGTCCGGTAGACTCCGGAAACTATTAAAAAAAATATTTTAAAGAATGATTCAGCAAAATGTTTCGAGAATCTCTGTCAGAACAATGTTTGCTATATATTTACACACAACTACATACAACTATGTGGATGCCTGAGCCGACTATGGTTCAAAGAATCATATTTTTTTTAGGTTCTTGGAACAATTTGAAGTTTTAAAAATATTGACGCCATAAAAAATAAACAGAATTTATGTTCAATTTATCCAAAGTTCAAACGACATAAAATGCAGCAGTTGCACAACTTGAAAACGAACTTCCATATTCAACAAATTATTCTGTAAGTGACAAAGTCGAAAAGTCAATAAATCATTGACAGCAGAGTTCAAATACATTCGCTTCGGTGGTCGCACCATCAAAGCATTGTGACCGCCATTAGAAGCATGTGTGACATTTACACATTTGCGTCACTGTTCGTGTTGCAACCAGTGTGCTTAATGGATCGCCGACTGGCCTAATGGACAAAAAGACAAAACAAAACAATCACACTCACACTTTGGCACAGCGGCTGGTGGTGTTGCCACATTGTTTGTTCAACTACAGACTGGATAAAATCTCATAGATTTACAACGTCCGA
This sequence comes from Melieria crassipennis, assembly GCA_963668005.1. Classification (NCBI taxonomy): domain Eukaryota; kingdom Metazoa; phylum Arthropoda; class Insecta; order Diptera; family Ulidiidae; genus Melieria; species Melieria crassipennis. Next base: position 90,683,689 of record OY764961.1, on the reverse strand, counting down.
ACCACTTTTTCCTACATGTCACATTCATACATTTTTTAATTTTTTTTATTTTTTAATATATGATTTTTATATCCATATTTCACTCAAACATTCAGTGTCAGCTAGAAACATAAATTTTCATCTGTATGCGCAGCAATATTTCAGTACCAAATCTTCCGCATTTGCTTCAATTAATATTATCCGCCTTGCGCGCCATTTTCAAGCTGTCACAAGTGCCAAATGCATCGTCAGAGTAACTGACATGTCTGTCAGCGACGGCCCTGTTGTCAACATTAGCTGCGCGCAATTGCCACTGTCACTGGTGTCAGCAGTGCTGCTGGCACTCTATCGCCGCACCGCCACAGCGACTTATCGCCCATCAGCGCCTCAACGCCTCACGCGACGCTCAACTCACTCACCCAACGCTGACAGTCGAACGTCAAAGGCGGCCGTTGGCAGCGCGCGTAAAAGTTTGCCGCGGTCACACGTTGTGTGGCATAAATTACGCCATAAAGCACTAAACCGCTGTCGCACGCAGCGCATCGACAAATGGTCAACAATGCCTGTCAATTGTCGCCTTTGCGTTGTTGTTGTATAAACAAATTAAGTGCGTTAAATTGCATAAATTTATTGCGTTTGCAACAATTACTGCATGTTTATAACAACAACAACAACGACAGCAAAACTTCACTTGAACTGCACGTCGCACGTTCTATGTCCCCACGGGCCATTAATTCTAATTCTGGCTGCAGGGCCGAGCGGTCAATCGACGGCCGCAGCAAATAGCAATGCGGACATTTCGTCGACTGCAACAACGGTCGCCGCTTCCTTTGCATGCAACAGTTGCACTTCAGTTCAGTTCAATGGGGTTGTTGTTGTGCTGTCGATGTTTATGCCGCTTCTAGCTGTGCGATTTGGTTTTTTTTATGTCGTAAACTGAGGTGCTTGACTTGGAGTCTTTGAAGCTTAAAAGCGGCGTGGACAGTATGAAAAATTATATAAAATAAAAAAATAAAATAAATATAATAAATAAAATAAATAAAATAAATAAAATAAATAAAATAAATAAAATAAATAAAATAAATAAAATAAATAAAATAAATAAAATAAATAAAATCAATAAAATAAATAAAATTAAATAAAATAGGTAAAATAAAATAAAATAAAATCAAATAAAATAAAATAAAATAAAATAAAATAAAATAAAATAAAATACAATAAAATACAATAAAATAAATAAAATAAAATAAAATAAAATAAACCAAAATTAAATAAAATAAAATATAATATAATAAAATAAAATACAATAAAAAATAAAATAAATTAAAACAAAATCAAATCAAATCAAATCAATAAAATGAAATATAATAAAATAAAATAAAATCAAATTAAATTAAATAAAATTAAATAAAATAAAATCAAATAAAATCAAATGAAATTAAATGAAATGAAAAAAATTAAATTAAATTAAATAAAACAAAACAAAACAAATAAAATAAAATAAAATGAAATAAAATTAAATTAAATTAAATTTAAAAAATACAATAAAATAAAATAAAATAAAATAAAATGAAATGAAAGGAAATTAAATTAAATTAAATGAAATAAAATAAAACAAAAAAATAAAAAAATAATAAATAAAATAAAATAAAATAAATAAAATGTCGATTATTTGTATATAAGTATGACTTTCAACTATCATTAAAACGTTTAACTTAATCCTTAATCTGAAAGGACATTTCGTTGTTCTGGGTGGAGGGAAGTCTGTCAAAACGAACCACAACGCTGTTACTTCCAAAGCTTCCGCCCTCTTTAATCTTCAGATCATTTAACGTTCCATCACCAGAACGATTTTGTTGAAACTCTATGTTTGCTGCAAGATTTATGTTTTCATTCTTAATTCAAGTGATTTAAACTTTTCCAATTTCAGCTCAACTTTTAATCACATACAAATATTTAATACTTAATTTAATTTATATGCATTGACTTGGAATTATTGAATTTCATTTCAAGTCCACTGCCTTTTCTCAAACGGTTCTGGTCAAATTCACATTTGTTTGATTTTAATTCCAACTAGACACTTTTTATCTGAATATGTAAATTTTCTTTGAATTTATTCCAATCCAACACCAGAATTAAACGAATAGATAAACGAATTCAATAAATGAATTTCGTATTTGAAATTCACTTTCGAAACTGTTTATGTATAATTTTCGTATAAATTGTTTATTTGTGGGTTCGTATCGGACGGCTGCCTTTGGGTGATGAGTGTCTGAATGGCGGAGTTTTTATTCAATTTTCTGCTTAAAAGCAGCCAACTTGTTGTTGTTATTGCTGACTGTTGCATTGCCGACTTGTGAGATATACTCAATGTTCGTCTTAACCAAAATATGTGCAGATGTATGTGTGCAGGGATGTTTGTACGAATGAGTTGGTGTGTTAAAAGCGGTTTAGCACCATCAATATTTCGTTGCACGTTCGATTTATTTATGCCTCGGTTTCAATTTTTTTGTATTAAAAAAAAATTGTTCTTGTCAGTTTTATTGTTCTTTATTATTGCACTCACGTCGCGACTGTAAGCAATTTCTTAAAACAATATACATAAATCTTACTAATTTATTTCAAAGTTGAGCTTTACGGCTGGTTTTGAATACAGCAGTAAATGGCAAAAGTTGTTGGAAATAATTGAATTGACGTCAAAAAACAAGCACAAAAAATAAATGGCCTCAGAGTTTTAATATTATAGGAAAAGTACCTGACACATTGGCGGTATTCACGATGGCAAAATATAAATTTACTTTCATGTAAGTAGACAAGAGTGGTTGCTTCAAAAAAAGAAACAAAAAAAGAGACAAATGTAATATTTAGGCCAATTGACGCCTTATGTGGTACAAGAAGGTTTTAAAGGTTGGGGTGGCAACACTAAATTGGCCATCTCAAAGTCCAGATGCAAACCCAATCGAAAATTGTTGGTCCTTAATGAAGCCAAAGCTTAGAGGAAAACGAATATCAGCTCATTTTGGCATTAAAACGGATTTCGAGAGGGGTTTCTTTGGAGTACACTCAAAAATAAGCCAAAATTGTAACAAAAGATGCCAAGCTATTACTGACAACAACGGAGACTGGACAAAGTTTTGATAAAAAATGCGAAAAAGATATTTGCACAGCCTTTCAGAAAATATATATAATTCATTACTATACCTTCTTTTGTACCTTCACATTACCCGAACTTACTCTACTATTGAGAACTCTTCCGTGCAATTCCTAAACAAAAATGCAGACCTGATTTTTAGCTGCGATCTAATTGACTTTTAATAGTGATATCGAATCTCTAAAGAAACTCATTCACTGCCCGAAATAACTTACAGCATGCCATTGCGCACATTTTGTGAATACCGCAATTGCTTTGGTACGAATATCCCAAATACTGAAGACGCTGGTTGCCATCTGCGTAAATATCAAACGTTCAAATGTTCAGTAACGGCAATTACGATAACATTATCAGTGACATTCGGCCCGCAGGTGGATGGACGTCGAACAGTTCACATAATACGAGTTCATCGTCGTTGCGTGAGGGTCGCAGCGGGCACAAGCGTGCGGCAGGTAACGGCATAAACGGTCAGCACAACATTTTACGGGTCAGCGCGCAACCCAACTGTCAGCATATAAATGCGAATATTTGGCACCCTTTACGAGCGAAAACGTTTTTGCCAGCCGCCAAGCGTGCAACGCAGCACTGACGGCCGCAATAATAACAATAAATTGAGTGCTTAGAGTTACACACTGCCGCTCTATGCATGAGCGCAGCATTTTGTGGTATTTGGCACACACACACACACAGACAGGGAACGAACGCCCAAACCATGAATTATGCATGGCAAATTGCACCAAAGTGTAATGAGGTGACATATGCGCCGACGAAGTGACTACAACGGGGCCGGACATGTTTTTCGCTAACAGTCGCAGTCGTCGGCAGCTTGATGGGCAGATAGTGTTGGCCGCGTTTCGGGTGCGAAGGGCCAATCGCTGACGACTTCATTTGTGTGCGTGGCGGACACACCAAAACAGTTGGCGCGCCAGTTTGCGCTGGTAGCTTGAAGCGCGCCGCCAACACTTAATCAGCCATTGAGCAAACTCCAAGTCACGCTTAATTAATTAATTCGAAAATAAGTGAGCAAACTTTTAATTTGCAGCGCAACGTTGCTAATTGAAAGCAGCATACACCAAAATTGCAGGGTGAGGCAAACTTGATGCGAAAGTTGGAAGTTCAACGGAGGAATTATGTTTGTTATAATATTTCGACTGGAATGGAATGTTACATTTTTTAATGACTGATTATTGAAAATAGTCGAGTAGTTTAGTTCACTTTAAAAAATCAGTTGACTTTATGGTCTTGAGAGTGGGCCTTCAAAAGTGCAATGACGAAAAGCTGCGAAAACTAGTGGAGCAAAATTGCACAGTGCGTGTTGAGGAATTAAGTGAACAACACCAATCAATCCATTCAAAAGTTTAGTAGTGCTTAGAAGCTATTGGGGAAAGTGTCAAAACTCAACCAGAACGTTGAGCAAGAACTTTCAACACTTTATAAAAAACTGCTTTTGTAGTCTGCGTAAGACGCAAAAGAAAACGTTTGATGAAAAGTCGATTCCGCATAAAATCATTTAACGCAAAAGAGTCGATTGAGAGACAGAGACCAGGGGGTCTACTCTGTAATGCGATGCGAAAGCGAAAGCGATGCGAAAGTGCTGAAAAAAAGGAAAACAATCGAATTTTTTGAAATTTAAAATCGAAATACGCAGTGCCACAAATGCGAAAGGGGAAAATCTAAATGCGAAAGTAGAAAATTTCAATGCGATTGTCGGATTTCAGAGTACTAAGTGTGCGAATGCGATACATTTTATGTTCGCATCGCATTACGGAGTAACCCCCCAGATCCCATTTGCAAAAACAGGTTGTTAGGTTTTTCTTTTGGTCGGCTGTGGAGAGAATCTGTAGACGTCAAAGCAAAAAAAAATTTTAAATGAGCACCAAATTTCAGACAAATATTATCTTTAAGTTGCTTTCATATAAATATTTCCACATCTTCGGTATAGTTTCGAATATCGGTCGATTTGTATGAAAAAATTTAATTTATTTAAATTTTAAAAAATTTGAAAAAAAATTGAAAAAAATTTGAAAACTTTTATTGATTTGGTAATTTTCGTAAGGATTTTAATACAAAAATTTAGGCGGCATATAAGCTTTATCCGCCAACGGATAGAATCATCCATTACGAAATATGAAATGAAAGCAGAATGTTCGAGTAGGAACTGTATTGGCCACAGTTAACACGATCGAACAAACTTTACAGGGGAAAAACGCCTGCTTTAGCTAACAAAAGAGGGTCCATCACAACAAAGCATGATCCCGTATCGCACGAGAGACTAACGAAAATGTACAGCTGTTTGAAACGAAAATTTACAGCTGTTTGAAACGAAAATTATATTCTTACGCTTTTGATTTGACGCCATCAGAGTACCAACTTTTTAGAAGTCTGCGGCTTGGTTCTGCTCTATTTGTAGCAGAGGTAAAGAAGTCCATTGTTACCAGTGTTTCAGTCAGAAACCCAACCAACTCAACACAATTCCAAATTTACAGCTTTAAGCTTGATCAATTAAAATTGGGTTTACTTATAAGTAATATTTATAAATATCGCTATAAAAAAAATACATTTGCATATCATCTTACTGAGCTTTTTAAAGTGTTTCCAAAACTATGTTGACGTACCTGAAATAAAGAAAAAAGATTTCATAAGTACGAGGTAAGAAAATTATTTAAAAAGGAATTAAGTATAAGTTGGCAACTCCTCGTTCTTTCAGACCGATAACACTGCACAACACAAAAAAAAATAACAAGGTTCTGACATCGGATTCTGGTAGAGGGGACCAAAAAAAAATATACGTGTATCGGCGTTTTGAAAGTTTACGTCTGAATTTTTTTTTAGGGGGGGTCAAAGTTTTCCTCTTTTTGCTCATTCTCATGGTGAATCGGCATATGAAAACTATGTAACCTTACATTTTAGGTATATGATGTGTTCAGCAGTTTGATGTAAAATACTACGAAGAGAATTTTTGTGGAGCATTTTAACCCTGTAGCTACTATTTTTATGGGTCAATTTGACCCTTTTTTTCTAAAATGCCAAAAATGTCCTGTAAAACAGGACTTTTTAAGGACAAAATGTACCACGAAAATATTCACCATAAAATTCTACTATAGGTCTCTGAATACATCAAATCTCAGAAATTAACTTCAACGCCAGAAACAAGCCAAAATTGAAAATGAGTTTAAGTGTTTATTTCGTACTTATTCAAAATTTCATTTTTGAGGGTTAGTGTGTATGGGAAAAATGTTGAAAGCAAATATATCTTTTAGGTCTTTTCAGATTTCGCTTTATTCTGGCGTGGAAGTTAATTTCTGAGATTTGATGTATTCAGGGACCTATAGTAGAATTTTATGACGAATATTTTCGTGGTACATTTTGTCCTTAAAAAGTCCTGTTTTACAGGCCATTTTTGGCATTTTAGAAAAAAGGGTCAAATTGACCCATAAAAATAGTAGCTACAGGGTTAAAATGCTCCACAAAAATTCTCTTCGTAGTATTTTACATCAAACTGCTGAACACATCATATACCTAAAATGTGAGGTTAGATGGTTTTCGTATGCCGATTCACCATGAGAATGAGCAAAAAGGGGAAAACTTTGACCCCCCCTAAAAAAAAATTCAGACGTAAACTTTCAAAACGCCGATACACGTATATTTTTTTTTGGTCCCCTCTACCAGAATCCGATGTCAGAACCTTGTTATTTTGAAAAAAATTTGATTTTGTTGTGCAGTGTAATAGATTTGAAAATTAACATAGTACGACATATGGACTCAGCAATACCAAATAAGATATGAAAAAATTCAATTCCATTGCCACAGTTTTATGATTAAAAACAGCAATTGATGATGTCATTCATTAAGATGTCATTCATTAAGAAAAACAACATCACTTAAAATCATTCACCCATCACCGAAACGCATGAATAACTAAATTTCCGATGCCTTGAAGTTTATTCAAAATCTATCGATTTTTAAGGTATGAAATAGAAAAAACTCGGCAGTTGTTGAATCACATAAACGATGCGACCAATTGGCTGATACATTTTACTTTTTGATCATTTCAAGAAATGAGTGGCATTCCTACTAACTAAGTATACTACTGTGTACAAAGAATACCCGGAATTTGATTTCTTCGATTATCGTGGTGATGTGCATTATGAGTTCCTTCCGCCGGGCCAAACTGTCAACAAGGAATATTACTTGAGCGTTATGCATCGTTTGCGTGAAGCTATTCGCAAAAAGAGGCTGGATTTATGGAGAGACAACTCTTGGTTTTTGCATCACGATAATGCACCATCTCACACGGCATTGGTTCTTCGTGAGCATTTCGCCAACTCATATCGTTCCACAGCCACCGTATTCGCCTGATTTAGCTTCTTGTGACTTCTGGCTATTCTCCAAACTCAAAAGACCACTTCGAGGACACCGTTTTGAATCGATTGAAGAGATTCAACGTGAATCGCCGCGCGCATTGAAGGCCATACCGGAAGGTGACTATTTGGTGGGGGGGGGGGGGGGGGGGACTACTTTGAAGGCGATGAAATTGATTTGGAAGAATAAATAAAGATTTTTTGAATTATAAACAAATTCCGGGTATTCTTTGTACACAGTAGTACTTCAGATTCTCTTTTTTCTAAATGGGAGAATGGATTAGGAAGAAATAGAAGATTATAGAACAAGCTGTTTACTAAATTTACAGGCACGCAGACATTGCTGTCCATTGTACCACAGCTTTAGCTTCCCCCCTTAACTAGCAAAGTACCCTGAATCGCAGCTACTTGGAGTAGCTGCTCCAAAAAGTCTGGATCTCATTTAGCCGGTCCGCCACTTTTATGAAGCGAAGGATATCCGACAACTAGAGTTCCAGTAACTCATCCTCCATTAAAATCATCTTGCCAAAACACTTATTTTAATATTATGGAACTTATATTAGAAGCTTGTGGTACCAACAAGCAGCGGATGATCTCTTTCTAGGCTCACCTTTGCCATAGAAACTGGTCCCTTAATAAACCAACTGGATGTGATCCCTCGTATCCCAAAGCAATAGCAGGACTATCGGTGCGACCATCGAACACCTGCAACCTCGGGAATGAATGATAATGATAGGTGTGAATCATTACCATCCATTCCCGAGGACTTCGCCGAGAACACATACAAAAATGGCTAAGAAAAGGGGTAGAACAAAATTTTGCGCACCAAAGTACCAAGTGTTCTTTACTCCAGACAGAGATGTATCCAGAACATTGCACATGCTAAAAGGACTTCCGCATTCTCACTACCTAACTGGTAGTTGCTCACGTGGGTATCGTCTCCTTCTTCTCTGAAGGAAATGCAATCAAGAATCAGAAACTTCTAAGCATGTCCTGTGTGATTGTCCTGCACTCATCAGAAAAAGATGTTTTCAGTTAGAGGCAACTTCAGATCAGGAAAAGATCTGGAATTTAGTATCCCAAAGAAAGCTAAAACTGATAGAAAGCCTCTACAAAGGCTTGCACAAAAGATCATCAAGTAATAATAATAATCAGTAATAATAATAATCGTTGGCGTCTGTTAGAAAAACTATCTGACGTTGATGTAATTGTTGCTTCTTTAAGAAGTCGAAGAAACCTTCTGCTTCATCTTCGATCCTCACTCGAAACATTTGATCATTCGAGCAAAGATCACTTTTGAACATGGCTGAACCGTCAAGGGCAGCTTAAACTACGATTACAGTCGATAGCCGGATCCAACATGTCTGCAAGATACGATAGGCAGATTGTAATAACTAGGATGGTTCTATCTCACTCAGAATGAATCGTCTGTAAAACTGCAAAGTTACATACAGAAGATCCCTGCTGAGTTTAGATTTTCTGTAGTTGAATTCACCAAAACAAAATCAGTGGTTATATGACTATGAAAGTGTAACTTAAATCTTCTGTTCAACACTAGGAAGACCGGTAATTTTGACGATTTTTGATTTTAAATATCTGTACTTTCCTTAGTATTTCTGTCAACTTTTGCTTTGATGACTTTTTTTTTTAATCGGGTTCTACAATTAACACTTCGTTCAATAATTTGTGTGACTAACTAATTAAAACACATTTTTTTGCCAAAATTCGTTTTTATTCATCAACATAGTTGCCATCGAGGGCGATACACCGATTATAGCGATCTTCCAACTTTTCAGTACCATTTTTTTGTTTTGCTCCGAAGCATCGACACGTTCTGGTTTTGGTCGATTGTGAGCTCGCGCGGCACCCACTTTGTACATAGCTTTCGCATACCCAAATATTCATGAACGATATGTCCCACACGTTCCTTTGATATCTTTAGAGTGTCAGCTATACAAATCAACCTCAATTTACGATCTTCCAAAATCATTTTGTGGATTTTTTTGATGTTTTCGTCCGTAACAGCCTCTTTTGGACGTCCACTGCGTTCATCGTCTTCGGTGCTCATACGGCCTGTACGGAATTTAGCAAACCACTTACGAATGGTTCTTTTTGATGGAGCAGAGTCCGAATAATGTTTTTCAAGCCATTCCTGGCATTGAACAGTATTTTTTTTCATTAAAAAACAATGATAAATCAGCACACGGAATTGCTTTGAATTCATTTTTTTTGAAAACTCAAAAGTAGTGTCACTTAAAGCACTGTAACTTGTAAACTAATGGTCGGATTGACAAATAATTTTGACAGTAAGCCTAAAAAGGTTCACAATTTCGAAAAAAAATATTGATTTAGTATTAGTGCCGCCATCTATGTGTCAGTCACACACATTATTGAAAGAAGTGTTAGTTCTACAATTAGCATTAGCCAAATCCGACGTGTACTATTCGAGATATTAGCGGATATAATATGTAGTCTCTGTAGGTATGGAAAACTTTCGATCTTTCTAGTGTTAAAAAGAAGTTTAGAATTAAAACCCCTCCGATGTACAATTTGAATCGAACAGCATTTTGTGAACTACTTTGAGTAGATCTCTTGCATAGGAAGGTAGGAGTTGCTGCTTCAAGGCAAACCCACTTAGGCCATGAGGGCCCATTGTGATGACACAACAGTCGAGCTTAAGACTGCTCACTCATTAAACTAGCTTGAGTTTGTCACGAAGCCTAGTAGACTGCGAATAGCTATACCGGCTAGATCGTCTAGATTGTCCAAGAAGTGCCCCAAGTGACTCTTTCTTCCTTGAGATAATGGAGGACAACTACATAGAAGGTGAAACGCTTTAAGTGTTGCCCAGGTTCGGCCTAGTGTGACCCAGGTGACTCTTCCTTCTTCTAGAAAATGCATGACAAGTACCTAGAAAGTGAAGTGCATTACTTGTTGCATAAGTCAAAGTCATTCGTAAGTCATATGCATTTTTGGACAAAATCTTTAAAAAGGAATGTTTTTAAAGACCAGGAAGACGGAGAAACCATTATCTCATTTCTATAAAATATTGTCAACGAATACTTATCTGATTCTCAAATAAATGACCATATTTACTAACGTCAGATGTAACGTGTGCCAGTCAATCTGTCAATCGATTTAAATGTCTATCAAAAAGTCATTCGTATTCAGCTTTAACCTTACAACAATGAATCTTACAATCTTAACGCCGGTCTCGATAGCCCAGCAGGTAGCGCGCTGGCTTCTCATACCGAGCGCCCCAGGTTCGATTCCTGGCTCGGGCTGGAAAAAACACTCATCTATCGGGTGTTTTTTTTAGAGGTATAGAACTTCGAATTGAAATAAAACACAAGAAAATCGGGCAATTTCGGGCATGTGGCCGCCGCGGCTGGCTCGAATAAAGCCAATTCTACAGGTCCAATTTTCAACCACTTTTTCGAGCATTTGGGGCCGTATGTCGGCAATAACGCCACGAATGTTGGCTTCCAAGTCCCCTAACGTTTCTGGTTTGTTGGCGTAGACGAGCGACTTCACATATCCCCAAAGAAAATAATCCAATGGTGTCAAATCACACGATCTTGGTGGCCAATTGACAGGTCCATTCCGCGAAATTATGCGCTCATCGAATGTTTCCTTCAATAAATCGATTGTGACGTGCGCTGTGTGGCATGTAGCGCCGTCTTGTTGGAACCACAACTCATCCACATTCATGCCATCCAATTCGGGAACAAAATAGACGGTTATCATGGCTCTATACCGGTCTCCATTAACGGTAACTGACTCCTCTTCTGACTGGGTCCTCTTCAACATTTTGCTCTACAGCGGCAATTGTTTCTTCGGTGCGCACTGTTCGACGTCTCTGCGGATGCGTATTATCACATAGAGTAAACGTAGTGCGAAAACGACCCATGGTTAACCGAATTAATTGCTCTGATGGACGATTATGTCGACCATAAAATGGACGGAGCTTGCGGTAAACTTCGCGAACTGAACCATTATTTTCGAAATAAATTTGCACGATTTGCAAGCGTTGTTCTTTTGTCAACCTGTTCATGATGAAATGGCAAACCAAACTGAACATAAATGACATTAGAGTTGCCAGATTTGACCACAAAATGCCAGTTTTATCTCTATTCGAAAAACAAACCTCTAAAAAAAACTATACCCTATACTTCTATCGCTATCCACATGAAGCAGATGAGAATTACAAGAATCGCACAAGTGCGCTCTTGGCAGGCAATGGAAAAACCTCCAAGTGTGAACGAAAAACTGCCAATCGCTGTTCGGATTCGGCGTTAAACTGTAGGTCCCCTGCCCTCCCTTTCCCCTTCCGCTTGAAATGTGTGCTGTAACATATGTTGGAAAAAACAGTGTTGCATACACATTTAAAAACGGGTGAAATATATGTGGTATCACAATGGGCCTTTCGGGTCTCCGAGTGTGTCTCTTATAGAGGCAGCCACCATAACAATGAAGACAACTGTGTGATTTTCAAGTTCAAAGTTCCTCCCCGCTTGCTACTTAATGTACTCGTAAGATGTTTGTATATTTGCTGATAGTTGAAAAACTTATCAAAATTCGGTGAGCATAGACAGTCGATGCAATGAAATTGATTAGATAGTGGAAGCCGCTTATCGCTTTCATTACAACGCGTGCTATCAGCAAACGCTAATATAACAAAAAACAAAAGCGTCGAGAATTCAGTAGTCTGAATTGTGAAGAAAGTTTTGATTTAGAATAAAAATTTATGACCATGAAAAGTGCTGAGAAAATTCAAATTTCAAGTGCAGCAAAAGCAAGAAATACCATGAATTATGCAACTTGTGGTTTAATCAATAAAATCGGCAATGAACAAATGCTTTACTCGTAATTTCGAATAAGAATTAAATTAGCCAGCAAATTGCCACAAAGGTAAAACGAAACGAATACCGATTGGGGCCGTTCTTCCTTATTGCCGCATAAAAACAGCGCGAGAGCCGATTTTAATCTACTGAATGCTTACAAAAACAACAATGCGAGCGAAAGATCGTCTCGCTTTGATCTTTGGCCGTCAAACGTTGCAGTGTGTCGGCCGAACAAGCGCTCGAATTGCGCTTCGTCGCGGTCTCTGCTTCGACGTTGGGCACTGCCCACATTTCATTGTGGTTGATGCCTTCATGCTGCTCTCTTTTTTAGTGCTGCAATGTTACGCATTTTCGTGTTGCGATCTTTGCAATCAACATTGGACGACTCGGTCGATTAGAACGTTTGCTTCCGCACCGATCAGACGCGCGCGATTTCACTAAACGATGAATCGGCGTTTGAAACCGCTTGACCGGTTTTACGGTTTTCTACACAGATATACACAGCTAATGAAAACGATTGTGTTTAAATTTATTGGCCTGAAATTTTTATGAATTGCAATTTTAATGCAATTTTCGCTCTTTGGCCTGAAGGTTGTGAGTGGGACTGGGAGTTCGAAAAGACGATTGTAAGTCAAGTAAGTAAAGAAGTAACAATTTTTGCGATCAGCTTTTTTAGGACAATAAGTGCATCCCAGTAGGTCTGTCAATCTGTTAGTTTGTCTGTCAAGATAACAGTTGCCTAATACGCACAACAACGGTCGAAGGACTTGAACCAACGAAATTTAATTTAACTTGACGTTAGCCAAGAACCGCCACAAAAATGGGCACAATTCGGCTACTTTTAAATACAAAATGCCATATATGCGTCCTTAATAAAATATAAATAAATATCCTTAATTTCATATTCATCAACTTTATCCGCTCGTTTAAGCTTATTTAAAAGAAGAAACGAGCCTAACATGCCTCCTTATCCCATTGTGAACCATATTTACTCATTCCTTTCTACCACCCCATACCCTAATTTATCCTTAAGGACATTTTTCTTTTAAATTTAACTTATTACTTTTTTTTCTTTCACTGAATATGGCAAAAATGTATAATAGCCAACGGCACCTGACTACGATGCAGAGTGCAAAAACGTCGTTCAATACCAACTGAAACACTCTCGTTTGGTTTTGTTAATTTTTTTGATTTATTTGTATTCTTTTTTTTTGTATTTTTCATACTTTGAAGTTTTGTTGTTGGTGCTGTTTTTATGCCTTTGGCCCTCCGTTACGTTGGCCATAAATCAGCACGCCTTGTGTTGCATTTCGTTTGACGGTAATGTGTGTGGAAGTGCCGCAATCCACTTGTCAGCGCTGTCATAAAAAAGTTGCTCCGGTCTGCCTCATGTTCGCTGATTACTTGCATACGTTTTCGCTATTTTCATGCTTATTTTGCAATAATGAAAGGTTGTTTTGCACTGCAAATGTGCAGATAAACACAGCGAGATGAAGTGGTTGGATATGTCGACAAGTGACCAATGCGCGACTAGTTTTTTTTTCGGAAACAATTTGACCAAATTATTGTTTTGGAGTCTTCAAGTTTTTGGAGTCTTTTTGGAGTCAAATGGTTTTAGGCGTCTTAGTTATTTATGTTGGTTATTATTTGTTATTCTTAGTCTTAGTTATTTGTTGTTGTAGACAAGCTTCTTATTAGTTCATAAAGCATCTTGCTTGACCTTTTCGAATGTAAGGTTTCTTCCATTGTCGCTGACCCCCAACTACAGCATGGAGCACCTTTTTCGCTGGAGCTTCTTTGTTTATATGAATAATATTGCCTGTCTGCTTCTTTTTCATCGCTAATCAGCTCGCAATTCATCAGCATTCGATTGTCGACAATACAAAGAGCAATGGAACATGGTACGAGTAATTTCTTTCGAATACTTTAAGGGCTGCTAAAAGCTTAGAAGCGCCAGAAGAATGATTTTGAGGCAAGAAAAGAAAATTTTTATTTTTATTTTTATTATCAAACCAGTATTGTACACTGTGTGGGCTACTCAAGTTCAACGAAATCATCAGAAAAGATCATTGTAGACTACAATTGATGGGTTTAAACATTTGGGGCAAAAAACATTAGTAATAAAGAAAGGACGCGACAAAGAGGTTTTGCTTGAGCCCGACCGATTAATCGGCTTCGGTTTCGGCCACATTTGGCCAATAATAGGTTTCGGCCAAAACTGTAACTGATAATTTTTTGTTGGATCATATTATATTTCTAAATTGTATTTATATTTTTTGTTACATTCATTCAATGAATTGTAATTTTATTCTTAAATTTTTTTTTTATTTTATTTGTATTTTATTTTAGTATTCAAAGTACACTTGTAATTTTTCACAAAATGAAAAATTACAATTTCATTTTCAAACAAAATTCATTGTAGACGACAATTGATGGGTTTAAACATTTGGGGGCAAAAAACATTAGTAATAAAGAAAGGACACGACAAAGAGATTTTGCTAGAACCCGACCGATTAATCGGCTTCGGTTTCGGCCACATTTGGCCAATAATAGGTTTCGGCCAAAACTGTAACTGACATTGTTACATTAATTCAATGAATTGTAATTTTATTCTTAAATATTTCTTTAATTTTATTTGTATTTAATTTTTGTATTCAAAGTACACTTGTCATTTTTCACAAAAGGAAAAATTAATTGATTTTTTTACTTTCTTTTCTGTTTAAGTAATTCACCTTCGGTTTCAGTTTTAGCCAAATGGCAGTTTTGTAGCCGATTAATTGGCTTTGGCTTTGGCTAAAATGTCACCTTCGGTCGGGCTCTAGATTTTGCACAATGACATCGTTTAGGTATAGGTTTGTTGCAAGTCCAATCAAAACCTACTTGAAAACTCTGAAAGGAAACATTCCACTTGTCGCATTCAAATCAATTCCAATCAATGAGCAACATTTTCATTCCTCCAAAATAAGCCAATTCGTGAAAAGTCTCAAAAGATATGTCGGGTTTTAATATACTTACTTTTCAAGAAAATTCTATTTAATTTTTCAAGGATATAAAGGATTAAATTTTTCAGAGGAGTCTAGTTTCACGCACATATGGATTTTTCCCGGTGTGAAAAATGCCGTCGCACGGTGTAATTTTTTCAGTAAATTCATTTTCATGAAAAAACAGCGAGAATTTATTCAAGTTTCCAATACTTTGTCTTGTCGCTTCTACAACCAGACAAATTCCGGCAGGTTCGCTTCCAATAGTTAGTTGCAAAAACAGCAATGAAAAATTTTTTCTTACGATCAGTGACGCTAATGGGAAGTACGTAAAGTGGTCCTTTCATGGACATCACTTAGGCCATCTGACCCATTGTGGTACCATACAAAGTTATTCTTTTATTTGCTTGCCATATTCGAGAACCACTCGGTTGCTCTAAAACTTCTTGTTAAATTTTTAGAGGGCGTCTTTGCCAGATCTTCTAGGCAGTTCAGGAAATGTTGGTTCAAAAAACCTAAGAGAAACTTCTTAGCGCTGGACACTTGCAAAAGAGGTGTTCTACTTTTTCCTTGCAGTCTTCATACCTGCAATTTCTGCAGTAAACGTTGTACACTAATCTTAGTCGGCTTACTGACTAATGTGGTAGTGTCCGATTATGATTTAAACTGCATTCATATTAGAGGGTTTTGTTAGTTGGATAACCTTTTTCTGTTTTGTTTGATAAGGACCAAATTTCTCTCACAGTGTTACATGTGTTTGCTTTTTTGAATTATTCAATGACGTTAATATTACGTACGTAAGAAGGTGGAAACTTTCGGTAAAATCCGGGCAGAACACTTCCCATAGTGAAGTTCAAGATTAAACCATGAAAAGTCACCTACTCTGAAAGCTCAAACAATATAAAATATTTAGATCGAGGAACTTACTCCCCACCGTAATAAATCTGCAGATGTACTTCTGCAAATTTCACTGGTTCCACAGGTATATCGAAACCATACCATGGCTCAAGTAGCCGATACCATATCTCTTACCCCTCTAAAACCTCTATGACTGGGCCAAACGAATACTGAACGAATAACTATAATAACTGACAAGACAGTCGTTCGAGCTAAATGCTCAATTCTGCCTTCCGACGAAATGCCTGACGGTTGTGCCGAGGGGGGAAACCGGACATAAGAGAGATTCTTCTCTATAAAAAAAATGTGTACGCTCCTATAATACACCGCACGGTTTTTTAACGCCAATCACAACTCAATTCCCTCTTTTCGTGTAAAATTGTCATTCGGTGTCATAAACACAAAAACTTCTTCGGTGTGTCTCCACTTATCGCTGCACACGCGCTGTCGCCATTAACGGCAGTCACAGTTCATTGCCAATCGAAATTGTCATGTTTGACATTTGTTCTAACAATGAAATGTTTTCACTTTGCCTCGTTGTTGTATTTTAATAATCAACTTACAGTTAGCTCTCCATATTCAATTAATGTTGTCCCTTATTTGGTGGATGTGTTTGCGCGCCCGTTTATGTGTAAATCCAACATTTTCGTCACGTTTCGATTTCCTGATTTGCCTGCACAAAAAAACTAACAAAAAACAACAAATTCTTGCAATTAACACTGCAAGAAGTGGCCCAGCACTGCGCAGCCACGCACTCGCGCCCGATAAGATCGCAGTGCCAGTGTTGCTTGGCGTCGACACATACCACAGCTGCCACTGGTGCCTCTTCAGCCATATTTACGAAGCGTAGAAAAATCTTAACCCGGATTATGCGCTCAGCCCGGCCGCATTTCATTGTTTGAATTTTATTGTCTTTGCCTGCGTTGGCTCTTGAATACAAAATCGTGTAGGCGACAATGTTGTGCAGCATTTTGTTGGCATTACCTGGATTTCCTCAAAAGGCACTCAGCCACGCACTTCGGCCACTCTTCAGCGACATCTCGACGACGCGGCATTGGAATGATGTGTCGCATTGCCTGTCGCCAGCTGCCGAGTGCATTTTACCTTCCTGGCCGCTTCGTCAAGAGAATATGTGCGCATGTGTGTGTGTGTGCGAAAACCATAATCAGTTTTCGAGGATATCGAAGGTTATCGCCTGCTGCTTTTCTACTTTGATTTCTATCAGAAATGAACCGGAAATTCGAGGCAATTCTCATTTCCTTAGGCAATGAAACGTGCGTGAAAATGGGTTGCATTATTCCGCGAACGCCAGAAGGTCTTGAGAAATTTACATGTTTTGTTCTTATGCGAACAAGCTCGAGTGAATATTAATGCAAGTGAAAAGAGAAGTGAAGTACAGGCTTCCACACACTGCAAAAAATTAGATGTGCTGTCAGAGGCAGGAAGTGGAAAATACGAATTTGCAGTCACAACATTCCCAGTAGGCCTCGCAAGAATATACGTGATTTCATAGATGGTTTCAGTGATATTTTTTAGCTATGACTCACGATGAGGTTTCTTGACGTAATAAACAATTCAACAGGTTCAATTGGTAAAATCGCTCTTTTTTATCGACCTGGTCAGGTATCAGAGACATGGTATTCCTCTTTAGCGACCCAGTGGCTTCATTAGAAACACAATCTTCCCTGGTACCTTCAAAAGAGACCTGATTTTCCGCGTTATTGACGTCTGATGATTTCAAGCGAGACTTTTATCAAAGAGTTTCATAATTCGTAAGTTAAGTCATCTACGGCATTGGATTGTGAAGAGCTTTTCCGAGATTTTGTTCAATTTTCACTTGAGTTCCTTAGTACAACTCCATCTTCACGACATGGGCCTTAAAAAGATCGCACAACCGAATCATCATTAGATTCATTGTATTTTCCATAAATAGCATAACAGAATTAAACTTTAAATTTTTGTATATTCATGACACCATAAAGCAAAGTATCGTCAATTCAACTTAACAAGACAGAAGTGGACTACAATAAAGATACTTTTCTAATAATTTCAACACTTTAATCCACTCGAACAGTTTCTCATGGGTTCAAGTGGGACATATGTATGTATGTAGTATCAAATAATGCATCGCTGCTGATTGGGGATGCGCCAGTAATTGTAAGCAACCACTTGAAATACGCTCACGCACACTCGCGCATCATATTAATTTGTATGTTTATCTGGAAGAGCGACCACCTACCACATGGCCTCTGATGGAAAGCGCGAACGAGCGCGCCAGTTTGCCTTTCAGCAAATTGCTGACTGGTTGCCCGGCGTTTTCACCCCTTTTCGCGGCACATCATTCAATCGCTTGTCACCATGTGTGCGCGCACACGCTGCTCTTGGACGCACATCTCGAACAAATACGCACTTTGCAACGCCGCACTCTTGACGCCAACCAGACACGAGCGTCTGGCTCCGGTCGCATGTCTGTCGCGGTTGTGCCATTGACAGTGCACTGCTTCCGCAAAGGGTCGTCGTCCATCATGCTGCAATTTTCCCGCACCACACATTTTTTATGATTTTCCGCTGTTTAGCGTTTGCGCCTGGAATCTTTGTTGTTGCTGCATTCGAGCTCAGTTTTGCATACAGACGAAACACATTGCACGCTCGGCCCTTAGATGTCGGACATGTGAGCTCAATGCTGCATATGAAGAGCGGGTTTTCAATGTCCCCGACAGCGTGCTGCTGCTTTGTTTTACTGTCATGAAATTCTTTGCCATAAAGCGGTGTGAATTCGCTGTTAAAGCTTGGGAAAGTGTTTACAGTTTTGTTCAAAAATGTGGTAATGTTGAGCGTTCAGCGTTGAGCTGCAATTCCACGCAAGAATTGACGTGGCAGATGAGATGAAAACCATGCTTTGGTATTGCTGGGTTGTAATAATGGTTGCATGTTCCTGGAATTGCTGGGAATTGAGCGAAAGCAGCGGTGCATCTTGACAAGTGAGAAGTTTCGCAATGAATAAGTGGGTTTTTCTTACTTAGGGTCCTACTAAGGATATGACAAAAGTAAGGAAGGCTATGGCCGGGTCAATGAATTAGTTTTTCCTACTAAGGGTATGACAAAAGTAAGGAAGGGTATGGCTGGGTCAATGAATTAGTGGAGTTTTCTTACTAAGGATATGACAAGAGTAAAAAGGGTATGGCTGGGTCAATGAATTCGTTTTTCCTGCTAAGGGTATGACAAGAGTAAGGAAGGATATGGCTGGATCAATGAATTAGTTTTCCTACTAAGGGTATGACAAGAGTCAATGGCTGGGTCAATGAATCGGTGAGTTATTTCTACTTAGGGTATGACAAGAGTAAGGAAGAGTATGGCTGGGTCAATAAATTAGTGGGTTTTTCTTACTGAGGGTATGACGAGAGTAAGGAAGGTTATGGCTGGGTCAATGAATTAGTGGGTTTTTCTATTTAGGGTATGACAAGAGTAAGGAAGGGTATGGTTGGGGCAATGACTTAGTTTTCCCTAATAAGCGTATGACAAAGGTAGGGAAGGATATGGCCGGGTCAATAATTTAGTAAGTTTTTCCTAAGGAGTAGAGTAAGGAATAAGCACATAAGAGGTGCTATAAGAGGAGGTCTCTGCGCTGCGGCAAAGAAAAATACTATACCTCCGGCTGAAGGATGAATCAGGTTGGAGTGATCGCATGCAATAAGCCTCCATAACCTGTGCACTGCTATCAGATAAAACTCCGTCACTTAACATCTGCTCTAGACTACAAAGCTCTGATTAAGAAAGATGTTTGAAGCAGAAGTCCCTTGGAGACGACGAAGAGAAAGACAGTACCTTTGATGAACAAGATGGAACAAGTTGGGATAACCCTATCGATGCTATTCGATAAATCTGCGGTAGCTAAGGTCTGCGCTGTATTGAAAAGGCCTCACAAGAATGGAATACATAAGTGAAGGCCGCTGAACAATGAAAAACAGATTGGGAAACCCATCTCAAACTCTTGGCATGGGGTATCTAAAAGTGTTAGTCCCCTAACATCACTGCACGCTGATGGAAAACGATGTACGTGGGCAGTTCGATAAATACTTAGCCCCACCGCCCGATGGTGCCACTATCGTAAGAGAAATTTACTATCGTGTAGTTCATCCTCGTAGACGGCTACTGTCAAAATTTCAGCCATATTGGATTTGTAGTTTTGTTTTGACCGCGTGTGGAAACGAACGTGTCCGCGGATTTTAGAAAAATGGAAAAAGAGCAATATCGGTCGGTGATTCGCCAAATTGGTCGCATTCTCCAGATTTGGCCCCGTGTGACTTCTTTTTGTTTCCAAACTTGAAAAAGTTACTCGCCGGGCAGAAAATTCAGTCGAATGAGGAGGTTATCGCCGCCACGGAGGCCTCCAGAAAACGTATTTTTCAGACGGGTTAAAGAAGTTGGAGCATCGCTGGGTCAAGTGTATCGAGTTGAAAGGAGACTACGTTGAGAAATAAATCGCCACTTTTCCAACACTTTCGTTTTTCTTTTGTAGGCTAACTACTTATCGGACCACCCACGTATGTAGAAGTAGCCGTTGGGTAACCTCGTAAAGTAACACCATGTACCTGGTGGAAGCAATGATCAGGTTAGGGAGACCCTAAAGGTGCTTAAGATTACTTAATGGGCATGGGGATTTTTAATTTTAAGGGTCTTATTGATAATATCCCCTAGTTAGAAAAATTTCCCGATTTACAAGCGACTCGCAACGGTACTCAACCGTTACCCGTATAGACCCAACTAACTGAGGTCTCAATTTTATTTTTGTCTCTCTTATCTCAACGAATCTAATGTGACCTACGTGCACTTCTCATAGAAAATCACTCTTTCCCTAACCCAATTAAATTCCTTAATGCAATCCATAAAATTTGAAAATTCCATCCAAGCTAATTTACTCAAATTGGCATCACTATTGGCACGAGTACTTATGGCCCCGAAAATTGATTTATTTTCATGTTTGCATTCGCAAATAATCAAAAATTTAATTCGATTGTACAGTTACTAGAGTGAATCACAATTTGAATGCCCATTCAAAGCACATTAATCTCATTTGGCGTTTGCAAATACATACTCGTGTTTTTAGCTCGAACAAACATCAACAAATTATTTGAAACTTGTTCACGCTAAATGTCTATTAATAATTCAGATGTTCGATTTGTATTGGGTTTTCATAACGAAACGATGATACAGTTAAACGTTAATAAATACGTAGAGCACGCAAGTCCACGCGCCAACTATAACATCAGCGGAAAATGAAATTGAATAAAATCAAAACGAACAGTCAATCAATCAATCAAACAATCTGTCAGACAACAAGAAACAAGAGACACTTTTACGCCATTCAGATTATGTGTTGTTGTGTTCTTTAACAACAACGCCATACCCATGATTGATCAATTTGTTGTTTGAAGCTAAACACATTCTTGCATTTCTATGAGTTGTAGGCGTTTAATCCAAACATAAATTTTGAGTGCTCCCAATCGTCGAAATCCAGATACATGAGCAATATTCTGATTTTGTTATTGATATTGAAATGAAATTTGTTCAAACATGAACGAAACTAATCCATTCAATTCTGAATTTGCAGCAGCAACTACTTTCCATTTTCCTACACTCAGCAATTTCAATCAGACAACTCAAAACTCAATTCGAGCATTAATCGTTTGTTTATGATTGCCAAAGGTAACGCCGCATACAGCACCTCGGCGGTAAATGTTGAAAATAACTAGGAACTAAATTTCGGTTAGCAATAACGCTTTGCTTCGAACGTTGCAGAGAAATGGAAAATTTACCTCTGACAGTTCGAAGCCTAATTGAACATTTCAATCACATTGTAATCCAACCACTACAATGAGTTTGCCTTCTAATTTCATCTGATGCGTAGAAATTTTCCGCAGCCGCTCTCGACCATCCGGACGAATGGATAAAAGTGTACGCTTGGCTAGTTTGTAACCACGAGCCAGTGCTAACCGTTAACGAGCTGCAAAAAGGATTTCCGCTTGGCTGAATGAAATATGAGCCAGCGGTTTCGACGGTGTCCAAACAATTTATTTATGCTGAACAAATTATATTTCTCGCTGCTCGACGCACGCACACACGATACAAAAATGTGGCAAGCAGAGATGACAGTTGTCGGGGCGTGTCCGGACTTAACAATTGTCGATTGTAGGCATTTGCTAGCTGCGCTCTCTGCTTCTCTGCTTTCTTCTGTCGCTCCTCATTCACCCACTGCAATTTTCATATCGTCTTACAGCATGGCGATGGCATTTGTGCTGTCTGCCCGGTAGTCGGGCATCGGACAATGCCGCGCTGTCATTTGAGCAATTGTCGTGTCGACCATTCAACGGCCGTACATCATGTTGAATTCATTTTGATATTTATGCACTTTGAATGCGAACAACGTTCAGTTTTCATGGCTGGCTGGAGTTGAGACAAATATTTGTCTCGCGTTTGGACATGGCCACTTGACACGTCACTGCATTTTTGTGACTTTTAATGCGGCATTAAAAATCGCAGCACGTCGAATTGCAAAAAATTAAGCAGAATCTTTTCGGGTGTCTCGCCGCAAAAGGATACATGGCAGCAAAGCAAACAGGTGCCTCAATCAATTTCGATAGACTTGTTCATGCCATGCACTTAGAACTATCAAATGCCACACCCCGTTTAGAAGCCATTCTCCTAGTTTTCCCCTTTTGAGGAAATGATACTAAGCTACGCTTAGAACTCCGCTTGGGACTTCTGCCGCAGTTGCCAGAATGAAGAGGAGGAGGAAACTATTAGTCATCTTCTCTACAACTGCCCGGCTCTATCTAGACGAAGATGGAAAACCCTAGGCTCTCCTTTCTTCGACAACTTTACGATAATTCAGCTAGCATCAAAAACTTGCTTGAGTTCATCCACAATTTGAAATGGCTTGAATAGGCTTCTCGACTTGCAGTAAGACAGACCCTCAACTTGTGGTATCACAACGGGCCCATTCCATGGCCTAAAGGTGTCTCTCGGCAAGTACCATGCCAAGACAGCCACCTTAACCTAACCTAACCTACGCTTAAGACAACAAGGTGACTTTCGATCGTAAGACTTCTTTTAATTAATGCTGGAAAAGACTGCACGGACACTATCAATCCAAAATATTTTGATTTGCAATGGCATTGACTTGATCACAATTTTTAGCTTACAACAAGTAGCGAGGTGGATAGGTTTGGCCAAGGACCTTCTGTCCTAAGGAGTGCCTATCTCTAAGAAGTACCTCTTGATTGTACTTAGCATACCAACTATTAGATCATTGTTCTTTCTTTTCAACTGATTTAACAATTATCAGTCAGACCAGTGGCGCATACAGGATTTCCTTTATAGGGGTTTTGAATAAAATTTTTGAGTCGAATATCATTTCGTACTAGCCATTTTTTGTACTAGGAATTTTTATACTTGGGGGGTTGAACCCCCAACCCCCCTTGTGTGTGCCACTGAGTCAGACGATTGCTTTGTTTAATTATCAATATTGCATATGAATACCATATAATGATATCGTGATATCTCAGTCATTGAGGCCGTTGTACTGTGCCCAAAGCAAAAGTCGAAAAAAAGGAGAAGGATAGGAGAAAAAGTTTGTGGATGGATGGATGGATGTGAAGGTGGGCAGGAAAGCTCCAAGCCTTCCAGTCCATTTCAGACCATTGTACTATACCCATGGGGGATAGGGAAGGAAAATGAGAGTAATATCTCATATTTCACCCGTTTTTGAAATGGGTATGCAACACTGTCTTTCCAACATATGTTACAGCACCCATTTCAAGCGGATGGGGAAAGGGAGGGGGAGGGGACACACTTGGAGGTTTTGCCATTGCGATTCTTGTAATTCTCATCTGCTTCATGTGGATAGCGATAGAAGTAAACGAGTTTTTCACCAGCCTGAGCCAGGAATCGAACCTGGGGCCTTTGGTATGAGAAGCCAGCGCGCTACCCGCTGGACTATCGAGGCCGGCTCCAAGATGGATGGCAGTAAGGAACTCCGCTTACGCCAAATAGTTTATAGTTTCCTTAGGAGTCTAGAAGATTGAGATGAGGTAAACCACTTGAATACTAAAGACATCCACGCGAAATCCTAGAACAGGTGCTATAAAATGAATTTAACTCTCTAGACAGATATATCGAGAGAAACCATGCAGCCGCAAAGAGTACCGAGCCGCAACTAAACACTGAAAAAAAGATTTAGTCCTTTAGAGACCTTTCAACTCCTATTATTTATAAGTGGAACATCTGTGACACGTGATTCCGTATTCTGTTCCGGTATCATAATGGGAACTAGTTCTTTGAAACATATGCGAACAAAATTTGACTCCAGACGAGGAAGGTTAGGGACATCTCCTATATCCTGCGTTGGCAACAACTCGTTTTGGTTTGATGGGATAATACTTTTTTAGGTGCCTACTGGCCCTGGAATGGAGCAGTGGTGCACACAGAGGGGCGGGTTCGGGGTTCAAATCCCCCAAATACAAAAATTGCTGGTACAACATATGGTTTCAAATGGTATTGAGCCCAAAAGTTGTACGCAACCCCCCTAAAAAAGAAATCCTGTGTGCGCCACTGGAATGGAGTGACTGGTTCTCAGATGTGGCGTTTAACTGGGAAAATTGTGTATGTCTGTTTTTATATAAATTGCGTTGCTTGTCCAGCAGTAATCAGTCAGTAATCTTGTATCAACTTGTGCCGGAGAGTAGATGAACATTCCCACTTTTAAAAAACGTCAAACAGTTACACAGGAATGTATTCAAACACGACCATAATAACTGTTGTCAATTATGTAGATTGGAAGAGAGGAAAGATTGCGCTGAGAGACGGAAAGCAGTAACTTGGATCCAGTTTAATTAACAAAAACTTTTCGAAGGCACAAACCAACACTACAACGTAGAAACCCATCACTACTGCCTTCCACATTCTGTGTTCAACCTTTTACGAGTTTTACAACGAATGTGGAATGAATGTTTTAATTAATTTCAACCGAGCCACAATAAATACTTGAACACCACAATGCGTGTTCATTAAGTGTTGCAATTGTTTGTACACTATGAAATATAAACCAACTCAATAACAAATGCAAAGTGTGCTATAAAATCATATTAAAAATGAAAACACTATACAGATGAATAAAACATAAAGTCGAGTAATTGCACATTGCGTAAAATTGTTGTTGCCAATTTATTGAGTACGGCCAACGCCGTCCAAATGGTAGCGCTGGCAGCGCACAAAAGGAGCAACAATTGAGGGCAACGAGTGGAAGTAAGGCGTTGCAGGAATTTGTACAGTGCCAGCATTGCATTGCAACAATTATACGAGTATGGCACTTGAAGTGTTTTTGGGAATTGTACAAATGAGCTTTACGACTCCTTATAAAATCGGCCATAAAGGGAAGTTGTGCGCCCGCTTTGCCTGCTGCTCCGCTTTCACGATGGCATCTTCTCAATGAATACAAATGCCAGCAGCGACGTTTGTGTGCATCGTGCCGAGACTACTCGCATAGAGCCCTTTTTATTATTTCCCAAATGTACACAAATTAAACAATTTTAGCACTAAACTGTTCGCATGTCTCAGCATTTCAAACGATTTAAATGTGAAATTTGCAACATGCGGTTTAAATTTCGTACAGCGTTCAATGTGCGGAGTCACGTAGGGTCAGAGACTTTTATTGTGTAGATGGAAGAACTTTACAGTTGAAAAAGAAAAAAAAATCTATTTAATCAGCAATGACCTGAATTCGGGATCACTTTGAACCACAGAGGGGTCAGACTACACTAGACTAGACTACACTAGACTAGACTATCAACTAGACTAGACTATCGACTAGACTATCGGCTAGACTAGACTAGAGTATCGACTAGAATATCGACTAGACTATCGACTAGACTAGACTAGACCTTCGACTAGACTATCGACTAGACTAGACTATCGAATAGGCAATCGACTAGACTAGACTATCGACTAAACTATCGACTAGGCCAGACTATCGCCTAGACTATCGACCAGACTTTCGACTAGACTACCGACTAGACTAGACTAGACTATCGACTAGACTATCGACTGGACTATCGACTAGACTATCGACTAGACTATCGACTAGACTATCGACTAGACTATCGACTAGACTATCGACTAGACTAGACTATCGACTAGACTAGACTATCGACTAGACTAGACTAGACTATCGACTAGACTAGACTAGACTATCGACTAGACTAGACTATCGTCTAGACTAGACTATCGACTAGACTAGACTATCGACTAGACTAGACTATCGACTAGACTAGACTATCGACTAGACTAGACTATCGACTAGACTAGACTATCGACTAGACTATCGACTAGACTAGACTATCGACTAGACTAGACTATGGACTAGACTATCGACTAGACTATCGACTGGACTATCGACTGGACTATCGACTAGACTATCGACTAGACTAGACTATCGACTAGACTAGACTATCGACTAGGCTACCTACTAGACTATCGACTAGACTAGACTAGACTATCGACTAGACTAGACTAGACTATCGACTAGATTATCGACTAGACTAGACAATCGACTAGACTAGACTATCGACTAGACTAGACTATCGACTAGACTAGACTATCGACTAGACTAGACTATCGACTAGACTAGAATATCGACTAGACTAGACTAGACAGGATCATAGACTAGGCTCGACCACAAATCATTCTTTGTTCACTGTGCAGAGAAACAAAATACGACTTTTAGTATGCAACATACACATTTTGCACAAATCTTAGACACAACATTATTGTGTGTTGTGTAGTTGAATGTTTGCGTGGAAAACCGCCAAACCAAATTGTGTAGCTCGTTAATTTTGCACAGTTGGCTGCAACACCACAAACCCGCACATTAACAAACATATTTGAGCCCTTTTGGTTTAGTTATTGAAAATTTACCGTTTCACCCTCTTCGCTTCTCTATTTTACGACACTTTCTCTGGCACCAGAAAACCCCAACACGAAGTGATGTATTGAGGACGTGTCAGCATTCTTGTAGCGCGCGTTTTATCTACGTCATCAATATTCATAACTTGGTTAAGGTAATTTTGACACTCCAACACATACACACACACACACACACACTCGCGAGTGAACGGTGCATGTGTACACAGAAATATGCATGCAAAATTACAGCAGCATCGCAAATTTCCCCAAAGATTTGCGACGCGGCCGCAAAAGCGCGTCGCAGGTGAATAGGAAGGAAGTGCTGTTCAGTGAAGGTGGGGGGAGCAGCATGTGGCAAGCTTTCAACTAGTTAATATTGTTGTTTTTGTGCTGATGAAATTATTTTACCACGTCGTCAATGCGGGATTTTGGTTATTGTGGATGTCTGTATTCGTTCTGTGATACCAACTGTTTTGTTGTTGTTTTATGCTTTATCTACGCTGTGGCTTTGTGGAGTCTTAGCGTCGAAAAATGTTTTTATTGAAACTGTAAAGCGCTTATTTGACATTTGTTGTCAGAGGTTAGTTTCTTAAACCAAAAAAAGAGGATTGAGGGTTCGAATCTCGGCCAAATAGTATTTGTAAATAAGAAAATTTCATTGTCATATTAATCACTCCTCCTTTGGGGCATTACAGACTCCTGGCAAAAATGTTAATATACTTTTATACATGATTTGAAAAAGACATTAAACAAGTTGACAGTTAAAAAACGAAACCCTTTACCCGTTTTTTAAAAAAAATCATGACGTTATGTTTTTTAGTTGTTGTATTTTAACATATTTCTCATGCCATCATTCTATATTTCCTTACTGTTTGCCTGCACATTTGGCGCAATGTGGTAGCACTGTCATTCTTCATGACGTTCATGTTTTGGTCGAGTAAACTGGATGAAAATTTTCTTTTGCTGTACTTTTGCGTTTTTCATTTCGCTTTTTTTTTGGAAAATTCCACTTTCTGTTCTAGACGCTACGTCATTGTCGCTTTGAGTTATGGTTTTTTGTAAGCGTTTGCAGAGGTTTTGGCTGAAATTTTTTGAATTTGCTTTCGGTTCGGTGAAATACGCTGATGGCATATTCATCAATTTCTTGAATTTACATTTCATCAAAAATCACTACGAAGAATGTTGAATATGTTAATTCAATAATGACTAGCGGTGAATTTTTTGGTTGCTTAGTTGGAACTGAATTGGAGTGAATTACTTGAAGCATTAAATTCGAACAAGTGTTCCATGTAATAGCAAAAACAACCTCATTACTCTTACGAAAAGCGCCTATTAAAATTATTAAATTTTCAACTTTTTAAAATTAATTTTTTTTAAGGATTGTTCAATAGGCCGCTGAAAAGACCTGCTTGCGCGAAAGTCCACGTCAACAAATTTCAAATTTTGCTCTACTTTCATTGCAACCACAGCACTGCTGCACTTTCGCTCATTGTAAACATGGCAAAAACTGCAGCAATTTGCATCAGTTTTGCGTTCGCTGCGGATGCGCCGCAGACTAAACATCACGAAAACTAACAAAATGTTCACGTCAAGCAATTATCGCGCCGACTGTTGTTGGGTCAGCTGCCCGACTGTTGGTCCGCAACTAATCGCCCAACGCACCGAGTGCGCCAACAATGCACGCCGCGGCAACGCATTTGCCACATCCCGTCGTGCCAGCGCGTTGCCACGTATTTCGTTTTTTTGCTTTGCCCCGCGATTTCTTTGCAGAGCTTCTTAGGCCCGCGTTCATGGGGCACGCGCTGCAAAAAACCAAAAGCACCAGCGTCAACGCCACAATTTAATTAAGTCGCATTAATGCAACTCCACTTAAAAATAATACTGAAAAGCAACAACAACAACAACATCAACTAAACCAAACACAAGCAACTGCAAATATGAATGATTCATTAGCGTCGCACTTTGACGCGCAACGAGCGGACGGACAAAGTCACCACTGGCGCACCACGACGGCTGACGTCCATTTGTTTCAACAAACAAGCGTTGCTACAACTAATTTAATGCAGTAGACGACGCGACTGTTGACCGAGTGCGATGTTTGCGGAGCTTTTGCATGCAAAATGATGCATAGATTGTTGCTGTTGTTGTTGTACTCATATAACGCAGAAGGGAGCCAAAAAGAGTGGCGCGTTCGTGTCTAAAAATAAATTTACAGTGCGCCAAGTTGACATTTGTACTTCTCTTCAGATCTACATACAAAAAATAATTTTATTGCATTTGGGGTATTTGAAACGACTGTGTGAAATGTCTACTGGGAAGCGATTAATTTCGGCGATGGGAGGTATGGATGCTTATGAGGACCGAGTACTGCAGTAAGACTTAATTAAGAATTTTTTATGTTGAGTAGAACTGCAGACTAGACATTTACGCCGCACGTTGGGAAGAAACAGGCAAAAACGCTCGCATTGGAGCAAATTCAAAAGTTGCGAATCTGAATTTTTTTTTTTACTTGTCGTAATATAGATACACTAGCGAGACAGCAAATCAACTTTTGAAGTCTCTTCATCCCATGACCTGGACTTTACGGCCTTTCAAAGTTGACCGTTTTATTATATTATTTTCACTTCTAGCACAATATCGTTAACAAGGCTGTCTTCAGATGCCCGTAGAATCTATATTTTTTAATGAAATCCCATAATTTTTCAAATGTGGGGTTATGATATTTATATCATATATATGAAGCAATTAATATATCAAAAAATTGTATTTAAAAAATGTTTATTTTGACAAAAAAAATATATCTAACCTTTGCCTAATTTTTTGATAAAAATGAGAAAAATCGGGATTTTCTCTGGACTGTAACTTTTGAGATTCCACAGCATTCCACAAAATACGTATACACTGATTAGGTGGGACATTCAGCTAAATGATGGTACCAAACTCATCTGCGACATTCTGCGACTAAATGAATGCGAGCAATTTTCGCATGCCAACCCAAGCACTTTTTGTACTCAGTTCTGGTGAGCAACAATATATTTTTAATTGGTGAGCAAAACTACAACGTATGAAAAACAGCGCGGCTGGTGTTGAAAGGAATAAATATGTATTTAAATATATAGAATTGGGATATGTATGTATATATCGCATTGATTTATCTATGTCCGTCTGTTAATATGGCTTCCAATTCGTCTGTCTGATGGAAGGTATTCATAATAGCTTTCAAAAAAGTTGAGACACGAAACTGAAATTTCGTACAAACACTTTGGAAAGCATGAGAACAACATATTGCCTAAAATGGGCGTGGTTTGCCCATTTTTTGACAGGGTTGCCATATAAAGATATTTTTCAAAATATGAACTTTTAAATATTTACCGTCCGTTTAGGGATATTTTTGTCTGGAAATAGGTGTGACATGCCTCTTTAACCCCTTGAGATACATAATAAGTCATTATTTTAACTTTTAGTGAGGATAGTTATACTTGTCAGTTAACCTTTTCCGTGCTATATAAAAGTAAATGAATAGTTTCGATTTTATTAAGAAAGAGTTTGCCTACTTTTATAAAAGTGGGCTAAGTGTCTCTCAAGAACATTTTAATGCATGACAACAAAATTTTAGCTTATTTTAATATTGTTAAAAATAAAGTCTGTATGGACAGTAGGCGTGGCCGTGGGCGAATTTTTTTCATTTTTGGAATGAATCATCTTCTACTTATGGGAAACCGTTATGCGAAAATTCAATCCTTTATATTTTTTACTTCCGAAGTTATTAAATTTTTCGTTATACATTCGGAAACCTTAAACCGTGCTGCGAAAAAGTGCTCAAATTAAAAAACGCTAAAACACGTGTAACTTTATTTTTGATCTTCTACGAGAATCAGTTATCAAAATATTGACGTTTTTTTTTGCTTCTGATTATGCATGTTTTTAAAACTCTTAACTTCCGACTGTAGGGTACCAGCTCCTGGTAAGGGAAATTAAAAAGAAATTACACCATACAATTCTCTGAAGAATTCTGAAGATAATAACGAAATTTCAGTTCTCTAGTGCAAAAACTATAGATTCTAGAGCTCAAAACAGGCGATGCGAGCGTTTTTGCCTGTTTTTCCCCAACGTGCGCCGCCGAGCCACGCCGCCGCCGCCGCCGATTTTTGCTTTTTCTGACACGCCGCCGCCGAATTAGGTAAAAACCGGCGCGGCGGCGGCGGCGGCGTTCGGCGTCATATAAATTCTTGTACAACAAAGCTTTATTTTTTTTTGTTTAACAATTGTTATTGTTTTTTTTTATGTATTAATATATAAATCTATCTATATAAATAAAAATGAAGTGATGTGCGTTAGAAAAAAAACTCAGAAACCGCTTGGCCGATTGTAATAATTCTTTTTGGGGTTTTGTTTGTCTTGAATCAGAGAAGGTTTTAAAGTAAAACAAAGTTTCGATTTGAAGGCCGTTGAACAAGGGGCGTGGCACTTATTTTTCACTCATTTTTCGACTTAAATTTTCCGCATAACTTTGGAACTATAAGTCACACATCAATGAAACTTGGTACGAGCTTACGATTTAGATGCGCTCAGCGACTGAAAGAATAGTGTAGGTATTGGACAAGGGGGCGTTGCAACACCTTTAAAATTGGGTATACGCGTCGCGTTGGACAAGGGGTGTGGCATTTTTTGGCAACCCTAAATTGCTATGTAACTTTGGAACTATAACGTTCACATCACTGCACAGTGTGCTTATTTTCAAATCAAGGAGGACAAAAATCAGAAGCGCTGCAAAATGGTACAAATTTTAATTTCATTTGCTATTAAAGATGTTGTAAAGGTATTGGGATCAGTTTAGAAAAATAATGATATGTAAAAATGTATGATGTAACAACAAAAATCATAAAAATAGGAAATAAGCAAGTAGACCTTTTGATATTATTTTATTTTAATATTATTCGCTTTCACCGAACTCGCTTGTTTCATCTTCTGAGGAAGCAGTAGAACATGGTTGAGCTGATAGTAACTCCATTACGGCTGGAGAAATATTTTTCTTTCGCTTACATGGCAGTTTTCTTAAACTACTTTGGAACAAGTCCATATTTGAGTCTTTGCATGCCATTTTTTTTTTAATTATGTTCCCGAAAGTATTTTATGTCCTTATGACGGGCTTCTTGGACTTCCTCCGAAAGTTGACCGATGGGCAACAAACAACTGCTAATGATATCGCGTCCATGACATAGAACTTTATAGACAGCTACTGGCATATATTACCACGGATAATTTTGAATATAAATATTATATGTTTTCTTACAATGCATTTCAAAAGCATCAACGTCAATTGCACGGCCACACGAATCAGATTCAAATTAACAACTTATTCTTGATGCTTTTTCTGGATCTTTAAAAAATGTCCTGGCAGTGTTCCCATCACTAGTATTGGCAGTATGTTGCTTGGGATAGTCAACAAGAAGACCCATTTCCGCTCGAAATGCCTTTTGCAGCTCCTTTTTCTTAACTGCATTCTGTGTTTCTCTTCTCCAGAAACGCGCCATTTTTTTATATCCAAACGGTATGTGGATAATTGAATCCAGCTATAAGCGGTTGCAACCCTGCGTGGTTGTGGCAGCACTGCCCACACAAATGTTAAATTTTCAATTCGGCTTGCGTTAAAATTGAAAAGTTTGTTAGACGGCCGCAAAAATCCGCAATGGATCTTTCTTAATATCGACAAAGGACACTTCAAGGATTTTAAAGATATTTCATTTTTAAGTGAATATCAGTGAATATATATACTTTTTATCTTTTAAAATTAGTATAAGACGAAAAATAAATATTTTTTAATCTGTATATTGAAATCAATATCCCAGTTGAAATACAGCACATTATAGCAATTGATTGATTAAAAACAAAACTACATATCTGATCCCATGTTTTCACTTTATGAAAAAAAATTTAAACAATCTGGCATACCACCAAACTCGTACTAGATTGTGCTTCGATATAAGTAAAAAATAAAAAAAAATTTCAGTTAAAGAAAAGGTAAAGTTTGAAGACCCTGTGTACCTTTGTCACCATGGTCATAAAATTAACCTTTATCGAGAGTATGACAGTTGATCCATGGTGTGTTTTCATTAAAAAATTGTATTTCAAAATTCGACTTTTGTCCTCCAAGATTTAAAAAATAGCACACTGTGCACTGCCATTTACCACAAAAATACGATTTAGTCGTGCCCGTCGACAAGGGGAATGGTCTGGGTATAATATGGAATAGCTTCGGAATTATTAATCGGACAGCATTTAAATTTGTTACTGGGACAATCGACATGAAAACATTGAACATAATAAATCTAACTTAATTGTTTAGGACCTTTATACAAATAGTTATCAGATATTCAAAAAAAATTTATTACGAAATCGACGTGAGTGAATCCGCCGGGTACAGCTAGTTTTTAAAATAAATTGAAATAGAAAAATTTCATTTAATAACTGGATACACCGTCCTCCCCGCCGCCGCCGCCGCCAGATTAACCGGCTCAGCCGCCGCCGCCGCCGCCGACAAATTAACCGGCTTAGCCGCCGCCGCCGGTTCTCTCTGGCCCCTACGCCGCCGCTGAAGCAAAAGCAATCGGTGTAAACCTCTACTGCAGACTAGCTATTAAGAATAACTAAGTATCGATTCGGTACCGAGTACTTTTATAACACAATTATCGATTCAAAATTCAATACAAGAGTCAATTCGATACTCGACACAAATATCGGTACTAAATAAAAATATCGTTCGCTAATATTTATGCGCTACTGAGTATTTTCGATACTCAACACATACTACAAGAATTCGACTATGAATACAAGAATTAATTCGATATTAAATACAAATGTCAATGCATTACGCAACCCATGGATCGACTCGGTACTGAATACTTTCTCGGTACTGAATACAAGTAAATGTTCTATATTGAGTACCTTTTAATGCGGAATGGAAGTATTTATTGGCTATTAAGAATATTTTTATACGAAGTTGATGTTACATATTGTTCGCTTTTTAGTACTTTTTCTTTAGTAATTTTCCTCTTTTTTAATACAAGTAAAGGTTCGATATTGAGTATCATCTGGTGCGGAATGAAAGTATTTATTGGTTATTAACAACGTTTTGATACGGAATTGATGTTACATATTGTTCGCTTTTTAGTACTTTTTCTTTAGTAATTTTCCTCTTTTTTAATACAAGTAAAGGTTCGATATTGAGTATCATCTGGTGCGAATTGGAAGTATTTATTGATTATTAGAAAGTTTTGATACGGAATTGATGTTACATATTGTTCGAGTTTTATTGGATTGGAAGTATTTATTGATTATTAAGCACGTTTTGATACGGAATTAATCTATTCTTCGCTATTTAGTACACAAATTTATTTAGTACTGACAATAACTTTATCTTAATTTGATACTTGATATTTGATCTTTCCGATACTGAGTATGGGTGGCGATACGATACTGAGAACTTTTTGATTGGATTCGATTCGATTCGGTACCGAATACTGTTATAAACACAAGTATTGGCTCAATATGCAATACAAAAGTCAATTCGATACTCAAATATCGGTACTAAATAATATTATATGCAAGTGTAAATATTATACTCAACACAAGTATTAATTCAATACTGAACACTTTTTAGGTACTGAATACAAGTATGGATTCGATATTGAGTAATTTTTGATACGAAAAAGATGTATTTGATCGATACAATATCCATCCGATACAGAGTACTTTTCGATACTCATACAATTCTGATTGTATACAAATCAAAAATCAAATACAAGAATCTATTCGATATGAAATATAACAGTGAATTCGAAGTAACTAAACTAAGTATCGATTCTATACTGAGTAACTTTTATGTGCTAAATACAAATACTTATTCGATATTAAGTACTTTTTAGTACGGAATTAAAGTATTGATTCGCTACTGAGTACAAATTTCGATTCGATTGCATACTTTTCGATACTCAATAACAAAGTATTTTCGAAATCGAGTTCTTTTCAATATTGAATATTCTTGCGGTACTGAATGCAATTATCGGTTTTATATTTGGTACTTTTTGGTACGGAATTAAAGTATCGACCCGCTACGGAGAAAAAATTTAGTTGCAATACTGAGCACTTTTCGATACTCACACAAATATAAGTTCTATATTTTTCTTTTCCATACTTGATTTATTGATATTGAGAAGTTTAGGATTATGATTCCATATTGAGTACAATTGTCGATTCGATATTCACTGCAAGTATCAATTCGATACTGAATACATTTCAATACTGAACATAAGTATTGAAACCGAGATCATTCCAATGCTCAGTGCAAATATCGATAATGAGTATTTTCAAGTATTCTGAATCAAAATCAGTACTTTAAAGAATTGGGTATTCATTTGAAAAAAACTGCTTGCTGCTTTAGCTATCAATTCGCACCAATACTAATCAAATTTAGTCTAAATACATAACTTTTTCTCTTACCTAAAATTATTACTTATGGTTAAGTATAGTAAGTAAAACTTAAAGCAAATAGTTAAACTTATAAAGTTAACTGATTATGCTCATTTATTATGGTTACAAAAAAATTGTCAAAAAATGTTCAACAAATCTTTTTAAAAAATTGAGTCGTACCATCTATTCCATCGAAAACTAACTCACATAAAACCAAATGACTCTGTTTCATCATCTTTATAGCAGAATTATTTATAATTAAAATTTTATAGGAGCATTCACATCGGCTTTGTTAGTTTAGTGATCCGTTAACTGCTAATTCGGTAAAGTTTTGAACTGTAAGTAAACTTTTTTTCTATAATTTCGTTGGTTTGGTACCACCACAGCTGTTATTTTTTCACACGATTTGAAACACGAAACAAAAACCCAAAAAGGCCAGTTCATAGCAAACTTCATAGAAAATAGGGAAAAATATAAAAAATAGTATTAAACAAATTTATCTATATTGTTACCAACTAACGAATGAATGATCGGGGCTACGAATTTTTTACTTTGTCAGTTGGTAGTTCGGTTATTTTACATAACAAAATACACATACAAATTTATCGTACCAAACTTAGAAGTTACGAGCGCAATGTGAATACCCCTATTGTCTATTTAGTGGCAAAAAATGGGCAACATTAAACAAAACTTGAAATTGAATGTAGCTATGGCTGCTGATTGTTATTGCGAACAATTCATACGTTGGAATCGAACTCTGACCTATGAAACACAATGTAAGGCATTGACTATTGCCTAACATTTTTCCACCAACAAAAAACTAGACCACTGTTCGCTCAGTCTGTTTAATGCCATTTGAATGAACTGTGGCACCTGCTTTACTCACCAGACATTGTTCGTTCCAATTATGATTTATTAAGAACAAAGTCAATTGTTGTGAAAAAACTGAACTTAAGACTTGAATATCAAAAACCAGATCGATTGAACTGCACTGAATCGCTTCAAAGAAATTCGTTTTTTTTTAATATGTGAAGCTTTTCACGCCTTCTTTTGTTTGAAGCATGGACAAAGTATAAAACTTGCAATAGAGCATAAATTGAATAGAATCTGCTTAAAATTTGGCTAAATGAGTGTTGTTGTTGTTCAGTGATCTTTTGATGCCACCTCTAACGAATTAAAAATTTAATTTAATATTTTTTAGGTATCATGAAGGTGGAAAAAAATTAGCAAAAGCATATATTTTGAAGCACTATGCGAGAAATAAGTATATAGAAAAGAATTGGTGATTGTACGGCAAACATAACCTTAAAAAAATTTAAAATTACATTCAATTTTTTTTAGGTATCAAGCAGGTGAAAAAGAAATGTGGAAAAAATATATGTTGTAACATATTATATGAGAAACATACAAACTTTGGTTATTGTACATTTAATTTATTTAGGTACCACGCAGGTGGAAAAAATATGGAAAAAATATATGTTAAACATTATATGAGAAATATATATTAAAAAAATTTGGTAACTGTGCCAAAATTCCAACTTGGGAAAAAAAAAATTTTTAAATAAAAACATTTCTTTTTTCTTTTTTTTTTTAATTAAAAAAAAAATTTTTTTTTAATTCAAATTCACTTTTTATTTCCGCCAATTTTTCTGGTAATGCTATAATAATGCTAATAAGTAATATCTATAATATGTCTCAATCTCATCTAAATTTAATGACTACCTAGAAAGTTATTAACTTTAGTTTTTATTTGCTATATTAATTCTGACAGATCGGGAATTAACTATTATGGACTAGAACTCAGGGAAATGGTTACCTATATTAATACTAGTATTAAAAAATATAACAATCAAAATTGGCTGGGGGCACTTTGCCCTTCCTTATTCGGCTATGGCCTTTGTTCAAAAGTTATAAACCTCCCCAAAAGGCGAAAGCATATTCATACATTGAAAAACTTGAATTAGACTTCAACACACTTAACTTCCGAAATTAAAAAAGAAAGGAAACAAACTTCATGAGAATTACTTCAACTTTGATTCTAAACTTAAGCCAAATGAGCTGTTAATTGAAAGGCACAGAACAATTAGCTTTCATAAACAAATTAACAACATAAGGCAATTTTAATTCAAGTTTGATTAACGCAGCAAATATTAACGGTTATCGATAAACTTGTATACACCAAACCAATGCAAACAAAACTCACACTAACTTTTAGTGTCTTTTAGCAACTTTCAGCCCGACACACCGAGCGCGATCAACAATTTTGGCGCTTTCTAATTATAGTTTTTCATGTGGCAATGTCACACCTGCGCCGCCCACAAGCGTCGCCCGACTGGGCACGACATTTATTTAATTCAGCCCAATTAGGCGTGTCGCTAATAAAGCGATACGAACCCGGCACGACAGCGATGCGGCCGCGATGTGCGTGCACCTCGTTTCGTTTCTTTCATTTGGCGCTTACTACGCATTGTTCGGCATTGGCGTAGCTCACAGCCACTTTACACGCCATTAGACATTTGCGTTGAGTTCTGCGCTGCAGCTGCCAGCCCCCGCCACCCAATCGCAAACAATCGGCACAACAGCTCAAATGGTCCGTGCCGCGACATTAGATTCAGATTCGAGCCCATTCCCGAACGATGCGCAACGCGTCATAGAGATGTCATTTCGCGTGTCAGCCGCAAGTTGGCGCGTCGCACAGTGTCGCGATTCCATATAAGCCGTGGCCAAAAATACTTAGCGTTGTCCTATTTCGATGAAACTTCGTGATTCGATTGTTTTCGTGGTGGAAATTAAGAAATTTACAAAAAATCACTAAAATTGGACCACTGCCACGCCCACCTGCCATACGAACGTAACTGTAATATTGAAATAACTTTCTTAATATTAGTGATAGAACTATGAACTTTTGTATTTGAGCTTAAAATAATGACATAAAAGCTCACACCAAAAATGGGCGGTCTGCCGCGCCCACTTTCAAAAATATTCGTATTTTACTACAACTAAAACTGTATTTTTAGAAGGCTGCTTGCGATACTCATTCCACGACGTAATTTTAATTGGTAAGCTTTCTAAAACCTTAAAGTGGGCGTGGCAGCTGGAGCATATATATAAAGTGGCCAAAACTTTTCCTTTATGAATTCATGTTCAATTTTTTCAGCTTGTGATACCATATTTTGGTATAAGTGTTTAAATTTTTAAAGTGGGCGTGGCATTCGGTCTACTTTTGATGATACGAACAATGTGCCAACCTTGTCCTTTACAAGCTCATCATTTCAGCAGCTGCTTTGCCGCTACTTTCATTGAACGTCGGAAGCCATACTTCGAAAAAATCACAATTTTTGACTGTAGGTGCCACTGCAAAAAGTAAATGTTTAGGTGGGGACGCAAACTTTGCGTTTGTTCATGATTAACATGAACGCCCGTCTTATCTTTAAGTTAATTTATAAGAAAATCAAGTTTTATTGACCGCTTTCTGGATTCAGCTTTACGCCACACTTCGAAGAAATCACGTACGTGTATTTTTAGTAGAGGCGTCACTAGAAAAATTCAAATAACCACCAAATAAGCACTTATAAGCAAAAAATTACTCCGGATTATGTTAATACATACTTTTTGAGTAATTTAGGGTTGGAACTAAAAAAGTGTTTTTTGACTTTTTTAAACTTTTTTCCACTAAACTTTTGGTTCTTTGTTAGAAGCAAACCGAAAAACCTAATTTTTCAATGTAACTGGATTTCACAGTTATTTCAAAGTACAAACCAAAAAATAGTACTGCCATACAGGAAAAATTCCATAGTTTTATTTAATATATAACATGACAATATTAGTACATAAATTGTATTTTTATTTGATTTTTCATTCAGCATAAAGAATTACCCACAAACTTGGAACGAATGCGTATTTTTTAACATCAACTTTGAAGCTACATTAAAATGGAACGGAGTAGGATATTGAAGATCGGATAACTGATTTTTCTTAGTTGAGATATTATCTGTCGATTGTCATATTCGTTTTAGTCATTTTGTAACATTGATTTTTACCAGTTTTGGCCACACTAGCGACACTGTGCGTCGCGCGCTCAGCTCATTTGCATAATGGATGGGCACTTAGCACACATGCGACGCGAAAAATCCACTTCATTTACGTATGCGGCGCACTCAGCATTGGCTGCAACATCGCTGGCGCAGTTCGTTACAACGAATGTGTGGCCTTTTATTGCGCTTCGGGAGAACATCATTATTGTGAATATGCACTAATCTGGAATATGCATTAATGGCGACAATAGCGTTGCAGGAATGTGAAGCATCAGCTTATGAAAAATACCAAATAAATCTCTTCAATAAGTTTTATTGTGAACGTGCTGTGCTGTCTTCTAGGCATCTATTAAGTACTGAGTTATTAGGGTATAGAAAATAATGAAACATCCGACTAAAACTCCAAAAGTGGGCTTTCTCCATCAAATAATCAATTTATCAGAGTAACTGTAATCCTGCAAATGATGTAAATAAGTCTGGAGTACGGCATGAGGAGAAAAGAATGAAACTCAGTCTGAGTATCCATAAAGCGCTGACTTTTCATACTACAGGCCCTAGGTTCGATTCCTAGCTCGTGCTGGTGAAACACTCGTCTACTTCTATCGCTATGCAGATGAAGCAGATGAGAATTACAAGAACCGCACAGGTGCGCTCTTGACAGGCAATGGCAAAACCTCCAAGTGTGAAAGGAAAATTACCAAAAACGGCGTTAAACTGTAGGTGCCCTCCTCCCTATCCGTTTGAAATGTGTGTTGCACCAAATGTTGGAAAAAACAGTGTTGCATGGGCCTCACAATAGGCCTCTGAGTGTGTCTCTTACAGAGGCAGCCACCATAACCTAACTTAACCAATAGAGACTCCAAGATCCCATGTAGATTGTGCAAACGAGAATACACCAACTTTGTATCGTCGCTCCACTGCAGAGATTTTAAAACTATCAAGAGAGTTAGCTTGTTTTTGCAAACTAATTACGTTAACTAACAACAATTAGTGCTACAGATTCGTTTTGAAATCATTAATTGGAAGAATCGTGGTTAGGAGGTAAAAATAGGACTAATTAGATGAGTTGGTTTTCATTTACTTTTGCTTAAGATGAGATTTTATCTGCTCTATCTGGAACTCTATTCTATTCTACAAAGCTTAATTCGACTTTCCAGGACATGTTTTTCATACACGAAGAGTTTTGACAATACTTTATAGTTTCGATGCGGTAGTTGATGGTCGACGGCGAAGACAGAGACCATGTCTCCGGGAAGGGACCAAGTTGACGAGGCCCTATCAGCTCTTGGTGTGAGCAACTGGAGAAGACGCGCAAGGCGCTTGAAGAGAGCCTCCACCCGGTAACGGGTTGTTATAGCCAGTTTAATAAGTAAGTACTTAAGTTGTAGTTTTAAAGCATCTATTCTCAAATACAAGTTGCCTGATTCCTGCGACAATTCAATCGCAGGAGAAATAGAAAAAACACAATAGTACCTACGCCCACTATTTGTCATAAGTGTCTAAGCATTAGTGGCGACAATAGTGGTAGAAATATGTAGATCAGAGTGGCAGAAAGCTCTAGAACGTATTCTCTGCTCATATCGCACTGTCTCGAGAACAAGAGTGGCTTATTCAGGGACTTGCTAGGTTAGGTAAGGTTTGAATGACAGACTTCTACGTGAAACGCTAACTTAAGCACAACTTGTGGCTCATTGCAGTACCACAGTGGATGGTGCGACTCTCACTTACAG
Organism: Melieria crassipennis; assembly: GCA_963668005.1. Classification (NCBI taxonomy): domain Eukaryota; kingdom Metazoa; phylum Arthropoda; class Insecta; order Diptera; family Ulidiidae; genus Melieria; species Melieria crassipennis. The sequence continues at coordinate 90,642,284 of OY764961.1, read as the reverse complement.
CGCTGAGAACCAACCAAGAAGATTCTATTATGAACCTGGCTATATCCCTGATAGGCGATAGTTTGGTTAGACTAATGAAGAAAGCTTAGCCCAGAAACTTATGTGTCCTTCTGACTAATGAGGGACATTGACACAACAGGTGAAGAACGGTCTCCTCCTCGGAGCTGCACCCTCGACAGAAGTCATTGGATTGCAGTCTCCTCCTCCTTTCCGCATGCTTACCCATAAGACAGTGACCCGTGAGCACCGAGACCGTTATGCTTACTGAGTGACGGCTGAGGTTAAGCAGATGATTGGTCAGTTTCATGTTATAGGCTGGCCAAGTTAGTCGGGAGATACAAGTCCTTCCTCCCCCACTGGGAGGAAGGACGAGGCCCTGGCGAGCAGCGTACCCGTTCTGGCGAGCTCGTCCGCCCCTGGGACTTGCTAATAAGTATTCAGGATATTCAGGCTTGGAGTGAACTCTTTACTTGGATTGGTCAACAGACTTCTGTACAGTAGCTCAAGGAACCTAATCGGCCTAGACGTGATCCACATGCCACCATATGGAGTCTTTTAAATTTTCATAATACTCTATGTTAAGGTGAGTGGCTCATCAAGCCAATCAATGCCGTTTGCTGAAAATTGCAACGTCACAATGAAGGGTGATGTGGCCCAGAATATCTTCTACTCTTTCAAAAGCCAATAAAACAATCTCTAGTCCAGTTTTCAGATAATTTCAGTCTCTAGTTCACTTTATTTGGGACACCACCAAGATTAAACCTAATTTTCATATTAATACAGAAGAGAGCAGATAACCTGTAATCATATTTAGAGTCGTTTAGAATAGTTTTAAAGATTTTTTTCATTTCTTATGTGTACAGCAAACCAAAGTAGACAACTGCAGAGCGAGTTGGTAAAACAAGTTAATGAGTTTTCAAATGCCAACAGCAGCCAAACCTCTTCAAACTAATGTGAGGCACAACTGATATGTGGGTCAACTTATCATCACAACAAACTCTCGAGTGAATAACTCCAATACTAACATGGGGCCCCACTCCCTCGTGTCGCTGCAGTCGCATGTCTGTCAATAGAGTCTCGTCATTTGCAATGAAAGTGAACTGCGTTATCTGCAGTGCATTTTATCGCCGCTCAAGCCACGCACTCGAGTGATAATCGCATAAAGTTGCATTCGTTTACATAAATAGATAAAGATGCAGCGGCCCGAAACCGGCAACAATCAACCGTGGTGTTGTAAAGCATGGCTTCGCCTGGCTTGAAATGATTTACAATAATTTTATTTGGTTTTCAGTTGATGCTCAGCTATTTTCTCTGGACACAGTTATTTACATAATTTAAGAGATAACCACAAAATAAATTGTACGTTCGGAAACAGTTTCAGCGCCAGTTAATCGATTCGAATTAACTCTCAGGTTGAATTAATTGTGTATTCGTTTATGTTTCAGCACACAAACCACACACCACAACAGGTTAATTTGCATTTTTGCCAGACATGGACTGGAGCGAACACAAAGGTAGAAATAATGTTAAAAAAACATTTACATTCACTTTTAACTTGTTTCAATATCATTTATCATTTTCTGTGATTACACGATTTTTTTGCAATCAATTAAATAATTGGCAAAATGTTTTCAGCTGTCGAGCGCAGACATTATTTAAAGAAGGCATTGTGGCGCCCAATAATTTATTGCCAACCCGCCAGAATGAGAGTTATGGATGTAAATTAATTCAAATAGAGCCTCATTTGAGGGGCGAGGGGGTCTGAAAACCGTTTGCTGATTTTTGTGTTCAGAACAGTGGGACGAAACGAAAGAAACAGGTTTTACATACGACGGTTTGGGAAAAAAATTGAATAGCGGTATTCACGATATGTGAGAACTGTGCTGAAAGAAGCAGTCATATTGTGAATTTATACTAAGAAATGGGTTAACTGATTTAAACGAAGTTTATTATAACACAAAATTTGTGTGGCATTTTTCCAATCATTCTGTGACGGTTTGGTACAAATCTGGTTATTTTTAATATTTTTAAAGAATTAAAAAAAAAAGTCTATTTATGAATTTTTTCAATGCCCGCCCAGCTTTAACAGGGAAGGCATGGTATGGCAAATAAATATTTTATTAGAAAGCCAATAGATCTTAGTGTAGTACAAAAAAACATAAACGTTAGATTACACAGGTTTATTGTAATAAACAAATTCAAACAATACAAATTTCTATGCTTGGTTAACGAATCAAAGGTACGAAATGGGTTAAAACTAATTGCCGACCGAATATTCGGTTTCGGTTTCGGCCCAAATAAGTGGTTTCGGTTTCAGTTTCGGCTAAAAAATGGCCGAACAGCCGAAACCGAAACTTTCTAGAATATTTTTTTACATTTTATAGTGAAAGGAGGAGTAATTTAGATGCCACCAATGTAAATAAAATTCTTTTTTTAGCATATAATATTAAATTATTTAATTTTGAATATTAGCGAGTAAGGTACGAAAGGGTGATTTTTTCATGTTTATGTTTTTAAAAAATGAATAAACTGTTTTTATTAATAAGTATTTATTTATTTATGTTATGTTTGTTTGTTTTTTCTTCATTTACTTAATGTAAAATTCTTTTATTGAAAAAAATGCTTGATATGGTAATTTTTATTTCAACTAGAATGTTTCGGTTTCGGTTTCGCCCGAATATTAAAAAAAACCCCGAAATTCGGTTTCGGTTTCAAAAAAGATGTTTCAGTCGGACACTAGTTAAAACAATTCAATCAATTCCATTATCGCCATGAATGCATTTTGAGGCCAATAATAATTACAAAACGGCACGAAACTCAAAAATGTTGAGTTAAAAATGTATGTTCATTACAAATTTTCATTATCCAAAAAGAATGCCAACAACTTAAAATAGGTACGAAATCAGCTGGTTATAGTTCACAATTGACATAGCACAGTGTTGCATTTACAGCTGCTTGCAATAGATGACCCGAACACATTGAAGACGGCAGAAACGCGGCCATACAACTTCAAGATGGCGTCGGCTTCGATTGTCGCCGTGTAGTCAATTAAGTGATTACAATGAAAGCGGCAGCATCATCAACATAATCAAATTTTTTGTGCATCTAATAACAAATTTGAAGGTGCTTTGTTAAGTATTCATCTATAATCATTTTATCTTTCTACCAAAGTAAACCAAATGACAATGTCTAATAGTTTTTACAGCCAGTTAGTAAATTTGAATTCAAATACTGACAAATTTGTAATTGTTGTCGTTCAAATCACACCGAAAGGGTAAGAAAACTGCCTTTAAAAGTATCTGTTTTGAAGCAGTGATGTTCATTGCTAGTGTTTTCTCGCTTACAAAATAGCGAGTAGTTCTATATTTGTTCGTCAGTCGTTAAAATAATCGTCTCTATACGAACGTTCCCATTCCATATTTTGGCAGATGTAGTCGTGTCGCTGCAGTCGTTAATGTGTTCGAGGCAATACACATTCACATTTTCTGAATGTGGCAACTCTACCACCACCACAAATAAATAAATAAATGAACAAATGCAATGCTTTGTTGTTTAGGACAAATTTTCTATCATCTAAAGCAGTTCACACAAATCGTGAACACCCTCAACGACAAGCCTACCAATTGGTTTTTTCGTAAATAAATTCCAAGAAATGGCGCCAGATCAAATATTCTTAACTTTTAGAGAAACAGCACAAAACAAACTCAACTAACCACAAAACAAAAACTATAAAAATAATAAACAACCTTTTGCTTGTCAAATATTTTCGCATTGTGCAAATAGCACAAGAAAAGAAAATACACGTTTCGCTGGACTGAACGTCATGGCTAAGCTATAATATGTAAAATAGCAAAAATTCCGCACTGCTGCTAATCAAAACAAAAACAATATTGAAAACAACAAAAAAAACCAATTTTAGGTTCAAAATGAACAACAACAGACGGCGGGCATTGTTCGACATTCTGCGTTCGACTACACCTTGAAAAAAGAAATGCCAACGAAATTCAAGAAGCGTCAACAAAAACTGGCCGACGGGCAATTCCCACCATCGGCGGGTGCGTCAATGTCAGCGCCTTCAAACGGGCCATAAATTAAGCTGCACACACTTGGAACCCTCCCAGTAGGGGAGACACGCAGCGCAACGCAAATGCGTTCGGATTGTTGCAGTTGATGCACATAATTCAGATTTCCCTCTGCACTCAGTGCGCACAGCGAAAGTGACACACAGCCGCCAAGCCGAAGCGAAACACTAAAGTCGAAAATAAATTTGGTAAAAATAGACGCATAGCTTTGGCAATTAAATGCCACGATTCCGAGTTAAATGCGTTCGCGCTCGTCGGTCTCGGCGCTCGCATGGCGGCCGTGACGCAAAACCACGAGACAGTGCGGCGAAAGCAGATGTCATATCGGGCGGACCACGCAAGACCGGGCGGCGGCAACCACGTCGCCGAATGTCAGCGACATTTGCCGCACACGAATGCGGAGGCGCGCTGGAAACGCGCCAAACGACGCCAACGATTTACATTTAGGCGGACGAAGAACGTCGCAGCCAGCGAGCGCTATTATCTAATTTGGTTTGAACCAAATCGAATGTCCATATTTCATTACGCAAATGCACGCCAATTAGCACTAAGAATGGACAACAACAATAAAAAGCATAAAAAACAAAATGGAATCTGAGCGGCGCATGGCGTACGAAATAGATTTTTATGCGATGTCTATTAAATTGATTTTTAGCAAAAATTCATGTTGCAAAGGCTTAGACATAATGCGATGTTTCTCTACTTTTTAGAAGATAGCATAGAGTTGGAATATCGAGAGAGTAAGAGTGACGAGGTTGAAGCAGATTTAGTTTAAAATCAAATTAAATTAGTTCGAAAATGTTTTGTATCACAAAACAAAAAAAATTTTTCACACCGGAAAAAATCCATATGGGCGTGAAACTAAAGACCAAACATAGTAATACTGCGCACTCAGTTTTTCATTTCTACATCCTTCAAAATGACTTCAAAATTTTGAAGGGTATAAAAAATTAAAAAAATATAAAAAATACTTAACCTTGTTAGACTATGGCGATATGTATATCAAATGAAAGAGAAAAGGCTCAAGAATTTAAATAAAATTGATTTTTTATCTATTTGTAAAAAAAGGATATGAAAAAGGTTCTTTGAAAATTTTAATCCTTTATGTCCTTGAAAATTTATATAGTTTTCTTGAAAAGTAAGTAAGTCATAAAACCCAAAATCTCCTTGATCAAGTGTCAAAATTTTACTATTCTCGCTTCATTGATTTTGTATCTTTTTATTATTTAACATACTGATACTCAAATTTTAATATTTTTCGAACCAATAAAGTTAGAGCAATGAAATAACCTAACCTATGTAACCTATCTAAGTTCATTACTTTACAAAATATTGTTACTGTGTCTCCTGGTGTTAGTTGAGGAAGTAAGGGAGAGTTGTGTATAGAGAGGCCGATTTAGTTTTTCCATCATAATTTCCCACAATGAAAATATTTTCGATCTCCAAATAAATCATTGGATAGGTATTCTAAATGACTATCTTTTTGTTGAATACAATTTATAATTTTGACTGAAAAAATTGGTTTTTTCTTCAATAATCTGAAAGGCTTACAATCGGCTTCAAAAATTTGTGTCTTCTAATGTGGAACTCTTATACGTTCAGTAAAACTACAGAAAAGGCAAAGTAATTGAAGTGAGAACCTCAAAATAATTTTATTTATTTATTTAATTAACATGAATATAATAAATAATATTCCTCAGATTGACTTGATTCTGCATCTAAATCGGGATCACAATTTTCACAAGTGAAAAAATTTCCTTTTTTGTTGAGCTTGATTTATTATTGCTCGAAACAATACCAATACCACTACCAGTCCAGAGAATTGTTGATTTTTTTGGGGGTTAAAATGTTAAATGTGAATTTGATTTTGAAAACCAATCCCTGACAAATTTACACAAAATTGTAAAAATTATGAAACGAAAGCGAAAGAAAGTTCCACAGTGGAAGACACGTGAAGCCACATATTATAAATTTATGGACATTTTGATATGGCTTCAGAAATGTTTTTCACTGCATATGAACAGAAATCACTTTGGAATCTTAAAAAGAAACAAAAAACTAACACAAACGTTTCCGTTATCGTTTTTATCGCACAAAAAATGCTAATATTTTGAAAAAACTTTTTTCTGAAATTTTTTTTTTTAATATGGTGCTTCGAAACCACACTGTCAATATTAAAACATTACTGTTTTCCATGGAAAAAAAAGTAGAAAACCTTCGAGTCCCACATTAGAAGAGGTCCCACTATAGATAACTCTCGCTTATAAAAATATTATGATGACAGTTTGACGATTTACTCCAAACTCATTTCAAAAATATTCAAATCTAATACTTACATAGTGTAAAGGAAAACATGTAACAAATAGATATTCAATGTGATTCTATTAATACAAATTATATATATAAATCATGTAATTACTTATACAGTACAGTCCCTACACTTTTCTTTTACAATTAAACAATAATTTAGATTAAAAAATTATTATTATTATTTAAGTATAAATCTTATTTAAGGGTAAATATGAAAGAAAAAATTATTATTATACTTTTTTTTTAATTTTATATTGTTAATCTTTTCGGCACAGGTTTTTACTGGAAAAGGTTATAAATTAAAATTTATCGATGTAGTCTTCTGTGCGGTTATATCAACAACATCCCATGATGATATTTTTAATTTTTGCGCCGGACCCCGTTTTTTAGATTTAAATTTAAATCTTTTTACGCATAACTAAAAACTGAATATTTTCCTATTTACTTCTGCTATAATTATTTTAAAAAATATATCTCAATTGAAGTAAAAAGTCAAAATAAAAATTTTTCTGATTTTCCTGCTTCATCTTTCTTTACCATGTAAAGATATAACACTCAAAATACGTGCAAAAATGTCTCTTCTTTAAAGTTCCATATCTCCATATGGCAAACAAATAGCAGAAGGGTTAACAAATAAGTAATGTTTCATATTTTTTAGGTTTCTAATTTGTATGTTTTATATTTTGTAAATTATAGTTTTTTTTCCACTTCTACATTTCCACCAGTTAAAAAAAAAAGTTAAATAAAATTTTAAAATCACATAAAAATTTAATTAAAGCTGTTGCTAAAGTTAGCCGCCCATAATTGCAGCCTTTGGTTCCATAAAAATTTTAAATTATTCACACCGCTATTCGATTTGGCCTCCTCCTTAACCTTCCCACTGCCACCGATTCGGCTACTCCACTGCAACTTGTGTGAATGTGTCGGCATGTATATTGAAGGCCAGTAATCGTTTGCTGAACAGTCGCCAATTATTTTCGCCGTAGCGTCAATATGTCTATTGCAACAGCAAAAGGCCACTCTGCTATATTCAACATTTTGGCAACAACACACACACACACAAACATGTGTAAATTCGTATAGTTATAATTATACATAATTATTATATATAATTATAGTACATATATGTACAACGCGCACACACGAATATTTTCGCCATATGCTGGCGAATTTTTTCCGTCACAATACGCCCATAGAAACGTTTCTTATCAAGCATGAAGTGGGTGTGTGTGTGTGTGTGAATGTGTGTGATTTTATTCATGACTCGTTTCGCAGCAACCGAAATGTGTGAATGAAAATTTATTTGTCAATTAGGAACTTGTCAATTGTTAATATTTTGGCACTTCTTAGAAATGTTCATCATTTTAGTTGATATTTTAAATGCAAAATTACTGTGGTTTTAAGTTTACTGTAAATTTCATTCAAATTATTGCATTCATTTTAATGAAAATTTTATTAAATTTGTCTAAATTTGATTTAATTTCAAAATTTTAATCTGGTATAAATGAGCAATTTTGAAAACTGATGAATTTGCTTTTATTTTGCAAACAAATTTGTTGTTGTAAAAATTGTGTTCAAATAAATTCAGAAAATTATAATGAATTGAATTTTGTTTTACAGCTCTTAATGAACTCGAAATCAACATCAGAAGCAGCAAGGAACTGAGAGTAGCTGGAAAGGACTTGAAACTTGAGTGCTCAACTTTTTCACTTACAAACGCAACAACTTTTAGAGCATAGAGCATTCATTGAAGGACCCAGTGGCACAGCATGATTTCATTTTGGGAGAAGAGGGTTTCGTAAATAATTGTTGAACTAAATACCATTTGAAACTATGCTTTTAAGCCATATTTTTCCTAACAAACCAATATTTGGGGGCTTTGAACCCCAAACTTTTCTTGCATGTGCCACTGGAAGAAGCATTAGTGTTCCATTTTAATATTTAATTTTTTAAAGCCCTAACAGATTTACATATAAATCTGTTCAGAGTTTGTAGGACTAAGGAATGAAGATATATTTATCTTTCATCAAGCAGTCAACAGGCTGAACGAGCTAAAACGAATCATAAAGAATGCTTAGCCGCAGACTATCCTTCATACTCTCTACGGGATATCCGCATAGGGCCTATCTATCCGATACAGTAATACACTAAGATCCTGCCGGTAGAAACAAATATTTTATAAAATTTTGTTTACAATATTTTCTGGCTCGTAAAAATTTATTAAACATCACAAATTTTGATCAAATTTGGCACATGCTTTATTGGACAATTTTTAGCATTTCAAAAACAGCAACTAAGTAATTAGTACAACTTATGAATGGACATTTACTGTTCTTTGGACGCTTCCAACTTCACAGAACACACAACAAGTCATTGACATGTCCATAAAACTCATTTGTAAGGTGTTGTTGCTATTTGGCAGTTGTAAAAAATCACACCTACATGAGAATTTGGTTATGGACGAGAAATACTATAACATTTGAAATAAGCTAGTCAGGTCAAACTTAAAAAAATTCCTCGTTGCGTCAAACAATAATTTGTTAAGTTAAATTTGCAACAACGACAAACACCATCGCACAATTCTCTGATAATCACCAAAAACTTAACGAAAACCATTCACTGAAATTAGCCAGTTTAATCGACTAAAAAAACATTTACGGGGATCACATTTTAGCAGTCGAGAGGAGATAATACAAAATCGAAGACAACTTGGTGGATATGTCGAGAATCGAGTACTACAAATGTTGGTATAAGTCGTTCCAATCAATGACGATTACTTCATGGAGTCCACAACAATTTGAAGAACTTATATATACTTTTAATTTTGTGAGCGAATTGCGTAATAATTGTTGATCAAGGAGTACGAGTATATATGTAAATATCGTCCTGTGTAGTATGAGTGGAAAAATTATAATAGATTCACATCATCAATCAGTCACAATCTTAAGGGGAGAATCGTATCTCTTGTCCATGGAATAGGCTTTCTGTAGACATTTTCCTTGGCACTTATGAACTTGTAAAACAAACTAATGTCCTTGTAAATGTACTTTTGTCCCAGAGCTGCCAGTTCTGTCTACTTATGATCTTGCGAATTCGAGCAGTTACTTCAACTTTGAGTATCTTTCTTTAATTATCTTTTTTTATTAGTCAGCACAAAACAATCAATCATTTAATCCCTTATTTTTTTAATGTTAACTAAAACGGCAAACAAAAATATATTTCCCATTTTTATCTTTGTTAATGCTTTCTATCAAATCATAGAGAGATACAATCCCAATCTATCTGAAACTATTTCCTATTTATTTATTTTATAACTATTTCCTTCACTACAGGCAACCCCAAAAAATTGAATTTTTTTTTTGCGAAGACACACGTTGCATAGATCGCACCACATGTACTGCATATGCCAACAATAGAGTGCCAAATTCGTTTGGTGAGAAGACACAAGAAGAGTCAAAAGACAGAGCGACATGAAAAAAGCCGCTAACGCCTGTTGGCGCCCGCCTCAGAGTGTTTATTCAGCTTGTTAGCAACGAGCGGATGAAAACAGAGCGCGGCATAGCGAAGCTAAGACTCACCTGATCTTGACAGAAGTAGCCGAATCCGATGATGCCGGCAATGGCCAGAAAGAGGCAGAACACGATGATTCTTCGTATCTTGGAGCGTGGTTCCATTTTCTTGATTTCATAAACACCACTGGGCAGAAGTAAAGCAAAATCACTATCAACTTGCACGGAGACGTTCTTTTGCATATCCACTGGCATGTTCCGCCGCTTTGCCGCACACGCACACGCACACACACACAAACGCACACCGCGCTCGCGATTCTGTTGCGCTGTTGCTGCTTTACCAAACGAGCGGTCCGCCCTCTATTTGCGCTTTATTGCGGCTCGAGCTGAGCTATGGCCACTTTTGTATTTGCAAATTCTTTTTCATTTACTTTTTGCTGGTTTTTATTATTTTTTGTTGAGTCCGCGAAGATTTTTAAGTGCACCAACCGTCTAATAAATGCTGTAAGGATTTGCGATACTTCTATTTTATGCGGCCAGCATATCCTTTGGCAAATGTTTCAAACGCAAGAGGACAACGCTTGCAATGGCAGTGAGCCGGGCCGACGCGCCGTTGAATTGAAACGGGGTTAAGTGGGTATAATGGGAAATTGAATTGTGCGACTAATAGTAAACAGTGACGGTGGGTTCACGGGCAGCGGCGTTAGTGCGGCATAAGGAATGAGGGAGAGTAGGAAAAGGACGGGTGGCGCTGATGGGACTTAAGTCTTAAATGCGCTTTTAAAATTGCCACGGCAGCGCTTCACATCGCGTCGCACAAGTGCGGAATTTCTTTTCGTTTGCCGTTTGCGCGTTTCAAACGCTTTCACGCTGTCCACACTGCTGGCGGCGCGGTCGAGACGCGCACAAAGTTGATTTTGCTAAACGTCGTTCTTGGATTTCAAAAGCAAAATTCCCGCCATTGCAAACATTGTTGTTCATGTTGTTGTTGTTGTTGTTGTATTATCGCCCACCGGCTTCGTTTGAAATGCGGCTTCGACCATTTCGTACGCCCGCGTCGACACTGTTTGCTTGATTTTCGACTCTTGTTGTTGTTGTTTTTTACGAAAATAGCCGTGTCGTTGCTGGTTTTCTGTTCAGTCGATTCTTTGGCACAATTCGATGTTCACGTCATGTGCCGGGCGATTAGCTGCTGCAAACATTGACCACCATTTGGCCACTTTTTCTGGTGCCACAAATCGGAGGTGTTTGCGTTGTCTGCTCAATTGGCAGCGTTTATCGATTTTGTAGCACTGAAAGCAAAGGAAAAACGTGAGGCATATTAAAGTGATGAGTAAATGAAATAAAAATAGCAAACATATTTTTGATTTCTTTAAAAAAAAAATGTTTCTTTTTTAATTAGTAAATACATATCTAAGGATATACGGGATGGCGCAAAAGTTGTCACCCAGTGTTCTTTGGCTCTAATTTGTTTATGAATGAATTAATAAATAAATGAATGAATGAATGTCAAAGAAAAATTTACTTTTGCCGCCATTTGCAAAAGTTATAGCATCTGCCGATAAGGTGACGACTTTTGCGCCACTCTGTACCAAGTTTAAGCAAAAAGGTAGATATTTCGAATAACTGTGGTTCTGGACACCTGAGCACTCTGGGCATAAGAACTACCAGAGTGTGGATACAAGAAAAGGCCGAGAAAGACCTATCGACGCAGTGCGTATTCGTCCTTTTCTAGTCTATGCGTTCTTTCTATTCTAATCTAAATACATATGTATTGAAGTTTGTAATCTAAGCTAAGTTTTGTCATATTAGGGTTGATATTTAATTTCAATATTTTTATTCTGACTATATTTCTACAGAAAATATTCTTTTAAGAAACTTCTTACGCATGCATTGCTCGACTGTTATTTGATTGATTGTTTTATGTCAATTAGACACACGAAATTCAGATTCACTTTTGAATGCGAAATTAGGACGAGGACTATACAAAATTGTTTAAAGTCGTGAAGGCAAAGTCTTCACAAGTAGTGTCTTCTTATGAAAATTGTATGAACAGTTTTCATGCTTCGGTCTGCGCATTATTAGAATGAATGACAATAAATTTGAGGAAGATACAGAGATTGAAAATTCATATTGTGTGTATTACTAAATTATGAATATTATGCGCTTTCTGAACAAAGAGAATCCATTGGCAATTGCAATAATGCTTTGTAAACAGTCAACTAATGCTTTTTGTTTTTACAAATCAAAAATTTATCGCCAGTTAGAAACTATCGTATATCCAATGCCAAGTGCTCGCTATGTTGTTGTTTTTGTAATTTATTTTAACTGAATTGTTGTTTTTGTAATTGAGATGCCGGACCCATAATGTAAGAGTCACTGTGGCAATACGCAATCAGGGGCGGATTCAGAAAAATATTTGGGAGGGGGTTTCAAGAACGAATTCTTTAATATTCATAAAATGCCAAGAAATGTCTTTGTATGTAGTTTTAAAATCGACCCTGATATTTCGGGTTGTTTCAACCCCTCAAACCACCCCCTTCCCCCTGAATCTGCCACTGTACGGAATAATGAATAATTCAAAGTCAGAAATCTACATATCAAAGCATTAAATTCCACCAAACAGTTTTCATATAATGATAACAAGTTTCTACACATTTTTATAGAAAAGTGTGTCACCACTGCAATTACTTCTCGTTGGTATTTTTATCACACATTCGACTGCAAACGTCTTCAACTTATCTCAGTGCGCGCTTTGGTCATTTTGCAATAAGTTTTAAGCAAAATAATAGCTTCGATGTTTTTACGTAACTGGAAGCCTTTGCACTTCCAGAAGAACGTGTCTTGCCTAATAAAACTTTTTATTTTTTATTTCAAATTGCAATTAAGACGAATCACATGATTCCTGGAATCATAGAGGGTTGTTGTTAATAGGATCAAATTGTGTTCAAAACAGAAAATTCAAAATTTGTGTACAATTTGTGTTAACTGTTTATGTCGAGTATTCTCGAATGTTTCCAGTATAATCGTCATACGGATTAAAAAATTACATTCCTATTATTATTTAACTGTAACTTTTTTCCTGAAGAAGGGGAAATAAATATATTTCAATAATATATATTTTAGAATGTTGGGTAATCTGTCAACTTTATTTATTTAAATTATAACAAAATCCAAGGTGACGTTGGTTTGGCATTACTATTAATCTATATCTCAAAAAAATTTCAAAATATTGCAATTTCTGTTATATTTATAAGCTTTTCAAAATATTTTGTCTACCTTTTTTAAGTTTGCAAACATTTACTTGACAAACTGTACATATGTTGGAATAGTACATAGACTATATGAGATTGAACACGCCCACTTTAGTCACAAAACCCAACTATGGCATACTTTTGCATGGCGATAGAGGTATCAAACGATTCAGCGTGTCAGTGTGGTAAACATGGGCTATGTGAAATCGGCCATGCCCACTTTTCGGGCCCACTAAACCAGGAAAACAAAATAACAGTACATATCTGCATATCAATTTTGATATCAAATGATACTGTGTTTCATAGGAATAAACACAAGCTATATAAGATTGACCATGCCCACTATAATGATTGAAATCAGCTAGGTTATACTTTTTTCATAGAAAATGGCGTTTGATTTTTATAGTGGCCGACCGAATATTCGGTTTCGGCCCAAATAAGTGGTTTCGGTTTCGTTTTCGGTTTCGGCTGAATATTAAAAAAAAACGAAACTCGGTTTCGGCCCAAAAAAGGCCTTAGTAGGTATTTACTAAGACACAACATGTTTACTCTGTTTTCGTCGAGTTCAATTCAAAATAATTAACCTGGCAAAACAAGTTTTTCGAAACAATATTAAAGATTTTAAGGGTTAAAACAAAATTTAACTAAGCCTTTTTCATAATTAAGTAGCTACGCAACAAAATACTCAATAAGGATAACAAATCTATGTGATTGTGTTGACATCCGTGCAGTTTAATTTAATTTTTTCGTAAAAGGAATGAAAAATTCAAAGTGGGCATACAATAAAAATTTCTTTTAGCAACTTCGTAACGGTTCATTGTAGAGATGTGAGCTTTTAGGGACTGATGACTAATTTATAATAATAAAAAAATGTCGGTATCGTTAAAAAAAATTAATTTCTGTAAAAGTGGCTCATAGAAAATAGCGGAAACGGCTCAATATGTTTATGTTTGTTGGTAAAGAAAATACGAATGAAGTGAAGTGAATGAAAATTTTTCATTTTAAAACATTTTCCGATTACAAAGTTTTGGTTGTATTATTTATGTTTGCATTTCAGATTTTTTTCTTGTAAACCGTATTTGACAACCTTTGCATATTTCCAGTGTCCTTGCAATCCTTCTGAAAGATTTTTAAACATTGAAATACATGAAACGTGCAGTTTTTTCTGATTTGGAATGGGTACTTTTTCCAAGTCCAAGTCCAGAGTCAGTGGGCACAAAATATCAGTCACGCTTCTATTAACACTTTGTTTACGTAGATTTTAAGGAAAATTTGAAAAAGTAATTGTTTTATGCGTGTTTAATTATTTTTGATTTAGAGTTCACCAGATTTCATTAAAATCATCGGTTCATTAAAACGCGTTTCTAAATATAATTTCTTAGCCCACCTTTTGCCTCTTTAGAGTCCCCATTTTAACAAATCCCTTTCGAACGAAGTTTCGTTTTCTAAAAAAAAAACCTACAGCTTAAATTTCATGCTTGTAACTTTAGCGGTTTGTGCTTGGCGATGATGAATAAATCAGTCAGTCAGGGCAGTAAATTATATGTAAATATACAGATTTATTGCTATTGCTTCTACAACCTTCAGAGACTTTATTAACAAAACGAAAATGTTTGAACTAGAGGCTTAAAACATAAAAACACCGCTGAGTAATTCCTACTAATTTTATGCAGACATTGTGACCCACAGTGCGGACAGCAACTGGTTCTCACATCTCACCTTGATTTCATTTTGTTATTTTGTCACAGACTCCCGCCTACGTCTGGAAAACACTTTACCAACCATTTTCAAATAAATTTAATGTATTTCATTTCAAAGAAATCGGCCTGATAAAGAATTCGTCTTATAAAACAGTAAAGATAAGCACAACAAATCAGTGCTCCGCAGATAAATGCGGCCAAACATTTCGGAATGACACTCAACGAGACATTGACATGACAGACAACGCGTTTGCTTTGCTTCGCAGCATTTTCACGCAGGCAACAAAGCACCAAAATCAAAAAACAAATTAAAAACACAGTGCAGACAATTTAAAAAAAAAACTTGGCCAGACAGCGCAGCGACAGAGCCCATCCCACCCCACGGCGCTGCTCTCAATTGTGCTGACTTTTCAGCGCAACTGTGGCCACAAACACGCCTAACTGGAAGCCGGCCATTGAACGAGACAGAATTCCCATTGGCAGCAGCATCCTTGACCAAAGAAAACAAAAACAATTGCAGACAACTTTTGAAGAAACTAAACTGCAAAGCAGTGTTCAGTGTTCTTTATTGTCGCTTCGGGGTTTTCTCATTTCCTTCGTTCGCTTTCGTTTTGCTTATTCTGCTGTTGTGCTCTTGATTTTTCAGCGAGCTTCTTCTTCTTCTGGCTAACTGGCTGTCTGTCTGTCTGGTGCGTAACAGCTGCTCACTGTCCACCACACGCAGCATCTGATGCTGAATTCTTGGCCAAATTCTTGAAATTTTCCAATAGCAAAACACTAATTACCCGACTTTTCCGCAACTCCGCTGCCGCTCTCGGCAGTGTGCGATTTTTGTTATTTACGTTCGCTTTTGCACCGCACACTTTCGACGCTGTTTTATCGCTTTTCCCTCACAACGGCCACTTTATCAATAAACATGTAAACATTCGCATTTTCAATACTTTGCGCGCTTCCGGTGTCGCTTCGCGCATTCACTTGGCATATTTTTGCAAATTCTTTACATTTGCCGCCGCTCAGGCATCGAATTTCACTTCATTTTTAATTCCTTTTTATGTGCGAATTTCCACATTTCCTTTAATATTCGCTAAAAATCACACACGAATCGCAACGACCTTCCGCTCACAAACACTTTCGTTGTTTATTCCACGCCATATTTCTGGCAACTGTCAAATCGACTTGGTTGCATTCGCCTCAAAACGTCAGAAATGTTGCTTGCTTTGCGCATTTCTTGCTGCTTCGTCGTGGTGAAACTGTTCGACGGCCGTTTACCATGAATTTGTTGTGGAAAGAGAATGTGCAAACGTCAAAGTAAACTGTCAGCTGTGGTGAGAGCAGCTGGTGTGGTGAGGTCGATTCGTTTGCGATTGAAAGCGATTCAATCGTGTTCAACCAAGTTGAACTGCAGCGCTGTTGAAATCGCTGTTGAACTGTTTCAACGAGTGGGGCTGCTACTGCTGTCAAAAGCAAATCAAACGTTTTTATGTGTTTAAAAATTGCAGAAAAGAATGAAGAGAAAGTGTGAATTTCATTGGTGTAAGTCATAATTAAACACAAATCGTTGGATGCAGAAAAATATTTAAGGCAGTTTAATTGTGGTTTTCAGAGCTGAATTCAATGGGGAGCAATATGTAGAAGTGGAACTTTTAGGGTGCAATTATATGGCGACGATTTGTCAGAGAAAACATTTCACGGTGTAATAATTTACGTGATGAAGATGAAACAAACCATAAATGAAAACCATGATGGGCCAGGCACCTGTTGAAAACGTCCCCGAGCTGTAGTAGATATCGCAGTCTGCTCGCTTGGAGCAACCCATTCTGTCCATCGCATTTTCTGGATGGCGGCAATGTCAGCCTTACATTTCATGAAGGCTTCCGCCAGTTGGATAGAGGCACCTTACCTATAAGGGGACATTCCATTCTATCGTTTGCTCTGGACTTCCACATAGTGAAATTCTTCCAAGGCTCTTTTAGCTTCCATTGGTAAATTGGTTTTAAGTGGCAAGCACCAAACCCTGCGCACTACTCAAATTTAAAGTCCTGGGGATTGGAGACGCTGCAACTGTTAATTCACTATTCAGCGAATGTATTTTAAGTCCGATCCCATCCTCCCTCACATATAAGAGTTAAAGATACAATTTGAATAATTGCAAAACCTTTTCGAGCAGTTTGTATTCAGTAATTCTATACTCCAACGTAACAGAAAAGACATTTTCCATCGCTCTAATCCCATCATGAGGAGACCATCTCTTAATTTGCTCAATTTATGTATCTAACCGACAGAAGTGGAAATGATGAATGAAAATTGTTTAAAAATTAATCTACACTAAAACTAAAAGTTAAGCAAAACGATTGTTTAAAACTTGTACTGAATACTCACAGCTGTGTCCTTGCCCTTAATTTTGTATCACTGTGCTTCATAGAATTGAGATAGCCATGTCTGTACATCTTTCTATCTATCCACGGAATGATACACTTGAAAACTTTCGCAAAAGTTGACGAATAGCTACAAAATTAATAGAAACAGCAAGAAGAAGCACATAGCATTCCAGCCTATTTAAAGCACAACACAAACACACCAGGATATGTTTGTATGTATGTATGTATGTGTGGCACATAATAACTTTGCAAATACAAAAATTACCTGACGGCTAAACCGTAAAAGACAACAAAATTCAAATTTTATGCGCCCGACAAAGGACATCACATAAGAACACTAACGGCCGGACGGCTACGATAACCACTACAACTACAACTACGACTATTCACAGCCCCTTGTCGCCCGGTCAGTAAATAGTTAACTTGTGCGCCGTACGGGCCGCATTGCTTGTGCAGTGTTTCGCTGTAAGTTTTCCAATTAATTAAATGCGCGACCCGAACGCTGGCGCTGATAATGGCCGCGGCGCTGAAAGTTTGTTAGCATCGGCGAACCGCACACATACTTTGGCACCTTTGAAGCGTGAACATTTTTATGGCAAGAAATATCTCTCGCCCATCACCGGCGCGTTTATCGTTCAAGTGTAAAATTGCGGCAGCGCTGCATTGCTCGCCAATCGCCCGACCCAACCGACGCCAGAGCGCCATTCCAAATTTGCTTTCCGCGAGCAGCGTGGAGTGAAGCGCCAGAAAGCAAGCTTCAACTTACGCGCACTTGAAGCGTGAAATGTTCAACTTTCTTATCTGCTAAATCGTGCCGGAAATTTGCAATGGAGAAGCTGACAAAAAATTGTATGCATACAATCGAAATTCGTTTACACTCTTATCTGATGGGTTTCTGAAATGCAGCTCAAATAAATAAAAATTCAAATTTTTTAAAAATTATATTAACAAGCAAATTGGTAGAATGAACTATTTTTAATGTAAAACTTTTTCATCGTTCTTGGGAAAATATTTGAAAGAAAAAGTTTTTTATAGTGAAGAAAAGTACCGATATTTTGTATAGTTGAACATTTGCTTTTAGAGTTAATAAAAAAAATTTTAACATTTTCTCATTGACGCGCGTATGTAAAAATATTTTTTCAGTTAACCAAAATTCAAACACGGATAAAAACTGGAAAATGCCATAAATAAGGACGCATCGTTGCATCGCATCGTTATATTTTCATAATTTCCATCATTTACTGTGTCCCCACGTATTTCATTCTCAACATTTCATCGCACGGATTACAGGCAAAATGCGTTTTAATGGCAACAGATAAAACTGTTTTCATACCCTACACAGCGATAACGGGAATAATGTTTTCGGTATGAAGTTTGTTCTTAATTTAAAAAATGTGTATAAAAAGATTTGTTTCTGGATTAGCGACAAGAATCGATTTAGTTAAATTCCTCTTTCAATTTGTTTTTCGAGCCGCCTATTCGTCTCTCTATTCATCTATCCGTTGGTCCACTTATTGGTTTATTCCTCTATATACATATACGAACATTCGTTTGTGTATTCATTCGTGTATTTTTAAATATTTTTTATTCGTCCGTTTGATGGTTCGTCGGACTGTCTACTCATCCACCTATTCGTCTATTTACTGATCAAACCGAACGTCAATTCATCCGTCTTTCTGTTCGCTCATATAATCATCTGCCCGCAGATCTGTATATCCACTTATTCGCCCGCTTTCATCTTCCTTTTCATCTATGTATCTCTTCGACATCCCTTATCCTTCCGTCTGATAGATTGTCCAACTGTCAATTAGTCCATTTCATGCATCGATTAGAATATTCGTAAATTTTTCCGTCTTTTTCTTTGTTCATACTTCTATCTGCTCTCCGCTCTGTCTTTCGATCGGTTTCGTATCGATTTACTAAGCTATTTACTTGTCTGTCAATCTACGCATCCATCTGTATTTTCGTCTCCTTAATTCTCCCATCTAATCATGCGTCCAACTATCCATTTCTCTATCTGTACGTCCATTCATTGATCAGAAAATCCTTCAAATTGTTCGTTTTTTCGTTCACACATCTATTTGTCCTCCGCTATGTCTCCCCATCTATTCGGCCATCTATTCATTAATTTAACTATTTATATGTATGTCTATCAATCTACCCATCCATTTATATTCTTGTCTATTTCTGCATACTCCTTGATAAATCCATCTTATTGTTCATCCGACTGTTCATTCATTGATTCGAACTTTAATCCATTCATCTCTCTTCCTCTTCTCTTCACTTCCGTCCGCCCATCCGCCCAACAGTCCAGCCTTGCACTTATCTGCCCTTCCATGCTTTTGTCCATCTATTCAGTTCCATATGTGGCCATTCTTCCATATCTCAAGTCTCAATGTTTGCTCATACAGCCGTTCGATCACCTAATTACCCACTTGTTCAACTCTCTGCTCGCCTTTCGATCAGTTCATGCAGCTTACTGCTCGCCCGTTTCTTCAAGTGTCCAGCCAGACGAAAAGTCTGTTTGTTCGTTTATCGCTTTCTCCTCTTTTATCCATACGTCTGATGATTCATCTGACTGTCCATTCGTCTAACAATTCGTCGGTTCATCGATCAGAAAGTTCATATATTCGACCACCTTCCTGTCCGTCCATCTATCTACCTACTCGCTGGTCTATCTGTCCATCTATTTTCCTATCTATCCATTCATTTATCTCTTTTTCTATCTATCAGTCCACTCATCGATCAGAAAATTCGTATAATTCGTCCGCTTTCCTGTCTACCCATACATCTATCTATTCGGCAGTATATATGTCCACCTATTTTTCCATTTATTCATTCATTTATCAATTTTTCTATCTATCAGTCCACTCATCGATCCGAAAGTTTGTATATTCGTCCGCTTTCCTGTCCGCCCATACATCTATCTATCCGGCAGTCTATCTGTCCATGCGTCTGCCTGCCCGTTTGTGCAATTTTCTATCAATCTTTCGATTCATCCATGCAATCAAAGTGCTCACCCATTCCTCAGTCTAACCATCAATCCGATTGCTTGCCCGTTCCTTCATCAGCCCAATCATCCGTCCGACCTCATATTAATTTAACTATCCATCCGTTCATCCATCTGTTTATTCTTCTTCATCTCTTATCTGTCTTCGTTTACGTTTCATTCACCTTTACACACGATGCTTTTTGAATAAATTAAAGTGTAACCATTACAACCTTTCAACTAATAGAATACAATTAAAGAATTTAAACCACTTATCATATGGTCAGTTTGTTATTTTTAAGTGCAAAAATGGTTCTATAAATACGATTTCAGCATCCTTAAGGGGCCCGAACACTGTAAACTGCGATTTTTCATATGTTTTTTATTTTATTTATTAAAAAAAAACGGACGTTCCGATTTACATGAAACTTTACACATATGTTAATAAATGTCTAGATTATCGAAAAAAAATGTTTTTTTTTTTTTGTGGCGGCCATGTTTGTATTCTGTAGCTGATCCAAAATGTCGTCTTTTTAAAAAGACCCTTGTCGCGTTGACAGCAAATCAGCATAACGGAGCCTCCTAGAGCAAAAAACAAAAAAGATTCTTGAAATATACATTACTGGCTACTGTTTGACGTAGGGGATTTTAAAAATATTGATTAGAAAAAAAATGGCGGCTGTTTGAAGAAAAAGTTTTTTTTTTCGCGTAAAATTTTGCACTAAATTATTTATAAAAAAAAAAGTTTGGCATATATCGAAAAACGGCTACGTCGAGCAGAAGCGACACTATTCCCGAATAGAATGCAATTTGAATCAGGTCGATCGGATGAAAACTTTTTCAGTTATGCTGTCAACGCGACAAGGGTCATTTTAAAAAGACGACATTTTGGATCAGCTACAGAATACAAACATGGCCGCCAAAAAAAAAAAAAAACATTTTTTTTCGATAATCTAGACATTTATTAACATATGTGTAAAGTTTCATGTAAATCGGAACGTCCGTTTTTTTTTAATAAATAAAATAAAAAACATATGAAAAATCGCAGTTTACAGTGTTCGGGCCCCTTAATGATAATGAAATTATCCATATCCTATAGAGAGAGGTATTAAATTTGTTATATCGGAAACTAATAAAGTTAGAAGGACGAAATTCAAGGATGTGGTAGTGTACATATTAGTCCTTAAGATTTATTTTTTTCAAAAAAAACTATTGGAAATTTGCAAGGATATTCAAGGATAAAGTTTTAAAAGGACATTTTCGACACTTCTTCGTCCGTTTGCACCAAAATATTAAATTTTCTAAGATTCTAAGGATTTTTCTCTTTCATTTGATACCCATATTGTTATTCGTCAATGCGCTAAATTTTAAAATAATTTCTTGAAATAAACATGTCCTTGAAATTTCAAAGTCCTTTAAAAAAAAATCCTGACGCCAGAGAGAAAAACTAAAAACGCAGTTTTACTACATTTGGCCACTAGTTTCGCGAGTATATCGATTTTTTCGAGTGTATAATTTGTTGTCGCACGGTGTTATATATTATTATGCAATATTATATAAAATTTTTTTAATTTCTTATGACAATCTGTTGACAGTGGAAAAATTCACAAATCCTCTTACAAATTTCTTAAATTAAATAAATTAGTCAACGCATACCGACTGTAAAGCTCTTACTTGTTATGATTGCATTTAATGTTGATTTTTTATTTTGCATTGTCCTTATTTTTTTTTTGCCAGAGCTTTCGGCTGCGTGCAATTGGCGTGCAAATTGGCAGAAAATGAAGAAAATTGATTTAATAAATCGTTTCACTCAAGTTGGCAGTTGATGGTTTTGCATGAAAATTTAAGTTACAAAACGATTAGTTTCAATTTAAAAACGATTTTTTTGTTTAAAATTTGTTATTTTTTTTTTTAGATTTTTGCAATTTCAGTCCAGTGTTGCATGGGCGTTGTGCCTTAACCGCATGCAATCAATTTGCCTTGCCGAAAGTGCAGCAACTCCTGCTGTTTTATCCAGTTTGCTGTTTAGTTATTCTCACCGTAATAAAATGTTGCGGAAACAAAAACAAGAACAACACGAACAATAATAAATGCAATTCTGGTAATAACCACAATGTGCGCCATCAGCAATAAAAACAATAAAATCACATGTATTATGCATAGGGAAGCGAATAACTGCGACTCGTACTGCATAAGTTGTTGCCATATTAACAACAACAACAAAAACTATAACAATCGACTATAAAAAGCCAACAGTAATAACAATTAGGCGCGCGTGTGCCGGCTGCTCGGCATGCAGATGTGCATTTGCTAGAAGAATTGGAGCGTAGAAGGGGCTCGCTGAAGTGGAATTGAAAACTTTAAGAGCACAACTGTGGTTATGTATGTGTGTGTGTGTGCATATATGTATGTTCATGTAGGACAGAAATTGTGTAATAAAAAGTCTGTGAGAATATTCAGAAATTAGTTCATGGCAGTCTTTTGCGGCATTTCAGCGAAGAGAAGAACGTAAAAAGGGCAGAAACGTTATGCCAAGCAATATTGAGCTTAAATAATTTCATTTAAATATTGAATGAATATTAAGACTTAAACTACGTTAGGTAGATTGGTGCGTGGAAAAAAAATTAATTTTAAAATTCATGTTGGCTGTGTCGATGCCAAAGGTTGGGGTCAAGCTTTGCCACAAACTCGCCATGGCGATTGATTAATATTTTCATTTATTTATTTATCAATATTTACATTATTTTATCACCTTCAACTTGCATGCTACATATAAGTATGTATGCGTTTTATTCCTGTCTTTAAAACAGTTTCTCAATATGGCTTCCACAAGTTTCGCTGTATGACTTCAATCACGTCAAAACGGGGGATAACATTTCAGTTTCGGGATCATACCGGATGCCAGCTTAGTCTCGGGATTATAACTAAAGTAGACCAGGGGCGTAGCCCAGGCGAGTTTTGGTGTCAGAGCCTCCCCCCTTAGCCTCTAATTACACTGTGCAAGTCCAAAATTTAGACATGGGGGGGGACCTACTGGGTGAGTTTCCTATAGGTATACTGAGTTGAAATCCACCAGCCGTTTGGTAAGATTGGCTCTAGTTTATGAGAAATCCGACTTTGAAGTTTGGTAATTTTCGTCAAGTTTGTCGCTTAAGTCTTCGAACGTTTAAATGCTAATAGGTCCTAAATCGTTCCGAATATCGCTTTACTGTCTTCGGCAATTTTGTAGATATTTTAACGACCAATTATGTGAGTGTTAATTATAATTAAATGACACTCATACGCCACGTAGCGCTGCGCAAAAAAATGAACATATCGCAATTACATAGTTTGAATGTATTTTTTTTGGATTGGTGCCTGAAGCAAATTTGTTGGTCGTTAAAATATCTACAAACTTGCCGAAGACAGTAAAGCGATATTCGAAACGATTTAGGGCCTACTTAAGCGACAAACCCGACTAAAATGAGCAAACTTCAAAGACGGATTTCTCTTAAACTAGAGCCAATCCAGCCAAACGGCTAGTGGATCTCAACTCAGTATACCTATAGGAAACTCACCCAGTAGGTCCCCCCCATGTCTAAATTTTTGAGGGCAAATTTCACGCACAGTGTTATTCAACATTATCAATCACTGTGCATGGTAGGCACGTTGCCACATTAACAAAAAGGTCTTTTCACCTTTAAACCTCTTAAACAATCAATTTTTTGGTAAAGCGGATTTTTGTTAACCCTTTCGACCGCGAATTTTACTCTGTGTCTCGATATTATTTTTTTGTATTTAAATCACGAAACATTTGTCTAAGAAGTGTGCACACGACATTTGAAGTCGCCACGCCTCTTTGTTAGAGTTCTAGAGCTAGTTTACTTTTGAACAATTTTAGCTTAAAACGGATTAAATACATTTTGTATCTATATTTTTTAATTACAGAAAAATTATGTAATACTTATGAAAAAATACAAAATTATCAGTTTTTGATTTTATTTAACCATTATTAAATAAACAGGGTTTTGATCAAACGCGCCCAATTCGTTGACTTTAATTAGAACACAAACTTTCCCTGATATCGCTTCAAATTATTGGAAATTATTTTGGGGATAACAGTAAAATTTTTGTAATTTGCTTTGATTTCACTTCTAAAAATATTGATTTGTTGTTGCCTACTTAAATTAAACCCATAAATCAATCGTAGCTTTTGCTATAAAATGACAAATATGTGAAGTAGCTCTCAGGCAATTTTGGAGTCGAAAGGGTTAATGGTCCCTTTCATGGTCAATACAGCGATTTGCATGATCTAACAGTACGATTGTTTTAAATCGTTGTCCAGGATGTTCTTTAGGATGTCGATACAAGCTTTTTGGATGGCTTCTACGTCCTCAAAATGCCTTTTTTTCATCGGCAAATGCATGAAAGGTGTAATGCATCAAAGGTGAAAGTCGCATGGTGCCGCGTCAAGTAAAAACTGAGAGTGGTTGATGGTTAAAATTAGACTTTTAGTCAAAAAACCAGTCACAAGTGTTTTTCGATGAAATGGCATCTTTCGATAGTCAAATGTTCAGCTAAAGTGGGATAAATTAATTTTATTGAGATGCTTAAGTCCAACTTCAAAATTTTCATTTACTATTTTGAGTGATCTTTGATGAATTCACGCACCGTTTTGATGGAATCAGCGGTGATTGCAGATGGCTAACATGTTGATCATCATTTATGTCCCGAACGCTGATAAACAATCATCACTAGAAACTTGATTTATCAATTGAAATGTTTCGGTTAAAGTTTTAAGAAGTTTGAAACAAAAGTTGACATTGGCTCTTTGTTCGATGCTCATTTTTGTACCAATGACACAAACATACTTTTACTTCAGACGCAATAACTTCGCTTCCAGAGAACCAAATTTCATGAAATTTTGACTAAAAGTTGGGAAAATGTGTCAATTTTCAAAACAGTAAGTCGCACATAGGTGGCATCACCACAAAATGCTCTATTTGAAGAGTGTGTAATACTAAATTGGGAGAAAACAATGTGTTTAAATATTCCAAACCACATATATCAACAAAAGGATAAAGCATTACTTTGACATTTGAGTGACTTCAAAGTGGGTTCATGGTTTCGGTTCGTTTTGTACGAACAATTCTAATAAGTTGATCTAACTATTTGCATGTCAAACTCCTATGAAGATCTGTGACTTGTCACTACTTTAGTTAACATACCTTTCAGGAATACGAAAGCAAAAATAGATCGATCCAGCATGTGTAAAAAGAGATCGGCAGTATTGTTATTGAAGAAATTTGGTTTTGAAGAATTTTTTTTTTTTTTCGAACAAGTTTTTGTCCCAAAAATCAATCAAAATCAAAAAAATGGGCTCGTTAGATGTGTTAAAGTCGCAAGCAATCTGTTTTTAAATGTAATTATTGATTACCTCGAAGCTTTCGATATTTTCAATCGATGAAACCCTTAACTGGTTGCATGTCTTCGACGATCTCTCCGCCCTTCTTGAACGCAAACCATTCGTAAGTGCGTCTTCAAATAAAATTAATACTCTTTATCCCTTTTCTAATATTTTTATAAGGTCCGCACACAACATTCCATTCGCAACACAAAATTTCAGACAAATTCGTCATGGCTTAACGTTCTTCTGTATGAAAATTGGCCTTCTTTGCTAAAGTTTTTGTTGATGAATTCAAATCAATGCCAGGTCAGGAATTCTGCCAACTGAATTCCGACAGTGAATGGTGCAATATTCGCATTGCTGACTCGCATTTGGAATGTTGCTATCTATCGATATTAGAATATATGAAAATATACCAAAATATACATCGATAATATATAAAATCTACAACAACTCCTTTACTCATTACGAACGCAATGCCTGAAATAATCGTAAAAAAGAACTCAATATTTAATATTTATTGCGCTCTAGTTCGTCTGTTGTATAGCTTAATACACAAACATCTGCACGTATTTAATATTTTGCGATTTTTTATTTTTAATTTTCACACTTTTCTGCAACATGTCAAACGTTCCCACACATGCGACGCTATTAGCAGCAAAATGTCTGGCAAGCGGAATTTTAAGTGATCTCTAAATGGTGTCTAGTGGCGCGCAACATTTGAAAATTGCTGCACATCATTCAATAACTGTCAGCGGTGACAAGTGACAACCAGTTGATTGTCATGCGTGGTGCGAAGAACAGAACTGCAAGACAGTGCCGGCATCTAAATGCCAAATGTAGGCAACATTGGCAATGTGGCAGTCAATGTGAATGAGAGGTCGCAGTTGAAGTGGGAATTTTGTATACTTTTCACAAGCCTCGAAGAGAAGAGGTGATAAAAAGAATTGCTTTAGTTGCGGCCGTTTGTTTTCTCTTTAGCTGAAATACGTTCAGTGCTTAAATACTTTGGGAACATTTTTCCTAAAAATGTTTTCCAACTTTTTTCGACGTGCAACGATTTGCTTTAGTTAAAGGTTAGGATGTTTTAGTTAAAGGTTAGGATATTTTAGTTAAAGGTTGGTTAGTCAAAGTTTTACACCGAGATGCTTAACACCGACTTGAATGGAAATAACATGTGACTATAGCCAGCACTTAAGAGCATTCGATCTAAACATCTTCTTAACTTAGGCTGGAACTCCTTCAGTAAAGCGGATGATGTGCTCACGGGATAACTAATGAGTAGACATGCTGAAAGGACGATTCGAATTTCCTTACAAGAACTTTTGTCATAGTGGCATACAAAGAAAAAGAACAAACCGACGAAGAATGAGAAAGAGACAACAAATTTAAGGCTCCATTAGTAAAGAATCTATTATTCGTTTATGGCGCTGACGTTAGAATAAATCTGACGTTAAAAACGAACGCTTAGTAAAATCAGTACTAAGCTTTCTCAGTCAGTACTAAGCTTTCTGGTCTAAACGTCAAGGAGATTGTAAGGATAGAATAGAAGGAAATAGAACCGTCGTGGTTCACAGCAGGGGCGTAGCCAGACCTTAGTCATGGGGGGTAAGGGGGTTAAACTTATTTTTGCCAATTTAGTATTACATGCTTTTTAAAGTAAACCGCAATTTTCAAACAGCCCATTTTGTAATTGTAATTAGAAATTTGAATTTTTTCAGATTTTCGGTCCACATTTTATAAAATTATTCACTGGAAGGGAAGTTATCATCTGAAGCATCTGAAGTGAATAGAATGTTGTCATCGGTACAAAAATTAGCATCGAACAAAAAGCCAATATTAAATTTTGTTTTGAACTGAAAATTTTTACTAAAAATTTTTAATTGATGAACCAAGTTTATAGTGATGATCGTTTATCCCGTTGCAGAGTTTAAATAATGACCAAAGTGTTAGCCAACAGAAATCAGCAATCACCACAGATTCCACCAAAACTGGGCGGTAGTTCGTCAAAGATCAGCCAAAATTTCCAGTGAAATTTAGCACATTTGAAGTGAACACTTGACTATCGAAAGACGTCCACTCATCGAAAAACACTTTTGACTGATTTTTTGACTAAAAGTCTCATTTTAACCATCAACCACTTCCCGTTTTGTCTAATAAGGCACTGCGCGATTTTTATCTTTTCGAAAAAATGCATTTACCGGTGAAAAGAAAGCGTTTTGAAGACGTACTTAGAAGCCATCCAAAAGACTTGTACCGACATCCTGAAGGACATCCCGGCTGACAATCTAAAACACTCATTAGATGTGCTTTTAGATCATGGATCACAGTACTGAGCCTCAAAGGGACTATTTAAAAAACAAATCAGTGCTGCCAAAAAAAAATTGTATTTATTATTTTTTTTAAAGACTTTTGGCTAATGTCAATGCATAGTGATTGAAAATGTTGAATTTTGGGCAATGGGGAGCTGACACCCAGAATCGCCCATTTGCGAAGCTCCTTCACAGCGCCGTAAGGGTAAGCTACACTTTTCCAATATGGTGTCACAATGACCCGACCTTCCGTGCTTACCTGTACTTCCATAAAAACTATCACTTCAACCTAACCTTTAAATAAAATAAAAAATTAAATTGAAAACTCATTTTTCAATTTCATAGCTTTATAATCACTGCTATAAAGCTATGAAATATGACATATCTGTTTTATAGAAACTCTTCATATAATTTTAAGCGATTTGAAAACGTGATTATTAGATTGAAAAATATTATATATTCTTTCATTTTCCTAACCAACATTGACCAAATCATAATGTTTAGTCGATCATTCTGGGGTCAATGAATCAGCATCGGCACAAAAGTTTAGATATGTTTAACATTAATTTCGAAAAGAATTTATTTAGAGAATAATTAAGTGGTCTGGAACTCGCTCATTCCCAACCGGAGTTGTTTTTAGCCGGAAGGAATCATGTTAACTAACAAATCTACTGGTGACTTTCTTAAGATTTTCATTTCCTGTGTAAAAAAAATATTTAAAAATTACTAAGATAGAACTGATTGCTTCGAGGGAAGCTTACTTAAGCCACAGAGGCTCATACCATAATAATTCGGACTCAGACATTTTTACTTACAGAACCTCTTTGGGCTTCTAAGAAAGATTAGAAGACTGTGATTAGTTCTATCGCATAGATCCTTTTGATTGCAGAAGTGAGAAGTGTCCAAGTAAGTTCTTCCTTTTCTAGAAAGTGCAACACAAATGCACAGAAGTATATCTTCTACCTCTTCATCGTCCATTCAACCCCTGCAGAAATCATTAGAAGGCAGTCCCAACCTTTTTCCGCGGGTGCCTAGTAGACCGTAACCCATCAGAGCACCAATCACGGTTTTCAGCTGGTGTCTTTTTTATAAGAAAACTTTTCTCGGGTTGAACAAATTTCTTTGACTACTTCCAATAGCTTAAGAGCCCATATTTTTATATTTTATTTTTATATATATTTTTATATTATTTTTATATTTATTTTATTTTTTTATTTAATATATTTTATTTTTATATCACGTGGTGATACATTGAAGTTATACAAACTTGTCTGTAAAAATTAAACTAATTAATAGCCTGTACGAAAAATTAATAAATAAATGTATCGTGTAAATACGAATATCACCTTCGATAAAAACATACTCAATGGCTTCAAATTTTCGTCAGAAATAATTTAAAATCTTCTTTGAACAGCTGCTGCGTACTTTTAGCGCAAAACAATAAATAAAGTTTGTCATGCAAACATTGAAACTTTTTGATTCCTGTTAAGTCAGAATGTGTCAAGCGTTGGCAACTGAAAAGTAAAATTATTTGAAATAAATTTATGTGCGAAAACAGAAGCACGTTTGGCATTTAAGTAAATAAATACAGTAAAATTGCTTTAAAATCATTTCACATGAACTTTCGCAGCACAAACATTTCTGAATTTGAAGAATCTTTGCATTGAATTTTCTGCATTGACCTTGAAACTCACAAATTGTTGATGATTTCGGCGTTTAATAAACCCATTATTATTAAATTCCATGCAACTCAATAACAAGTCTTGTATTTCCATATAATTTCCTATATTCATTATATACTTTTTCATCAAAGTAATCATGAATTCGCTAAAACATGATGACCGCTTCACAGAATCGTCTTCAAGTCGTCACAATCATTGTGTGTCATCAAATAAAAATTGTTGACTTAATCCGTAACCTCACAACAACAACGTTTTTGCCAGAAGTGCAAAAATCATTTTAACTGGTTATCAAAACGCCATCAATCTTCGTTTTCAATCGTCATGCAAAAACAAAACAAAGCAAACCAAAGCTATAGGCGTTTTCCTTTCGTGTTTCCTTTTTCGTGTATTAGTCTGAAACCAAAGTCAACAATACAGCCGACCAACAAAATCGGATGCAATTTATCAATTTGCTGTGACAACTGCCGGGCACACGTTTGATTATCTACTTTCGTCACATGTTTATCGACTTAAGTACACACTAAAGTAAAAATACACCAAAGAGAAAAATGCGAAAAAGTGCGTAAAAGATTTAACAGTTGAACTAACAACTTAACCGAACGAAAGCGGCAAGCAACGCAAAAGTGACCTTTGTCAAAGCAAACAAACAAAAAAAAACAATTTCAGCAGAAAACAAAATGAGTGAAACCCGCAAAAGAATTCGAGTCGGTAGTGATCGACTTATTTTTGCACTGCAACGTGGACAGGTTCAATTTTCCATTTAAAAGGCAAGAATCAGCTTGAGTCAGAGGATAACAAAAAAGATTCGAGGGAAAACTGGGTTCAATTAAAAGTTTATATTTAAATATGTTTAAGGTGGAAAGATGTGTGGATGAAGGATAGGACTGCTGGACAAACGAACGATGGGACTAATGGATGAAAAGACAAACCTACAAATAGACATAACGACGGTTGGACAGCCAGGCGTTTGAAAGGACCAATGAACGATAGGTGGGATGGATAGATGAATAATTTAATTAATAAATGAAGGAATAGTTAGACCTGCAGACAGATGGACAGCTGAACGTACAGACAGGCAAATTAATTGGCAGACGAATAAATTGACCGACGTATAAACTGACCGGCGGACGAGCAGACAACGGATCGCAGTGTATAGGCAGGCAAATTAACTGGCCGACGAATAAACTGATCGACTAATGAACAAACAAACGGATCGGAAAACGAACTTCTACAAGAAGATGTGCGGACAGATGTGCAAATAGACAAGTAGACGAAGAGATTGACAGAAGAGCAGCCAGACGTATGGATGACGGATGATCAAATTCAGAGTAAGATAGACCTAATGTCAGACAAATGGATGAACGCATGGTTCGATGGATAGACGGGAAGGTTAATAGATGTACTTGGAAAAATTAATGTACAGACAGATGTAGGAATAAATAGACAAACGAAGATACTGACTGTCGAACAGCCAGACGTATGGATGAACCGGTTGAATGTACTAACGGATGAAAAGACAAGTGAGCTTATGGACAAACTCGTACAAATGGGTGAATGGATTGTTTAACAGACGAACAGAAAGACCGGTGAACAAAAGAAAAGTTGAGAGGATGAACGCGTACGAACAGAGGGATAAGCGAACAAAGAGACGTAATGATGAATGATAAGCCAAACAGAAAAAGATATTGAAGGATTACAGGCAGATCGATGAACTTATAGATGCGCCAGACGAATACGCAGCCAGACAAATGGATGAACAGATAGTGGAGTAGATGAACGGTGGGACGAATAGACGCACAGATATCTTTGAACGAATGGATCAACGAACAAACAAATAGCTAGATGGATGAACATATAGTCGTATATCCAGATGAATGTTTAGGCAAACATAGGTACAAACAGTTAAATTGATGGATGAACAGATAGATGTACTGACGTAAGGATAAACTATGGAACAACGAAAGAAGTGAATAAAACGGCAAACAAATGTATATATGAATGAATGAATACACAAACGAACAGACCGTAGATAGACGGACAAAAAGACGTACACACAGATGAACGAAGGGATGAACGAGAAAACACACTAACACAACGAACGAACACGACTGCTTTGACTCGACGCTCCTAAGTTTTTATATATTTCAACTGGCAACCATGCCTCTTTTTGAATTAAGCTTCACATCAAACCGATGATACCCCAAAATTAAAGTGAAGGGTGTCTCCTACACACAAATGTATGTATGTAGCCACGTGGGTGTTGGAAACATGACTTGCAATGTTTCCAAGTTGCGAGCGCTGGCAAAGGGGAAATTGAGCAGCGGGCAAACTTAAATTGTTGCTGGCCACATTACACGCTAACTACACAAATCGACACACAGTTTTGCACTTTGCGGGCATTGGACTGATGGTTGGTTGACACAGAAAGGCTAAAACTTTGCCAAAATCGAAAACTTACTTAAACGGATAGAGAATAAAAGGCCAAAATGGGTAACTTTAAGCGATTGTGTGACATCGAAAGAAACTATTAAATGTCTTGCAATGAGTACATGGAACTAGAAAGACCCTGTAAGCAATTCGGTAGTCTACTACGAAAATAACACACTTCTAGTTAACTATAAGTTAACTACAATCAAAGAATATGAAATGAACATACATTTTATTTGCTACAATGTAATTCAGAATTTCTCAGAACTTCCCAACCCAATGCGTGCAGTGACTTTGTTGTTTTTGGCATATTTTAAGGAGCAGTTTTTTGCTGCTTGTTTTTTTGCTAACTGGAAATTTTGTTGTCATTTTCTTTTGCATGTTATTAAATTACTTAGTCCTGGCATCGTGCGTTCAGTTAAGTGAGATTAAAATGTAGAACTAAATTAAAAAATGATATATTAAAAAATATTGTAATTACTTTGAAATTTTAATTATTTAAGCTAAACTAAAACGAGTGATGCAAGTAAAAGACATTTAAAAAGGCTTTATTCAGTATTATAGATTTGAGTTGTATAGGGATACCACGCCCCTTGGTCAATCCCCATGAATTGAAAAAGCACCAGTGGAATGACATATCCATGGAACGAAGCTGTACCAAATTTCAATGCTCTTCGACTTATAATTCCGACTTTAATAAATATTACAGATTTGAGTTGTATGAGCTGTGCCACGCCTCCTTGTCCATACACAACAAAAAGTATTCAGAAATCTTCTCCTGGACTTACCGCCCATTGCGTTTGAATTTCAAATCAATGCACAGTGATTCGTTTCATAGACAATATACAAAAAATGAATAGTCTCAGAATTGAACAATTTTGATGTCATTTGAATGGTAAAACTCCAACTAAGAAAACTACAAAAAATCTGTGCGAAAAATTATTTTGTTGTGTGTGCAAAAGCTGTTCAAAGTCCGAATTTTTTTCACAAAAAATTTAAACACATGTTTTCTGTTTTTTAGTCCATTGAGTAAAAAAAATCGTAAAAATGCATGGTTAGCAAGAAGATATCTATATCTACATTACACATGTACATTTTTGCTTTTAATGTTTTCTCAAACTTTGCAAAGCTTGATATATCGCACACCCACTTCAAAAGTGGCACAACCCAACATTTGAATTTTCGGGTTTATTTGTTAATTCTGTGCACAATGCATCTATCGGGTGTTTTTTTTAGAGGTTTGTTTTTCGAATAGAGATAAAACTGGCATTTTGTGGTCAAATCTGGCAACTCTAATGTCATTTATGTTCAGTTTGGTTTGCCATTTCATTATGAACAGGTTGACAAAAGAACAACGCTTGCAAATCGTGCAAATTTATTTCGAAAATAATGGTTCAGTTCGCGAAGTTTACCGCAAGCTCCGTCCATTTTATGGTCGACATAATCGTCCATCAGAGCAATTAATTCGGTTAACCATGGGTCGTTTTCGCACTACGTTTACTCTATGTGATAATACGGATCCGCAGAGACGTCGAACAGTGCGCACCGAAGAAACAATTGCCGCTGTAGAGCAAAATGTTGAAGAGGACCCAGTCAGAAGAGGAGTCAGTTACCGTTAATGGAGACAGGTATAGAGCCATGATAACCGACTATTTTGTTCCCGAGTTGGATGGCATGAATGTGGATGAGTTGTGGTTCCAACAAGACGGCGCTACATGCCACACAGCGCACGTCACAATCGATTTATTGAAGGAAACATTCGATGAGCGCATAATTTCGCGGAATGGACCTGTCAATTGGCCACCAAGATCGTGTGATTTGACACCATTGGATTATTTTCTTTGGGGATATGTGAAGTCGCTCGTCTACGCCAACAAACCAGAAACGTTAGGGGACTTGGAAGCCAACATTCGTGGCGTTATTGCCGACATACGGCCCCAAATGCTCGAAAAAGTGGTTGAAAATTGGACCTGTAGAATTGGCTTTATTCGAGCCAGCCGCGGCGGCCACATGCCCGAAATCATATTTAAACATTAATGGCATAAAATTATCCTTCCAATAAAGCCAAATTGATGGACATTAAGACGATTTTCTTGTGTTTTATTTCAATTCGAAGTTCTATACCTCTAAAAAAAACACCCGATATCTACCAATAAGCAAAAGCTCAGTATATTTTGTTGTTGTTAACTGTTGCCAAAATACAGTTAGGTCTCTCTTCATGTCGAGAAGTTTGATGATATTTGATCGTTGTAGCTCAATGCAAAAGAGTCCTAATTCAAATTGTGACACTTTTGACGAAATAAATTTTTGTTAAACTTAATTTTAAGTAAAGTTGCGACAATTTTAGTTTATGTTTATGAATAAAAAAATTCATTTCGAATTTTCAAAATTTATCTTTCAACTTTTTAACTGTAATTTATAATTATTAAATTCAGCAAAAGTGACATAACTTAAAATAATTCGGTAATTATTAAATTAAAATATCATCAAAAAAGTCACAACTCAAAATTTTGGATTTTCAAGTGTTAAATAAAAAGACAATCTTTGTAACTTATCCTAATATATCCTATAATCTGTAGGGATTTTCTATTAAACGGTCTATACGTTATATTAAAAAAAAAATGTTTATTCAGCTCAAAAACGCAAAAAGTTTCCTGAAAATTTAAAATTTTGACTTGTGTCACTTTTGTAGTGACCTATTTCGACAAAACAAAACATATTTTTTTTTTTAAAGTATGCAATCAACATGAAAATTGTAAAAAACTGCAAAACATACATTTGTTATTATAATTTTTATTGCAAAACTAAAGAGTCGTAAAATTTCTGTTACTCTTTGCAATTATAAATGTTGACGTACTGATTAAATTTATAGTCTGAAAAATCTAGCCAACAAACTTGCTGCTATAGCTAACCAAAAATGACGAGAATTGGAAATTTAAGTCTCAGGCATTGCTAAACTACAAAAGATTAAGAAAAATAGAGATTTTTCTTCGCCAGACCATAGTTAACTAGCTTATCGAATTTTAAGACAGACCACTGCTTCTAATTTTGTCCCGCGGTTGTCTGGAGTCGAATCACTGTGCAATGAGTCAATTTGCTTCGAGTCTCTAAATGACAAAGATACAAACAGATAAACATTTATTTTGTATACAACGAATTATAAACTAATTAACTAATAGTTGAGTTATAGCTGACATATAGCTAACTGAAATGTAATAAGTTTATAGCTAACTATAAATTAGATAACTGACTTAACTAACTTTTAAGCGACTAACTTTAAGTTAGTTAAAAAGTTATGCAGAGTCGGACAATTGACTAATGCATAATGCAATGTTTAAATAGTCAGATGGCTCCATTCAAAGAATTGACATTATTAACCACCTCTAGTTGCGAAGTAGTTAGATTAAAGTTCCTTGAAGGTTAGCTGAGTTGCCGACAGGGGAACAACTGCAGGAACAACTTGATTCCCTACAACAACAAAAAAAAGAAATAACTATCAAACCGATTTAATAAATGCAATAATAAAATTTAACATTTAAGTTTGATATGTACAGCTGCGTGTAAGCATTCAACCTACCCGACCCACCGAGCTGCTATGAGCTGAACTGAAATCTTTAGGGGGGGCCAAACAAATGAACAGCTTTTAATTCAAACTTGTTTTTCATGCTGCCAAGCAGCATTTTCTGAGAGCAGCTCACTCACGCACACAATTTGCCTGGTGAGTGGAAGCGAGTCACTGCGCTTCCTAATTACATTTCGGGCGTATCTGCCGCGTACATATGTACAACAACAACACTGTCACATAGCAGACCTCATGTTGATGCCACGGGCGCCCCGCACATGTGTCACGTCAGAGCGCAGTTGGCCTCGACGTTGGGCCCATCGCAGCGGAAGTTGAATGTCAGCAACCCGACGACAAACGCTTTACTTATGTCAGCCACATGTCGTGATTTATGTTGCCACAAAATGTGTGTGTGTGCCTGCAACGGCTGCTCGTGCGGCGACTATCAACGTGTCGCTGCGCGCAAAATACACCGAACCACACAAACGGGCAAACGGGTGGTATGAGTGACACAATAATGGCGTAAAAACAGCGACAGCGACGAACGGCTGGAAGAAGCCAGACTTTGGTGAGACAAAGTGAAGATGGCGAGCATCCAACGTAAAGAGTTGAAAACAGCAAAATGGTGCAAAAAATTAAATCTTATAAAAAAGAGAATTGTGTATTCGCATCAGTCTGCAGTCTATGGTTTGAATAAATGAGCTAAACACGGACCTCAGTCAAATTCATGTAAACTGTCACTCGGATATGCGTGAATCGGCATGACAGCAGAGTTGGTTTGTACATCATTTAAATGTTCGCTTTGCTGCTGTGCATGTTAAAAAGACTGTATTCGCTTGCAACACTGACATTAAGACAGACAGAAACATGACTTGCAAAATGCAGACAAAATTTAAAGGTTTTAATACACAGTTGCACGTGGAATGGAGACTTAAGCGAGAAGTTGCTACACTTTCAAATTGTTCAACGCTACCGAATACTGTTTCCAACCTGGCAGACTTAAAACG
The DNA here is from genome assembly GCA_963668005.1 of Melieria crassipennis. Taxonomy (NCBI): domain Eukaryota; kingdom Metazoa; phylum Arthropoda; class Insecta; order Diptera; family Ulidiidae; genus Melieria; species Melieria crassipennis. The sequence continues at coordinate 90,605,686 of OY764961.1, read as the reverse complement.
TCAATACAACCATTGCGATCGGAAGATATCGGTGGATGTAATTACATTATCCGACAAAGAAAGAAAGCTTCATAAAATAAAAAAAATCCAGGAACATACAGGATGGACCATTTAAGATTTGTAATTTGTACTACGCTTTATTTGGAGAATGGCAGTCCAAATGCCATTCAATTTGTGCTCGTAATTTAGTTAAATATTTGACATTTACAAAATGGGACGCTATACGCTTGAACAAAATCGGGAAATATTGAGAACTTACTTCCTAAGTGGAGAGTCTTCAACCAAAATTTCAAAAAAAGATTCACCTTCAACTCAGTTTGTGGATCAATTTGTGAAGCGAGCTAGTGAAACTGGATCGTTAATGGACCAAACAACTCATTCTCGGTCTCGTACAGTGCGCACAGCCGAAAACATTGCTTTTGTAGCCAAAAATGTGCGTGAACATCCATCAACGTCAACTCGCCATCGCTCTCAGAAACTGAACATTTCCCGCACTTCTTTGATGAGAATTTTGCATAAAGATTTCGGTATGAAGGCCTAGAAAATTCAATTGGTCCAAGAACTGAAGGCTCATGACCATCCGGCACGTAACAATCGATCTTTTGGGCACCGTTTTTGAAAATCGAATAATCAGCCGAAATTCTGAAGTCAATTGGCCGCTTCAGAGCTGCGATTTAAGTCCGTTGGACTTTTTTTGTGGGGAGCCATAAAGGACAAGTGTTACGCTAACCATCGAGAGACGATTGAAGCTTTGAAACATGAAATCGAAGTTGCTGGAACAATCGAAAAAGTACTTGAAAATTGGGTTGACCGAATGGCGTCCTGGCAGTCATATGAACGATATAGTTTTTCATTCTTAAATAACAAAGTCCAAGCTTTGTGATAAAACAGGAATTTTCAAAAAATATTCATTAGTTTTTTTTTATAACCGATTCAAATTCTAAATCTTAAATGGTCCACCCCGTACTTTCACATAAGTTTTGGCAATTTTCAGATTTTTAATTTAGAAAAATATTTGTAATTAAAAGTAAAGTAAAAGCTTCAGCTTTCCAAATTTTGAGATAACATTAAAAGGGAAAATGGCCATATCAATTCTTAATCTATATTGAAAGTTTTAGCAACTTCTTTGTAACCATGTATTTTTAAAATTTTTTTACTCAATAGACTAAAAAACAGAAAATATTTTTTTTGTAAAAAAAGTTTCCACTTTGAGCCAGTTTTGCACACACACTAATTAATTTTTAGCACAGATTTTTTGGGATTTTCTTAGTTGGAGTTTTACCTTTCAAATGACATCAAAATCGTTAAATTCTGAAACCATAAATTGTTTGAATTTTGTCTATGGGACGAATCACTATGCATTGGCGGGAATAAAGTCCCAGCGATGCATCAAAAATGGATTTCTTGACAGGTGCGGGTCCTATTTGGATACCCGATCACGAAGTGGATCGTTCGAAGTACCCAATGGAAAGTCAGATAATACAGCGGAATCCGATTTTCATAACAATTGGCACTTAACCCTATCGGGACTACTGGGATAATACGTCCCAGCAAGTTTTTAATGCCCCTCAAAACAATTATTCAAATCTTACGACCGACGCAAAATATTTTTTCGATTTCGGTGTTCCCGCATAAAAGGACGATTTCAGAATTTGTGAGCATCCAATATAATTTTCTAACCCCAACATTCATAGAATAAGAATATTTCTACTGAGAGTAGTTTGGATTTCAAAATTAAACTTCGTCCCGAAAGGATTAAACACCAATATTGGGTCTACATTTCTTAACGACATTTTTTGCGGGTCAAAAGCTTTTAATCTACTTCTCATTCTACTAACAGCCCGAATAGCCTTTATAAACTATGCTATACTAATTCAACACTATCGTCGTTTGAACCTAATGAACGTTAGGTGAAATAAATGTGATTAACGGTGTATTAAAGATCTGTCCCACGGAAAAAGACTGCTCAAAAGTAGCATATTTTGCTTGTGCAATCTGTTGCTAGGTACATACATTTGAAAGGTCTATCCTTCACTGACATGCTGTCAAAATTTCATGACATTTGGTTCAGTACAAGCCAAGTTTTCGCGGTAAAAATGGCAATCTGTGTATAGCATCGGTTGGAAAATGAGCTTTGAATACAGAGCCAATATTAAGGTTTGTTTTAAACTTGGTAAAACTTTTACCGAAACATTCAATTTGATGAAACAAGTGTATGGTGATGATTTTTTATCTCGTGCCAGAGTAGATGAATGTTGTAAGCAGTTCCAGGATGGTCGTGAAGACATAAAGGACGACGAACATTCAGGTCCTTCCAATACCGAGGTTATTCAAAGTAACATTGAAAAAGTGCGCGAATGAATCGAATCTTTGTTCCACACAAATTGACTAATTACGAAAAATTGCTAGCAATTCAACATTGCAAGGACCTCATTAATTTAATAATAATTGACTGGCACGACAGCCCGCTTACGCGAGACTAAGGCCTAGCTTCCCGCAACCACCCGTGTTGTGCGTGTGAATTTGTACGCGGGTGGAAGGGACCTACAGTTTTATGCCGGTTCCGAACGGCAGGTTGAGAGCTCTTTCATAAGCAATTTTTACTCTCAGAGGTTTGCGATTTCCAGCTGAGAACGCAGCCACCGAAAGAGAAAACGCATTTTCCCGTTATTATTTTTTTTTAGGTGTGGTTACAGGCAGTATTTGAACCTGGGTCGCTGCCTGCGACTCGCGGTCCAACGCACTAACCAACTGAGACACGACGGTTGCCGTTTTAATTTACGCTTTTTAAAATGTCTGTGGCCAACCAGGTTGAATTTTTGTTACATGAACATCTTTTTCAGATATATTGGATAGTGCGTTTTTTTTTTTAATTTCATGTACCAAATAGACTGAGCAATTTTCATGGAATACACAGCACAACAAAATCACCCTTTTTTTCTGTTGCATGTAGTTTTTCTACGGTTTTTTACTAAGTTGGGTGCGCTGATTTCGAATCTATGCTCAGATTTTTTGTAACAGCTCTAATGAGTGAGATACAGGTACCGTGTCACTTTTTCAGATTTTCCTCTGCTTTTCCATATTTTTTATCATTTCCACCTTGTTGCATTAACAACACCGCACGGCTTTTTTTCGATCCAATTTGGGGGGAAATTTTAGTTTTTAGGAGGAAATGAATTTCATTTTAGGGGCATTGCTTGAAATCCATCTGGCAATACTGGGTTTTAACCAGTGGCCCAGAGAGGATTTTATTTAGGGGAAAGCGATTTCGCGTACAACTTTTGAACCGAATACCATTCAAGATCATATTTTGTAATTAGTAGTAATTTTTGTGTTCGAGGGGAGGGGTTGAACCCCCAAACTACCCTGTGTGCGTCACTGGTTTTAACACTACAATGCCCGACCAATGAAAAATGTCTTTATCAGGCTTTCTAATGTTAAAGGACACTGCACCATTGGCTTTTTTACAAATAGGCCAGATTTACTTCGTGGGATTAGAAATTGAGTGGGATAGGAATTGAGTCTAAATAGTGGCGCGCACAAGAATTTCATTTTGAAATCTTATTTTTGCACCTAAAATTTTTGTAATAAACAGATATTTGCTCAGGTTGCGTTCGCCAGTAAGTCTAATCTCCTTTGCAATTACTCTGAACTTTGAAGTAAATGGCACTGCTCTCTGGTAGACAGAATGCTTGACGATCTGGGCAATTTCTACTGTCAACGCTAGGTTCATCCGACAGGCTAGTTTCTAAAACCATTGCACATGGGATGAGAAGAGATTTGATATGCTCTTTAGGATTAGGACTTTACATGCCACCGAGTCTACTAACCATGCAATGCGTTTGCTTTCTGTCTTATCTAACCTCACTTAAAAGTGTTAACCAGTGAACTGCGAACGACTTGTCTAGACTTGGAAAAACTTGTCGCAATCAGCTGGTTAACAACTAAAAAATAATCATCGAAATAAAAACTCAAATCACATAAACTTTCATTATAAAGATTTTCTATAAAAAATATAAAATACCACTATGAAAATATAACGAAAGTCAATAGTTAAATCTCTGCTAGCTGTCAGCATAATATCATTAATTATCTTTAAAAATGACATCATAAATTAATATTTTCACCGTCACACAAAGCCCAAAATCCATATTCATTATGAAAAATGAAACAGAAAAATGATAGCAGTATCATTCAACAATGGCAACACATAAAAATATTCTATGCGGGTTGCTCACTCATTTTTGCAGCAATAAAAAATGTGCTGTAAGCTTTGTTGTTTTTTAATATCTTTTTGACTATACCAACTGAAAGGAAGAGACAGGAACAAGTGGTGGGCGTAAATGGGACACAATCACAACAGCAGCAAAAAAAAAACAACTGCATTGCAATAGCTTTGACAGCTCATACGTTCATAATGCCAACGCTGGGAAAAATGCGATTTACGCTTTCACAACCACACATATTCACTCACACACACACACACACATAGAAAATCCACTTACACAAAACAAGGTATTAAATTGAAGATAAAAGCTTTTCTTACCCTCATCAGTAACTGAAAAAATAAAATAAATACACACACATACAGAAGTTGTCAAAGTCGCGTGTATGAGTTGCGGCGCGCTTACAACTGTTGCTGTGTGTGTGTGTGTGCGTGTACAGCATAAAAATGTTGACTTGAGAATGAACGACGCTCTCTGTCTATTGAGCAATGATTGTAAAGTTTATTGTCAGTCTTTTTTTTATTGTTTCTTTGTGTAAATAGATCGCCCCACCTACTACGAAATGGAGTGGAAGTGACTGGGGTGGCAAACATGGGCGGGTATGAGCCAAAATTTGATTATTTAGCAGCTATTGGCCATAATTGCAATGTGACAACTTGCGGTGAAATGACTTCATTGAGATGGCAAAGTCAGCATTTGGTTTGGTTGAGTGGATATTGGAACCAAGTAATGTGCATAATTCCATTGAACCATTCTGTGGATTGTCAAAAGGACACATGCAAGAATGGCTTAGGAAATGATTAGATCAAAAAGTTGGGCAATGGACCAGGCGAAACACGCTTCTAGTTGCAGACAGTAGAGTTTTTATGAAACTCCTCATGCTACAAACAGATGATCGACACATCATCGCAGGGTACCTGAGCGGCCACTGTACATTCGGGTATCATTTCAAGCAAATTTAATATTGGAATCATCGTGGTTCCCAGCACCGCAGAGGGAGTCCTGCTATCCCAATGAGGTATCTTAATGTGTTTTTGTGAGCTTCCATAAGAAGGCAATGCCTCCAATCTAACCTAAGCGAACCTAACCGGATCTTTCCTAACTAAACCTATCGAAAATTTTAACATGTCGAGCCCTTGGCATCAACCAAAAATAAACATCTTCTACAGGAAATTTTAAAGAACGCCTTAGAGAATTTTCTCATCACTTTCAACCAAAATTTAAATAAACGCTTCCAAGAAATGTTAAGCAAAATTAAATGTTCCAAAGCCAAATTGCTTCAACCTGATGTTTATGTGTAAAATTGTGCGTGTCTGTGTGTGTATGAAACTCCAACACCAAGACTGTTGTCTCAGTAACATTTTATATCGTTTGGTTGCTCTTAATTAAGTTATCTGCGGTCTTCTACATGGCCAGCGCAAATGTTTGTACTTTTCTGCTTTTCTGTTACTTTGGATGGAGTGTTATCGAAATTTTCCGCACCAAAGCACAACCACAAACAGCATTTAATTAACTTCACTTATATCGGTACTTTTGTTTGCATATGAGCGGCAGCTGTTATCCTGGCGAACACACACACACACACACACATACAGACAAATGTACACGCTGCGGCTCAGACGCACATGGAGCAAATGTAAGAAGAAGCAGACGAACTTCAGCTTCATACCAAAGTATAACAAAAGCCACCAAGCACGACCGCAACGACGAAAACATTCAAAGCGTGCGCCAAGAAACAAGCAGAGTAGACGTCGAACAATAGGAAAGCTTACAATTGTGTGGAAAATTTTACTAAAATAAAATTAAAAATTGTTGTAAAAGGAAACATTAAATTTTAAAAATATAGGAAACATTTAATTTTTAAAATATATTTAAAGAGAAATACTGAAATTAAAAGTTGAGAAAAGTGAATAATGAGTAAGAAAAGCATAGACTTTCAAACAAAGAATAAGAGAAAATATTTTTAAATTTCTGAATAATCTGTAAAATAAAAGAAGTTAATCCTCAGCTATTTTTGGTTTCCTTAATAAAAAGTAAAAGACTTTGGATTTGGTTGATGTTTCCAAAAATTATATCGGCTTATATTTTAAAGATACCTATGTACATACATACATGCCTTGAGGCGGAGCTATGCATTCGAGAGATAAGCAAGTAGCAGAAAGAAAAAATACTGAAAGAAAAATACATAAATATTTTAGTTGGAGAAGAAGAAGAGATTCAAGAATTTAAATTTTCTTGCAGCTAAATTTTCGTAAATTCCTCGAAAACCCCTTTGAGAGCTATGAACTTTGGACCCTCTATTATCTATTGGACATTCTATTATCCTGTCGGAGAATTGTCCTAAACAAACCATTTAGTGGTTCGTTTGTTTCCCTTTTGCCATATTTGACTTCCTGAAGGTCGGCCGCATCTATTGATTTCTCTACTATTACTTATGGCACGTCTATACGTCTGTAAAACTCGGAAAGATTTCAAATAAGCGGAACCTATATGCCCTGACTCAGTCTGAGGGTCTGATCAATAGCATGTTTGAACCCTGCTGTAGCTAACTTCAACGTCTTTGATTGAAAAAGAAGAATATATTCTAGAATTTAAATTTACATTTAGCTACCTTTGAGAACTATGAACTGTGGACCCTTTCTGTCACATTTAAATATCCTGTCGGAGAATTGGCTTAAGCAGACTAATTAGTGGGTTTGCTTTTTCTCTTTTTGATCATATTTGATTTCCTAAAAGTCGGTCGCATCTACTGTCCTCTCTACTATTACCTATGTCACTTTTTACCACGAGTAAGTTCAAGCCAATGCCTCATTATGGTTGTAGCTGTCTCTTCGTTGTTAATCGGATCTCAGCGCGCCTCAAATGAGAGCACACATAGGCTAATTGAATCGCTAGGACCCTAACCATGATTCGGTTTGATTAGGTTACGGTGGCTGATTCTGTATAAGACGAACTTAGAAGCCGATCCAGATTGTTCACAGTTCGTAGTCCCAATCGAACCATCGATTGTCGAACTGCTTAATCTAATTCAAAGGAAAAATCCGCAGAACTCCATTTTCTACTTTCTTTTAGATGGTTCATCTAACTAATTTTGTTTTCTCACATCATGTCCTATAAACCATTTTCAAGTTACCCAATTTTCATGAACACACCTGTTGAATTTATGTTCGTAGTCCAGAGTCAGTTTAGATGGTTTTAAACTTGATTTTTTGAACTAAATATGAAACTTTTGTCCCATATTGACCGATTGTCCCATTTTGGTGATTTATCATCAATTTGTTTACATCAAGTATTGAGAGGAGAGTTGAGCTCTAAAAATATATATGTATTCCTTTTTTATTTTTAAAGGTCGAAATTTCTCATCATGGCTCAAACCCTAATCATCGATTGGTGGACTGTGCCGACTGCTAGATTTTTGTCTTGTTTCAGCGTTTCATTATTTTTTTTCTAAAAACAGTTAAAAATTCAAATTAAACTATGTAAAACTTATATAAAATTATATATAACACCATGAAATAATGAAGTTAATACGGATTTTTCAAACTTCAGCTTTTAAATAGGTCAAAACTTTGTTAGGGTTACATGGGGAAACATGATCTAATGTACATATTAACTTAAAACTAGGTGAAATTGTTTAAAATTAGAAATAATGCAGCCCATGTTTTTCAGTTTCTTGAGAATCAACCTCTAAGTGGTAAAAAATGGGTTAAGGGTTTGTGTGGAGAAAAATTATTTAGTGGGGGCCTTGCTGATCCGAAACTTGCTTAAAATACTTCAAATCAGAAATAGTTTAACACAACTTTTTCACTTTAAGATAATTAATTTCTGACTATTCAAAAATGGGTTAAGGTTTTATTTTATTTTATTTTATTTTATTTTATTTTATTTTATTTTATTTTATTTTATTTTATTTCATTTTATTTTATTAATTTGAACAACTTGATTTATTATTTACAAATCAAAAAGAATTTAACAAATTTATTTAGTTTCTTGTGAATCAACTTTCGACAGGTTACGATTTTATATGAATTCTATTATACTGTTACGAAAATGACTTCTCTAAGTTCGTTTTGGATTGTGGTTGTAAATAAATCTACTTCAGTTACTCAGCGCAAACGCAGTTAAAAACCAGCAATCGCTTTATTTTCAAATTGACACTTGTTACTACTTTACACTACTACTATTGCATGTTTCCCCTTTGCTTGCTCAACACAGACTCGACCCTCTGCGCTGCCACTGCTGCTTTTTATACCTGTTTTCTTATCGCGCCGATGTTTCTTGCACATTCCAGTTGTACTCTCTATTGTTCTAGCACAGCCCATCACCTTCGCGAACTATCCTTGCCATATCGGAATTATAGCCAACCGGCCGTACTCCAAAGTGCACGCCTAAAAGTATGCTTGGAAAAGCATTCATGCACAGCACAGAGTGCCTCATCGTTGCAATACAATGATCGCATTGATTTCAAACTTGCTAAAGTACTTCAAATCAGAAATGAATCGAAACGTATCTATTCAAATTTTGCAAATTTATCTCTGATAGGGTTCAAAATGGGTTAAGACTTATATAGAAAAAATATGATTTAACTGCCTTACTGACCTTAAACTTGCTAAAATAACTTTAAATTAGAAATAAACATTTAAAACATTTATTCAGTTTTTCTGAACTCAACTGTTGACGGGAAAAAATGGGTTAAGATTTTTTATAAAAATTATTTTTAATTACCATATAGACTTCAAACTTGGTGAAAGTACTTTAAATCAGAAATGAGTCGAAATGTATCTAAGTATTCATAATTTGCAAATTTATCTCTGATAGGGTTCAAAATAGGTTAATATTTATATAAAAAAATATGATTTAACTGACTTACTGACCTTAAACTTGCTAAAATAACTTTAAATTAGAAATAAACATTTAAACATTTAAAACATTTATTCAGTTTTTCTGAACTGAACTGTTGACGGGAAAAAATGGGTTACGATTTTATATAAAAACTATTTTTAATTACCATCTAACTAATTACTTCTAACTTGGTAAAAGTGCTTCAAATCAGAAATGAATCGAAATGTATCTTTCTGTTTTTTAAAAAATAATCTCGAATAGGGTAAAAAGTGGGTTAGGGTTTATATGAAAAACATTACATGTAGGATTATTAACTTCAATAGTCTTTGTAGTAGACTTAGTAGGCTCCTTGAAATGTAATAATGATTTCCAATAATAAAATGGGGAGCCATTTCATGGCATTTATGAAACCCTCACCTTTACACCTTCAGAGCGACCTTTAACTTAAGTTTCCCTCCCTGCTTTAGTTTGGGCGAAATTTGCACCCAAACGGCTGTGGAAGCCATTTTACGTCACTTTCTCCAACATTCGGAAACAAATCTTCAAGCGAAAGTTAACTAACTCAAATATATTTTGCAAACAATCGCAATAAGATGTTCAAATTTTATGTGCAATACACACGTAAAGTTGAACAATCTACACATGTAAAGTAGAACAAGAACAAGTTACATGAGCCGATAGCAAACCGACCAAAGTAGCTGAGCATCAAGAGCCGCACACACATACATTCACATACACACATACGCTTGTGCCTGTATGCAATAGACTCAAACGCCCCCGGCTATTCACCTTACTTTACCGAATTTATTCCCTTCGCCCTGCACCCGTCAGGCTGAAATGTATGCTTAAGTCAGCACAAGTATTTATTTGTCTTTGGCTGCAAATATTGCCAGCAGCCACACACACATACACACACACATATATATGTCCCTGTTTGTGTGTGATAACTTTTGTGCAACGACAGCACTAACCAAAACGAAATTTATTCGTCACAATTTGAGCGCACACCAGGCGGCGCCGCACTTTGCAGCGGGAATCCGTTGACCACACAAAGGATTCAAATGTCTTTTGCCGTAATGCCTGATGACTGTTGTCCAAGCGAGCGCCACAGTCGCTTTGCCCTTTGCCATCTGGCGTACACATGTTTCCTAGTCGGTTCCCTCTCACATCTCTGACTTTTGTTTGTGTGCGTTTTCCTTTAGCCGATTTGCAGAATTAAGTTCTTGCATTAATTAAATCGCCTACTTACGAAATGTTGTTGTTGCTCTGGGTTATGTTGACTGTATAGGAGAACATTTAGAAAGAGCTGACTTAAATATTACATGTGAAGCACCAATGGCCGCACATGGACTAATATTTGTATTATAAATGTTTATGATTTTAACATATTTGGTCCTGAATTGGTTGAAAAATTAATGCTAAAAAAAACTGCTTAAGAAAGTCATTCATTGTAATTTTAGGCTAGAAAATGCACAAGCAAAAACAATTTAAGAGAGATTGGGAGCAAAATCCATCGCGAGTTCAATGTTAAAAAAATAGCAAAATCTACTAATTACCCCAGAGATGCTTTTAAAGGTATCAAATAAAGGGCCGACTCCCATAAATTCTTGAAAATTTAAAAACGGAACGAATCGGAACTAAACTGGGCAAAAAACTTTCATTTTTGAACATATTTCGTATCCTTTTAATTCGTCGTTTTAAGCTTCGAATCACAAAATTTTACATGTTACTTGATTATACTTCGACCCGAGCGGCGCATTAGTACGACCGAAGAAAGCTAACCGTTCAACCTTAGCGGCAGCTCGACGCTGACTTCTATTGTCATAAATGTTCACGTATAAGCAACTAAGAATACAAATTCCATTTTGTGCCAAAGTATATGAAATGCCAAAAGCTTAAATCGAACCACAAAAGAAATGAAAAACCAAACATAAAAAAAACATACGAAACGACAAAAGGTGCCAATGCATATTTTGATGGGATTAGGGTTAACTTTTTTATCGGAATGTGAACATTCGCAAAGGCGAGCAAAAAAAGTCGCTGTCCCTTTCACTTCGACCATCTTTCTTGCCACACCGCAACTGGGTCAGCAGCGGAAATCAGCGCCATTTGTTTGTTTGCTTGTCAGTTTGTTTGTGTTGCCAACGGAAATGTAATGTGAAGCGGAGAAGGAAAATACACGTAAGTAAGTAGTGAGCTCATTTGGGAATTTACGTTATCCAATTGAGCTGTGGTTTTCCACGCCAAGTGGGACTTAAAGTGCAGCGCCTGAACGGAGAATAAACATAAAGATTAATGGAGGTGAGGAGCAAGTACTGAAAATGTTGGCGAATTCTTGTGCACTATTTTTTAAAGGTACTCATCACTTAGAGAAGCGTGAACCTTGCTCAGAGTTGGCTATTGGCCAATGTGTATAAATCTTTTTTATGCAAACATATGGAAATGGGATTTGCGAGAAAAATAGGACTGAGGCTTTAATGGACACCAGGAGCATAGCCAAACATAGGTGTATGTATATAATTGGACTCAGAAGTGGGCTTGAACTTGCACTTGGACTTGGACTTGGACTTGGACTTGGACTTGGACTTGGACTTGGACTTGGCCTTGGACTTGGACTTGGACTTGGACTTGGACTTGGACTTGGACTTGGACTTGGACTTGGACTTGGACTTGGACTTGGACTTGGACTTGGACTTGGACTTGGACTTGGACTTGGACTTAGACTTGGACTTGGACTTAGACTTAGACTTAGATTTATACTTAGACTTAGACTTGGACTTGGACTTGGACTTAGACTTAGATTTATACTTAGACTTAGACTTAGACTTGGACTTGGATTTGGACTTGGACTTGGACTTGGACTTGGACTTGGACTTGGACTTGGACTTGGACTTGGACTTGGACTTGGACTTGGACTTGGACTTGGACTTGGACTTGGACTTGGACTTGGACTTGGACTTGGACTTGGACTTAGACTTAGACTTAGACTTAGACTTAGACTTAGACTTAGACTTAGACTTAGACTTAGACTTAGACTTAGACTTAGACTTAGACTTAGACTTAGACTTAGACTTAGACTTAGACTTAGACTTAGACTTAGACTTAGACTTAGACTTAGACTTAGACTTAGACTTAGACTTAGACTTAGACTTAGACTTAGACTTAGACTTAGACTTAGACTTAGACTTAGACTTAGACTTAGACTTAGACTTAGACTTAGACTTAGACTTAGACTTAGACTTAGACTTAGACTTAGACTTAGACTTAGACTTAGACTTAGACTTAGACTTAGACTTAGACTTAGACTTAGACTTAGACTTAGACTTAGACTTAGACTTAGACTTAGACTTAGACTTAGACTTAGACTTAGACTTAGACTTAGACTTAGACTTAGACTTAGACTTAGACTTAGACTTAGACTTAGACTTAGACTTAGACTTAGACTTAGACTTAGACTTAGACTTAGACTTAAAATGTTAAAAAGTTACAGACTGGGTCTTTCCTAGACTACAACTTAGACTTAGACTTAGAATTGGTCTAAGACTTAGACTTAGACTTAGACTTACACTTAAAATGTTAAAAAGTTACAGAAGTTACAGACTGGGTCTTTCCTAGACTACAACTTAGACTTAGACTTAGACTTGGTCTAAGACTTAGACTTAGACTTAGACTTGGTCTAAGACTTAGACTTAGACTTAAAGTGTTAAAAAGTTAAAGACTGGGTGTTTCTTAGACTGCAACTTAGATTTAGTCTTAGACTTAGACTTAGACTTAGACTTAGACTTAGACTTAGACTTAGACTTAAAGTGTTAAAAAGTTACAGACTGGGTGTTTCTTAGACTACAACTTAGACTTAGACTTGCCTTAAACTTTTACTAGATTTTATTTACAACAATTCATTTATGTCTTACAGAATTTTTCAAAAATGTTCGTCAAATATTGCTGAAAATTCATTCACTTGTTTTTTTAAATCTTTTCAAAGTAAATTTAGATTTAGTTTGACAAATAAAAAAATATTTAAATTTTCTGCAGCTGGTCCAAATTCCCTCTCAAGTTTCCGCAGTCACAATAATTTACAAGCGGGCTTATTTGCACAAAAATCAAATAAAAAATAACAAAAAATAAAAACACATTTGCCAATGAAAAATATGCTTCCAAAAGGACATATTTCCTACTTTTATGTCTTTTTTTAAGGTTATGTTGTTTATACGACTAAGAAGATTTCCGCTACAGCTTTCACTACGGTCAATAATGGCGTTTATCGGATTTATGGCTTCACCGGCTGCCATCGAGCAGCTTAGTGGCGATTCTTGTGTGGCGGACAGTTGAAAATTTGTATTTTTATTTTTTTGCTTACGGTTTCAATGTGCACATGTTTCCATTCAAAATACAATCGAGGAAATAAGGAAAATGCAAAATGAATTGCCTTCGAAGCAGCAACATTTTTTAACTCAACATTCTTCCTTCCTTCTTCCTTGTAGGAGTTTTAATTAAAAAAATTGGTTTTTACACTAATAAGTAATTGGTTTAACCCTTTTAGATGGACTGCGTGTGTTTTAATACGTAAAGATCTTTAATTATATATTAGCAATGAGTCATCATTACGATTAGGAGAAAACCTCGTGAGTTAACACCTGAATGGTGTCCTTGGAATGACAATAAACATCTATTTGCTTATTGATACTATAAAAAATAGTAATTTATTTGTCCGTGTAAAACCAATTAACGTCCCATTCTTTTTTGCAGAAATTCTAAAGAATTTTTTCGAGTGTTGTTTGCCATTGTATCGCTATTATTTTACGGTTATTTTTTCAGTATTTCCTCTCCTATTCTCTGTGGTAGACTTTATGTGATGTGTTTAAAATGGTAGTGAATTTATTTGATTAAACGCTTAAAGTTGACTTTCAAATTAAAAATTAAACAATGCATTTACTGTTACAATACTTTTACCTTTTTACAAGGTATGCGATAAATTTCGGTCAAGGCTACTAATTACTACTAATTAACGAGAGTAAGGCAACGAAAATTGATCTCTTAAGTTGAGTTAAACTTAATCAAGTAATCAAATTGATTTATCTTTGGAAAGAGATGGATGGCTCTCCAATGGATTTCTTCTTCTTAGCTTTAAAGCGATTCACTTTAAGTCCTGTAGGCCATCGAGTGGACGTGCAGCCAATACTAGACTCATTTCTTAACCTAACAAAAAGTATACAAAATAAAAACTCTCAACTTCTTTGTCATTCATCGATTTAAAGTTTCATGCCATTATATATCAACTATATCAGGTATGAAAATCGGAATCGCACAATGTTACGAGTTGCTGATAACATCTGCTGGCTGCAAAAATCCTTAGTCATGCTTGGCTATTTCAATGACACACTCCAAAATCATTCACAATCGAGTATCACAAATCACTTTTGTATGTGGCTTTAGTGCAATTTTTAAGATTTATGTTGGCTTAAATGTACTGGCCTGAAAGAAATTACACATGGCCTCGAGCCTGTAACACAACACGATAAATCAATTAGAAATATAAATAAAATATTTATGCCGTCGAGCACAAACAAAAAGGGCCCATTGTGTGTCCGGCGGAGAACGCAATGTCAGCAAATTGAAAACGAAATTACGAGCAAGAACTGTCGAAAACAGACAAAAGCAGCGCACCACAATGGGCCCGAAAGCGAATTAAAAACGCTCGCCAGCCGGCAAGCGGCCAATACAAAAGCTCACGCACACCGACGCACCGAATAGCGCAAATGTTTCTGACCGTTTTGGCGCGCTTCGTGCGAGGCCATTCGGACGTTGTGTCGCGCTGCCAACGCAAACATTAAATTGTGCGTGGGCTCGTGCAGGTGCTGCGGTGGTCGGCGGAGGGGGCAAGAACGGTTGAGCTTGGAATGGCGTAAACGCCGCATTTTGCGGTATTTGACCAGTTTATTGGCATTTGATGCGACAGCAGCGATCCGCAGCAGCAGCAGCAATGAGGATTCTGCCAAACGCAATTCGGCCAAAATAAATCAAACATTATTCTCACACATTCATAGAATGTATATACTTAAGTACATAAATGTATGCTTGTACATAGCCTGGGGAATTTTGTAGCGTTTGTGGAATTTGAAATGTATTTTATTGACTCGTAATTATAGTGAATTACGTGCGAGCGAAATCAAAATTCGTCACGTAATGTGGTGGCAAATTAATTGTAACAAATAAACTGATATTTGATTTGATTTGATCTGATCTGATCTGAACACATAATTCAGTATGAAAAGTTTGCTAGAGGTGGGCAATGATCATTAATAGTCGCAAGGGAGTTGTAGAATTAGTTAAATAGCTAGTTAGTTAGTTAGTTAGTTGGTTAGTTAGGTAGTTAGTTAGCTAGTTAGCTACTTAGTTAGTTGGTTAGTTAGTTAACTAGTTCGTTATTTAGTTAAATAGTTAGTTACTAAATTAGTTAGTTACTTATTTAATTAGTTATTTCGTTAGTTAAGTAGTTGGTGAATTAGTTAATTAGTTAAATAATTGGTTAGTTAGTTATTTAGTCGGTTCGTTAGGTAGTTAGTTAGCTCGTTAGTTAAGTAGTTGGTTATTTAGTTAATTAGTTAGATAGTTAGTTATTAAATTAGTTAGTTACTTATTTAGTTAGTTAGTTCGTTAGTTAGTTAATTAGCTAGTTCATTGATTAGTTAGTTAGTTCGTTAATTAAGTAGCTGGTGAATTGCCTAGTTACTTAGATAGTTGACTCGTTAGTTAGGTAGACAGTTGGTTAGTTAGTTGGTTGGTTAGGTAATAAGTTTATTAGTTAGTTAGTTCGTTAGTTAAATAGTTGGTGAAGTAGTTAATTAGTTAGATAAGTAGTTAGTTATTAAGTAAGTTAGTTACTTAATTAGTTAGTTATTTGGTTAGTTAGTTAATTACTTAGTTAGATAGTTACTTAGTTAGGTATTAAGTTAGTTTGTTAGTTATTTAGCTAGTTCGTTAGTTAGTTGGTTCGTTAGTTAGTCAGTTAGTTAGTTAGTTCGTTAGTTAGTTAATTAGTTAGTTAGCTAGTTAGATAGGTAGTTAGTTAGTTAGTTAGGTAATTAGTTAATTAGTTAGTTAGTTAATTAGTTCGTTGTTTAGTTAGTTAGTTCGTTAATTAAGTAGCTGGTGAATGGGAAAATTACTTAGATAGTTGATTCGTTAGTTAGTTATACAGTTGGTTAGTTATATAGTTGGCTAATTAGTTAGTTACTTAGTTAGTCATTTCATTAGTTGAGATAGTTAGTTCGTTAGTTAAGTAGTTGGTGAAGTAGTTAGTTACTTGTATAAGTAGTTAGTTATTACGTAAGTTAGTTACTTAATTAGTTAGTTAGTTCGTTAGTTAGTCAATTACTTAGTTAGTTAGTTACTTAGTTAGTTATTAAGTTAGTTAGTTAGTTAATTATCTAGTTCGTTAGTTAGTCAGTTAGGTTCTAACTAACTAATTAAATAACTAACGAACTAACTAACTAATAGTTCGTTGGTTAGTTAGTTAGTTCGTTAGTTAAGTATTTTGTGAATTAGTAAATTACTTAGATAGTTGGTTAGTTCGTTAGTTAGTTATATAGTTGGTCAATTAGTTAGTTTCTTAGTTAGTCATTTCATTAGTTGAGATAGTCAGTTCGTTAGTTAAGTAGTTGGTGAAGTAGTTAATTAGTTGTATAAGTAGTTAGTTATTACGTAAGTTAGTTACTTAATTAGTTAGTTAGTATGTTAGTTACTTAATTAGTTAGTTAGTTCGTTAGTTACTTAATTACTTAGTTAGTTTAGGAGTTAGTTAGTTACTTAGTTAGTTATTAAGTTAATAAGTTACTTAGTTAGTTAATTAGCTATTTTGTTAGTTAGTCAGTTCGTTAGTCAGTTAGTTAGTTCGTTAGTTAGTAAATAAGTAAGTTAGTTACTTATTTAGACTAACTAACTGTCTAGTTAATTAGTTAGTAAGTTAATTAGGTAATAAGTTATTTAGTTAGTTAGTTCTTTGGTTAGTTAGTTAGTTCGTTAGTTCAGTAGTTGGTTAATTAGTTAATAAGTGAGATAGTTGGTTAGAAAGTTAGTTAGTTAGATATTAGTTAGTCAGTTAGTTAATTAGTTAGGTAGTTAGTGACTTACTTAGTTAGTTAGTTAGTTAAGTATTTGGTTAATTAGTGAGATAGTTGGTTAGTTAGTTAGTTACTTGTATAGTTGGTTAATTAGTTATTCAGTTCGTTAGTTAGTTCGTTAGTTAAGTAGTTGGTTAATTAGTTAGATAGTTGGTTAGTTAGTTAGTTAGTTAGTCAGTTAGTTAGTTAGTTAGCTAGCACTAGCTGTATTTTGATATCTCGAAAACTTGGATAGCTATTGACAACTGTACCTCGATAATTGGTTGTTTCGTATCTCGACTTATGTGTCATAAAAGGCTAAATAAACAATGTGGAATCCAAGTTGGATTGTTAAAAGCTCTATCCAAATACACAAGTTCGCACTCCATATTTTTCCACTAGGCTACGGACGACCTTATAGATACTGCCGGACTGTTTGAGGGCAGAGTGGATAAACTGTTTTAGTTTATAGTTTAGTTTAACATTTTTGTTCCATTTTTATTCGAACCACTTTTAGAAAGTTTCATATTAATGGGTTAATAAAATATTCCATTCCATTCCATTCTTCATATCAACTTTTAACCCTGAAACGAAAAATTCTTCATGGCATGCAACATGCCACAACTCGATTACTTTTGTTCGTTTCGCACAGTGTATTCATTCACATTCGATTGTCAACAACATTTGTTTTAGCGATTCAGTGAAATTGAGAGGAACTCGCAACTGGCCGACACTCAACAACAATCCTGAACAATTTTGAATTAGTGTGGCCACAAGACACGACATTAATTAGCCAAAAACTTGTCTCGACAATAATTCATATTGGCGCCAGTCGACCTACACGCGGCAAAGTACCCAAAAACCAGTAGAAGCAAATCTCTAACGCGCCGTCAAATAGCAACAGATTTCACTCAGCGCGCAGATGACAACCGAACGGAGCGAACGAAACCAGCTGACAGCCGCCACAGAGCAAAGTCGCTTCGAACGGGAGCATATGCAAAACTTTACGAGACTGGGGCGGAAATTAATGTTCGCACAGACGCGCCGCAATGTGCGCGTTTCATATCGCATTCAATTGCTTCACGTCGGTATTTCGCGCCACTAGAATTTTGCCACTTGAGTTTGGCGCAAAAAGGGCGGCCATAAATCTTTGGAATTAATGCACGTTGGGGGCCGGCCGAGCGCTGGCCAGGGCGTGCTGCGGCTGAAGCGGAACGAACGGGTTCAATGGACTGCTGGACAAATGTGTGTGTGTGTGTGTGTGCTGTCCGCAGACGCAGACGTAGAAGCAACAAGATGACGGCCACAACCCAAAGTGACACAACTAAAGCGTCGCACAGAGCATTTGTCGCACGCAAAATTTGTCGATGCTGAAATTTTGCGCTCGTGACGTCAATGCACAAAACAAAATAAAAACAAAAAATTCAAATAGCTACAAACAGAATAAACATCGACAGCACAACAACTGAAGTGCAACTGTTGCATGCAAAGGAAGCGGCGATCGTTGTTGCAGTCGACAAAATGTCCGCGTTGCTATTTGCTGCGGCCGTCGATTGACCGCTCGGCCCTGCAGCCAGAATTAGAATTAATGGCCCGTGGGGCATAGAACGTGCGACGTGCAGTTCGAGTGAAGTTTTGCTGTCGTTTGTTGTCGTTGTTGTTGTTGTTGTTATAAACATGCAGTAATTGTTGCAAATGCAATAAATTTATGCAATTTAACGCACTTAATTTGTTTATACAACAACAACGCCAAGGCGACAATTGGCAGGCATTGTTGACAGGGGCGTAGCCAAGGGAGGGGTTTAGGGTGTCAGAACCCCCCCCATAGCCTATAATTTGTCAACATTTTCAATCACTATGCGTCGTATGTACGTTCCCACATTAGCAAAAAGGTCTTTCATCTTAAAACATTTAAAAGAAAAATAGTAAACAATTTTTTGGGCGAAGCTAATTTGTTTTTTTAATAGTCCCGTTTAGGCTCAATACAGCGATTTGCATGATGTAAAAACATGTATAAAGAGTAGTTTAGTTCGTCGACCGGAATGTCCTTCAGGATGTCGGTACAAGCCTTTTGGATGGTTTCCTCCTTGTCTAAACGCTTTTTTTCATCGGGAAATGCATTTTTTGAAAAGGTGAAAGTCGCACGGTGCCGCATCAGGTGAAAACGACAGTTTTGGTTTGGTTGACAGTCAACACAGTCAAAACAAGTGTCGATCGGTGAGATGGTATCTTTCGATAGCCAAATGTTCAGTTAAAATGCTATTGATAAATTTATGCTATTGAGATGCTTAACCTTCGCCTTACCAACAATTTTTGTATACGTCGTTTACCAATGTCGTTCACCCGGATGACCCCAGGCTCTTCCGCCGATATTTTGAGTAAAACTCACAATTAAGATATAATAATAGTATATAAATATTTTTCATACCTCAGTATTTAGTATCTTCCTCTGGCGATAGCTCTTTTTTCGAAAAAAGGCCCAATTTTAACGATTTATTTTGCAACTATGGAAAGTATTAAAAAATTTCTTTCCAGATGTTTTATTTAACACATAATGAGGTACACAAAAAAAAAATTTATTGTTTTATTCAAAATGACAGGAAAAGCACTTGGGATCACCAGGGTAGGTATTTTGTATACAAAATTACAAAATTCAGTTTAAACATAAACAAAATTTCTAAAAAAAATTTGTTCATGTTATTGAAAATTACCTTCCAATTTGTGCAGTTATTCGAAATCATAGCTAAATACTCTGGCAAATATTAAACACGAATATTAAAAAGATCACTCGGGTGGGTATAAGTAAAGCAAGCAAAGTCAATGAAGTTTTCGGCTAATCTTTTATGAATTACCGCCCAGTTTTGATGGAATCTACGGTGATCGCGGATTTCAGTTGGCTAACACGTTGGTCAGCATTTATGTCCTGACAATCGTTTTTAAATCGCGTTTACCACTTACGAACTCCACCACGGTATAAACAATCATCAGCATAAACTTGGTTCATACATTTAAATGCTTCGGTTAAAATTTTAACATTTTTAAAACAAAAGTTAATATTGGGTCTTTGTTCGATGCTCATTTTTGTACGATGACACATACATACTTTCACTTCAGATGCAATAACTTCGCTTCCAGTGCACCAAATTTCATGACATTTTTACTAAAAATCGGGACAAATTTAATTTCCAATGCAATAAGTCACATAAGCCATCACAAAATGCCCTATTTGGAAATTGCAGTTAACTTTAAAAAACACGTAATACTAAACTGGCGAAAACAAATTTTAAAACCACCCCCATGACCAAGTTCTGGCTACGCCCCTGATTGTTGACCATTTGTCGATGCGCTGCGTGCGACAGCGGTTTAGTGCTTGATGGCGTAATTTATGCCACACAGCGTGTGACCGCGGCAAACTTTTACGCGCGCTGCCAACGGCCGCCTTTGACGTTCGACTGTCAGCGCTGGGTGAGTGAGTTGAGCGTCGCGTGAGGCGTTGAGGCGCTGATGGGCGATAAGGCGCTGTGGCGGTGCGGCGATAGAGTGCCAGCAGCACTGCTGACACCAGTGACGGTGGCAATTGCGCGCAGCTAATGTTGACAACAGGGCCGTCGCTGACAGACATGTCAGTTACACTGACGATGCATTTGGCACTTGTGACAGTTCGAAGATCACGCGCGAGGCGGAAAATATTAAATATCGCCGCGCATACAGATGAAAATTTATGTTTCTAGCTGACACTGAATGTTTAATGGATGCTTCGATGGATGACGAATTATATACATGAATTATACATATGTACATAGGTATGTATTAAAAAAACATTCATTCCTTTAAAGAAGTTTATAATTCATAGTAGAATTTGTATTTAAGCGAAAAGTATTACTTCGAAAATAATTTTCAGAATACAATTTGAAAAATTGAACTTACCACATGAGGCTTATTTTTGAATCAAAAACAAAACCTCGTCCCGTAATTTTCATTTTGTGATGAAAAAATACAACTGAAAAATAATTATCATTCTGCAAGTGAAAAATAAAACTCACCGCATAATTTTTGTTTTTCCCCAAAAAAATAAAACTCAACAAATAATTTTAATTTTGTGATCGAAAAAAAAAATCAAAACATTATTATTATTCGGTCAGCGGAAAATAAAAATCGAGAAATTTTGGTTTATTGCTTTTTTGATAACTGCTTTCAAAAACAATCACTTTATTGCACTACATGATATATCCGCAATGCTTCCTTCATCTTGATTTTTTTGATTAAAAATATTGCGATAATAATTATTTACGGTCCCTGCATAAAAAATAAAAAAGTAGCCTTTGTTTGAACGTTGTAAATCTTATGAAATTGTATTCCCTTTGCACTTGAACAAACAATATGGCAGCTCCACCTGCCGCTGGTTGCAACGCCAGCAGCTGCGCAAATGTGTAACACTTGTCTCAAATGGTGTTAAGAATACTTTAATGGTTTTCCGAAAATTGTGTAGCCACCAAAGTGGATGCAGTTGAACTCTGCTGTCAATGATTTATTAATTTTTCGGCTCTCAAGTTGTGCAACTGTTGTATTTTATGTCGTTTTGGACAAATTGTATAATAATTCTGATTAATTTTTGGTGACCTAAATTTTTTAAAAATTCCGGGCTGTTCTACGGACCCACCCAAAAAAAATGTAATTCCTTGAACCAAAGGGAGCTCAGGCGTCCACAGACTTGCATTCAGTAATTTGGCAACAAAATGCTCAAAGGATTAAGCATTTGTCTTTAATAAACTCCCTCAGTTTTCTTCTTTCGAAGTTCACAAACTTACAGCAAACATTGATTTGACAGAAGTTCTAAAGTTGAAATCGTTCTTGGGTTATGCGCAGTTAGGGAATGCCAAATGTTAATGGTTTTTTATAAAGTTTGAGTGAAATTCGTAATTTGCATAAAACACCAAACCAATTCAGTCAAATGTTTCCCTCTTTCGACAGCCACTCATTTAAGAAAATTTTTTCTTTCATTTCACCTAACGGCCGCCATTCTCACATGTGAGCATTGCGCACATTTGCCCAAAATTGGGTAAACTCAATTAAATTGGCACACAGCGGCGCATAGTTCCGCCTGTCTGTAATCACTGTCGCACCTACCGCGGCTCGCTATGTTGCAGCAGCTGCCGCCACTCCAGTGCCGCCATTTGCATTTTCCATTTAATCAATTAGATCGACGATGGCTGGTTGGGTGGCAATGACAAAGAGACAAATTAAGTAGCTGACTGTGTGTGCATGCAGCGACATTTACCACACTCACCCCCTTCGACGCCAGACTGCCAAAGCGTCACTTCCTGTTGCCGGCATCCATTCACGCGGCCAAACATCTTCTGTGCAATGTTCGAGAAGAGAAATGGGGGAGAATGCAGTGCTCAATCAATTTGGAATAAATTAGTTTCGAGACCGCACACTGTATGCGGCTAACCGCAAAACTAACAAAAACAACAACAACAACAAAAATGTCAACAAGTCGAATTGCACTCGCACTGTGCTCACAAATGGGCTGAGAGTTTGCTTGGTTGGGTGGGTGCGTGCACCTGTTAATCTGCTGCCGACAGTCTAGCTGGCTGAAGAAGTGTGAGAACGCCAACACTTTGTCGATTCCCGGCAATTTTCGTGCCCGCGCCCACAGACAGTCGCATTTTTATTGGTGACAACTGGAATTGCGGAGCAGTGGCGACCGTTGCAGGCTGCAAGCGGCGCGCAGTGACATAATTTTCCTTCCGCTGTCGACTGTGTTGGGCACTTTTACCGTTGTCAGCGTAGTCGTGGCATTGTTTTTGTGCGCGCACAATTGCCAAAGTTAGTGGTGGAAGTCGCTCGTTTGCGTTGTGACACATTTCCGCATTTGATGAATGCTCCAATTTTTCACGGTGCGTGATTTGAAACGAGTAAAGTTCTTCAGTTTTCAATTTCATTTTAATTTAAAAGACAATTTGCCACTATTGAGAGCTGTGCCAGACTGCAAGTTGTTCGCATTGGTTTGTGTTTATAGTTTTTATATATATTGAGGGAATTTTTTAAGTGTAGCCGTTTACTTTGCGTAGCATTTGATGTTTTCTGTTGCTGTAAATCTACATTAGACCTATGAGAAAGCAAAACCTCATTGTGTGTCTTAACCTTCAGTTTTCGTAGCCTCCTAAATTTGGGAATATCTATATCTAAAATAAAATAAAATAAAATAAAATAAAATAAAATAAAATAAAATAAAATAAAATAAAATAAAATAAAATAAAATAAAATAAAATAAAATAAAATAAAATAAAATAAAATAAAATAATATAATATAAAATAAAATAAAATAAAATAAAATAAAATAAAAAAAATAAAATAAAATAATATAAAATAATATAAAATAATATAAAATAAAATAAAATAAAATAAAATCAAATCAAATCAAATCAAATCAAATCAAATCAAATCAAATCAAATCAAATCAAATCAAATCAAATCAAATCAAATCAAATCAAATCAAATCAAATCAAATCAAATCAAATCAAATCAAATCAAATCAAATAAAATTAAATTAAATTAAAAAAAAAAAAAAAAATAAAATAAAATAAAATAAAATAAAATAAAATAATACAAAATAAAATAAAATAAAATAGAATAAAATAAAATAAAATAAAATAAAATAAAATCAAATCAAATCAAATCAAATCAAATCAAATCAAATCAAATCAAATCAAATCAAATCAAATCAAATCAAATCAAATCAAATCAAATCAAATCAAATCAAATCAAATCAAATCAAATCAAATCAAATCAAATCAAATCAAATCAAATCAAATCAAATCAAATCAAATCAAATCAAATCAAATCAAATCAAATCAAATCAAATCAAATCAAATCAAATCAAATCAAATCAAATCAAATCAAATCAAATCAAATCAAATCAAATCAAATCAAATCAAATCAAATCAAATCAAATCAAATCAAATCAAATCAAATCAAATCAAATTAAATGAAATGAAATTAAATCAAATCAAATAAATTAATAAAAATAAAATAAAATAAATATTCAAGTGAGACACGAGGTCTTGAAAATCCCATTGGAAATAAAAATGCTAAAAATGTTTGTTGCATCTCGCTCAACTTGTGTGCTGTTTCGACTTATGCAACTGCAAATACCAAATGTCCATCAAACACAAAACAAATAAATTTATTTGACACAGCCTGGGGCGGTGGTTGTGGAGGACAGCTAACATTATGACATGCTTAATTCTAATTAGGACGAGTTCAGCCACCAGAGGAAAAATGGCAAACCACAAAAAACCAACCAAAAGCAACAAAGCCAATGAGCAGAGAAAAAATGAGAAACACATTGAGACAACTTTTACAATGAGGAAAAATGTCAGGACGAGCACAAAGCTGGGTCACCGACAATAATGGTAACCTTTTGGTTTGGCTTAACGTTTTATATATAAATCTGCACTGTGGTGCTTTGGTATGAACACTTTGATGAAAGAGTTTTTTGTGAATCAGAAGTGTGATTTAGTACTGTTCATTCGTTCGTCTGTTCGTCCATGAGTCTGTCAACAGGCTCCTTCATACGAGAGTTTCTAAGCGAATAAATACCTATAGTGCGATGAAACTTGTGTAGATGCCACTCCAAGTCAGAGCATGTCTTCACCTGGGCACAGTCCATCCACTATCAAGCAGGGTTGCCATATATAGTAACTACCAGTATAAGTGTGTTTAATATTAAATCAAATAATCTTTTAGTTTAGGGATATTTATGACTAAAAAGTCGCAACTCGCTTATCTCCACATAAACACAACACAATACGACTAAAATGGAAATGGCACGCCTTCTCCACCCTTTATACAAAAAAAACAATTTACCAAAAATGGATATCATACGTCCAAGTGCCACTCTTTTCGAGTGTAAGCAAAAATTGGGGAAAAAAGTGCTCTAAGCGAGTCAATGCTTCAAGCAGAGTATGAAAGAAAAGAAAGTGGAAAGCGCAAAATGTAAAAATGAAAACGAAAAACCAGTTTCAACTGATGGCGATGTAGTTTTGTCCCCCTCAATTTTATTTTGTTGTGTCAATTTTTGTTTCCCGTTACAAGTTCGGCAGCATGTAGAGCAGTTAAGGCACTGCTGTCATGCAACACGCTTCAATTTCTTCCGCAAACTCGATTCACCATTCGAATCCTGTAACAAATCCTGGGCCATTCAATTGCCCAACACTCTAGGATGGTTGTGGCAGAAGTGGCTCGAATTGTTGCGCTTTTCAATCACTTGAGCCGACTTAGCTGCTGCCACGTCTGGCAGCGCAAAATGTTGCACGTTGCGGCTAACCTCACAAATCTCGTACACATTTCTGCCTAACGCACACACACGCCATACATATGCACATACATATATGTATACATGTGTATGTACGAACGAGTGTCCTGACAGCTCGAGCGGTGTGCTGTACTGCCTATTGCAAGTTAAAATGGCAACAAAAAAAAACAACATTCATTGAGCCATTTTCATCATTTGTAGGCTTTTTCGTGCGGCGTGTAGGCTTTTTGTGGCCATTTTCTCTGACATTCGGTCGTAATAATTAGCAAAGGCTTTTGCCAAATTGTCATTTACATTTTATGCTGCAGATCAACCCGACTCGTGTTATAGTCTTCCTAGTACACGCGCCCACCCACGTCTCGCTTTTGCATTGTGTCGGCCGTCAGTGTTTGTGTGGCCTAGTGTCGCCTTAATGAGGTCGTTTTTAATATTTTATCTAAGCATTTGACAAACGAAATGTGTGCACAGTGGGCGCGGCAGCCAACTGTATTTAAGTACTTTTAATTACTTTTGACTGAGTTTATTAGTAATTTTCGCTCATCATATTTTGCATTGTGTTGAACTTTTGCAGTTGTTTTGTTCTATTTCTTCTTCAAGTTCCACCTAACTACTCCTAGTTCAAATAAAATAAAATAATATAAAATAAAATAAAATAAATAAAAAAAATAAAATAAATAACATAAATAAAATAAATAAAATAAATAAAAAAAAATAAATAAATAAAATAAATAAAATAAATAAAATAAATAAAATAAATAAAATAAATAAAATAAATAAAATAAATAAATAAAATAAATAAATAAAATAAATAAAATAAATAAAATAAATAAAATAAATAAAATAAATAAAATAAATAAAATAAATAAAATAAATAAAATAAATAAAATAAATAAAATAAATAAAATAAATAAAATAAATAAAATAAATAAAATAAATAAAATAAATAAAATAAATAAAATAAATAAAATAAATAAAATAAATAAAATAAAATAAAATAAATTCTGCAGAATTACACTGTGCGACAATAAATGCTTTAACAAATTTATACAATAAAATCTTTTATGCCATCTTGAGTTTTGAGTTTAATGCGATTTGGCTCTGTAGTTGTGTATTTTATGAAATTGTTGGCAGTCAAATTATGACTGGGATTTATACAATTGCCACTGTGGCAGCACTGATGGCCAATAATTGGGCCTACAAATTTGCGCTTGCGGCTTATCAACTTTGTGGGCGCTGCCAAGGCTCCGCAGCGATGCTCGATAAGCGTTAAAGCCAGCCTACGCTTCAATTGCTGGGCTTAAGTTCATAAGTTGGTTGGTTTAAATGGCACACAGATTTTTAGTCTGTTTGTGTGTGTATGTGTGCGTGAAGTAATCGTTTGCTTAAGGCAGTTGCTGATAAGTTCCCTCAATTCTTATCTTCACGTTTAATATTGTCCAAGATGCGCACAATTTACGTTTTGCTATGAATCCTTGAACGTATTTCGGTAATTTCAGAAAAAATCAACTCGTCCTGGTGTTTGGTCGCATATCTCTTTCACGTTAATTGCGAAAAGCATTTAATTTAATGGAAATGGCTGCCATAAAACCACAGCAATTACAAATTTATTGCGCTCCACGGACTAATAGTGACGACATAATGACAAGTAGCCTTCTCCAGCCGGCCGGTTGCGCCACCCAACGAACGCACTAAAGCACTTTTAGCGTATTCAAGTGGACACACAACGCATCAGAGCGGCGCTGCTCCATTCTGTTTCTTTCTATTACTCACCGCATTATGGTAGAATGCATTCTTTTTGCCGTATCTGTCAAAGTGGGTCAAGCACATAAGAGGCAAAAGCCACATTATGTTGCGGGTGTAGAGGGACGCGTGCGGACAGTCAACGTGTACTCTGCCATTTTACAGGAAATAAAATAAATGAAATGCTTTCAAATTCAGGCGAACAATGGCGGACATTTTCTTCAATGTTTGCGTACGATTTACCATCAATAATGGGAATAATGAACGCAAAAGTTATTAAAGCTCCACTGAAAACGGATAAAGGGCACATTTATTACTTAATGAGTTTTTGAAATGACAAACTACGATTGCGGCAATGTGGTTTCGGCATATTCGAATCTGTGCGACTATCACACCAGAAAAACCAAGCCAAATCAAGAGAGAGAGAGAGCTTGATTTGAACGTAACGTAATGTAACGTAACATAACGTAACATAACGTAATGTAACGTAACGTAACGTAACGTAACGTAACGTAACGTAACGTAATGTAACGTAACGTAACGTAACGTAATGTAACGTAACGTAACGTAACGTAACGTAGCGTAGCGTAACGTAACGTAACGTAGCGTAACGTAACGTAACGTAACGTAACATAACTTAACGTAACGTAACGTAACATAACGTAACGTAACGTAACGTAACATAACTTAACGTAACGTAACCTAACCTAACCTAACGTACCTAAATCTAGACACCACAACTTAACGAAAATTGATTTTTATTGAATGCATAAATTTTTATGAAAAGCATGTATCATTTTATGAAAACATTAGGGGTATTCTCGATGTCTTGCATAGCCCTGACATCGTGCACGAAATGCATAATTGACATGGCCATGCATTTCGAGCAACGACACAACAACAAAATACAAGCAAAAACAGTTTGCATTTTTTGCATGTCATGCTACGCAAAAACCCTTGTTTTGTGTGTGACATCGCGATTGTGCGGCAGCCATTTAATTTTCTTCGTGGGCGCAAGTGTATTTTCTTTATATTTGGTTTTATTTCAACCTTTTTATATAATTTGCATATATGTCTTGCTTGCAGGTAGAAATGGATCAACCGAAAACCAAATTAAAAAGAATTGGAGAAAGTTTGCGGCATTTTTGCAATATTTGCAATGTGTGCTTTTTTGTGCGTTCTCGATGTGTAGCATTTTCCAGTCTTGCACGGTTGCATTTTTACGAATTCTTCCTCCGTGCAAGACATCGAGAATACCCCTATTCAATGTTTAACTCGCAACACTGACGTTCCATCGACAAACACATTAAAGATCTCGAAAACACATTAAAAACACCAACATAATGTGCTACAAAATTTATTATCCTGTCGCTAATTGATTGCACCCGGTGGCAAATGTGACATGTTGCTGCCTCCCAAAGCAATTCCGCCTCTTTGTCCGGCCATCTAAATACACTAAAAGCCAAACGCGCCACGCAAATGATGGCAAATAACTGCGACATAACTGCGTGAATTGAAATTCATTTGCGACACGTATAGTAAAAATGATATTTTCCGCTGCCACGGCCCCCTCGTAAAGTGTGCTCCTCCGCCTGCTGAGCTCGCAGCGCGTCCACAGTCGACGCTCACTGACTTTACGAGTTGTTGCCGCACGACCAGACCGCGCAATGCTGTCGTCAACTTGATGCGCTGCGGCTTCGTCCGAGTGCAGCGGCATTTCGCTCTCTGCGTCTGTTCGTGTTTCTCTCGTTGGCATCTCTATATTTTTAGCATACGCAAAAGTTTTAATGTGCCTTGGACGTGACATTGTCCGTCCACATGACGTTTAATGCAATCATTGTACACGCTTTTCTGTGCAATAAAAATGCGCGCGGAAATAAAAGTAAAATGTGAGGTTAGGGGAAAATTAATTTTCGTCCGCACATTTGGTTGTCTTTTTCTTGCCTCAGTGGCGCCCCACAAATGCCTCACTAACGTGAACGTAAAGCATTGAGAGAGTGTCTAAAGTTGTTTGTGCACTTTGATGCTGTCGAGTCATAAATATCGATTTGCTCGAACTCAACTGGCAGGTTGGACCTGGCACAAGTGCGCTGAATTAATTGATTTGCTAACTTTCGTTAGTTATGACTTTCGGTTTTGATTGGACTTGAATTAGTTTGCTGGGTCGCACAGGCAAATCACTTAATTTGATTTTAATATGTTGGCGAACTGGCTAACTTGGCGATGCCATACGAGATGATTGCACTTTGTGACGTTGTGGCGTTAATAACCGATTCTGAGATATACTTGTAATTAAGAATGAATGTATGTATGTGAGAATGAATAGCAGATACTATGGTAGAATGACAGCTAGAAGGGAGAGCAGTGCAAAAGAAAAGAAAAGATAAAGAAAATAAGTGAATCGTGTAACCCAAACTCTGCCAAAATGGGGATGTGAAATGTTTCTATTATTGAGATATTTATGGAGTCTATTAACGTCAAACAGTTTTATGTTGAAGACGCCAGCAGACGCTAAGCGGAAGAACCTGTAATATAGCCTACAATATTATCAGACTAACCTGGTCATTGGTAACACGCAAGCAGGGGTTTTAGGGGGTTCAAACCTGCCTCCTCAAATATCTGCTGGTAACAAAAGTTATGAGTAGTAAATATGATTTAAACTTGTATTGGGCTCAAAAGTTGAGATCCTGAGTGTCCAGTGAACCTGGTTAATGTTAAACAATATTGGGCCGGAACTCCATCAACACAGCAACTAATTGCTGTGCTCAAAGAATTATAAATAGAAATAGACATGCAGAAGGACTAGTAATGTATACAACGACTTCTGTCGAGGCATTTGTTCTGTATAAGAATAAAAAGCAGTTCAATACTTTATGTGTTAAGGTTCTTGGCCAAGAATAGATTCAGAATTCAAGCTAATCGTTTTCTTAAGTAAAGATTTTTCAATAGTTATGCCCGCTTTGACAGCTTATTGCTCTGACATTTCAGACGGTAACACTGTCATTATTTGGCAATTGTGGCAATTGTGTTCTGTCATAATTACCATGTCACCATGGACAAGAAGTACTTTGTTCACTAGCTCCGAATTATATACAGTCAAACTAATCGTCTAACATTTTTGGTTCAATGGTTACATAAACAAAAAAAAATCCAACATTAGAGACTAATTCACAGAAGTACCAAATTCTCCACTGCATCCGGAGAAACTTGATCAGAGAAGCTGAAGATGGCCGGCTGCAATAAGAAAAGGACATAGAAACTTCAGGCAACCTTCACACGAAAAAATCTCCTTAAGGATGAAATGTGTAGGCTGTGTCTCGAAGATGCTGAAACAGCAGCACACATAGCACACAGTTTATCAGCATTCGTGAGCAGTGTTGACGTTTTGATCCAATTGGACCAAAATTGGTAGCTTCGTTTCATAAATTAAGTCTTTGGTAGGTTGGTTGGTTTGCTGTGATTTTCAAGGAATTTTGGTAGGTAATAAGTTTTCTATTAATTTTTTTATGATTTTAAAATGACTCTGTAGCTTGTGAAAAAATTTTACATGCAAAAGTTCAAAAAAATTTTATTTTGGTAGGCTGAGATTGATTTTGGACCAATTTTGGTAGGGAAAAAATTGATAGTGGCAACACTGTTCGTGAGTAGGAGAAGTTGAACTTTGGATAAACATCCATACAGGAGAATGAATTTTTGACCCTTAAGTACAAGAACCATAACAAGCTTGGAAAGGGATATACTTGTACAAGGTGCGTTCCAAAGTAAACAGGACTTTTATAAAATAAAGAAAACGGATGATTATTTTTGTATAATTCTTTTTATTTATTCAAAATACTCCACTTCTGCTTCGATACAACGTTTTGCACGGTCCAAAAGCATTTGGAATGAGTGTTTTAGGCCATCGGCCGGCATCGCCTTCAGAATGTTGGTACAAGCCTTTTGGATGTCTTCAACGTCCTTATAACGTTTTCCTTTCATCGGCAAATGCAACTGACCGAATAAGTAGAAGTCACAGGGAGCCATATCAGGCGAATACGGTGAATGATTGATGATTAAAATGCGATTTTTGGTCAAATAATCGGTCGTAACTACGGCTCTGTGAGCCGGTGCCGGTGCGGAGCTCGTACCAAAGTTAAAAACATACTGTCACATTGAGCGGGATATTTCGGCTTCTACTAGACCAAATGACATGAAATTTTGACAGGATGTGAAGAGTTGGAAAGGAGATCGATGTGTAAGGCAGACCCAATGTTGCCAGATGCCTGAAATGACTTTCTCCTATTTCAAAAAAAAAAAAAACTAAAATTGCATCCTAAAAGTTAAAAAAATCGTCTACAATTTTTTTTTTATTTTTAAAGGAATTAAACTTCTCATAAAAAATAAAAATATATACATACATATTTTTTTGTATTGCAGCCTTTTTTATCCATCTTCAGCTTAACAAGAAAAACTTAACAAAAACAAAACATTTATTTATTTATTTATTTATTTATAATAAGCCAATGAACATAAAGAACTTACTGACTATAGGAAAAAAATAAAATAAAATAAAAAGATCACACAAATGGGGAAAAGAGCTTCAACTTAACCTATTCAGTAACAAATTTAACAATGTCCCTTTGGGAAGCGATACATCGAGGTCGGTGACAAATGAATTAAATAAAAAGTGTCATTTATGACGAGATTTCATTGTGACAGCAATAAGTGAGAACGAGATAGAACGAGCTAATAGTTTGCAAGCTTAAACATTTTTAACACAAAAGGGTGCTTTGACTATTAAAATAGCTGCCAAAATATGTTTTGTTGCCAGTGTTCCCAATACATCATACTTCGTTTTCCAAAAATCTCCGAAAAATCCACTAACCACCCGAAAAATCAACTAACATAAAATAGGAATATCCTAAACTTTCTCCTAAACAATTCTTCCTCCTAAAAATTCTCCGAAAAGATCAAGAATCTCCTAAATTTATGAAGAAACCTCCGGGCAACACTACTGCTCAGACTTCTAGGCGACTAATCCTTTTGGTATAGGAAACGAAAAGGGGCCCGATTAAGTGGCATGTTTCAGCAACTTAAAACCGAAGATATTTTTAGGTGGCAGAATTTCGGCATAATTAGCGAATATGTTTGTATCTTCCTAAAAATTTTCATCTCACATTAAAAAATACGAAAAATCCTACTGTTTGGTAGTCAGCCACACATCTATCAAAACTGAGATCATATAGTGACTCTCAATACCGAATGGTATCGGGCCATAGAAACTAACTTGTTTGGTCTCAATGCGATAACACCTGGGAGATGTGGCACCTGTGAGGCATGTGGTTCCAACAAGATAGCAAAGTGTTACCCATCAGACGTTACATTCGAGTTGTTGCAAAAAAAACATTCGAGTTGTGCGTCATTTCCAGAATAGGTGATGCAAAATAGCTGCCCGAGATTCAGCCCAACTCTTGCAACATGATTGTACAAAATTGTACCTTTCTGAACGAGTCCTGTAAACGAAGACGTGTAGATGACAAGTGACAAAAATTTCCAGTACGAAATGAATGAATAGTAACAGGAACAGAATTCGTTATATCTTTTTTTGTTCACTTTTTACGCAACAATAATGAACCACTGTCTTATAGCATTTCAAAAAAAGTACTAAAACTTTCCGTTGGCTGGAAACCATTTCACCAACCATTAGTAATTGTTACGTATTTTCCGCATGCTGTCGACAATGAAAAGCAGTTAAACTGTCAAACGTTGTCATGGAGCGTTAGTCGGCGCCGACACTCAACCTGTCCACGACGCTGATTGAGTTATAGACGCCAGTTGCTGGCAAGGTGCGAACACAGCCACGACAACTGCATCTTAACGCTGGCTACAACTGACTGACAGCTGCGCTGACGGCAGTTTTGATTAAGATTACCATAAATTTTGAGGTGCAGCCAACGAAACACTGATAATTGTGCTGCAGCTAATGACGACATTAATGATGATGGAAGCGATGATTTGTTGCTGACGCCAGCGTGTCATTGTGTCAGCGTTGCCAACTAGCCATATTATTGCTGCCGGTGCTGTGTTTGCTGTCTATCAAAGACATGCGATGTTGCATATTGCGCGGACAAAGAGATGAACAAGTTTTCTCTCCCCAAAGCTTATTCGGAAATAATTTTATGTTTATTTGTTGTGCAGGAAATTTTCAATAATTTATTGAAGCAAGCCGTGAGCGTTTGCATTCGAAACGCGTGTGTCGCCTTTGACACGTTGGATTATTCACATCCAACTTTTAATGAACTTGTGGTGCTTAATTTAAATGTGTTTTGTAAAACAGATAAACTGTCGTGTTTGAACTGTAACGTAAAACGTAAACGTAAAATGTGTCAACTGAAGTTGTTAAGAGTCATTTACACATGAATTATGTGTTGATGGCACTTTATCAACGACTTCATTATATATCCTTGTTTATTAAAATTTTATTGGTGTAGTTTTAAAAACAAATTGTTAGTAATTATATAAATTTGTAAACTTCTCTGCATTAAAAATGATGGGAACTTCTCTAAACATGTTCAATTTTTGTGTTGGAAACTTGTATTTGTTTCATATTTTACATTCAAATTATTCTAAAATTGTTAACATTTCCAAATGAGTTATAATTAATTTCATTTAAGTTATGGTTAAGGATTGAAACGGAAAAACGCTTCGAGCTTCCAACACAAATTTAAAACACGAGCTGTTACCTTTTGAAGCTTTTAACTCTAGCGACGTAAAAAGGCCTAACTTTCACGACTTATTTCGCAATTCTGGAAAGATAATGCGGATTTCTTTTCAATGGGTATATTGAGCACATATTGAAGTATGGAACAAAATATGTTTATTATTTTTTGTATTCAAAATGGCCGCAAAAGCGTTACGCTTTTGTGACAACCCTGAAGGCTGGGGATAACGTGGCAACCCGGTTCAGTTCGTTCGTTCGTTCGTTCAGTGGCCGACGAGAGGGCACGCGCGGAGCTCCGAACAATGATTCCAATTTATATTAAAATACGTTTTAAATAAACCAGTTGTTTGAGTTAAAACTGAAACGTTAAGTGTTTTTGACGTTAGGGGGACCCAACGCGTGGGTATCATCTACACTTTGAAATTGCCTTATTTTTGAATTTCCAAACAGGTGCACGCATTTCTCGTAAAGTAGGTATATATACGACCTGAAAAATCCCAACACATTTTGTAACTTACGTTCTCTTGGCTGTGGAAGTACACAGAGATGTTTTTCTAATCCAATTTCTATAAAAACTGTGCAGTTTTGAAAGAAAAAGTATAGATTTTTGGCCAAAAAATTTTCAGCGAATTGTTTATAACAAAAAAGTTTGAATCAATTAAAAAACGGCCTTAGAACACACAATTCTAAAGCTACGGTCAAAATTTCTAACCGATCCATTCAACAGTGTTCGAATAATTTGTCCACTCAGGTTGCAAAAAGTGGTCTTGAGAAAAATGTGTGTAAAGCTTTGCAAGCGCTCAGCGCGTGCTCCAAGAATTAAACCTGTTAAAATATTTTTTTACTATAGGGACAACGGCTTAGGACTCCAAATTATTACTTAAGGGGGTAGTCAGAAAGAATCGACCATGTTTTTAAGTAATTTTTTTTCATACAAATTTGTATTACACATTTTTTTATATGTTATTGTACATAGTTTTGAGTACTGAACACAATTTTTTTATAAATTTTCGTTTATATCCGGGGGAAATATGGGCGACCGGAAGACGCCATTTTGAAATCTGGCTGACACGATTTCTCCATTTTGGATGATCTGGAACACAACAAACAAATTTCATTTTGAAGTACAAATGAATGGCTCTTGTTTGACCTATAACTGTAAAAAAATATTAATAAATAATTGCAAGTGCAATTTTAAAGTTTTTTCCTCTTTTTTGCTCGTTGTTCGACTTTTTAAAAAACATCTACTTGACCCTTAAGTCAAAAACCAAAAAAACCTATTTTTGAAAAATCCCTTAAGTCCAAGTCGCAGTTTATTGTAAAAAAGTTTAAGATATTTAGAGCGACTTTGGCTATGAAAAGGAATTCAACAATGATTCAATCAAACATTCATTCAATCTTGCGGCAATGTTCCCACACTGACAGCCACTTTGACCCAATCTTAAGATAATCTGAGATCTTAAGTACATTTAATCACCTTTAACTAATATTTTACAGTGTAGTTATTTCGTTTTATTCATCGAGTTCATAAAGAAAGCTACACATACTCGTATGGAATGAGTATGTCGCGGTATAACATTTCTTAAGTGAGCTGACACAAACACTCCTGTCATGTTTTTGGTGCCAGTTCGCTGACATAAAAGTGACAACTCAGTTTGCACCAGCAAACAAAAAAAAAACACTCTGACAGGTGAACAGGCAACATAAACTGCAGGCCGTGCAACCGAATGTAAGGCAGCCCGATCTGTCAGAAACGAATGCGCTATGTTTGTAATTTTTGTTGAAAGATGAAGCATCCAAATGAAGAATGAATTAAATGCAAAACATTTCAAAGGGAATAAAACACAATAAACGTGGCTTAAGTGCTGTCGAAAACATTCAACATTTCAGACGACGCAGCTGAAATTCAACGCCGGCGAGTTAAATTTGCCAACAAGCCGACGACGACAAAGAAAGCGCAGCAGCAAACCTGAGCCAGGCGAGTACAACTGACGGGCGGCGACGGGGGCACAACGATAAAAAAGTCCGCTGTCGAGTGTGGCGTCGATTTATGTAAAACGCAGTCAGACACAACAGCTGTGCGACACACTGCAGCGCAGGTGCGAGTCGAGCAGTTATATTGGGTGCAGTTGCAGCCAATGGGGGGCGGTGTGCTTTAGTTGTTTACTGTCGCATTGCAACAATTGTAGTGAGTTGCACTTGACAGCCATGTTTCATGAAAATGCTTCCGACACGCCGCGGCGTTGCTGTGCGGCAGCAATCACAAATCCAGCTGCGAAGTCAAACATCAAGCACAGACAGCCAGTCAGACAGCGCCGCTCGGGCAAAGGGAACGCGCGGTGCGAAAGAAGCGACGACGAAAAATAAGTATTGTACAAATGCAGAGAAGGCGACTGCTTCGAATGGCAAATCAAGCAACAACAAATAACAAACAACAAAAGCACACAACCAGGTAGTCGTCTACCTTTTTATGTCGCGCAAGTATATTTGTGTTGCTTTTCCATGCTCGTGAAAAGAGAAATTCATATGCAAATTCATGTGTCCTCTTTCGATTTAACATTAAGTCAAGAAAATGTTGTTGCTGTTTTTTATATTCGTATTTGTGCAATTGGCCAAGGCGGTCTGTGTGCAGAGCTCAGTTTTTCCGCTTTTACGTAGAGGTATTCACAATCACTCACATAAAAGACATTAGACATGATTGGAGCTTCCAAATAATGTGTTCTGTTCAAATGTTCGGTTCAATCTGTTCAGAGACTGCAACGTTTTGCCGAGGTTGATAAGCTAAGTATCAGATGGGCCTCACCATCTCTTGGCTAATCGGTCGGTAATCGGTCTCCATGGGAATGAGTTCGTTGATGAGCTGTCCAAGGTGGGGTCTGCTATGGGCTCACAACCCAATCGGGTGGCAGCGCCTTGGAGTGCAAAGCAAAAGTACAGAACTACTTCCTGCGAAAAATAGAAAGTAGGAAGTGAAGTTTCTCCAGCGATGACTCGACAGACTTAGTCACGCTGCAACCACGTTTGTCTCTCCAAACGTTTGTCTTGTCCAAAATTTTACAAGCCAGATTCTTCTAGAAAATTAACCAAAATGTAACCATATAAAACAAAAATAACTAAAATGTCGACCGGACTTCCTTTCAGCCTCAGACAAAGGTTTATTGTTTTAGTCCGGCGAAAATGTGTGGCAAAAAAAAATGTATTTACATGTATTACTACAAAATAGAATTCCCTTGCAAAAAATCATCAAACCCAAACAAAAGCAGTGTTGGCATAAATCAATTAATTTTTGAATCAATTAGTTAATTTGATTCATTTCAAACAGATAAAATTAATCATGATTAAAATAATTATAATAATAATTATTAATAACACGATTAAACAACTAATCGTAACCATGATTAATGGTGTTAATCATTAATTTATTAACATGATTAAAAACCAATACATCGGACACTGTTGTTAAAACTACGTTGAAGAAATTATGGAAAATAATTAATTTAATTAATTAATTAATTAATTATTACTTAATTAAAATAAAAAACATGTTTATTAATTACCCAAAAATACAAAGAAATAATTTCTAATCTTTTAATACATTTGTTTAGATCGCTAAACACTGCCGGCCGCGCGGCTCTTAGAAATGTTAATATTGTCAATATTATTGTATTGTTTGCGTCCCTTTGTGTTTATATGTACGGATGGCAACCCTGGCCATCCCGAATGGAGCTTGCGCGACCGGCGGGCACTCGAAGTACGAACTCCGGCAAGTCAACATCGATAACAGACCTATCCACAAATTAACATTTACATATATATTTAAACAAACATTTAACATCCAATAAAACTGTTCACAAAAAACCGACATAAAACATTTACTCCTTTTTATTTCAATCCGTTTGCGCGGCCGTCGCTCTTCTGAGCTCCGAACATGGTCCTTCGAGCCGGATATTACACTGGCACCTCAAATAAACAATAAATAGTGCAAACACTGTGTGCAAAAAGTGACACTGGACAAACGCGAAGTGAAAAACAATAAAAGATAAACAGATCGAATCGAACAAGTGCAAGTGCTTAAAACAAACAACACCAAATCGCACAGTGAAAAACAATTAAAAATACAGTGATCCAACAATTACAATAACACAGTCCCTTAAAACGCGCAAACAAAAATAGCAACAATTATACACGCAGTCGCGCGATCACAAGAACAACATACGGAGCACCAAACGAAATTCAAACAACAACAACCACAAGCACAACAGCATATCAACGGTCAGCAGCGTGGGAGTAGCGGCATACACGGCAGCAGCGAGCGCTACGTGGGAGCACCCGACCTTAAGTATTGTCTGTCCCCTTGACAATACTGACTGTAAGTTGATTTATTTCATTTATTATACCGAGCGGTTGGTGTCCAATTTAGTATATTTCCTATATACAGAACCAACCCGCTTGATTATAGTTGCACTTGCAGTCGGAACATACTTTGCATGTGTACATTTTCCCATATGTACATATGTAAATCGTGTCGCTGACCTCTCAGTGCAGTTCCACATACTTACGGTGGCACTACATGAACCTCTTTATGTAGTACACTGGAGTGGAAAAAATAAGTTGTGTAATAAGTTCACGAGTAAATTATATTTTCTTAACGCCTTTAAGAAAAATAATTTGAAGCTTGTTGTTTCCAATTCCTTTGGAGAAATTTCTTTGTTTTCCTGGGCAACAACGCAATTTAGATTTTTACCCCAAAAATCGTAAAAATCGTTACCCCATCATAAAATTTATCGTGTGTTCACTCCAAACCCCATTGAGGTGAAACACTTTGAAAAAATTGCTTGCACTTTTCGTGAATGTGCTCCAGTCTGCGACATTTCTAGTCGGTTTTGCACAACATTTGTTGACAATTCGAATATCTTTCGAATTCTTTTGGTGTTTTTTCTCGACTCCTTTATCTATCAACCATCGATTTATTTATTTTACTATTCAATAATCCTTCAATTCCGACATGCCGATTCAAAAATCATTCGAACAGTCTCATGATCCCTCCATGAGCATTTTTAATTTCGAAGTGGACAATTTGTTCCACTTTTGTTCCAAATTCTCTTCTGCTCCTATCGAAGAGTTAACGCCCGCTATCCTCAAAGCGTATTTAGCCGATCTCAATGGCTATTATGCGGATCTAAAGGCAGCTTTTTCGCAAGTCGGCATCACCCCCGATGACGACCTGCATAAAAATTTCAAGTTAATCGCTCGCTCTAAAATGGAACTGTGCCGAGAACGGGTATATGAAACCTTGGCTCAGATTTCGGACCTCATGGACGCTCAGCAACCTCCTCTCGCTGAAACCAGTCGTCCAGCAGAAATTCCCTTCCCTTCTGCAACAGAGCAGGCAAGTAATTCTATTTGCCTGAATGTCCCTCCGTGCGACACCGAAATCTTCTCCGGCGGGTATGAAGAGTGGCCGTCCTTCCGCGACATGTTTTCGGCGGTTTATATTAACCACCCGAAACTCACCTCTGCCCAAAAGTTATATCACCTCCGATATAAAACAACCGGAAAGGCTGGCGCCATCGTTAGGCAGTATCCATTGAGCGATTCTAACTTCGAATTGGCATGGAATGCGCTGAAGTCCCGATTCGAAAATCGGCGCATTCTGGTTGATAAACAGGTCAACACGCTCTTGAGCCTCCCTCAAGTAGCTGTTGAAGACAGTGAAGCGCTGCAAAGCCTTCAAAATGCAATAAACAATTCTCTGTCCGTCTTCTCTTCTCAAGACGTCTCGACAGAGGGTTGGGACCCGATCCTGGTCTATATTTGTTCAACGAAACTCCCGGAAGAGACCTTATCCCTGTGGGAACAGTCCCTTAGTTCCCGAAAAGATCTTCCAACCTGGGAGCAAATGAACACTTTCTTGACCAGCAGATATGAGGTCGTGGAAAGACTAAACATTATGAGGCCGACCAAGTCCGTGTTTTCTCACAACCGGGATCATAACAGAGCTCAAAACTTAGCTGAGGGCAGATGGACTTTCCTATGTCCAGTTTGCAGCGCGGCTCATGCGCTCAAACTATGCTCGAAGTTCAAAAAGTTATCTGTTTATGATCGAGTAAAGGCAGTACGAGCCCACAACTTGTGCACAAACTGTCTGTCACATACTCACTTGAAGCGGGATTGCACAAGTAAACACACTTGTTCGCAATGTCAGAAGCAGCATCACTCTATGCTCCACTTCTCTTCTGACATCACCTCAACTCGGCAAAGAGACACCATCTCACCAATTTTCACGACTCTGCCTCGGAGTCCTTCAAACAGCTCATCCTTTTCGAGAAAATCCCGGAGTTCTCAAGATGAGTCATCTTCCGTCACCTCGGGAAGACTGAAAAGCCGTCCTGTGCAGTCCCTCAGCACAACGGTTAAAGAAACAGCCCCTCGCCCCATGTCTAAATCTAGACAGTTTGGGCATACCACAGCAGGTGCGCAACCCCCGCGCTACATTCATCCCCAGTCAGGAACAAGCCGTAGACGACGATCGCAGGACTTCAATCGGACTCGCTCGCCTCGCCTTTATAGCGCATCCCGTCCGCACGCGAGCCATCTCCACACTCGCGGTTGCAGCATCATCCAACCGAGATCGGAACCAAGGACTCAGGGCAGCAAGCTGCGCGGACGCCGGGTTCGGACCCTCATTCCACGAGCCATCCAAACCCTAATGGACCTCCGGGGGGGTCTTATAAATGCACGAGTGCATCCGGCCCCAGGATGTTTAGATCGCTAAACACTGCCGGCCGCGCGGCTCTTAGAAATGTTAATATTGTCAATATTATTGTATTGTTTGCGTCCCTTTGTGTTTATATGTACGGATGGCAACCCTGGCCATCCCGAATGGAGCTTGCGCGACCGGCGGGCACTCGAAGTACGAACTCCGGCAAGTCAACATCGATAACAGACCTATCCACAAATTAACATTTACATATATATTTAAACAAACATTTAACATCCAATAAAACTGTTCACAAAAAACCGACATAAAACATTTACTCCTTTTTATTTCAATCCGTTTGCGCGGCCGTCGCTCTTCTGAGCTCCGAACACATTAAATTATTTTTTTGAAGAAAATGTTTTCAACTAAATAACATCTTATCTTTACATTCATAATTTATTAAAGTTCAAGTAATATTTTATTTAATAATTTCAATTACTTTTTTCATTATTTATCAAATAATGGCCCGAACACATTCAAGACGGCAGCGACACAACTTCAAGATGGCGTCAGCTTCAACTGTTGCCATATAGTCAACTATGTGATTACAATGAAAGCGACATCACCGTCATCACAATAATATTTTTCAGCTCCTTAAAACAAATTTTTAAATGCTTGCGCACTTTCTTTATTAAGTATTCATTTATCTTTATTTTATCGTTCTACAATCAATTTAAAACGGGTAACAATGTGTAATAATTTTTGGAACTATTAAAT
Source organism: Melieria crassipennis (assembly GCA_963668005.1). NCBI lineage: Eukaryota > Metazoa > Arthropoda > Insecta > Diptera > Ulidiidae > Melieria > Melieria crassipennis. The sequence continues at coordinate 90,564,282 of OY764961.1, read as the reverse complement.
TTTCTAATTGTTGCTTAAAACACCGAAAATGTAAAAAAATTCCATTAGAAATATCTGTTTTTAAGCAGTGCAGCCAATTCTTTTGGTTTTGTCACCTAGAAAATAGAGAATATTTCTATGTTTGGCGATAGCGACAACTGCGGTCGGTGGTCGTGTGTCGTCAAAATATATAAATAATCGTCTCCATACGAACGTTCTGATTCTATGTTTTGACAGATGCAATCGTGCCGGTTACGTGGTCTGTGTGTTCAAGGAATAAGTCGTCAGATACTTAACCCATTAAGCCCTGAGCGTTGCGTTTGCGCAATGTTTGGGAATTTCGCTATATTAAGTAATTCATAAAGACATAAGACTTCAAAATGGGTAGAATTGGATTAGAATTGATCGTTTTAGATTCTGCCATACTCAAATTTCAAAATTATTTAAATATTCATAAGTTTTTTTCGATCCAAAGTCAAAGGTTTTTTTTGGGGAATTTTTGAAATTTAATCAAAAATACGTGTTCTTCAAACCTATCCAAATCGCTTAGTGGGCTGCATTTTGCAATGCTAAACTATTTAAAAATAAGTTTTGAAAATTTTTTTTTTAATTTTTTAAACAAAAAATATGCTTTAAGTTTTGTGTTGCGCGAATGCATCGTTGGACCTAAACACTGCCAATTTTCAAACAACGCAACGCGTGAAAATGTCAAAATCGAAGCAGCTGATATTTTATTGTCGCATTTTATTTTCCTCAAATGTTTGATTTTGTTTATTTGTGTAATGTTTGCGAAAAACATGACAAAAAAAAACATGGTATGAATTGTTTGGTTGATTTTTTTTCTTGATTAGGTCAATTAATAAGATTGTGTAAAATTTTATGGAAATCGCACAAGCCTTTCTGGGGTCAGGTTTTAATGGGTTAATTTCGCTCTCCATAGTGAGTATTGCTATAGAGAGAAAGAGAAAATAGCTAAGCTACCGCAAAAAACCCCAATCTCCACCTCCCCAGTGTTTGCACAGTAAATAGTCCATGAAAGTAGAGTCTGTAAAATGGACATAAGGAATGTTTATTTTAGATTGAATTGTGTTATTATAAATTTTATTTGAACACAGTTAATAGTTAATCAAATAAATAAATGAAAATGTAATGATTATGATTAATAATCTAAATCATTTTAAATTGGATTATGATTAATAGATATTAATCGAAATTTTTATTATGATTTTTAATCATTAATTTTTAATCGTTAATCTTTATCTTTAATCTTAATCTTAATCTTATCTTTATCTTTAATCTTTATTATTAATCTAACTTTGGGCTAACACCGAGCAAAAGTAATCAAGTGAAAGCAAAAGAATTAACCTATTTGGGTTAAAAGTAACCAACTGCGGCAACTGTGGAGTGGTTACAACTCCCATAGATCAACCGATCTATTGCTAAAATTTCATAGGAATGTATCTTGGCTGACGGCAGTAATCAAGGATCATCAGCCAATTGCTCTACACGCAACACGATTCGGGATCCCCATAATTCTTTTTGCTAAAGCTGGAAGGATAGAAAACAACTGTGAGACACTGGAACACTGTCAAAGCGACTACCCAGCTTTAGCATTGAAATAAAACTGCTAAACTCCTTAGAGAGTTGTCTCTCTAGCCGATCTGTAGGAGACAAGACTGAAATGCATCAGAATGCAGAAGACATACTCGAGGAAGTGACATCATATAGGTAACCCAGTGCTAATTGAACGAGTTCAGTGCAGCAGTAGTCACTACAATACTTTAATTTGTTTGTGTGGACCTGCAGATATGTATCTCAATTTTTTTATTTTCGACAGAAGTTGTGATTCGTTTACCTCAATTAAGTTGAAGTAATATTGTTGTGAAACCATCGCTAAAATCGTTAAAAATCACCTCCAAGTATTCATCAATAACATTCATTCAAATTATTTGAAAATATTTCCAACGACTCTGACAAATGCAACATTAGGTTTTACTTCTAAGATGCAACAAACAACAAATTTTATTAAGCTTTTTAAGCTTTGGCCGAAGCGAATTTTACTGGCCACATTACAGCAAACAAAAAGACGTCTGTCCACACTGCTTCACACATTGGTTGCTGATGCTTTTCCGTTGGTTTTAAATCCCCTTGATAGTAATTTTCTTTTACTGCACGTCTGTCATTTTTACTGCTGTTCTGTGTGTAACCGTAACTACGAGTAAGAAGAAGAGCGCAAACGTTTGTGCAACCGGCCGAATTTAACGTCTTCGCGCTGCACACTGCAAACTGCAGACTAAGTGAATGCAGGCGGAATATCTTTGGATATGGCGCGGAGGTTGTTGCAACAACAGGACAGCAGAGATCAGCATGAAAATGTGTGTGTTTGTGTCCGACAAGTACAGTGCGCGTCCATACATGCAGCCGAAAAACTGTGAAAATTAAAGGAAATTGCACAAATATTTCCTTTTTACTGTCGACAACTTGGCGCACGGAAATTTCGTTATAGGTATTTTTCATTGTTGCTCTTCTTATTGTTGTTGCTTCACTGCCGCCAGTCGTGTTGCATGCAATCGGCTCGTAGTGCGAAACAGGCAAGAAAAGACGGCAATTATGTGCGCTTTATTTAGTTTTGTCTCAGGTGCTGCTCGACATTTGGTTAACGCTGCCATATAAAATGCAGCCAGCCACCGTTCAAACTGCTGCCACAACAGCTGCCCCAACTCGCCGGCAACATTTGCCCGTTGCGCACTGCCAGCTTGCGGCTGTTTGTCTTCTGGCCGCACTTCTTCCAAGCAGACTTTTATACGCTGCGAGTACATTTTTCAGTGCAGCAACAACGACAAGGCGCCGTTCTTTCGCTTTATATGAAGAAATTTTTTATAATTTTTGTTTAACAAGCGTGCTTAAGGGCTTTAAGGAAATTACTTAAGACAGCGACAAGCTGGTAGGCTGGAAAAACAAATTAAAAAAGCTTAAATAAACAGGAAAAAGTAATATTTTTTTTTACAATAACCAACTCATTCTAAACGTTTTTCCAGTTTCACCAGCAAAATCATTGGCCATAGAAAGGAACAGATGGATATCAGGTTCGGACCCAGGTTCGGACTATAAGATGGATGCCTAAGAACCTCTCATCCAAGCTCCCGGTGTTTCCGGCGATTCGCGATCAATTCCGTTCCTAGCCGCTTTTGGACGATTGCTTACTCAGAGGTCCAATTATTGACAGTACAGGCCCGAATTAAGAGTTTCGCCTTAGGGAAGCATCTCATGGCAGATGATTCCCTGCCAAACCCACCAACCAAATGGCAAATCCTTCTTGACCGTCAATACTGGCTTGCCGGTCGTTTGAGGTCATTTTGTTGCCATAAGTGATCCATTTTTCATCATCAGTCACCGTCCGCTTCAGAAATGGATCGAATTTGTTGTGGTTCAACAGGTCCATGAGGTTTCTGCGTTAACTCGTGGGACACCCACACATCGAGCTTCTTCTTGCATCCAGCTTTATTTAAGAGGTTCCAAACGGGTTTTTGAGCAACGTTTAGCTCTTAGGAAATCGGAACTGACCTCACATGATGGTCGAACTCGACAATTTCCATGATTTCATTGACATCTTCGACAACTAACCTTCCAGAGCGTGGTGCATCTTAGACATCAAAATTACCGGAAGGGTATCAACGAAACCGAAATTGCACGTGATTGGCTATTACCGTATCAGGACATATACACTACTAGGAGGAGCCGCTGGGCCCCTCCTTGCACGCAAGTTTAAAGTCAATGGGGCCAATAAATCAAGTTCTTCTTAACCATTTGCTAGGTTATGTTAGGTAAGACAGGTGGCTTGCTGGTTCTCAGCAAGTACAGTCGGAGGCCCCAAAGGCCCATTGTGATGCCCGATCTGAACCATTTGTTGATTCCGTCAGATTTTTATGAAAAAAGACTTATGTAATTATTTCTCATTTGAAGAAGTCAATTGGTGAATTAAATCACGTTTCTCCATACAAACCCTTAACCCATCGTTGTCTCCGCCAGATTTTTATTTTCGAAAGAATAAAAAACACGTGTCAAATTATTTCTCACCAAGAGTACTTTCACCAAGTTTGAGGTCTTTGGGCCCATTAATTCATATTTTTTCATAAACTTTTAACCCGTCGTTGACCCCGTCGGATTTTGATGTTCGAAAAATGAAAAATACATATAGTATTATTTAACATGTTAAGTACTTTTACTATGTTTGAAGTCTTGTTTCTCCATATAAATTCTTAACCCATAGTTGACCCAGTTAGGTTTTGATTTTCGAAAAAAATAACACACACGTGCCGAATTATTTCTCACTAAAAGTACTTTCACTAAGCTTGAAGTCAATTCCTTCCGTATACACACCTTAACCCGTCGCTGACCTCGTCAGATTTTGATTTTCGATAAAATTAAAAACACGTATCTACGTCACGTATCTAATTATTTAACGTTTTAAGTACTTTCACCAAGTTTCGAGTCAAACAGCGTAAAAAATCATGTTTCTTCATAAAAACGTTTAACCTTTGGGTCACCCCTTTAAGTATTGATTTTAAATAAATTAGAAACACGTATCAAATTATTTTTGATTTCAAACTTTTTCGTCATCTTTGAAATAGACCAATGGTTTCACCGTTTTTTCATAGTCTTGCCATATAAGAACCTTAACCCGTTAAATTTTGATTTTCGAAAAATTGAAAATATTTATTATTATATTACACTACTCCACAAAAAATGGGTTCATCGCGTGCTCCTAAAAACAAAAGTATATTTTTGACTAATCTTCGGCTGCTGAACACGAAACTGAAAATCAAAAAATTTTCTTAAGAAGCGTTTCCGAAAAATCTTCGAAAAACACGTTTTTTCCCTCTTATTTCAGTTATGAGCACATATCTCGTAAACCAACCATCCGACCAACACAAGTGGCCCGTCGTTCAGAAGGCAATTAACTAACCTTTCCAACGAATACTTTTTTTATAGATAAAATAAATGATCTCCTCTGGTTTTAAAATCTTAGATGAAAGATATATTATTTGAGGAAATATTAAGCCTAACATCAATAGAATTGAAAGAAAAATGACAAAGTTGAAAAATTTTTTTTTATTTTTCCGAGACCCATCCAAATGTCGATATAGACGTGAAACTAGAGGTAATTTATAATATCCTGGCATAGTCAGTTTTTCATTTTCTAACCCAAAACCCTTTTTAAAAGACATTAAAATTTTAAGGATATACACATTTCAAATATTTTTTTAAATATTTGCAATTGTGCAATGATGAAGATATGATCCTCTTAAATAAATTTTCTATTTTGAACTTTCAGAACTTTGAAATAGAAAAAAAATTAGATGTATGAATCTTCAGACTGAGATCCAAAGCATTTATGTTTTGCATACCTGACATATTTTCGCACGGTGTAATAAATGAAAAGTTGGTGTTTTCACTCCGTGCATCATAACTTTGTCATTTTTCTTTCAATTCTATTGATGTTAGGCTAATTATTTGCTCAAATAATATATCTTTCATCTTAGAATTTAAAACTGGAGGAGATCATTTATTTTATCTATAAAAAAACGATTCGAAAATGAATAAATTTTGAAAATGGTCAAAAAATTCAATTTTTTTCAACTTTCATTGTCACCAACTTCCACAAATCTCATCTGATTTGGACAATCGATATATCGTTGGAAAGGTTACTTAATTGCCTAATTGCCTTAATTGAACGACGGGCCACTTGTGTTGGTCGGATGGTTGGTTTATGAGATATGTGCTCATAACTGAAATAAGAGGGGAAAAACGTGTTTTTCGAAGATATTTCGAAAACGCTTCTTAAGAAAATTTTTTGATTTTCAGTTTCGTGTTCAGCAGCCGTAGATTAGTCTAAAAAATACTTTTATTTTTAGGAGCATTTTTCGTGTCGAGTAGTGTTATTTTTTATTTGGAGTATTTTCACCATATTTGAAGTCAATCGGCCTCAATAAATCAAATTTCTTCATACAACACCTTAACCCATGTTTTGTTCCTGTAGATCCCTAATTTCAAACATATCCATTCTTAGCGGAGGTTCATTTTTCAAGATGTATCTACTGTTTATAAATTTCATATTTGTAGCTTTATCGGTTTAGGCTGGGCGATGATGATAAATCGGTCAGTCAGGACAAATAATTATATGTATTTCTTTCTGTAAAATATTGCGTATTTTCTCTTTGCCGATGTCCATGTTTGATGCGCACTCAAACCAAACTGCGTGGAACAATCACATCACTGTCTGAGAAGTTTTTTAAGTACAAAGTCTTATCTTTCTAACGCCATCTAGCGCAGCCCAATCGCACCTATACAACCCGAGAGACAAATTACTAAAGCCATCTATTACACATTTATGCGTTGTTCACAGCCCAAATAGGGTTAACACAATGTTTTTATTGTTTTCCTATTGCTTGTAAAACCAACCAAGAAATTAGGCAAAACAAATGAAAAAAATTGCCAAACGTACAGCAGTCGTAATGGCAGTTCAAACAGCAATGCGTGTGGGGAGCAAACTTTTTAATTTCAATTAAATTTGAATTCGGCCGTTTTGCGTAATTAAATGAACTTATTTGCTTAAATGCTTGGAGCACGCCGGATTTCATGACGCTCGACAGCAACGACTGTGGCAATATGTGAGCAACGCACAACAGTTGCTGCCGTGACGGGATGAAGAGAAACGGGCAACAAGAAGGAGGCGGAAGCGGACTGAGCGCGCGCAATTAAAGCGTCAAAAGCGGAAAAATTATGAGAGTGTCTGCCGACGGTTTGTTGTTGGACTTTGCATGAGAGCAAAGCATAATTACTGGCAAAAAGTTTCACACACAGTTCACATAGCTATACACACACACACACACATACATGCATACAAACGCACATTGAAACACATTGTCAAATGCAGAAGCAACATTAAAACACAACCGGAAAGCGAAAAAGTTCATGTTTAATTAGTTTTTCCAGCGCGCAAAGCGTAAAATAATAAAACGTCGAGCAACAAAGCCAGCACTCAAAGTCACTTTCATGTCGGCAGCATACAAGCACACAGCTGTGTAGTTGGCCGCCGATGTGTGGGTGTGCTTGTGTGCATGTGTGCGCATAGGCTGGCAATGCGCCGTTGTGGTAGTGGGTGCCGGCACGGCAGGAAACAAGGTTGGCCCCTTTACCCTCCGGAGTACAAACAAACGCGCCCACATTGCAGCTGACAGGCTGTGCGACTTCACCGACTTCACGAGTAAACAGAAATCAACTACAAAAAACATCGACAACAAAGGTTAATTTAGTAATAATGATGGCAAAGTAATTTGGCTGGCATGAAAATCCTTTGGTTATTGTACTAAAAAATATGTTAAAGCAATGCGAATAAAGTGCTGTGCATCTAAAAAATCAATAAAGGCATTTTGTGTTAAAGATATGAGAGATAGAGCAACAAGCTTCACATGAGAGTTTACATGAAAATTGCTCATTAAAGTGTAAAATTGAGAAAATTATTTATTGCTAATGAGTCAAATGAAACCAACAAAGCGCGTATTTAATGTTTCAAACTTCAAAACCACAAAACTTTACAAATTTAGGGTACATGGGCGCATAAACTTTACAAGTTTGAGATATTTCTTTATGATTTCGATACAAAAATATGACTAATTCTATGTTCAATGAAACATGTCTATGTATGTTTTTTAAATAACTAAACATAAAGTTTAGTTATTAAAAAAAAATTAAAAGTAAATTTCCATTTTTATGAGATTTTGGTGGCATATTTTGAAAATTTTATGATGGAAATAAATGTTGGCCGAATTTTTTTATGTTCCATTTTGTACTGAAAAAACTCGCTGAAAAATTTTATGTCGGAAAAAATATTTCTGATTTTTTTTTATTCCATTTTGTACCGAAAAAAGTAGCTGAAAAAAATGCATTCAGGCACCTTGGGCCTTTTGAGTTCAAACTTGGTGGAAGCACTTCAAATTAGAATTCAAATCGTATTTTTCTGTTTCATGGAAATTAACCTCTGACGGGTCAACAATGAGTTTTGCATGGAGGGGTGTCAAATGCCCGAATAGAAATAATTTTAAAACTCATTGATTAAGCAAATCTTGAAAGTTCAGACAGTTTTACGATCGAAAATATTTTTGGAGATTTTTTGACATTCCATTTTGTACCGAAAAAAGTCGCTGAAAAAATTTATTTCGGAAAATTGTTTGGTTGCCGAAAACAGTAGTTGAAAACAATCCGTTCAGGCACCTATTAAGTTCTTGGGAACCTTTGATTTCAAACTTTGTGGAACCACTTCCAATGAAAAATAACTAAACTCGGATTTTTTTGTTTCATGGAAATTAATCGCTGACGGGTCAACAATGGGTTAAAAATTTATATGGAGAGATGTCATTAAATGAGCTAATTGACTTCAAAACTAGTTTTCTGAATACAAATAATTTGCTAACGGATTGATTTATATCTATGTATACATTCTCTCACGGAAATTTCTATATTGCTTGGTCAACATTCTCTCAAGAACTGATCCGCATAGCATGTGGATTTTCAATGCGAATTTGAACATAGAGCACATCCCCAGTGTATCTCTTTCAGATCTAAGCCTCTTCTCATTGACAGATTTCTTAGATTTTGAGCAGACTGGCTGCTGTTATAATTGAAAATTTTACGATTTTTAACTTAGAATCAATCACTAACTCAATTTTTCCTTTTTGTTGCAGACAAAATTATTTTTTATAAAGATTCTTTTTGTGAAATTTTTTTCTTTTATGAATATTCTGAAGTATATGTTTAAACAAAATAAGTTTGGCTTATTTCAAAAATGCTTTAAAATATTGTAATCAATTATTAAAAATCTCCTACTTTTAAAGCCTCCAAATAGTCGAGTTCCATTCTCAGGTCCATTTTTATATATGTAAATACTACGTCGAGAAAAAATAAAGAGCCGTCCATATGTGCCTGAACCTTTATAGGTTTCTTAATTCAATAAAACTTAAATGCAATCACGAAACAGGGTTGACTAACGTATTGCATGAGTGAATGTGATGTATTGGAAAGCAAAAAAAAAAAAAAAAAAACAAAACACAGTAAAGCTAACGTTTCACTTCGCTCATATGTCGGTAATTAAGTTAAGTGGAGCAGCGGTTTTAATTGCATTTACCCAGTTAAAGCCAGCGGCGCATTGTCTAATTGAATTACACTGCAAAATGGCAACAAAAGCAAAGTGCTGCAAAAATCACATTAAAGTCAGCAACGAATGAAAAATCGAATAGCTCGGAAAGCAGCGAATGGAATGCAAAATTACAAGCGAGTCGAAGTGCTGACAGCTAATACGATTAACACTTTGGCTGGCTTAAGTTCACAGCTTTGCACAAAAGTTATTGTGTTATTATCGCGTCGAGGTCTTCCTCCGTTCCGTTCCGAGCAACAATCATTATTTCGCAAAACTGCACAACAATATTTTGCAGCTCACCACAAGTGTCGGAAAGGCGATTATTTCATTTTCGCAGACCAATTTTTTTGTATATTTGCTTTTGCTGTATGAAAGCAAAATGCGAAATGCGATTTTTCATTGCTGCACTCGAGTGCGGAGCTTTGGCAATGTTTTGTGTTCCCATCGGTGTTCTGTCGATCGAAGGAGTGAACTTTATTACAAAAGTCTGGTTGGTTGCTGCAGGTATTTTCGTCACGTGGGGAGTTGAACTGCAGGTGGAAGGTAGGCAATCAGTCAGACGAACAGCTGCACTATGGCAATCTTGAAGCCACTTTTAAACTTTACACAAACGTTTGAGTTGGTTTCAATTTCTTTAAAACATATTTAGGTATGCAAAAATCTGGCTCCTCTGGGTCAGTGGTTAGTACGTTGGAACAAATGTGAGAGTTGTGGGTTAAATACCAAATCAGTTGACACTAAATGTAGGAAAAACAACAACAAATAAGTGTGTTTCATTCAGTTGCAATCGTTTTAGGTAAAATTATATTTTCACAACGTAATTGTTATGAAGAACAAATGGGCCCGTAATGGCTTGGGATGGGAATGCTTTGCTCATCCGAAGTTGTGAGCATACATAGAAATCTACATTTTTGTATTCAATATTAAAATTTACAAATTCAAAATTTTTCAATTTAACAGCTTTTAGTTGGAATACCAGCAATATCTGTGCGTCGTATCGTTCAAATTTTAATTCTATTGTGAAAACCAGCCGATTCAAAGATGGATAGACGAAAGAATGAACGGACCTTACTAAAAGAAGAAAATTAAGAGGAACTAATCAAGCACTCTTCAACCATCACAATGACAGTCAGAGGTCTCCGAATGTACTAGTCGAGCGATCTGTCTAACCTAACCTAAACTAACCTAACCTAAAGTAAAGGAAAGTGCTAAATCGATACTTTTCGTGATTTTGATTATCTTTATACACATACATACATACTAGGGATTCCGTAATCCCGGGATCCCGGGATTTTTTTCGGGATTGCATATATTATTTTAAGGAACTGAACCAGACATCTTTTTCCATCAAAAAATTTTGTTTTCGTATTAAATACAATTCTAAGTTCCTACTTTAAAACTAAGAACCAAATATTCATGACAAATAACATCAAAATGCATTTAATTGCCAAACCACCTGGCAAACCTACTGATAAAAACTTGTTTAAGTAACTAAGTAAGCTTGTTTAACTAAGTTTTTAGAATTTTCTGGTTGTTTACTTTTTTTGGATGGATTAATTTTCGGGATCCTAAGCTTCTTTACTCCCCTGATTTTATTATAGCGACCGGCAAATTTTAATGGAAAAGTTTCTAAACAGAGTTAATAATTTTTTTAATAATAATTGACTGGCACGACAGCCCGCTTACGCGAGACTAAGGCCTAGCTTCCCGCAACCACCCGTGTTGTGCGTGTGAATTAGTACAAAGTATCCGTACACAAACAGAGCAATTCTTGCATTGAAACTTATTCAAACGCCATAGGCAGTGTTACTTTTTATATTAAATAAGAAGATTTGCCTTTTTCGAAATCAACGCACAGGGATTCGTTCCATAGACAAAATTAAAAAAAATTTATAGTCTCAGAATTTAACGATTTTGATGTCATTTGAAAGGTAAAACTCCAACTAAGAAAACCCCAAAAAATCTGTGCAAAAAATTAATTAGTGTCTGTGCAAAAGTGTGACCCAGTTGAAACTTTTTCACAAAAAAATGTAAACACATATTTTCTGTTTTTTAGTCCATTGAGTAAAAAAAATTATAAAAATACATGGTTAGCACGAAGTTGCTGAAACTCAATATATTCAATATATATTAAAAAATGATGTGGCCATTTTCGCTTTTAATGTTTTCTCAAAATTTGCAAAGCTGAGGCTTTTATTTTACTTTTAATTCAAAATATTAATTAAAAATCTGAAAATTTTCACAACTTAGAGGAAAATATCTAAAAATTATGTGAAAGTATGTTCCTGGATATTTTTTTAATTTTAAGAAGCATTCTTTTTTTGTCGGTTAATGTAATTACATCCTCCGATATCTTCCGATCTCAGAAAAAATTCTATTTAAAAAGTGGTCTAAACACCTATTTTTCTACAAAATTTCTTTTTCCGGGATCGCGAATCCCGGAATCCCGGGATCCCGGACAATTTCAGTCCCGAAAAATCCCGGGATTGACAAAATCCGATCCCGGGATCGAAACAAAAATAAAGCTTACTTTTTGCTTTTGTCGGCCTCGATAGCTCAGCGGGTAGCGCGCTGGCTTCTCATACCGAGCGCCCCGGGTTCGATTCCTGGCTTGGGCTGGAAAAAACACTCATCTACTTCTGTCGCTATCCACATGAAGGGAATGAGAATTACAAGAATCGCACAAGTGCGCTCTTGGCAGGCAATGGCAAAACCCCTAAGTGTGAAAGAAAAACTGCCCATCGCCGTTCGGATTCGGCGTTAAACTGTAGGTCCGCTCCCCTCCCTTTCCCCATCCGTTTGAAATGTGTGGTGTATCACATGTTGAAAAAACAGTGTTGCATACGCATTTCAAACGGGTGGAATCTGTGGTATCACAACGGGCCCATTAAGAGGCCTAAGTGTGTCTCATACAGAGGCAGCCACCTCAACCTAACCTAACCTAACCTAACCTTTTGCTTTGTCACGTTGAGCTCGAAAAATGCAACCCTTCTTATTTAACACAAAAAATAAATTGCCCATTGCCTGTGACGTTTGAATAAGTGTTAATGCAACAATAGCTCTGTTTGTGTATAACTACTTTTTACAAATTTGTACAAATTAGCTCTGTTTTGGTACTTTTCCAGTACAAATTTGCCAGTAACCAAAATCAGAAAAGAATCAGAAAAAGATTTTAAAAAGTAAACAACCAGAATTTTCTAAAAACATGCAACTTTAACTCTTCTTTACACTAATGTGACTTGTCACATTCACAATACACAGGGAAAATTGTGTAAATAAGAGGATTAAGAAAGAAACACCTAATATAAAACCATCAGCATTTGAGAATTTAAACTATAGCGAAGCTTGAATTATTGATAATTATTACTCACACCGAATTTGAATGGCCAAAACTTGAAGCTTTACCTATAATACGATTTGATCTACTAGTATTGAACCAGAGAGATGCCTTTTTCAGGAGGTTAGCCAGGTGATTTGGTAATTATATGCGTTTTTAAGTTATTTGTCATAAATATTTTGTTGTTAGTTTTAAATTAAGAACACAGAATTGTATTTAATACATAGATATAATTTATTTGATTTGAAAAAAAGCCTGAACTAGTTCCTTAAAGTAATATATTCAATCCCGAAAAAAATCCCGGGATCCCGGGATTGTGATTTTCAGTCCCGAAAATCCCGGGATTGTAAAACTGGTCCGGGATTGCAATCCCTAGTACAGACGGATCGTCGAAATGATTATTCCGAACTACGTCTTCTACTTTCTGCGGTTATTGGACGTGCAAATATGTTTTGAGAGACTTAAAAACTAATAGCATTGGACCACCTTAAAACTTTATTCATGTTAAAGCGTCATCATGTGCCTCTAAAAATTAGTAGGTGTCATTTCCCTGAAGTGTTGACAATATAAATTTTTTGTGCTCAATCCATGTCAATCTTTGTGCCAAGAAAACACAATTTACTGCAGGAAAACGATCCACCACAAAATCAAAAAATCGTCAAGAAAATCTTGGAGGCGCTTCACTGGGATGTCCTACACTACCTGTCATATTCACCAGACATTGTTCCAATCGATAACTCATGGCTAGGCCGTGCAATGATTCACTTCTTATGAAGAAACAACACAACTGGGTTGATTCTCATCGCCTCAAGCGATGAGAACGGTTTTCAACATTGAACCTGGAAACAGGAGAAAGTAGCTACCGATGGGCAATAAATTGAATAAAATACATACATCAATTACCAAATATATGGTACCACTTTCTCTAAATAAAACTTCAATATTGTAAAACAAACCTCAAAATGTATTTACACCCAATGCAAATTCCATGCTCAAATTTTGGGGGTCACCTCTATGCAGAATATACAAACATAAAACCTTGAAAGCGCATCTGCCTAAATGATTTGGTTGGCTTTAAATCGCCCTCGACGCTTTTATGTATCACTCCCGCTCATCAATTAGGCATAACTCAGTGGTTAACCTAACCTCGAATGCCATTAACCCATTAAGCCCTGAGCGTTGCGTTTGCGCAACGTTTGGGAATTTCGCTATATTAAGTAATTCATAAAGATATAAGACTTGAAAATGGGTAGAATTGGATTAGAATTGATCGTTTTAGATTCTGCCATACTCAAATTTCAAAATTATTTAAACGTTACGTTTTTTTCGATCCAAAGTCAAAGGTTTTTTTTTGGGGAATTTTTTAAATTCAATCAAAAATACTTATTCTTCAAACCTATCAAAATCCCTTAGTGGGCTGCATTTTGCAATGCTAAACTATTAAAAAATAAGTTTTGAAAATTTTTTTTTTTTATTTTTTAAACAAAAAATATGCTTTAAGTTTTGTGTTGCGCGAATGCAACGTTGGGCCTAAACACTGCCAATTTTCATACAACGCAACGCGTGAAAATTTCAAAATCCAAGCAGCTGATATTTTATTGGCACATTTTATTTTCCGCAAATGTTTGATTTTGTTTATTTGTGTAATGTTTGCGAAAAACATGACAAAAAAAACATGGTATGAATTTTTTGCTTGATTTTTTTTCTTGATTAGGTCAGTTAATAAGATTGTGTAAAATTATATGGAAATCGCACAAGCCTTTCTGGGGTCAGGTTTTAATGGGTTAAAAGTGTTTACCGCAAGTCGAATGCAACTTTGTTGCTTTCATTTTCACTTTTCCTGGTTTCGCATTTAATCATTTTCCGGTTCCGTGCGTCATTTGCGGCTAAACAACTAATCCTTGAAGTTGCATTCACGTTCCAATTGCTAAGCGAAACAGAAAGTAAGCCAACGCAGCGGCGCAAAGCAACAACGCGAAATGGAAACAATTTGCCAAGCGCGCGCATTCACCGCCAACAATGCGCAGCAACGGCCACGCAGCGAACGCTGACAATAATGTTGTTAGCAATGGCGACGCAACGTGCGATGGTAATCAGTTTGCTTGATTACGACAACGGGAGAATTACAATTACAGTTTGTTGCAGCAAAAAAAAACCACGCACATTTAATTGTGTTACAAGTTGTTGACAATGGCCAGAACACATGACAAAAGTGCAGCCAACTGCAATGCTGCTGCGAATGAGAAGGCCGCATAACGGGTCCAGCGACGACAATGCAAGTGAGTTGCAAGTTAAACTATTATTTTAAAAATTATTTACAATATTACTTAAAAAAATTTAGATTGAATTTAAATTAAATTTTGAAGTGAATTAACACTAAAAATTAAAGTTTCTAGATAACACTTTGACACCAGTGTTCCCTGAAGTCATGCTGTCAATTTGGCGAAATTACAAGGATGTTGTGTAATTTGAGCTGCTTCAAGGAATCAAATCAAATTAATACAGATGTTTACTCTCAACAAGTAATGAAACAGGAAGCAATGATAAAATCTCTACAGTTAAATCCAGAAATTTGAATCGAAGCAACAAAACACAGATCTGCTTCAAAAACGCTAAACAGGACACACCAAACAGAGTTTTATACTTCGTCTCAGCAAAATGTGAGGAATAACACTACTGCCGGCAACACCCTGTACTGTACGTTTGTAGGTAGCTGTGCGTGCACATTGACAGTCGCCGTAATTTGTGTGCTTAACAATGTTACGTATACCACATGTTGTCTCTGACTCGTTCTCGCTCTCACTTAAAACTATCACACGTGATGTTTCACTCAAAATAGCAATCCACTGTGTGACTGTGTTTGTACTCTTTTGTGCGAATTTCCCAAACAATTCTCCAATTGCATTGCATTCCTACAAGGAATTTATTTAGTTGCTCACAAATAGGAGCGAATGTGTTTCCACAAATAACAAAAAAAACACATTAAAAAAAACAAACACCGCACAGCATCAACCAATCCCCGTTCACACTCAATAAATTTCACCACAAAAGTTTAAGTTGTTTAAATGCGTAACGAAATGTTGCGTGTCGATTTGAACTTTCACATTACGGCTACAAATAATTTCACACCAAACTCAACTGTCGGCTGTCAACTTTGACGTACATTCGATACAACAAATAGGCTTGGACGATGGAAAAACTTTTCACTATAGCATAAATAAAACAATAATAGCATAAATAAACAATTTCATGCTTGGAACATTACTCAGCCATCAATTAGTTTGCTGTAGTTGGAGCCAAATTTCGTATTTGTGTCGCTCTCGCTTTTGACCATTCATGGGTGCAGGAGGAGCGAGATGGCTTCTCTATTGGCGCCCTAAAGCGATTGGCTTAATTGAACTAATCTCGGCAACATCTTAAGAGCTCAGACGCCTTTACAATTGTTCCGCAGAACTTTGGCCCAAGTGCGTTCGAGTTTACGTTTCGCTTCAAACCTCCTACTGCAAACACACATTGTACACACACACACACACAGAGAGAGAATGCTGTCTTCAGGCTAGTAGCGCACAAATACAAGGACCTGCTGTCGACTGTTGGTGAAGGTGAATCTTGTGGCAATAGGCAAATGCCGACAGAAAAGTTCGGTAGAAGTTTAAGTTGGCTTACGAAAATTGCGTGTAAATGTTGGCAGTAGTCGAACTTTAAATGGAAAGGAAGAAATTACAAAAACAATATGTATATATGTACATATTCAATAAAGATGTGCTACACATTCGTATCTACATTCACATTGAAAATCCGCATCCTTTTTATGTAATTGTAAACAAATAAGAGTGGCAGCTCTCGAACGAGGATATACTTGGGCCAAATTAGTACCACACGATCAGTCGTTTGTGGAGTTGGAGTTTGTATCTAAATGGCTGCAAGTAATCCTTACTTCAAAATGATAACTGACAACATCTAACGTGGAAAACCTTTGGAAATATCAGAAACCTAAAATAATTATTAACCCTTTTTTCGGGAATAAAAAATTGCACTAATTTAAGAAATTTCTACAATTATTGCTTTATAATAATTATTCCCAATAAAAAATTTTTTACGTCGCGTATAACTATTATCATGTAATAAATATTTTTGGGTTGCATAATAACTCTTATAAGTAACAAGTATATTTTTCGGTGTAGATAATTACACAGTACAACAATTTGAAACTTTTTGTGTGCAACAGAGTAACGACCGTATATTTCTGAAAGAGGACATCATACTGATCATTTTTGCCGAACAAAGTAATAGTCCAGCACGTCTGAGTTTTTTGTAATTTGCACATAAAAGTTAAATGGGTCCCTATAGACTTTTACACGGAAAGTATAAAAACTTGAAGAGCTAGAGCTTTGATGTCTAGGGCAATGTTGTTTGCATTAAAAGTGTGAATATTTTTTGGGTGCACATGAACCCCCCTCCCCTTTTCCTTACCCCCTTTTTCATGTTTTTCGGAAAAATGTTTCATAAAAAGCTTGTATTGAATAAAATATTGAAAAAAATACCATATTGTCTTTTGGGAAAATATTCTTCATTAAAAAATAGGGGGGTGTTTAAAGACAAACACCGAAACTTTCTCAAAACTCCCCTCAACAAAATAAAAAGCCTTAAACACGAAACCTTCATTTAATGTTTTTTTCATAAATTGCTAGCTCTGCTTGAGATGTTGAGAAAAATGTTGAGTATTAAAAAAATATATGTGTATTTTCCATTGGAAAATAGTTCTTCTAACCTAGGGGGACCCTAAAAAGTCCGTTCTTAATAAAATAAACACGTTGAATTACTACATTTTGGAGCTGAATTCATTTTTAATTGTTTTAAATTGACAAACGCAAATTAACTGCAGAAACCTAATTTCCACCAACAACTAAACAATTAGAAATCAATTCATACTCAAAATGTGGTAAGGCAACGTAAATAAAAGAAATTTCTTTCATAAAAGTTATGAGGCAACGTAAAAAAAATTTTCTTTCAAATAATAGTTATCGGCAACGTAAATAACAAAAAATCATAAATAAAAGTTATGAAGCAACGTAAAAAAAATGTTTTCAAAATAATAGTTGTCGGTAACGTAAATAAAAAAAGTCAAAAATAAAAGTTATGAAGCAACGTACACAAAAAAAATCCCAAAATAATAATTATCCAGAATGAAAAAATATTTATTTCTCATAACAATTATTATGCAACGTAAAAATTAATTATCGCAAATAATAATTATAATCAACAAATAAAATTTATGTTGCATTTTAATAGTTACATTGCAATTCATTTTTAAAAAAACTTATAATAATTAAGTCCCTGGAAAATATAAATTATTGCCTATAGAAAACAAACCCTTTCAACCTTAGAAATCAAAAAGGGAAAGAATTTCGATCCATTTTATTCATAAGGAAAGCCCTAAAATTGTATTTTATGAATTCTTTTGTTCATTTTTAGTAAACGGAATAATGCACTTTGCTGTCATTGTCAGCCAAATTGTTATTTAGTTGTTCCAGGAACAGGCTGACATAACCAACGCAGACTCTTTTACTTACCATAAACAATATTTCTATTCCCACAAATAATCACTAAATATTGTACAATCGAAGTAAAAATTGTGTAAACTTTCCCCAAACGCAATGGGAGCCAACTCGACGTGCCGTCAGCTCAATAAAACTTTATACAAATATTAATGAAAACACTATTTGTGAAATTCTAATAACAGCTTGCAATGAAACTAGGCACACAAGCAAAATGTTCACTGCCAACATGAGCGAAATAGAATTTAGTTGTATTTATCTTTCAGTTGCAGTCGAGTTGGAAGGAACTGTAGCAGCATACAAAACTTTCACAATTGATATTTTAGTGCGCCGCTTCATGTAGCGGATGTTAGAACTGGGATATAAATTCTGAAGCATTTTCGTTACACCGGGATTTCGTGATTTCAAAATGGCACTGACGGAATTTAAGCACTTTTCGTCGTTTAATTCTACTAAAGCGTCTGCGAAATTGGAACGTCTTTCAAATTTTACATTGGTTGGAAATATTTTCAAAAAAAAGCGAAAAGTTAAAAAATGAATTTGTTTCTTTTTTATTAATTATGTATCTGTCTTTTTTTTTTTATAATGTTTTTATATGTATTATTAAACATTGTTTTGTATTTATGTACAAACAAACTAGTTAACCTAAGCTTCAAAATCGTGGTTTCCGGGGATCCCTGGATTTCGAGGTATCGAAATCCCGATATTGAAACCCTCACCGTGTACCAAACTGCAAAATGCTCAACTTCCGGTGCTGCTGCCACTGCTGAAATGCACCCAACCGAAGGCACATGCGAGTATGGAGAACGTACAGCTCGACTGAGCTGCTGCAATGCAAACAAAAGCGCCAAGTTAACGAGGAGTTTACATCGAGTGGAGAGCGCACAGCCTCCAAGTAAGAGGCTGACGTCGGACTAACGCCCCGAATGGCTGCGGCGGACATTGACTGATGACGAGCAAAGATACGCAAAAAGTGTAAAAACACTTTGTCGGTTTGACTGCAACCGAGCAATGCAATAAAAATCGTTGTTTTGGTCAGTGTTGGCTTTTTGCAGTTTGCATTGTTTTTAGCCACTGTGCAATGTGTTGCATGACATGCTGCTCCTTCCCAGTCGAATTTCATGACAATATTTTCGTTTACGGTTTGTGCTGTCACAAAGCACACAACAATGTCGCAATATTTTTGCTTGGTTGACATAGTGTGCACGGACAATTGTGTGTGTCTCGCTTTTGGAAATTATTTTACCCACAGACTGTCACACTTCGTTGTTGGCGCGTAGCTGGTTGATGGGCGTTGCTGGGACTTTACCATTGAATTCAAAAAATTGTTTTTTTAAGACGTGTCGTTTTTGTGATGCGATTCGTGCCCGTCTTCGTGAACACTTGCGCCCTCTACGACTCATTTTCTTACTGTTTCTCGCTTTCAGGTGTCTACTGGTGGATCTAAGTTTTGTCAAGGGTTATGAGTTGATGCTGAAATTTGCTGAGATCGCAGTGAAACTTGTACAATATTTGGCAAGTGTGACTGTAAAGTGAGCATAACATGGCAATTTTTAATTGGTTTTAGTTATGCTTTCAGCTCAATTAACTATGTTTCGATATTTTGTATTTTAATTTATTTTCTTTTATTTTTTTGCATTTTCTTTCTCTTTTATATTTTTGTATTTTTTTATTTATGTTTTCTATTTAATTTCTTTTTTAATTTTATTTGATTTGATTTGATTTTTTGTATTTTATTTTATGTTATTTTATTTTATTTTATTTTATTTTATTTTATTTTATTTTATTTTATTTTATTTTATTTTATTTGTTTTCTTTTATGGTATTTTATTTGATTTTATTTGCTTTGATTTGATTTGATTTGATTTTTTTACTTTATTTTACTTTATTTTATTTTACTTTATTTTATTTTATTTTATTTTATTTTATTTTATTTTATTTTATTTTATTTTATTTTATTTTTTGGCATTTTCTTTCTTTTTTATATTTTTGTATTTTTCTATTTATGTTTTCTATTTATTTTATTTTTTAATTTTATTTGATTTGATTTGATTTTTTTTAATTTTATTTTATGTTATTTTATTTTATTTTTTTTCTTTTATTGTATTTTATTTTATTTGATTTGATTTGATTTGATTTTTTTACTTTATTTTACTTTATTTTATTTTATTTTATTTTATTTAATTTTATTTTATTTTATTTGATCCGATTTGATCTAATTTTTTTATTTTATTTTATTTTGTTTTGTTTTATTTTATTTTATTTTATTTTATTTTATTTTATTTTATTTTATTTTATTTTATTTTATTTTATTTTATTTTATTTTATTTTATTTTATTTTATTTTATTTTATTTTATTTTATTTTATTTTATTTTATTTTATTTTATTTTATTTTAATTTATTTTATTTTATTTTATTTTATTTTATTTTATTTTAATTTATTTTATTTTATTTTATTATATTTTATTTTATTTTATTTTATTTTATTTTATTTGATTTTTTTTACTTTATTTTACTTAAGTTTATTTCATTTTATTTGATTTTATTTGATTCGATTTTATTTTATTTTTTAATTTAATTTAATTTAATTTTTTTTATTTTATTTTATTTTATTTAATTTAATTTTATTTTATTTTATTTATGTAAAAAGTAATCCAGAAAATGATTACAATTCGTACAGATTACAACGAAATAAAAATTATATATACATAATATACTAACTAATTAGTTAATTCATTCAATAACAATTTGAAAAGCGTTTCTGAGTAAAAGAAACGAACGGACAAAGAAATGATCAGAGCGACATACGGACGAGGAACAATTCAACGGTTAAAGAGGCGGACGATAATATTGACGATTGGATGTACAGATGAACGGACCGACACAGACCGATGCATAGATAGATGAACAGACCTACACAGATAGATGGAAAGACTGACGGATCAACAGACAGATGATCTGATGGAAATACAGACAATCATATGAATAGACAGACAGACGGACGATAAGGTAGATAATTAGATGTACAGATCGAATGGACAAACGGACAATAGGACTGACGGACAGAGAGATGTACAGACAGACGAGCAAACAGGTGGGCCAATGAACAAATCGTCAGACAGCTATTTTTAACATCTTTGAAGATTTTGACATACAACGATTAAATACAAATGGACAAACAATCAAATCGACGGACCGAGATAGAGCCCAACAGACTAACGTACAGACAGACAGACGAACGGAGAGACAATGGGACGGGTAAAGGAACTGATAGGCAGTCAGATGCACAAAACCCTTGAAGAGACAGATGATCGGATATACAAATGGACGCAGAAACGAGTGATCGAAAGTACAGATAGATCGAAGGACAAATGGACAATCGGATGAGCAACTACTTCAGATGGACAGAGAGGTAAATGAACGAATGGAAGAATGTACAGACAGATGGGCAAACATGGCTTGCTCAATGGTGGTTTCATGCGCGGACGGACGATAGAATGGATAGACAGGCTAACAGACGAACGGAAAATTGGGCAAACGAGACGCAGAGATGATAAGAAAGACATGCAGAAATAAGAACAAATAGACGGGCAGGCGAACAAACTGCAGACGACTACTATGAGACAGACGAAGAGATGAAAAACGGACAGAAGAACGAATAGACAGATAGACAGACATGGTGGATAGACACAAGCAGATAGCCGCTTGTACAGGTGGATGGTCGAATAGATAGGCTAACGGACAGACGAACGAACAGAGATGGCCTCGATTCTCCTAATGAATCTGAAGCCCCTTTCTGGGCGTAACATGCTCCTTGGCAACCTGCATACAGCATATTATAACTATAGCATTTTAAAGTAATTCAGTAAAGCACATTTTGTATCGCAAAAAGTTATTAAAAAAACGTTCCCTGATACCCGGCAATCCTTTGATATTGCTTAAAAATTCCGAGCGATTCACACCAACACCAACGCAATTCCAAGCAGCTTTTCCGCAATACCAACACCCGCACTCAGTCATTCAGTCGCCTTTGCTTTGATCGACAACTCAGTGGTCGTTGCCATTTACTTCGCCGCCAGCGACTTGCAGCAGCCAGCACCGACAAATCCCAGCAGCACAATGGCAACTGCTGCCGTCACACGCCCACCGCTGGCAGTGGTGGGCACCACTTTAAATGCTACGCTTGACGACGAGGCGTTTCCATTATTGCAGCTTCGCCACTGGCGCCGCTCGCACTCCGCAATTTTTCAAAGCCGCACTTATTCTCAATCGCTTTCACTTACCGTCGCGTCGGCACGCTATCGATGCTTTTCATTCGGTTCTTGGAATCGAATTGAGATTCCTTGGCCGCAGCTTCGCTCCCCCGCTTCGACAGAACTCACTCACTGCCTGCCAGAGCAACAGCAGCGCAAATTCATTTATGCGTTTGCATTGGCAAATCAAAAGAATTGCATATCCTTGGCTTGTTGGTTCGCCGTCGTTGGAATCTTTCGCCGCTATACTCGCACAACGTACTCGGTCGCCCCTTTGTCAGTCGAAATTCACTTGCGGGATTTCTTTGCGTCAGCTTCTGTGCGTCTGTGGTATCAAATTGAATTGAAGCCACAGTGAGTTGTTGGCTGGCTGAATTTTGCGTCGAACACCAGTCACTGCGGCTGTATGGACAGACAATAATGTGATATGAAAAATTTTCTGGTGAATATTTGTGAATAATTTTCATGAAATTTTAGCTCAAGTTTATTTGAAGAAATGGAAATGATTCGCTGAGAATAGCTAAGGGAATTTTTTATTGGGCAACCTTAATTCTACTGGATTGGTTTATACCAAAAATCTGTGAGTCCTGGTGAGTCAATACATAAAAAAATAATACATACAATACAATACATACATACATACAAATAAATAATAATTGCCCTAATTTAAGAAATTTCTATAATTATTGCTTTGTAATAATTATTCCTAATAAGACATTTTTTACGTCGTCTGGAACTATTATCATGTAATAAATATTTTTGAGTTGCATAATAACTCTTATAAGGAACAACAGGTCGTTGTCGATAATTATTATTGTGGGATTTTTATTTTTTACATTTTTACGTTACCGATAACTATTATTTTGAGAAATTTTTTTACGTTGCTTCAGAACTTTTATTTATAATTTTTTTTCATTTACGTTGCCGATAACTATTATTTTGAAAAAATAAATTGTTTACGTTGAATTACTCCATTTTGGATATGAATTGATTTTTAATTGTTTCAAATTGACAAATGCAAATTAACTGCAGAAACCTAATTTTCACCAACAACTAAACAATTAAAAATCAATTCATACTCAAAATGTGATAAGGCAACGTAAAAAAAAAAATTTTTTCATAAAAGTTATGAAGCAACGTAAAAAAAATGTCTTTCAAAAAATAGTTATCGGCAACGTAAATAACAAAAAATCATAAATAAAAGTTATGAAGCAACGTAAAAAACATTTTCTCAAAATAATAGTTATCGGTTAATTATAATCAGCAAATAAAATTTATGTTGCATTGCAATAGTTACATTGCCATTTTTTTCTTAAAAAACTTATAATAGTTAAGTCCCTGGGTATAATTAAAAAAAAATTTTTCATTGAAGACAATTTTGATTTTTTCATATAAAAATTATTTTCGTATACGATTCGGTGCCATTCATTTGGTGTGAGAGAGTGGCAAAAACTGTAATTTTTTTTTGCATTTCAGAAAATGTTGGGCTACATAACCTTAACTAGGACAATAGCAGTAGCATTGCATACTTTTAGGAAAAGTAGTAGTTGTGACGGAATTATCGCAGAGTTGGTTCGAGGCAGTGCTGGCAGATTCGAGAACGAGTTACGCTCCAGGAAAACAGGGATCAAAGGCAACCAGAATGGTGGAATGGTGCTGCGAGTCAGTTTGGTTTTGAAAAGCAACGTTGTAAAATGGAGGGGAAAATGGAAGTGAAAGCAAAGTGACGAGTGAATCAGTAAAGTTTAAATAAAGAAAAAAGAAGATGAAAATTGTAAATAAAGTGACTACAGTGGAGGACTACGTTAAAGCATTTGGAGGATAGAATAATGTACTTCTCAGTGCTCTGCCAACACATTAAAACTTATAACCTACCGAGTACTGAGTAGTCGAAATTCAAGCTTTATTATTTGAGATTGTAAAAACTGCGAACATTTTCCGCGTCGAAAATCCCTAATGCTGACACACACACACAATAAAACACACACACATACCCACTGCGCCACTCAGCCCATGATTTATGACTTGTGTAAAGTTTACTACGATTGCTACCGCCAACATCTTGATGAACTTTTTAATATTGATGCTGTAAACTTTTTGTTGCTATTTGTTTTAGATTCTCCCTAACCTCCCTAACTCGCCAAGCACGTGGCCGTCTCACGACAAGGACGCTGTATCACGTGGCAAAACAAAAATATATGGCCAAGCATTCGAGCGGAAAATTGCTCCACTTTTGCTTTCCCACCTCCATTTCCCTCCATTCTAATATTTAATCCCCATCCTGTAGAATGCGCTTCCTTATCTCATTATAAGTTTTGCACGCCCGGCGCTGCTGCTTCTGTTGCTTCTGGCAGTGCCATCTTGGCGGTCGTAGTCGGATTTCAACTGTCCAGTACCAGCTGAGCTCCGCTGCCCAACGCAAATGTAAATTCTCCATCCTTCCTTCCTTTTGTTTTGTTCGCGTGGCTGCGTGCGGTCAGCAACGTAGCCAGAACTTTGTACATGGGGAGATGGAAAAAAATATGTTTTTCATTTAAATAAAAAAGTTTATGGTAAATAAAATCCTTTTTTGATCATCAATTTTAATAAATGTGTTAATATTTAGGGCGTATGAAATCAATCTCAGGTATCCATTGTATCTTTTATCAAATTAATTTTAACTTAATTCGAAGCCATGAAGAGGAAACTTTTCGGCGTGATTTGAGCCAAAAAACACTAATCAGAAACCCCCTTTCCCGAGCCAAGTGTTGTGTTTGTCGGTAATATTCAGTTAGATCAAAATAGGCAACACCGCGCAGGAAACATTTCGGCCAAATCATTTCCTCTTTGGGCCGCCCACCCTGGGCGCGCCGCTTCGCGTGGCACAGATAATAAAAACACAGGTGGGCGCTCATTAGCCGCCCAAAGTCGTCGACTGGCGTTGATTGCTGTTTTATGGGCGTAAAATGAACCTTGGCCATTATGCGCCCGCACACTTTGCCGCCACTTCGCCGCACGTTCGTTCGAAGCGATTGGCACGTTTGTGCCGCCATATTCCATTATCCTTTTTGGTTGCGGCTGCACGCCCCCATATCTTCGCTTTTGTGTTTGTGTGTGTGTGTGTGTGTTGCTTCTTCCGTTCTCTAATGTTTATTAGTTTTACACGTTATGGCAGCATGTACGTGCAGTGGCGTTGGGCTCATACTTAACCAGCGACAAGAGTGAATTAATTGCTCAATAATTAATTTGGATAAATGTAATCAGATGAATTAAAAACGCCGCAGCGCATTCGTGGCAACCGCCTCGTTTCGCAATGCGGCGCATTTCGACAGCAAAATCAGGCCAAATGGATGCGCTGCGTTCGCTAATAAAGTGCCACAAGCATAATTAATAACTGGAATTAAGTTGGAGTGACACGCCAAAGCTCAATTTGGGGAGAATCCCTCGCAACTGTCATATCCCGACGGATTATATAAATGGCCTGGATAAAAGCGATGCGCCCACACTCTCTCCCACACACACATATATATATATGTACTTATGTGTAATGAGTTTATATATTACGTGTGTATAGTGTTGATGTGCTCGCACAAAAAGTTATTAATCGATGCTATTAAGTAATTGAATTTTGCTCTAAGCAAAGTAAAGCTTCGCGGCTTAATTCTTGTTGCTTAGACTGTGCAACAAAAGGAGGGCTTTAGGCACACGAAGAAATTAATATCTAGATACAATACATACACGTTGAACTAGAGGCGAAATGTAGATATCAAAGTAAAACTCATATTACGCAGCATTTTGCTCTGGAGGTCTTTGAAATGTCAAAGGATAAACGAATTTTCGAAAATAAATGTTCTTGTTTTAACTTTTGCCAACTCTTAGAATATCAGTGGGAGAGTCAAATAAAAAAAACCGGAGAATACAAAACTGCAGGATTTATATGAAAAGTATCGGAAACAGTTTTTTCTGACACGACTCTATGTCAGAGACCTAAAATAATTATTATCCGTATTTTTGGAAATACAAAAATTGCTCTAAATTTCTATAATTATTGCTTTATAATAATTATTCCAACAGTCACTGACTAACACTCAACCTAAACGGTCGACCTCCTGCCAAACTAATAGCTCGCAAAATACAAAAACCGGCAAACAAAATAACCTTACACCAACCTTTGATTCAATTACACATTGTAAAAAATAAAAAAACTCAAGCACAAAAAGTACACTCACCAAAAAACGCAACAACAAATTCACTATGAACGAACCACCTGATGTCAGAAGCGGAAAACAAAAACCGCCTGATCCGTGCTTTGAAACGGACAATACTAAACTTCTAAACAACAAAAGTCACGGTCCCAAGCATCTTATAGTGAGAAGAATTAGCAGTGAAGAAACTCTTACTCCAGTCTCTCCTTTTCTTATCAAAAGAGTGATAGACTGCGTCTGCGGTGAAATTGAAACATGTGAGAAAACAAGAAGTGGTATCCTACTCTTAAAAACAAAAACACTAGCACAAGCAATTAAGCTTATTAAACTTACCTCATTTTCACCGACAATCAAAGTGGAAGTAAAAGAAAACACATCTCTTAATTATACCAAAGGCGTCATATACAACAATGACTTAAGAGATGTAAGTGAAGAAGAGATTCTTACCGAACTCAAAATGCAAAATGTAGTTGAAGTGAAAAAAATTCTCAAAAAACAAAACAATAATTTAGTAGAAACTGGCCTAATAGTTCTCACTTTTTCCGCGCTTAAACTACCAGAATCGATCTTTGTCGGGTACCCCTTCCGTTACGCTGCAAAAACTGTCACAAATTTCGACACCCGAAAAAATACTGCAAAAACAACAAGCTATGCCCTAACTGCGGAGCTCTCGCCCACGTCAACGAAGAGCTCCAAGAGCCATGCCTAAGAGATCCAGCATGTAACAATTGCATATCAACAAATAACAAAGAATACTCACACTCAACGTACAATAAACTCTGCCCCATCTTCATTATGCAAAAAGAAATGCAAGCCATCAAAACTCTCCAAAAAGTTAACAACAAAAAAGCTGCACAAATCTACAAAGAGCGACATCCAGATAAAGCGTACAACAATACTTTTATTTATTTTATTTATTTATTTAATTCAGTCAAACAAAAATAACTTTTTAACAGACCAGCTAAAAACTGTAATATTACAAAATAATAATGTTAAAATTAAAAAAATTCAACAATATTTCTTAAGACTATAAATCTTGGAAGAGAGAGATCTAAGTATGGAATACGATTAAGTTCCGAGAGCGTCCTAGCAAGAGGAGCGTTTTTAGCGTATTCCGTTTTGCATAACCCAACATAGAAATAATTAAAATGCCTAAGAGCTCGAGAAGGGACAGTAAACTTTATTCGGTCCAAAAGCGTAGGACAGTCCACTGTTCCATCAATGACGCTGACAATAAACGAACAGGACAAGTAGGAGCGCCTAGAATTCAAAGATTTAAGATTTATAAGCTGACAACGGGAACCATAGGAGGGGATGGGGTCGTTAAATTTAAGGGAACGAAGGGCAAATCGAATAAAAACTTTTTGAATACGTTCGATACGATTAATGAAGGATGCATGGTAGGGACGCCAAATAAACGCAGCATATTCTAATTTTGACCTAACGAATGTTATGAAAAGTAGCTTAAGAGTATAAGGGTCGTAAAAAGACGTGCAGTTACGACGAATAAAAGCCAACATGGAATAGGAATTTGAGACAATGAAGTTAATATGGGTGGAAAAAGACAATCTCGAGTCAAAAAAGACACCCAAGTCCTTGATCTCATTGACAGTGTTTAGAAGAGAACCAGAAATATTGAAGGTTCTACAGACTGGGTTATCTTTCCTAGAGAAGATAACATGAAAACATTTTTTAACATTAAGGAACAAGCGGTTTCGGAGGCACCAAGAGTGGACCCTGTCAAGGTCCAACTGAAGGGCAACAGAGTCCAGAAAAGACTTCCTAACCATATAGATTTTGAGATCGTCTGCGTAAAGAAGAAACTTCGCCGATAGAAAACAAGAACTAATATCATTAATGAATAAGAGAAATAGAAGAGGGCCCAAAATGCTACCTTGCGGCACCCCTGAAGAGGCCACGAAAGGGACAGACGAACAGTTATCCACAGTTACAGTACAAGACCGGTTAGACAAGTAGGACCCAATCCACCGGAGAAAAGTGGAATGGAAACCCAGACGTGCCAGCTTAGAGACCAAGATTTTGTGTGAAACTCTATCAAAAGCCTTTGCGAAATCTGTATAGATTGCATCAATTTCAAAACCTCCCTGAAAGGCTGCAATACAGTCCTCTGTAAACACGGCTAAGTTAGAAACAGTGGACCTACCTTCCACAAAGCCATGTTGATTAGGGCAAATAAGGTTGCGAACTAAAAAGACTAATTTATCTTTAACAATATTCTCTGAGATCCCAAGTCACGTACAACGCAACCGAAGACATCGAGCCAGCATCCCAACAAAAACAACAACAAAGTCACATGCATAATTCACCACAGAAAGGAGACGAAAAAACTTTACAAACAACCAACAATCAAAACGCAACGACAAAAAAACAAGGTCAAACTACTCAATCCAACGAAACCGAAACCAACAACAAACTGGACACAAAAATCAAAATCTTTCCAAAAAGCACATCCAACCGCCTAAAGAGACAACTTAAAGCAAAAGCAACAAATCCAAGCAAACAACCACCCCAAAGACACAACAACAATCTAAGTGATTCGGACGATACTAATACTTCTCTAATGGAAGAGTAACACAATTAACTAATCAACTAACATTCTACACTTCTAGCCAATACATAAAAAAATATACGTTTAGAACATTAACCTATTTACTATCGATTTTTATCTTGAACTTATCACTTAATACTAAATCTAGCATAGCATAATGACAGCATCACTAAAAATTATCCAGTGGAATATTAAAGGCTACAAAAACAATTACAAAGAACTAGAAATACTATTAAAAAAACACAAACCCCAAATTATTACTCTACAAGAGACCCACTTGGAAAACGACCAAATAGTAACTACTCCCATTAACTACAAAATATACATATCTCCAAACCCACAAAATTCATTTGGTGGCGCAGCCATACTTATACACAACTCAATACAACACATGACAACAAACTTCCCTACTAACAACTTCGACATAGTAAATATTTTCATCGTATCAAAACAAAAGTTTCTCCTTAGTTCAATATATATACCACCTAGAAAATCATTCAATCTTAAAGACCTTCATGATCTCTTCGACAACACCCAATTACCGCACTTGATCACAGGCGACTTCAATAGCTGGCACACCAGCTGGGGTTCCAGCCATAACAACACTAGAGGCAATAAAATCAATAAATTTGCAACACAATCGGGTCTTACACTCCTTAATAATGGTTCTCCTACACATTTCTCAACACTAAACACTCTAACCCATATAGATCTTTCATTTGCTAGCCCCATCCTAGCAATAGAAACCAACTGGGAGCTAGAATCCGACTTATGCGGCAGCGACCACTTTCCCATCCTGATATCTCTCTTCCCAAATCCCTCAACCAATTTAAATAAAAGTAGACCCAAATTCAATCTAGATAAAGCAAACTGGGACAAATTTAACATGCTGGCTAGTCAATTATGCACAAGAAGAGCGATAAGCGCAAACATAAACAAAGAAACTGCAAATATACAAAAAATAATAATTCAAAGCGCAAACGAATCCATTCCCCAATCAAAATACAAAAAAAGAACAACGGTCCCCTGGTGGAACACAAAGCTAGAAGAATTAAAAAAAGAAAGGAACAAACTCCGGAACAACCTAAATAGAAACATATCCTTAGAAAACATTATTAAATTTAAAAAAGCCAACGCATCTTTCAAACGGGAAATAAAAATATCAAAATCATCTTCAATGCACAACTTCACTTCAAACATTAATCCTTCAACTCCACCGGGAAAAGTATGGTCTACAATACGCACTTTCTGCGGACTCAAACCCTATACCCCCATCCATTCAATTAGTTTACCCCCACCAAACCAAAATTCGATCACAGACAAATCCACAATAGCCAATAAATTTGCCGAAACCTGGTCCAAAGAAGCACAGGATAACTCTTTCTCACCTACATTCCTTCTTCACAAACGAAACTCTCTATCCAGAAGCACCCCCTCCAATCCCAGTAAATCAGCTTTACTAATCGAAAAAAAAATCAACTTAATTGAACTAAATATGGCACTAAACCAACTAAAAGGCAAAACCCCGGGGATAGATCGAATATCTTACCCAATGATTAAACACCTACCCTACACAGTAAAATGTCGACTTACCGACTTATACAACAAAATTTTTAGTGGATTCATTCCTCAAATATATAAAAACAGCCTCGTAATCCCCATACCAAAACCAAAATCCGACAAAACCATGCTAACATCCTACCGCCCAATCTCATTAAATCCTTGCTGCTCTAAAATACTCGACAAAATTATTGCGAACAGGCTTTGGTGGTTTGTTTCAAACAACAAACTACTCAATAGCCACCAAATGGGTTTTAAAAGAGGGAAATCAGCGTCTGATTTTCTAGTCTACCTAGATCATCAGATCGCGCATTCCCTATTTTACAAAAATCACGTCTCCCTCATCTCGCTCGATTTCGCAAAAGCGTTCGACAAAATCGGAGTACATACCATTTTAGACCAACTCGCAGTAGCGGCTTAAGAGGGGGGGCGGAGGGGCGGACCGCCCCGGGCCCCGGGCTGCGGGGGGCCCCCGAGAGAAGCTTGTAACTATATAAAAATTTCAAGTTTTTCAAAACTGAAACTTGTAAAAAACTATTTGCGCTCCACAATGGTTGATGAAAGACTAAACCGTTTGTCCTTTTATCAATTGAAAGAGACACAGTATCGACAATTGACTTTAAAATGGCAATAACAAATTCAGTTCAATAAAGGAAAGAACAATAACAATTGTTTTAAAATTTTCAAAAAATTTTCCCTCGAAGATTGCAATTTTTATCTTAAAATTTTGTGCAAAATATGCAAATACAAAATTCTAAGTTAAAAATTAAATATCGCAATCTTAGAGTTTGCTTGTAAACTTGTGTAAATTACACAATTACTTAACCTCATTAAACTTTGTAGAAGTCAAAGAAATTTACAGTTATTATTATTATTATTATAATTATTGGTTGGATAAAAACACATGTCCCGGAAATCCGGTTTTCGAAGGCAATTCTATGCTCCTTGTAAGTAAGCTAAATATGGGCTTCTTACATGCTGTTATGTAGGGGAAATATGTTTTTTCAGGACTTTTTTTATAAAGTCACTGCTACTGGGTTTTATAAAATATTTCTGTACATTTCTGAAGATTTCTACTCGACCCGAAAAATATACCTAAAAATAAAAGTGTTTTCTAGGGGGGGGTTTGTGTAACTTTCTTGAGAACTTGAAATAGAATAAAATTTAGATGTATGAATCTACAGACTGAAATCCAAACCATGTATGTTTTCCATACCTGACATATTTTGGTCCTGAAAGTTCAAAATAGAAAATTTAGTTAAAAGACAATTTCCCTCTTTCATTTGATACCCATACCTTCATCATTGAACTATCGCATATATTTAATATTGAAATGTGTATCTCCTTAAAATGTTAAAGTCCTTTAAAAAGGGTCAGAGAATTTAATACTGACTATGCCAGAATACTAGAAATTATCTCTAGTTTCGCGTCTATATCAAAATTTGGATGGGTCTCGGCAAAAAAAAAAAATTGTTTCGCACGGTGTAATAAATGTAAAGTTGGTGTTTTCACTCACTGCATCATAACTTTATCATTTTGCTTTCAATTCTATTGATGTTAGGCTTAATATTTGCTAAAATAGTATATATTTCATTTTAGATTTTAAAACCAGAGAAGATAATTTATTTTTTCTTTAAAAGAATATTCGAAAATTTATGATTTTTTAAATTGGTCGAAAAATTCACATTGTTACAACTTTCACCGTCAGTAACTTCCCAAATCTCATCTGATTTGGACAATCTATATATCACTAAAAAGCCACTAAGGTATTATCTTCTGAACGACGGACAGCTCGTGTTAATCGGATAATTCTTTTAGGAGATATGTGCTCATAACTGAAACAACAGGAAAAAAATCGTTTTTCGAAGATTTTTCGAAAACGCTTCTTCAAAAATTTTTTGGTTTTCAGTTTCGTGTTCAGCGGCCAAAGTTAGTCTAGAAAAAACTTTTATTTTTAGGTGCACGCGATTGGCCCATTTTTTGTCGACAATCAAATCCTCCTCCTCGGCTAGCTTAAAAAAATGGCCAGATCGTAGTAACGAAGCAAGATTTTCTGTTTTTTTCGAGATTTAAGATGGCATTTGGAAATGACGAATTTGCTCCCCCAAAAGTTTTCCTAATTCACGAAAGTTTTATCCATTTTTCATTTTTTTCTCTGGGATTCTATTGCTTTCTATAAAATTTCAAGCATATATACGTTTAAAAATAATTTGTCTCGTCGTTTAAAAATAAAAGTCCGTTTACTGTTCAATGGAATACAAATTTTCAAAAAAAAAAGCCAAAAGCATAACCGGAAATTCCCCTTATTAGTTTTGTATGCAAACTTATGCTGCACCGTTTTATGGGGCCCCCTCAGCCGTCGCCGCCCCGGGCCCCCGAGCACCTTAAGCCGCCACTGCCAACTCGACTCTTGGAAAATCGGCCCTAATATCTACAATTATATAAAAAATTATATGACGAACAGATACATTAAAGTGAAAATTGATTCACAATTCTCGCAAAACTTCCCTCTCCAAAATGGTATCCCACAAGGCTCACCCCTTTCTGTAATCCTATTCCTAATAGCATACAACAAACTGAGCAACGTCCTATCACTCCACAAAGAAATTGACTTTCTCGCATATGCGGATGACTTTCTACTAATAAAAAAACTAAACAAAAACAAAAATACGTATTACAATTTAAACCCCATCTACAACAAAATTTCAAACTGGTGTGCATATTCTGGAGCCGTACTATCCCTTGAAAAATGCAAACATATCCACATCTGCAGAAAACACAATTGCTCTTCAACCATCACATGCAACCATATAAATATAAACAATGTTGACAATTTAAAGATACTAGGCATAACACTCAACAAAAGATACCGTTGGGACACCCATATTAACCAACTGATAGACTCACTAAACAAACCTCTTAATATAATTAAATGCCTTTCTAACAAAAAATTCAATTGTAACACAACATCACTAATCTCAGCTACAAAATCATTACTAATATCTAAAATAAATTATGGCCTGTACTTATTTGGCTACGCACCTAAATCAGTTACAAATAAATTAAACACCACTATTAACTCCGCTGCAAGAATCGCACTAGGTGCATTCAGAACTACCCCTCTAAACAACCTCCACTACGAAGCAAAAATTACCCCCATACCCTTCACTCGAGATCTAATCACCTCCAAACTTGTCAAATCAATTACAATCAATGACCATTCCCCCCTCCCAACCTTATGCTCCCAAATCCTCAAATCCAAAAGACACCAACGAGTACCATCCACAATAAACAAAGTAATCAAAAACGCTCACGACTTTGAGATACCCATAATAACAAAAGTAAACAAGAAGTCCCTATCTCCCAGTTGGCAACTCCCACAATACACAATCAACACCTCCCTTCGACGCTTTAAAAAAAACAATACAACAAACGAAACCTACATTCAAAATTTCCTTAAAATAAAAGAAGACCTACATACCTTTAAATTTATATACACAGATGGATCAAAACAGAATGACTTTACAAGCTATAGCATAGTAGAAGAAGACAAAACAATCAAAATAGCACACTTACCACAATACAGCACAAATTTTGGAGCTGAACTAATAGCCATTCACGACGCAACCAAATACGCAGGCACAAAACACAAAAAAATTGCAATCTGCACAGATTCTCTTTCATCACTTGACGCGATTACTAACCCAACAAACAACAATTATTACATTGACGAAATAAGAAACTACCTAATAAACCATAAATCCACTATCAGACTTATTTGGATTCCCGGACATGTCAACATAAAAGGCAACGAACTAGCCGACATAACGGCGAAAAATGCAATGTATGCACCACTGACAATAACTCAAAATATTCTAACATCAGACATTCTAAAACTCATAAAAAGCACATACAAGAAAAAAGAAAGAGACCAGTTTCTTGCAACAAATGACTGGTACAAAAAAATTAACAAATCAAGAACACCCATATACGAAATTTTTAAAACCAATACCAACGTAAACAGACAAGATTTAATAAAAATTGTACGACTCAGACTTGGACATACAATGTTAACCAATAAATATCTCATTAACAAAGAAAACAACATATGCAAATTTTGCAACCTACCCAACATAAACGTCGAACATATCTTAGACAATTGCTCCTACTTCAACGCCCATAGAAAATCACTACCAAACAACAAACCTACGACATTACTTGCTAACCCCACTGATGAAAATTTAAGGATGCTAATAAGTTATACCAAATACTGTAATATTTACAACGAAATCTAATTTGTAAAATAGCTTAAGTAAACTAACTTATTAGCTTAAGACCATAGATGTCATAGCTATAATTTTACATATTGTTTTAAAAAAAAGATAAATTTTTTAAAACAATTCTAAAAATAAATAAATAAATAAATAAAATTATTCCAAATAAGAAATATTTTACGTCGCCTGTAACTATTATCATGTAATAAATATTTTTTGAGTTGCGTAATAACTCTTTTATTTATGATTTTTTTCATTTACGTTGCCGATAACTAGTATTTACAAAAAAAAAATTGTTTTCGTTGAATTACCACATTTTGGATATGAATTGATTTTTAATTGTTTAAAATTTACAAACGCAAATTAACTGCAGAAAACGAATTTCCACCAACAACTAAACAATGAAGCAACGCAAAAAAAAGTTTCTTTCAAATAATAGTTATCGGCAACGTAAAAAACAAAAAATCATAAATATAAGTTATGAAGCAACGTAAAAAAACGTTCTCAAAATAATAGTTATCGGTAACGTAAATAAAAAAAGTCATAAATAAACCCCTCCCAGTACCCCAGTACAGCCCAAACTTGGCCCAGTAGACTTTTTTCTAATGCCGAAAGGGAAATTCTCCCTCAGAAGACACCAAAAAAGAACCCTTAGTGCTATAAAAGAAGCTTGCGTGCAAGGAACCTTCCGAAATCCGCCCATCTGGGGTCTTTGAGTCGTAGAAAACGCGCTGCCAAAAGTGTGTTGACACTCAAGGGATACAACTTAAAATTAGTTTAAGTTTGCCTTGAAATAAGTTCAAGTTTTGCAGCAATATTTGAACTAAATCAATTTTTCGGGGACTTTCCCATTAATTAGTTTATTAATAAATTTGATTAGTTTTAGTTAGTAATTAGTTAATTAGTTTATTAATAAATTTGAAAAATATATGAAGTTTTGAGCAAATCAATGTGAGTTGCAATACTTTTGTTATAATATATTTGCTTATTTAGTTTTTATTATTTAGTTTTTTATTTGAATATAAAAAACACGAAAATACATTCGTTTACTTGCCCTAGATTTTTTAAAATTTTTCTATTGTACGAGTTGTTTCTTGTTTCGTACGTACACAAAAATTTAGTTATGTTTTGAGTTAAAATAAATTTCATTAAATCTCGTGGTCTACTTATTGTATCTGCTTTTTTTATCACCATAGCTTCGACAAACATTGCAGAATGAGTTGTGTCATTTTACAAGCATAGACTCTATGATATACCTTATGATCGGGAATCGGGCAGAACGGGAATTTGAATTTTGAATTACCGCGCTAATCCAATCGGTAAATTTTTATTTTCTCAACGTTGGCAATACTTTTATTGGTGTTCTGTCAAATTTTGACGCATATCGTAAGATTAGTATTCGATTGGCGTCTATACGAAGAAGTCGAAAAATTTGTATAATGGATGAAAAATTAGAACAACGCGCGTGCCTTAAATTTTGTGTTAAAAATGAACTTTCGTGTGCCGATTCGTTGAAAATGTTACAAAAGGCGTATGGTGAAGTGTGTATGTCGAAAACACGAGCATACGAATGGTATAAAAGGTTCAAAGGCGGCGGAGAGAGGCTAGAGCACGATGAGATACCTGCACGGCCATCAACCTCTGTTACCGAAGAAAAAATCGAATCGACGAAGCAAATCGTGTTGGAAAATCGTTGTGAATCGATTAGAGAGATTGCTGTGTTGTTGAGCATCTCATTTGGATCAGCCGAACACGTTTTAGCTCATATTTTGGGCATGAAACGCGTCACGAAACGGCTGGTGCCAAAAAAGCTGAATTTCATTCAAAAACAGCGTCATGTTGATGTGATTTTTGGGCAAAAATTCGACCAATGTCATCAGCCAAGCACCATACAGTCCAGACATGGCTCCGTGTTACTATTTTCAATTTCTCAAACTCAAGTTGCTATTGCGGGGAACGCGTTTTGAGGCCATAGAGGCCATAAAAGAG
Organism: Melieria crassipennis; assembly: GCA_963668005.1. Classification (NCBI taxonomy): domain Eukaryota; kingdom Metazoa; phylum Arthropoda; class Insecta; order Diptera; family Ulidiidae; genus Melieria; species Melieria crassipennis. The sequence continues at coordinate 90,527,382 of OY764961.1, read as the reverse complement.
AATTCGCTGCGTGAGCTGAAGGCCATACCTATAAAAAATTTATGGAAAATTGGATCAAACGCATACATGTATTGACGCAGGGGATAATAAAGAAATTTATTAAAAATTTAAATTGCGTTTTTGTTTTTAATTCCCGTTCTTTTTTGATCATAAGGTTAGTAGTCTTCAATCATGATTTCAATGACCAGATAGACCTGATAGAAGTACAATTTAATGATAAAATATATCCTATCTTTTATGGATAACTTCGACTACATGGTACAAAATCAGGAATGATTTTGAATTGATCCTGGATTTTGAATTGATCCAGAAAAATTCACTGTTCCTATAATATATTATATTCTACCATAAATGTTTAAGTATAAGGCAAACTTTATATGCATACATAAAACGCTTTGTCTACGATATCGCAATGTCCAAAAACGTAGCACTGAAAAATCGTGAAATAAGAGGATGGTGTACCACTCTATAATTATTAGATACAAAAGCAGCTGCTTCCATAAAGCATAGATTCTGTTTGAATAATGCCACATAGAGCCAGTAGTTTTTATGAGTTCTGAATGTTGAACGCTCCGGAAAAGGGTTTCGCGCGCATTTTTATCTTGAGAAAATACGGGAAGGGGGTAAAGGAGAAAATTTCATTTTAAATTTTGAAAAAATATGAAAGATTTGGATATTTGCATTCGGAAATTTGGAATTAGGAAGAAGTAATGTTTTAAAAAAAAAGCAGCCGCCGTGGCTCAGTTGGTTAGTGCGTTGGACCGCGAGTCGCAGGCAGCAACCTCAGGTTCAAATACTGCCTGTAATAACACCTAAAAAAAAATAACGGGAAAACTCGTTTTCTCTTTCGGTGGCTGTCCTCTCAGCTGAAAATGGCAAACCTCTGAGAGTAAAAATTGCTTATGAAAAAGCTCCCAACCTGCCGTTCGGAACCGGCATTAAACTGTAGGTCCCTTCAACCCGCGTACAAATTCACACGCACAACACGGGTAGTTGTGGGAGCTAGGCCTTAGTCTCGCGTAAGCGGGCTGTCGTGCCAGTCAATTATTTAATTAAAAAAAAAAATTATTATTAAATGTTTTAAAATACCAGCTGGTAGCCTTTATCACAAAATTGTCAAGTAGGACGCAAGTTGAGAAAGATTAAGAACCTCTATCATAAAACTGAACTGAGAATAGAGAATAGAAAAAAGTGTAAAAAAAATTTAAACCATAGAACGCGCGATACGAGTTTCTTAATTCATTACGATGCAATAGAAATTGCTGGGCTAAATTTAACGTTCGCAGCTTTTGATACAAATAAACAAAACAAAAATTTTTCCAAAAACAGCAAAATTATGTTCTTGCAAAGACAGTAAATTTTTTCAAAAAATCAATTTGATATCTCCTACCAGTTGAGTTATGATGTTTCTATAAACACAAAATTTGTGATACAAACATCTGTAAAGTAATTTGTCAAGTTTTCTTGCACTTTATCAACCTTAAACCCACTGCAACACGCTACTTCCCCTTCAGGTGTTCAATTCTTTGGCTCATTAATTCTTCTATCTTCAACATAGCATGTTTTATTGCAAATGTTTTCACTCCCGAGTTACAAAGCCATCATTTAATTCTGACTCTCTGTAAAGCAGTGGCATGTTCGCACAAATTCAGCTCTGCTTAATTGCCAATGTCGAATTGTGCCCAGCGTCACCATCAATTTCAACAATCCGAATCGGCCTTCGATATTGCCAACACAAGCCATATGCAGTGCAACAAATCGGCCACAAGCAACACCTTTGTCCAGCCAACGTGTCCTTCTGACCATCTCAGCGAACGATGTATCTTCATTTGAAGCCGAAACAACAACAGCAACATTAGTGTCGGCAGCAAAATAGCAAACAATAAATCTCTGCTAGCAACGAGCGAGGCAACAGTTGAGTAGAAGAAGAACGAAGGCGCAGCAAAATGCTGATAAGAGTGAAATGTGCGATATCCATTGGCAAGAGAGATGACTAGAGAATGGGTTTGTAGAAGTGGCCAAAAGAATTATGGGGATATGAGAATACTGGAAAATTTAATTTTTATTTAAAATCAAGAAAAGCAGGAAAGGGATAGGAATATGAACGTGGTGGAAATATTCTTACTGACACTTTATGGCGATTTATTAGTTGGTTCCAGTCTCGTTGTTAAGTCAACCGATCAAGACGTGAGCACCATTTTGAAACACCTCATCTTTCTATCTCGTTCTCACTTATTTCTGTTACAATGAAATCACGCCAAAAATGACACTTTTAATTTTATTTGTTAGATATTTTGTTTATGTTAAGTTTTTGTTGTTAAGCTGAAGGTGAATAAAAAAGGCTGCATTAAAAAAAGTTATAGGTATATATTTTCATTTTTTTTTGAGAAATTGAATTCCTTAAAAAATACGCAAATTATTAAAAAAAATTTTAGGAGATTTTTTTTACTTTTGGGAGGAAATTTCAATATTTTTTTAAGATCCAGGAGAAAGTCATTTCAGGTATCTGGCAACACTCGTGGCAACTGGCATAAACGAAATACCCACTTTGATTGCGTACTTTTCAGTACACCAATTGGCCTGTCATGACCGCAGTTAGCTATGTTCTGGCATCCTCTATTTGAAAGCTCTGCATTCCTGTTCTTACTGTATGATATTTGTGATTATTGTTGACGTTATCGAAGAAGGCCTTTGAAACTTCTCTCTTGATTGAAGCTTGTGGGGCCTGAACCGTCGGTCCTATATTAATCAAGACTACCTCACTCACAAATTTTGTTTTCTTCCCCAATTAACCCATTTGCTATAAAGAAGTGTGACTTTACTAAAACAACACAACGCCGCACAGTGGGGCTTCCCCATATATCGCATGGCCAAAAATAGTAAACGTGGTTTAATTTTGACGAAATTTGGTATCCGCCCATTTTTTAGCGTAATTAAAAAAAATACGAAAACTTGTGTAAATTGGACTACTGCCACGCCCAGCCCCCATATTGAAAAAATCTTTGTTATTCGATAACTTGGCCACTACTAATACTAGAAAGCTAGAATAAAATCACTATGGCATAATCTATAACTGTGCCAAAAATGGGCAGTCTACCACGCCTACCTTAAAAGTTCGTATACGCCTCAAATGAATTAATCGGTGCATATGTATATTTTGCAATTTTTTAAGTTTTCGATGTTTTCCATGTTGGTCCCTCCTCAATTCGCTCTTAAGTTTATTTTCCACAAATATTTGCATGCATTTGTAGTGCCAGCCGGTCGAGTTAAACTACGCGACAGCAGCTACACATAAAATAGCTTACGAAATTGTACAAAAGATGCCACTATAAAAAATGAATTACATGCGGGTCTGCAGGCCTCTGCAGCTGAAACTTTGCAAACGTGTTCTACATACTTGTAATTTAGTGAAACAATCGAAATTTTAAAGGCTTCCTGGAGCTTTTCGAGATATTTATTTTTGAAGTGTGCACATCAACTTTTTCTAGGGCTCAAAATGGCTCTACGTTCAAATAACGGTAGTTAGCGAACAGTAATAACCAAAACAAAAAAAAAGGTATTGCCTGACTATAAAAACCTAAAACATAAAATACAAAATCAGGTATATTAAAATAATAACTGTGACCATAAGAAAAAAACATCTTTAGCTTCGCAAGGTTAAATTTCTATTTTTCCTTAAATTTGTGTTCACGCAATATATGAAGTTAAAAACTTTCGTGAGACTACAAAACTTAAAATTTTCTAAAATTTCTTTTGATATAGCTTAGTTGGAGATTTGGCTTCGATCGTGCTTACTTATTTAAAAAAAAAATATTTTTATTTTTGGTCAGGGACGCCCCACTGTGCGCCGCATTCACAAACATATTCCAATTGTTTAAGCAATTCCGGTTTTTTATCGCATAAATCATTCATTGGCTAAAAAAATAAATAAATAAATTTGAATCCAACAGTATCGCACATCTCTAGTTTAAAAAAATGCATTTCAATGCAGCACCGAAAATTGTAAAAAAGAAAAACAGCGAATGCACAGCGCAAATTGAGAAGAAAGCAATTATATATGAAGCAGCTGCATTTAATCCGCTTTATTATGAAATCATAAATTTTAAAATTGCATTTTTACATTGCAATGAATTTCTACGTCGAGCAATGAGCAGAAAATCGCGAGCTGTTCCCACGTGGCGCCGAATCCAACCACTCCATCAGCTGCATTTAACAAATCACAATGTGCAGCATTCATGGCACATGTATGTATGTATATACATTTGTATGTGTGCATATACATATGTATAGGCATCAGTGTGTGCGTTAGCCACGATTTATAGGCCCCGAATTGTGGCGGCGCAGTGCCCATCTTTAAGCGGCCAACCAACAGTAATCAGAAGCCTTTGTTTCCGCTGCAACGCCGTCGCCGTGTCTACAATGGGGCCCAGGCAGCCGACTCAAAAATTCACCAGATCTCTCAGAGCGGCACACATACATTTACAATTCCGCATCGACACAACTGGGCCATGCATGATTTATGGGGCGAAAGTGCTGCTAACTATGTGTTTGTGCTTCATGGGCTGATCAGATGCGTTGGATTTGCGCTGACATTGTTGGCAACACTGGTAATGGCTGGCAATGTATTCTTGATGCTGTTGGTGCCGCCGCGCTGCCAATGGTGGGTCGTGATTGAGTGGGAACTAAGCTGCCATGGTTCCACTGAGCCGCGTTGTGCGGCATGTGTTGTGTGTTGCGTTGTGCTGGCAACGCTGTGCACGTTGTCAGCCTATTTGTACTTTCAAGCGGTGCATACGAAATGCGATTATTGATGGAATAAGGCGCCGCCAGTGCTGCTGGTGTTGGATGAGGGTGCACTTTAATCGCATTTCAAATTCGAATGAGAATTTCAGCGCGAACCGAGGCGAATGCAAACGAAATCGCAATGCAGCTGTGTCTTGAATCATTCAAAATGTCTTTTTTGAACTTGTGCCGGTGATTTTGAATGGTGAATAATTAGGGGCTTCAAAATACTACTTTGATCGTTTTCATTACAAGTCAGGATTTGAAATCAACGTTCACTAATTGCCCTGGAATCGATCTTAAAACCTGAAGTGGTTAAAAAAGTAGAAATTTGTTGCTTTGACTGATTCAACATCACTGAGCCCAAGCCACTAAAACTACAAACATCAAATTTTAAGGAACCATTAAGAAGGAAATTTTCAAAATTCAAAGTCTAATGGGGGCAAAAAATGTGTTAAAGTGATTTCAAACTTGGCTTAAGTTCACTGAATGAAAAATAATTCGATACGTATTTTTAGGTTTTTCAAAAATCGAAATATGTTGGGATTACCAATGGCTATATGAGAAAAGTCTAACAAAATTAAAAATGGACCTGGATAGTTGACTTCAAACTTGATGAAAATTATATTCAGATAAAAAATTAGCGAAGAAGAATAAATAAATAAATAGAGAAATAAGTACTTTTAACTAATTTTTTTATTTCAAAAGCCTGTCATAGTCAAAAATAATTAAATCTACATATCTATTCAATATTGTGACGATAATGCTCGGCGCAACTGCGGGCCCCCTAGCATATGCAGCACGACAACACCGAAGGGGCATTCGATGGTAACAGCAACATTGCATACTTTTAGGGGAAATGGTAATTTTGCAAAGACGGTTCGAGGTGATGCTGCAACCTTCGAGAACGAGTTACGCTCCGGGCAGACAAATATAAAAAACAGCCGGAATAGTGGAATGGTGTTGCGAGTCAGTTTTGGATTTGACAAGCAACGGTGTAACATGGATACGAAAAGTGAAGTGAAAGGAAAGTGAATAGTGAGTCATTGATGCGAAAGTGAAGTGGCTCTGTAAAATTGCAAAGCGTCTACTAGTGGTGAATCACGTTAAAGAATATCAGTGTGTTTTTATTATTATTATTATTATTACAAGTTAGCTTATAATTAAAATTACAAACTAACGACTAGGGGGGAGACAGCAATAGCATCGATGGCCTTCCGCTATCTGCAGGTGTGTATATTTTGGATGTCAAACTAAAGTATTGGGAAGAGTTATACATCTATTTACATATTTATACTCGTGCATGGTATGATATAGTTCAAGTTAGTAATAATGGAGGATGATGTGAAGGGATGAAGGTTGCATTTGGAGGTTTTGTTTTTTAATTATTTGAGGCTTTATGCAATTGTATCTTCTTAGGATATACAAATTCATATGGCGTGATATAAATTGCTTGTTTTTAAGAATGTGATTATTTTAGATATGTTTTCTGGATTGGGGTTATAAAGGGCAGATAGTGGTGAAATATTTTGAAATGTACTATATCTCGCGCTCTGGTAGTAGCTGCATTCTTCAAGCATGTGCTTAACGGTAATGTTGATATTATTGCAAAAGGGGCAAAGTGGTGAGGGGTTTTTATTAAGTATGTGCTCGTGCGTAAGCTTTGAGTGGCCTAGTCTTAGACGCTCGTATTTTATTAGGTCGAGTCTGGAAAGCGAGTCTGTGTGGTTGAATTTTAGGAAGTCCTTTATTGTATTTTTATTTTTGTTTATTTCTTTGTACCAGTTAGATGTATGGGGCCATATTAATTCGTTATTGTTCGTATAAGTCCTTTTTAGAAATGAATTTATGTCAGAGGTATTGAAATTTGGTGTTGTGATAAGCGGTGATTTGAGTGCTGATTTGGCGGCTTCGTCAGCGAATTCATTTCCGAAGATTTGCACGTGGCCAGGAATCCAAATAAGGACGGTATTGGGATGATGATCAATTAGAAAACTTCTAATAAGACTGGGGTAGTAGTTGTTGTTTTCGACATTTTCTATAGCAAGCAGGGCTGAAAGGGAATCAGTGCATATGACATATTTTCTTTTTTTTCCCTTGGTATAGGTTAGAGCCTCTGAAATGGCAATTATTTCAGCTGAGAAAACAGTGGTATATGCGGGGAGAATTGAGGTTTTTATGACTGAATTTGTAGTAGTTACACTGTATGTAGCAATATTGTCGCATTTTGATCCATCTGTAAAAAGGAAATCGTAGTCACTGTAGAAATCCTTCAGATCTTCAAATTTTTGACGAAAGATGACAGGGGGGGTGAAAGATTTGTTGAATATGTGCAGTGAAGTGTTTATGGAAGTGGGGTTGAGGTACCAGTGGGGAATGTTTGGTGGCTTAGTTTTTATCGGAAGAAAGGGGATGTTGAGGGGGGTAGTAAGGGCTAAGGTTCGTTTGATTGTGGAGGGGAGTTTCATTTGCTTTTTGGACTTTGATGTTCTAGTTATTAATTGAGCCAAGGGAGTGTTGAAGCTTAGTAAGAATGATTTAATTAATTTTGCGGAAATAAAGTTTCGCCTGTCTTCGAAGGGGCAGATGTTCGATTCGTAAAGCATTGAGTTGATCGTTGTTGTGCGAAAAGCGCCAAGAGCCGTTCTTATTGCGGAATGATATATGGTTTTTATTTTGCTGATTAAGTAGTTAGGGCAGTATCCGTACAAGAATAGGCCATAATCAATTTTTGACAGGATTAGGGATTTAATGACTGTAATTAGTGTGTGGGTGTTGCAATTAAATTGGCTGCTTGCCAGGCATTTTATAATATTTAGTCGGTTAGACAGAGATGGTATCAGGAATTCGACATGTGACGTCCACGTGTATTTATGGTTGAGTACTAGTCCTAATATTCGTAATTCATTAACATTAGGTATTGCTATGTTGGCAGCGTGAATGTTGCAACGGCAGCTACGTTTTCGACATATGTGGAGGTGCTTGCACTTATTTAACGAGAGCTCGGCTCCTGAATAGTCACACCAGGATAACACGTCGTTAAACAAGCTGTTGAAGTTGATGTTGATGTTTTTGCCCTTATTTAGTTTTTTTAGTATGTTAAAGTCATCAGCATAGGCGCAGAAGTAAAGTTATTTGTGTAGTGATATGGTATCGCATAGTTTATTATAAGCTATTAGGAATAAAACTACCGAAAGGGGGGAGCCCTGGGGTATACCGTTCGAAAGAGGGAGAGTTTCAGAAAAAATGTTTTTTATTCGAACTCTGATTTTCCGGTTAGTCATGAAATTGGTGATGTATTTAATAATATTGGGGCCTATATTCCAGTTTACCAATTGATCGATGACCGCGTGGATACCAATTTTATCGAAGGCTTTAGCGAAATCCAGGGAGATAAGGGATATATGATTTTTGGTTGATAGAGCGTTAGTGATCAGATAATCTAGATAGACTAGACAATCAGATACTGACTTCCCTTTCTTGAAACCCATCTGATTTGTATGGAATAGTTTGTTGACCGAGACAAACCACCATAATCTGTTCGCAATAATTTTATCCAAGAGCTTCGCGCAACAGGGGTTGAGTGAAATAGGTCTGTAGGATTTAATAGTAGTTTTATCGGAGTTGGTTTTATGGATGGGAATAACAGTGCTAGTTTTATAAATTTGTGGTATGAGATTTTTGAAAATGTTGTTGTATAATTGTAGGAGTCTATGCTTCACAGTTGGGGTGAGATTTTTGATCAAAGGGTAGGAGATTCGATCTGCTCCAGGAGTTTTCCCTTTCAGCTTATTCAGAGCAATTGTTATTTCAAGGTAAGTTATATTGCTTTCGATTAGCTTTGCTTTTGGACTGGGGGAGCACCGTGGTGGGGTAGAGATGGTATTGTTTTTTCTGATACGGAAATTGTTAGAGAATTTGGAGTCGCTAGACTCATTAGACCAGTATTTGCAGAACTCATTAGCTATTGAAGGTTTATCAGTAATGGATACATTTCTTGAATTTTCCGGGGTAATGCAGTGCATATTTTTTGAGGGGTTTAGGCCGCAAAAACGTCTAATATTTGACCAGATGGCTGAAGTTGGAGTGTTAGGGTTAATTTGGGCAGTGAAGTTTTCAAGGGATTTTCGTTTTTCTATTTTTAACTCTCGCTTAAAAGCAGCGTTGGCTCGCTTGAAACATATAATATTGTAGCTGGTAATGTTGCGTTTAAGTGCGTTCCAAAGTCTGTTTTTGTCGTTTTTTAGTTTTTGTAAGTTTGTATTCCACCAAGGGACATTGTGTGTATATTTGTGTGGTGTGGATTGGGGTATAGATTGGTTGGCACTTTGTAAAATTATTCTTTGTAAGTTGGCCGCTTCCTTGTTTATGTTGTTACTCACCGGGCGGGAAGAGTAGAATTTGTCAACGAGTTTTTGGTACAAGGACCAATTTGCTATTTTAACTCTAAATTGGGGTATGGGTTTGGTGTAATTGTTTTGCTGTTGGTGGAATAGGGAGGTGATGATGGGGAAATGGTCGCTACCGAATAAATCGTTTTCGATTATCCATTTGGATTGCATTGATAAAATGGGGGAGGACAGGGTGAGGTCGATGTGGGTAAAGGTATGGTGTGAGGTGTAGTGAGTGGGGGAGCCGTTGTTTAGTAGAGAAAGTTGTGATTGATCTATAAATTTCGAAACAATGTTGCCTCTTCGATTGTTTGTCGGAGATCCCCATTTACGGTGCCAACTATTGAAGTCGCCTAAGAGTATGCATAAAGGACTTATAGAGTTGAGAAGGTTATGTAGACTGTTAAGATTAAAGTTTTTGTTCGGAGGAATGTATGAGTTGATTAATGTAAATTTATGTTTGGAGTGGATTACTGCAGCTATGGACTCGATGTCGTTGTTTAAGAAAAGGGGTTGATGTTGTAGAGAATTATGAATTAATAGGGCAACACCTCCAAATGCGGTAGTGGAAGAGTTGTGGTTGTAGATGTGGAAATTAATTGGGATTGGAATATTGTTAGTGGAATGTAAGTGGGTTTCTTGTAGTGCAATGATGTTTGGATTGTGTCGTTTAATAAGTAATTGTAATTCATTATAATTGTTAATATATCCTCTTATATTCCATTGTAATATTACTATGGCCATTACAATAGCAGCTATTAGTATGTAAATGCAGATATTTCTTATAAAGTAGGTAGAGTTTTTCTTATAAAGTTATGTAGATAAGGGAAGAGGTTATTTCATTGTAGCGTTGTTTTCATCCTCGTCGTCATCGTAACAGGTGGAGGGTCGATTTTTATTCAATCGGGATTTAGCTCTTGTGTTGGGGGCCTTAGCTTTTAGTTGGTTTTTAAGACGATTAGAGATGTTTTTAGGAAATATTTTTATTTTTGTGTCTGGGATTTGCTGGATTGTAGAGATGGTTGCAGTTGATGTTGACGGCATTGGTGGACCTTCTGCGATGGGGGCAGAGAGAGGTGCGAGAGTGTTGTTAGTTGTTTGTGGTATTTGTGGAACGAGAGATGAGTGACAGCTATCTTCGTGGTTGGAGTGGGTCTTGCGGAGAGTTGAAGAATATGTGTTATTGGAGTGTGGGTGGCGTTCGGCGTAGATTTTAATTGCAGTTTTGTAATCGACTTTTTCAATTGTTTTTATTGTTTGGAGCTCTTTCTGTTTGATGAATATGGGACACGTCTTGTCAAGGGGGGAGTGATTGTCATCGGTGATTTTGTTTTCCTTGCAGTTTATGCAGTTTCGTAAGTTTTCACACTGTTCGTTGGTGATGTAATCAATATGGTCAATGTTGGAGCATGTGGGGCATAATTTGTCGTTTTTGCAAATTTGGGTTACATGTCCGAACCGAAAGCAGTTTTTGCATCTACGCGGTAATGGAACATATGGACGAGTGCGAATTTTTTCGTAGCCAATTTGGATTTCACTTGGCAGTGTTAGTGACGAGAATGTAAGAATGATCAGACCAGTCTCTGTGAGTTGTTCACCAGTTTTTTTCATAATTTTTTTAACTTCGGTGACATTTTGTGCTTTGAGTTCAACTAGAATTTTATTTTCGGGAATGCCGCGAAGGTCATTAGAATAAATAACACCTTTGGTGTAGTTCAGTGTGTAGTGTTCGGTGACTTCAACCGTGATTGTTTGCGTGATTGCAGTTAGCTTCGCAAGTTTTTTTGCTTGGTCGAGGTTTTTTGTTTTTATTAGCAAAGTGCCGTTTCGTAACTTCTTGCACGTTTCGACTTCTCCTCCACTTGCATAGTCGATAGCTTTCTTGATTAAGAATGGAGAAACATTTGTAAGAGATTCGGTTTCGGGTATTCTTTTCACAATCATATATTTCGGCCCGGTGGAAATAAAGTTTAGTTTTTTATTAAAGTCAAAAGCCATTGAAGGCAGTAAATGATTTTTGTTCTTCGCGTCATCGGGTGGTTCGTTCATGTTGGTTTCGTGTGCTCTCGAGAGCCGTGATTTTGTTCTTTTTCTTATGCTTTGTGTTTGGTTCGTTTAATGTAGTGTTATTTGAGAATAGACACGTGACCACAGTGGAACAGTAAGAAAAGAGTGCACGCGCGAGTGACAGGGTGGACCGAGAAGATGAGCTCAAGAAACACGTCCGATTGTATTGAATGTTTAATTGCGACTCAGTGTGTTTTATTTAGGCACAATCCATTGGATCGAACTACCTCTGCGTTGGCCAGCAAAACTAATTTACCCAGTTAACTAATTTTATAATTCTAATGGGGTTTTATTTGTATAGAGTTGTATAGAATTTTTTACGGAAAAGATCAGAAAATTGGCTAATCATATTCTTACTCTGAAGCATTTATTGATATTGGCATTGCCATTGTCATTGTCATTGCCATTGTCATTGTCATTGTTATTGTTATTGTTATTGTTATTGTCATTGTCATTGTTATCATTGTCATTGTCATTGTCATTGTCATTGTTATTGTCATTGTTATCATTGTTATTGTCATTGTCATTATCATTGTCATTGTCATTGTCATTGTCATTGTCATTGTCATTATCATTGTCATTGTCATTGTCATTGTCATTGTCATTGTCATTGTCATTGTCATTGTCATTGTCATTGCCATTGTTATTGCCATTGTCATTGTCATTGTCATTGTCATTGTCATTGTCATTGTCATTGTCATTGTCATTGTCATTGTCATTGTCATTGCCATTGTTATTGTCATTGTCATTGTCATTGTCATTGTCATGGCCAAAAAGTCCTTGCAAATTTACGTCAAAGGTATCGAGTCCTACCATTACCATTACAATATTAGATCACAACAAGCCAGTCCACTGTGCTACAGTTAGGATATTCAACGCCACTCCTTCATAATCAAATCTGGGTCCTCACGATTCCAGCTCACGTTGGTTTTGAAGGATTAAAACGGCAGATATGCTTGCAAGAATGAGTGCATCGGCCCGTTTTGATGGATCAGACAAGTTTTGTGCCTTGAAAAAACGAGCTTTCCCTCTCCTAACTAAAAAGAACTCAGGTTCTAACAGGATTCGAACATTCCAAAACAATTATTGGGTCCTCCAATAGAAAATGATTCGAAGAATACATGAATTTAAGGAAGAAAAATTTCAGGATAGGTACAAGTATTCTGGCAGTGCATTGTAGCTTAGTACATTTACTGACTAAACTTGAACAAATAATTAAAAATAAACGAAACTATGAGAATGCTGACCGGAACGAGTATCTGGGGGAATAACAAAAGACAGATGCCAAGTTGGAATTTGGAGGTTTAGAAGCAATTTTAAACCTGTTCTCGAAAGCAGGACTTACAGATATGAAGGAGGACAGTAGATCTTCTAGGGCTCAATGCACCTTCCGTCTCAATTATAAGAACCTCCTCAAAAATTCTTTTGGCGCACATTTAAATGATCTTCTATACCATATCGACCACGTCACAACAAAATATTTCTGAAATTTTTTTTAAATTTGAATTGTGTTTCAATTGACATTATTTTTGAAATAACAAAATTATTAACCGTTTCATTTATTTATGTAATTTATTCAACAATATCTAAATACTTAAGTTATCTGCAATACGGGTCGTATGAGTAATTTTTAATAAATTTCAAATTTCATTTTAAAAGACTAAGAAAAATGTTAGATAAGAAAAAATAACGAACACTCTAAACATTACATAATATGCTGAAAAGATCTATAAACATTCTCAAACACAAAAACACCAACAAAAGCCTCCTTGTTCAAGTAGAACGTGAGTCGTACAACGTACTAACAAAATTTGCACTAATTTATTGAGAATTTTCTCGTGCCACTTCATTTAAAATGCGAACTTCTGCCGCGCATGCACCAAGCGGAATCAGACTCCTCCCTGCAATTGCATAAAATTATCGACGCAAAACGTGCGCGCCTAAAGCTATGCCACACAATTGACTGTGCTCGTATGGGCGCACGTAACGGCAGTCACCGGTGGCAAAATATGCTGCACTGGCACAAGGTGTGAAATGTGGCTGTTGCATGTAAATGCTGCAGTTGCATGTGGGACACAGTGCCACACACACACGCACAGACACAGACCAACGTGCAAGTGGCGCTATGCAGTGAAATCGTTCATATGCAGTCGTCAGGCAAAATATGAAACGAAAAAGGTAAAAAATATTTACATAGACACACTGAGGCCGACTGGCAGATATCTCTCTGCACCTGGCTGTGCCACAAATATGTCAGCCAGTCGTTGCATTCGGAGTGCGGCGCAAAATTGCTCCAGTTTCTGCATTCTGTTGTGTTTTTTTTCTTAGCATTTTGCTGCAAGCGCGCAATGCGAGCTGCTGCCGCATCGTTTTCGGCATAGCCGCACTTCAACAATGCGCACGTGAGGAGCAGCAGCGATGCACAGTGCAACGCGCGTGACTGAAAATTAATAATTTCCAAATTAGGTATATTAAATATTTGTAAACAACTTCAATACAGTCACAATTTTCTAAATTTTCTGATTTCAGGAACAAAGGGTTTTCGTTTACATCCGTTCAAAAACAAGAACAAATTATGGACCATAAGTCACAGAAATCTACTAGAGATAACCACTGGCATAGTGATTAGAAGAAAGATCAATGACAATAACAAACTTCCGGATGACAAGTAATAAGTTTAATGAGGTCGAAAAAACCAACCGTTTGGTCCGCTTAGCCTTTTCGGCCACAAAGTTGCCTGAGAGCAACTTCACCTATTTGTCATCTTATAGAAAAAGCGACGATTGATTTATGGGTTTAATTTAAATAGGCACCAACAAATAAATATTTTTAGAAGCAAATTCAAAGCAAATTTCAAAAGTTTTACTGCTATCCCCAAAATAGTTTCCAATAATTTACAGCAATATCAGGGAAAGTTTGTGTTCTAATTGAAGTCTACGAATTGGGTGCGTTTGATCGAAACTCTGTTTCTTTAATAATGGTTTAATTAAATCAAAAAGTGATAATTGTGTATTTTTCCATAAATATTAAATAATTTGTCTGTAATTAAAAGAATTGATGCAAAAAAATATTGATTTAACCCGTTTTAAGCTAAAATTGTTCAAAAGTAAACTAGCTCTAGAACTCTAACAAATAGGCATGGCGACTTCAAATGTCGTGTACACACTTCTTAGGAAACTGTTTCATGATTTAAATACCAAATAGTAATATCGAGACACAGGATAAAATTCGGGGTCGAAAGGGTTAGGCACATTTTTGAGCAGGACATGGTTTTTAGTGGGTAGGAATCCGTCAAGCTGGTAAATTAATTTCTACGAAGATTTTCTACCTTTTAGACCATAAAATACTAGAAATCCGAGTATGCATCGAAATGTTCATGATGATCTTTTAGATCAGATTTAGATCTTCTATTTAGAGAGATGTACCAAGCTAATTCAAAAGTAGGCATGGTAGCATGTCAAAATTCATTCAATTCTTTCTTGTCTTTTTACGACAATTTCGGTACTAGTGAAGCCAAGTTTCTCTGTTTCAGTTGTGTTTTTTTTTCTTCAAAAGTTGGCGTAACAGGTCGCCCATTTTTGGCGAAAAACGAGCTTCCTTTTATCAAACAAATTTGATTTTTAATTATAAATCAATACTTTTCCAACAAAACAAATATAGAATGCAATTTTAAACATTTTTCGCATTTTCCTAAATCTTTCTTAAACAACTAATTCAATTTGATTAATGTTTATTATTTTGGCCGCAAATTGCATAAAATCGCTTCACTGTGCAGGACATGTCGTCCTGCTGTCAGTCGGTCAGTCAACGCTAGTCTGTTGTTGTTGTTGTTGTTATTTTCTGCATATTCCTGCGACAGCGTGTCACATAGCATGCAAACGCAGCATGCAAACGCGCTCGCTGATGCAGCCGTCAAGCCGCAGAGAATGCCGCCAACTTTGGCTCATTATGTCGCGCTCGTGCACACACACACACACACACAACGCTTATAATAAATCTTGTGCGACAACATGACGAATCGTCAACACAATGGTTGACGAAAGCTTTTGCGTTGCAGCAAAACTTTTCGCAACTGCGCGACAACAATGGCGGCAAAAACGGGCTGCTTGAAGGTAGCATCGGTTATGGCGGCAATAATTGTGGCAAACACGCTGCGCAAATTAGTTAAAGTGCAATTATCATTGCGCGGTGCTAATAAATTCAAGTTGCATTTCCCCCTTCAGCGCCGCTCGTTAGTTGCTGTGCATCTTTTGGCTCTTTGAAATCGCAATGAATGTCAGCGTTTTCCACTTGGTTGACTATTGCGTCGCTGCTGTGCGGCGTCGTTCTGTTTAGTTGAGCCTTATTTCCGCCTGCTCGGCTACCGCCTACTGTCGCCCACTTGCCGCAGCCGCTGATGGCTGCCGTTGCAGCTGCCGACAATTGTGGTGTTGATAATCGTTGTGATGTTTGCTTTGGTAAGCAGCTTTTTCTGTCATTGCTTGTTTAGTTGCCAGCAGACGTGTTACTCCTGTGGCGCGTTTCAAGTCTGCGCCTAACAACTGAGCGCATAAGCGATTCAGCTTGGTTTGGGTTGGCAAAGGTTGAGTTGAGTTTTAATGCTTTAACACACAACATGCAAATTAATTGTGCGCCTCACTGCACCCCAATGCGACTTTCGAGGGAATTATGAAAATATTCAATTCCGCTCCAACGCGCAATCAGCACAAAGTAATTCAATGCATTCGCTCAAATGGATATCAAATGTTTGCCTATCGCAGTCGTCATTGCACATTTGATACTTTAATCCGTCTTTGGCCGCTACCAAATATTGCTGCTAGTTTTAGAAATATCTTTTATGGACCTCAATTAAAAGTATTTTTTGAATTAAAAATGGTTCCTCAATAAATTTCCTATTTGAGTTTAACTTGACCCAACCAAAAGATAACTTGGCATACTCAGTTTGTCATTTTCTGATCCGTTGTTTAAAGGACTTTAAATATTTAAGGACATGCACATTTTAAACATATTTTTTAATAGATTTTTTTTTAAGATATGGGTATCAAATGAAAGGGAAAACTTATCACTTTTTAACAAAATTTTCTATTTTATACTTTCAGGACCAAAAAGTGTCAGTAAGTAGCATTTAGTATAATGCCTCAAAATTTTATTTTTCCATTTAATTTTATATAAAAAAAAAATTTATATGTACTCCAAGCTAAATTCTTGCTTATAGATGGAAACTTATTGTTTTAACTTCAAACCAATAAAAATAAATAATAAAATTTAATATCTTAAATTCAAAACTTCAGATCGAGATCCATATATTTTTTTCAAATTGATGCGTTGAAAAACCCCAATGATATCAAAGAATACATATTTGAAAGGACCTTACTGAAATATTTTCGTCCTGGAAGTTTAAAATAGGAAATATAGTCTAAAGACGACAAGTTTCCACTTTCATTCAATATTCAAATTTTTATCATTACACAACCCCAAATATTAAAATTTTTTCAAATACGTATGAACTAAAAATTGTAAAATCCTTTTAAAAGAACTTCGGATCAGAAAATGAAAAACTGAAAGGACCTTACTGAAATATTTTCGTCCTGACAGTTCCAAATAGGAAATATAGTCTAAAAGCGACAAATTTCCTCTTTCATTTGATACCCAATCGTCATCGTTGCACAACCCCAAATATTAAAATAAATTTTTTAAATTTTTTTAATTTCAACTTTATTATTTTGTAATATTCTAGTTTATAGATGGCCTGTCCGTCTAAAATTTATTTTTTGTTTGACTGAATTATAAATAAATAAATAAAGAAACTTAAAATCCCTTTGAAAGGGGCTGAAAGCCCTTCGGATCAGAAAATAAAAACTGAATAGGTCATGTCACTATGAATGACTTCAAGTTGCACGTCTATATAATCTTTTGGATGGGTCTCGACAGAGGTGGTTTTTTGTCGCACGGTGCTAAAAAAAAATATCTAATAACTTGGTTCGGTAGATAAAAGTAGCAGTTATCGAACAAGAGCACACTAAGGCCAAATCAGATCCTGTGGTATCACAGGATCACTACACATACATCGTGTATATGCAAACGTAGGAAAAAAACCATGAATAAATATTTTTTTTATCATAAAGATTTCTGGCGAGCTTTTTCTTGCATTAAACATTTGCAAATATTGGAAATATTTCTTTTTTATATTTAAGTTATTTCCAGCAATTAAAAAAGATCAAAATTGCTCTATCCTTCAATAGTAGATAAATAATGTGTAATTTCTGTGCTAGACCGCTTCAAAATCTTCTTCAACTTCGAGGAGATAGCGAAGGGCACTTAACTTCATTAACTTCAACTTTAGGCCTCCATCAGCCTCGGACTGGATATAACATAAACATAAAAATATAAACATGCCACGTAGCACCTACTTGGAATAGTGGTAACAAAAACAAAGACACGAGCCAACCAACTTCAAATTTGCTGGTCCAAAAATCAACCAGCAACCGAAAATGAGTTAAGCATTGCTTTTCATTGATCACTTATCCTTTATTTAATTTCATTACGCCGCAGGCAGATATGTTTGTATGTTGGTTTTAAGACGTTCAAACAGCTGATTTTGTGCATTTTACTTAGAAAATGCATCAGCTGTAATAGTCGGGGTGCTGAAGTGGGTTTCTGTCATAATTTAAAGTCCAAAAAGTGACAGCATATTCGAAAGATTGCTTTGCGTTTTCTCAGAAATCATTTTTAATGGATAAAACGTATTTTTGTCAAACCTCATACATACAAATAACAGGTAACTCTTACCTCATCACTGTGGAACATCAGACAAAGAGATGTTAATACAATAACGTTGAACTCATTTCAATAGTTCTGAAAAAGTGAAATTATGAAATGTAAATAAGTAAAGAAAAGTCCGCAAAAGTGACACGCTAGTTTTTTGCAAAAAATTCGAACTAAGTTTTAAAAACAGTTTACGTATTAAAAATTAACGACCACTTATTACTCAACAACCGATATCAAAGGCAGGAACGGGGAGAAAAGGTTTAATTTTGTTTAAATTTTGCAAGGAAAATGTCAAATGAAATTTGCTTAGTTTCAAAGAAGTTTCAAAGCGAGTGAAAATTGGTTCATAACTTTTTAAAATATTCGGACATATGGCAAAGTTTTTTTTATAAAATTTTTCCCATCAAGTTCAGTAAATATTTGTGATATTCTTTTTATAATAAATAAGTATTTCACAAATCCAGTGATCTGTTGATGACCAATTGCGTGACATTTTCTATGAATTGATACCAAATTTCATGAAGAACGCACCACTCCTTCTAATTTTGTCCCGCGGTTGTATGGAGTCGAATCAGTGTGCAGTGGACCTAATAGGCGACCACTCAACCTCATCGAAGCAAAGCTACTGAAAAAGTGCACCGGGATAGAAACGTTCATAGAATTTGTATTTACACTGCACTAAAAATATATACTCACATTCCATTTACATATAACAGAATTGAATCAATGCCAAGACGAGTTGCTGTCATAATTTTAACCTTGAAATAATGTTTGTTGTCTTATTTTTATATCTGCTATGCTGCTTATGTGCTAATATTGCGCCAAGTGTAGACACTTGGCTTATTGAGCGCCCAAAAATATACTCGTAATATGCCAATTACTTAGTAAAATATTTTCCCAAGCAACTGTCACTCATACGCCCCATTAGCCCATCATCCAACTGACGGCGGCCATATTCAATTTGGTGAGCAGCAGCAGCAAATGCCGCCGGCAAACTCAATGATTATTTACCCCGAAATGAAAATGAAGCTTGTTGACAATGTGACATTATCTGCCATATAGTGACACACAAACACACATACACACGCGCATACTTATTAACCCATATGCGTGCGCAAGTACGTGTGCAGCAATAAACATGTAAGTGACGGGGCCATAAGTGCTCGATCCCAAGCGATGCGTATGTCGGCAACTAAGTAATGTTTGTTGTTGTTGTTGTTGTTGTTGTTGTTGGCTGCGAGCAACGAAAGCAACACATTGCAGCTATACACATACTCACATACCAGTATGTAAAAATGTGTTTGCCTATGTTGCTGCTTGGCAAAATTAAGTTAAGGTTATAACTTAAGGTTAGCAAGAGGCCGACGCAGCGAAAGCAAACGTGCATGGAAACGAAAAATATGGCGGCCAAAAACCGTTACACCAATTTGCGTGCAATTGGACTTCGCATGAATATGCGTGCAGGCGTTAGTGCCAGCAACGGTGTTAAGTGCCGCCAACAACGAAGGTGTTCATTTGCATGTGTGTGTGTGTGTGTGGGAATGCGAATATTTTATGTCAGTCATAGCTTGTGAGCCGTGCGTTCGTGCAACGCCTCTCGTTCACCGCAACACTTTCAGCTGGCCCCATTTACATACAAAATGGCGAACGACGCTCGAAAATATGCTACGCCAATGAGTGGTGAAAATTTCAATTTCGAAATTTTGCATTTCTTGTTAGTTTTGCCATTAAGCGAAAACGAATGACCGGAAGTGTTGAGCGCTGTCTTGACCCCCCCGGACTCCCATCAACCAAGCGTAATTTATTAAATGGCCTGTGAAGCGAATGAATACCGCATTGACGGCCATAAACAGGCAACTTTAACGATCTAATACGCAGCAACAGCCACTGTATAAATTTTTGGGCACACAGAATAAGCGTGAAAAGATTTTGCGGCAGTGAAATTTAACGAAAGAATCGTTGACCCGAACAAAGTCCTTAATGACGTTGAAATGTTGCTCACTCAACCCATGTCCTTCACGAACCATTTGCTGGAAGTTTTTAGCTGCCCATTAAATAAGTGATGGACAACAAAGCGCCAAGAGTCATTAGACGATTGTAATGGGCCTATTGGCCCTCAGTTCACCCAGATGTCCTGACAGTATGCCTCTTTTACGTCTAAAATCTTAGCATAGCTCAAAGCTCTATCAAAACTTAGTGTATTGTATGTGTGTAATAAACAGATATTTTGGTGGGTTTAAACACCTAAGACCCCCTTTGCGGGCGCCACTATTATGTAGTGATGCCACTTTTTCCACTGATATCAATGACACAAACAAAACACCGAGTGTCCTAGTTACGATTATTGCGAATATGGACGCATTTAAAGCTCCAGTCAAAAGCATTCAGAATACTCTTGATTTAGTCAATCAATAATTTAAATATGTATGTTAACCATTAAATTAGAAATATATAAATTTAATTTTTTAACTAACTGATTTTTAGTTAAAGACTTAAATAATTGTAGTTAATTAAGAAAATAATTCTAATAATTTATTATTAACTAATAAGTCAAGGACATAATTCCAAATAATTCAATAATTTAAATATTAATCAATTGAATAATTAAATAATTTGAATTTCATAAGCAATAATTTCTTATTAATCATAAGAATATTGATTATGAATTAATAAATTAATTGTAATTAATCAATAAAATAGTCGTGCTAATTAATTAAACTAAAAATTGATCACTTCAATTACGTGAATTACTTGATATTTTGAACTAATAATTAAATAACGAAATAATTGTATTTTTTATTTAAAAAATAATTTAATTTATTTCTTATTAATCAAAAAATTATTATAATTAAACAATTAAATAATTGTAATTAATCAATAAAACAGTAGTACTAATTAATCAAACTAGAAATTGATCAATTGAATAACGTGAATTACATGATTATTTGAACTAATAATTAAGTAACGAAATAATTGTATTTTTTCTCTAAAAAATGTAATTCTTTCTTTATTAATCATAAAAATAATTATAATTAAACAATAAAAAAATTGTAAATAATTAATAAAATAGTCGTACTAATTAATCACACTCAAAATTGATCAATTGAATAACGTGAATTACTTGATAATTTGAACTATTAGTAATAAATAACGAATTGGTTGTATTTTTTATTTCAAAAGAATTTAATTAATCAAACAATTGAACTTTGAAACCAATAACAACATTGGGTAATTACCAACCTATTTTTAATTAATCATTAAAATAATTGTTAGTCACGAACAATAAAACTTCATTGAATATTAATCAGTTGAATTATGTTAATATAACTAGTTGATAATTTGTACTAATAATAATAGCCATGAATAATTGTAGTTAATAAAAAAATATCTACTTATAATTAAAATTAAATATTTTCAATTTAATCAGTTTTTGTCTTAATATTTAATATTAATTGATTAAACGAATTAAATAAATAAGAAATGAATAAATCATTAAACAATCAATAATTCATAAATATTTTAATATTCATAAATTCATAAATATTTAATTAAGAAACAAATAGTTGTAACTTCTCAATTAAATTATTTTAATCAATGAGTCAACAATCAATACATTAATCAATTGAATAGGGTAAATTGTTCGATAAATTAAACTCAAAACAATTGAATTCACAATAATTGTAAGTAATTATAATAATAAAAAATAGTAATTAATTAACTAATAATTGCAGTCAATCAAATTCAATTTTCCAATTAATAAATGAATATTAATCTCTAATATTAAGAAATTGTAACCATTATTAAATTCAATAATATCCAACCTTTGGTAATTTGAACTTATAATAATTGTTATTATTAATTGTAATTAGTCAATTAAATAATTCCAATTAAAAAACTGAAAAACTAAATAAATTGAGTTTTGTAATTAATAAAAATGTGTTTTTTCATTAATTTATTTAATAAATCATATGAAAAACTAGTAAATTAAATAATTCCAATTAATAATAAACTGCATAACTAAATAAATTGAGTTTAGTAATTAATAAAAATGTGTTTTTTTATTAATTTATTTAATAAATCATATGAAAAACTAGTAAATTAAATAATGTAAATCAGTTTATAGTTTGAACTTCAAAGAAATCAGCACCTAACATTTTCAATTGTGGTGGAAAATTTAAGGACAACCTATACCAATACGAATGACGTTCCTTCGACTCTATTGCCTCCTTTGAGTGTCCTTTTTTTTTGACTATTCCTATGTATATTTAAATATGCTTTTATGTGTATTTGTTCCAGCGATTATTCGCTTTTGATTCTGCTTTCCCGTTGTTGGTGCCTAATTCCAACCCCTCCCCCTTCGCAAATGTCTTCATTTCAATGTCTTCGCACATACAACAGAAGCGTGAAAAGCGAGATTCTCAAACGTTATTGTACGCGCTTTAACTTCTTCCGCCACTCATTTGCCCTGATGTTCATTTTGCTCCGTTTCTCACTTTCTCCATTTCCCGTCTTTGCTTTTGTTGATTGCAAGTGTGGCTGTGTTTTTTTGTGTGTGTGTGTTTTAGTATTCTTGAAATTAGCTTAGAGCGTCATTTTTGTGAAGCGCTTTGCGAGTTCCACTTCTTCGGCGCTTTGCTTAAACGCCACTAATGCGCTGTATTTTTGCAACAACAATAATAACAACAACATAACAAGAACGACAACAAGAACAAGAACAACAGCGGCAGCGGCATCGGCAGCATCACAAATTGCCTGAAATAAGATGCTTTCCGTTTTGGCGCTGCTTATTAGCGTCGATGTTGCCGCACCCTCCCTGTCCGTTCCTCCTCCCATCCCTCTCTCCTAACCTCCTCACAGCAACTGTGAAATGTGAAATATTTGCATTGTCCGCGCCATTCCACGCGTTGCTTTGTTTTGCTTTGCGCTTAGGTCGCAACATTTTCTTGCCTCTTCGCCATGTCGACATGTTTCAAAGTTGCTTTGCCGCTGTTGGGAAAATTTAAATTTTTATTTGATTGTTGTTGGCGTTGTTGTTGCGTATTTGTGGCGCACGCAAATACAAGCAAAACTTTTATGGGAATGCTAAACATGCCATAAAGCTTGATTAAATGAGCAATTTTCCCAGTGTGAAAAGCAATAGAAGTGCCAAAAAACTTGGCTTAATTGAGTTTTAAAGTCGCCGAGCGCAATGGAAACGGCGAAGGCACGACGAGAGCGCCGCCAGCTGACAGTCAGCCAGGCTAAATAACTTTAAAGTTTATGCCAAAACAGTTGGCAGTTGTTTAGCGATATCAACTCGCATTCTTATTCGCCCAAATGTAGACAACCTCGGTGCTGCTTGGGTTCACATCTGCGTTGGTATGCAGCTGGGCGCGTGCTGTGATTATCTTCGGGCACTCATCTCACCTAAAAACGCATTTTTCACAAGTTTTCCCATTTATTATGCTTGAAGATTTCGGCATTTGGCCAGTTTGCAATTACGGCAAAATGCAAATTATTTTCATTTCTATTGTTTGCCTGAGCATTCTTGGGCTCAAATAACCCAACTCATCTCATGAACAGTCAACTTCATGTACAGCAAAGTGAACTTGAACCCTTAGACACATTAACGAAATCGAAAGTAGTCCAGAACTTTCTAGATTCCATAGCCAATATTGCATCCAAGAAAATCGTCTGGTCGATGGTGGGCCCACAGAACACGTGACTATTATAGGGCATAGTCGACTTGGTTCTAATACTTGAGATCATAATATGGAAGTAGACAGTAGAGCGAAGTATTCTCTGAACTTTTCTTGGAGTTACAGAATCAACGGTGGTACATGTTTATCACTGTTCTTGACCATTGTGGTTCTATTACTCTCCAAAGCGACACTTTATCATAGCGTCAATAAAAAGTTATTTGCGATATCTGTTGGACCTGCAAAGATGAAAAAGAAGTCGACACGAAACAACACCTCCACTGCCGAACCTTTCAAGAACGGAACTCCGTACTTTAGATTATGGTTCCAAATAAATCTGGCTGAAGTACGGTGTGCACAGACCGTAGTTCATTGCATTCGAGTCGGTTTTGAAGTAGAAATCGACTTTAGATTCGAGCTCCCGCCGTAGCTTTTTTCGGCTTCGGTCTTCTCAGCAAGAAATGAAAAACGTTTGCGTAAAAAAGAATTACAAATTAAAAGCTCCCCACTCGTTGTTCGAAATCTTTATAAAAAATAGCAGACATGTGCACAACGGCAACATCTGCATTTTTCGAAAGTAGTGAGAGTACAACTATCAGATTTACTCAGCTTCATCCTACTAGGTTGCAGTGCGCAAGGGCATTGTCCCTACCCATTATCATTACATTACTCAGCTTCATCAGGAGATGGAAATAATTGGAACCTTGAGACTTAACCCTCTACTGCCCCATACGGCCTTAAGGCAGAGTCCACAAAAACCTAGAAACGTCCACATAAATTTTAATTTTTTTAAATGAAATTTTGAATAAAGCACGGCTGTAAGCATCACATGTTTCCCATTATTATCAGTTGAAATTTGAACTTCGTGGAAATTAGTGGAAATAACACGAAAAATGCTCCAAAAAATAAAAGTATTTTTTAGACTAATCTTCTGCTGCTGAACACGAAACTGAAAATCAAAACATTTTCTTAAGAATCGCTTTCGAAAATCTTCGAAAAACACGTTTTTTCCCTCTTATTTCAGTTATGAGCACATATCTCATAAACCAACAATCCGACTAACACAAGTGGCCCGTTGTTCAGAAGGTAATTATCTAACCTTTCCAACGATATATAGATTGTCCAAATCAGATTTGGGGAAGTTACTGAAGATGAAAGTTGTAAAAAAGTGAATTTTTCGACTAATTTGAAAAATCATAAATTTTCGAACACTTTTTTGTAGATAAAATAAATTATCTCCTCTAGTTTTAAAATCTAAGATGAAAGATATATTATTTGAGCAAATATTAAGCCTAACATCAATAGAATTGAAAGAAAAATTAGAAAGTTATGATGCACGGAGTGAACAGACCATCTTTTCATTTATTACACCGTGCGAAACAATTTTTTTATTTTTCCGAGACCTTTGGATAGGTCTATTGATATAGACGTGAAACAAGAGGTCATTTATAATATCCTGGCATAGTCAGTTTTTCATTTTCCGACCCAAAAACCTTCTTAAAGGACTTTACAATTTTAAGGACATACACATTTCAAATATTTTTTAATATTTGCGATTGTGCAATGATCAATGATTTTATCAAATAAAAGAGGAAAATTGTCTCCTTTTAACTAAATTTTGGACTTTCAGAACTTTGAAATAGAAAAAAATTTAGATGTACATGTGAATCTACAGACTGAGATCCAAAACATTTATGTTTTGCATACCTGACATATCCTGAAAGTTAAAAATAGAAAATTTAGTTAAAAGGAGAAAATTTTTCTCTTTCATTTGATATCCATATCTTCATCATTGCACAACCGCAAATATTTAAATAAATGTTTGAAATGTGTATGTCCTTCAAATTGTAAAGTCCTTTAAAATGGACTTTGGGACAGAAAATGAAAAACTGACTATGCCAAGTTACTATAAATGACCTCTAGTTTCACGTCTATATCAACATTTTGATAGGTCTCGGCCAAAATGTGTTTTTTTGTCGCACGGTCTAATAAATGTAAAGTTCCCTATCACTCACTGCTTCATAACTTTGTCATTTTTCTTTCGATTCTATTGATGTTAGGCTTGATATTTTCTCAAATAATATATACATATTTCATCCTAGATTTTAAAACCAGAGGAAATAATTTATTTTATCCATAAAAATTTGGACAATCTACAAGTATATATTGCTGGAAAGGATAAGGTATTATCTTCTGACCGCCGGACAGCTTGTGTTAGTCGGATGATTCGTTTACGAGATATATGCTCATATCTGAAACAACAGGGAAAAAACTCGTTTTTTTAAGATTTTTAGAAACCGTTTGTTACGAAAATTTTTGGATTTTCAGTTTTGTGTTCAGTGGCCCAAAGTTAGTCTAGAAAATACTTTTATTTTTAGGTGCATTTTTTGTATCGAGTAGTGTAATCAATAAAATGTGAATCTGTTCATCAGTTAAATTTTTTAGCTTATGTGCCCAGTACGGCCTTAAGGCACGCAAATTTATATAGGTTTCACGCCCACATAGAAGCACATTTTTTTATTTTACAAATTGTCCCTTCTTATATGATTCTAAAACTACATGGTGAACAATTTTTCGACTTAAAAAAAACTGGGGCAGTAGAGGGTTAAGTAATACTTACCCTCTTCATAAAGAAATCACTACTCTACTCAGTTTCATGGAGAGCTCGAAGAGGTTGGAATCTTGCCCAAATTGAAGTCATCTTAATAAGGAGGCTCCCACTATATTCAGCTCCATCGAGAGTTTGAAATGGCTAAATCTTCAGAAAAAAACGATACTCTTTCATGGGGAGACCCACTACTATACCCTGTTGTACCGAGTCGGAAGCGACTAAATCTTTGTGATCGAAACGATACACTCTTCAGAAAGAGATTCCACCTGTTGGTTGAAACCTTGAAACTGAAATGTTCAAACCTTGAGGTCGCAACGGTATCCTGTTCCTGAAGGGACTTACAATTCTATCAAGTTTAATGCAGAGGGCAAAGTAGTTGAATTTTTGAGGCCGAAGCCATAACATTTTCATGAAAAGACTAATAACTGTACCAATGTTTATCCAAAGCGGTACCCTCTTCCTGCAGTACCCACAACTCTACTAAGCTTCATACATGGGTCAACATAGCTACAATTTTGAGGCCAATGCTATACTTTATTCGTAAAGATTCTTAACCTATGCGATAGTTTTTTCATAAAGGTGAGAGCCTCTTTGTCTTTTTTTTTAAGAGATTCACTACTCTACCTAAGTTTGTCGAGTGATGAAGAAACCTGAGATCAAAGCGACACTCTCTTCATGAAGGAGCTCAGACAAAGGTATGAATTAATTGGCACTACTTTTCATAACTAATAAGTAACATTGAGTGCTCGACTGTTAAATTTAAATCCTTTCCAATCTCAACTATTCTAACATAACCTGTACACTCCTTGGATTTGAATCTGGACAACAACTGACAGCCGCAAGTAGATATTCGTTCTATGTTCTTTTTTCTTCACAGCAATAATGGTAAATTTCATCCGTCTAGTAATCTGCCGCTGAAGTAATCTTCAACCATCAAGTAACCTACGCACTCACTCTCTGTGCCAGATCCGTTAAGAATACTTAAAAATTTACACATCGTACATGACCACATAGATTGACCTTAGCAAGCCCAAAGTCTTAGGGTATCTAGTGGCTCAAATCTGTCTGTTTCTGCGAAAGCAAACGAAAAACCTAAACAAAGACAAAAAACGCAAGCGACAAGGATTTTTGAAGGAAAGTGAATGTAAAACGCGCACAAGGCGTGCGACAAATAAACCCAATAAAGCGTAATAATCACAACAACAATGACAAAGTTGGAAAGTCGACGAAAGCGATACCGTGTCCGACTTGTGTCTAACACGACACATACACAAGCAGGTTGGATACAATTTCACTTTTCCTGCAAAGCACAAAAACAATGCTTAACAAAAAAAATATGGCAGCACACGTGATGGCGTCACTGCTGCCAGCAGCTATTGTTCTCCATCATGTCGTGGACGTGTCTGGCTTTAACTATATTTGTGCTCGTCTCCAATGAATGAAGATATACGTATGTATTCATGTATGTATTTATGTATTGCGATGCTGTCTGCGTGCATTTGCATACTCCACCACATGGCATCGGGTTCGGTTACTCGTAGACCCGCATGCTCGCGCGCCCTTTTCATCTCCTCATTCTCATTCTTCTCTCCTTTTTCTATTTTCATTCTTTGCCTGTGATCTGGGTATAATTTGTGGTTGTCATGCCAGCTTTGTTATATAATCCTTGCACAGAAATCACATCCCAGAACGTACAGCACGCGCACAAAGTCTGTTGCTTGAAAGCAATATTGGCAGTGAATGGAAGAAAAAAAACTGCGTCATCATTATCAACACGTTATCGAGGCTGATTGTCTCGTTTTCAATGCCGGCCAAAGCCATTTAAAACGCGCCACAACGTGCCGTCAACTGGCGCGTTGACTTGACTACTTTACGTGAGGCAACGCCGAAGCCATTGGCCGTGCAGCCGCTGGTGGATGGAAACATTTATAGTTTAAGGTCAAAGTTAATGTTAAATTATGGGGAAAACACATATGCATGGAATTTTTTATATTAAATTGATTAAAAAAAACGCGTTCAGCGTTCAATTTTTTTATGAGTGAAGGTTAGGTTAGGTTTCATTACAAAAGATGTGTTTGCACATCCACTTTTAGATCCTCTCGGATCCATTGTGATTCTCTTCATAAAGGTTTAGGTGATCTTTTATCTATCTTTTAGATTTCCTGTAGATCCAGGCGGGATCTTTTGGGAACCATTTAGTCTTGGCAAGGAAATTGTGTGGATCACTAATCTGTGCATCAGCTTTGTATGAGTAAATGCAAATTTAGTCTTATAACATAAAATTAACACACCTCTAAGAAATATTGTCCATACTTTTGCCTATGAAGAGAGCGAAGCAAAACTATTGAATCTACCT
Organism: Melieria crassipennis; assembly: GCA_963668005.1. Taxonomy (NCBI): domain Eukaryota; kingdom Metazoa; phylum Arthropoda; class Insecta; order Diptera; family Ulidiidae; genus Melieria; species Melieria crassipennis. Next base: position 90,498,729 of record OY764961.1, on the reverse strand, counting down.
TCAGTCTACCAATCATGGTGGTTCTTAACCCTTTCGACCCCAAAGTTGCCTGAGAGTAACTTTACCTATTTGTCATCTTATAGCCAAAGTTACGATTGATTTTATGGGCCCCACCATTTAAGTAGGCACCAACAAATTAATATTTTAAGAAGCAAATTCAAAGCAAATTACAAAAGCTTTACTGCTATCCCAAAATAATTTCCAATAATTTGCAGCGATACCAGTGAAAGTTTGTGTTCTAATTGAAGTCTACGAATTGGGCGCGTTCAATCAAAACCCTGTTCCTTTAATAATAGTTAAATCAAATCAAAAAGTGATAATTTTGTATTTTCCCATAAATATTAAATAATTTTTCTGTATTTAAAAAATTTTGATACAACATTTATTTAACCGGTTTTAAGCTAAACTTGTTCAAAAGTAAACTAGCTCTAGAACTCTAACAAAGAGGCGTGGCGACTTCAAGTGTCGTGTGCATACTTCTTAGGCAAGTGTTTCATAATTTAAATACCAAAAAGTAATATCGAGACACAGGGTAAAATTCGGGGTCGGGGGTTAACCCTTTCGCTACAGGTTTTTACTGGGAAAAGTTAAAATTTTAAATTTTACGTCTTAGGCTTCTATGTGGTTATATCTATATAGCAACATTCCATAAGACATTTTTAATTTGTATACTCGGGCCCTGTATTTTAGTGTGTTTTTCTAATGAGAGCAACCACATCGTTGTGGCTGTAATAATTACCTAAACATACAACTTTTTGCGCATAACGAAAATTTGAATATTTCTCCATGGCTGAAGTAACCAAAATTAAAAAAAAAAGTATCTAAATTGAAAGAAAACGTCAAATTAAAAAGTTCTCTAATTTGTCTGCTTCTTCTTCCTTTACTATGTCAAGATATACCATTAAAAAACACGTATACTTCTCTTCTTCAAACTTAAATATTCAGTTTATTAATTTCGTATTTTTTCTAAAACTTCAAACTATTCTAAAGACCAACAAAAAAAATGTATTCTTGCAACCATAGAGGATGCAGACGTCCACAAAGTAGCATGTTGCCATATGCCAACAAAATAGCGAAAGGGTTAAAGACAAAAAAAGACAAAGACTGACAAAATACATAAAACTTTGATCAGACATTGAAAGTTTACAAATGCAACAAGATAACATTCTTGATCCTTATATTCAAAACTAAATGCGAAAGACTATTAAAATGACTGTAGTTTGCTATTTAGCGTGCAAAGTGATCAACAAGTTCTATAATTAAAAGGCTATGTGGTTTTAGAAACAATATTTCTAAAAAAAAAAATAACATACACCACATTGCCATATTGCACCGCGCTTTCGATTCGCTTAACGCTTCGATGTTAAATATTTCAAAAAGTCTTTCAAGTTCTTATGATGTCATAAATATTTAATTTTGCTACGCTTTTGCCTCAAGTTCCCTTATAGTGTGCAGTTAGCCAATGAAATCGGTATGAACGTCTCGTTTTGTAAAGCAATTTCAATTAAATTGCAATTTAATGTTACGTTTAGCACCACAAAACGCTCACAAACTTTCTGCCAATGACCCACAAAATTACCTTCACTCCAAAAACAGCAACCACAGCCACAACAACAACAACAATAACAAGTCTTTAAAGTACTTACACAAAATATTTATGTTTATAGTTGTGCAACGATCAACACTTTGCAAGTTTCTGGTTCATGCCACCGGCTCGCGTGCACTTCAACTATCTCTCTCTCTCTCTCTTTCGCTCCCTCGCTGTCTCTCTTATGTGCCACCTGCAAGCAGCGGCGCAGACTTTCTTTGGCCACGTGCCACAAACGTTTTACATCATCGCGTTCTGCCTCACTTGACGCCCGTCAGTCGGCCTTTCGACCGGGTCGCCCGCACGCCCAGACCGTTCGAATAGTTTTCAACACTCGCCTGTTGGCAGCGTTCGCGCGCACATTGCAGTTCTTCACAAACATCTTCAACACAACTTTACAAATAGTTCTTTAGTTCTTTAGTTTTGAAGTTTTTTATTCTTTGCGCGTTTTGTGCTTTTCTCTAAGATTTCTTGTTTTTATTGCTGAAGCTTGTAGCATTGGACGATGGTGAATGGATTGATGAAGTTTTATTGCGCGTCGATTTGAGTGATGGGATTCAATCAAAATTGTTTGCGCCTTCACAACGGCAGAACATGTAAACGAAACAAATAGTCACATTCAAATTGTCCCTGAAAATAGCAACAACAAATAAAAACACTGAACAAAAGCCGTGGGAAGTGAATGTGGATTTTGCAATTAAAAGATTTTGTATGCAATCGGAACGAAAATATTGAAATGGTTTTCAACGAAAGAATTACCAGGTTAGAGGAAGGGTTAAAAAATTATCTTAACCCTTTCGGGACGGAGTTGAATTTTGAAAACCAAAATACTCTTAGAAATGTTGGAATATTATGAAAGTTGAAGCTTGAAAATTATGTTGCATACTCACAAATTTTGAAATTATTCTTTTATCCGGAGACATATAATTCGATTAAATATTTTTCGTGGGTTTCGTGGTATTAATATAAAATCTTAGTGGGACGGATTATCTGAGTAGTTTCGAAAGGGTTAAGGGAGTATTCTAATCTAGAGAAGCATAGTGTGGACTATTTTTTTATCAAATATTTCAATTGGAAAACTCTACCATGTCTATATAGTCCTTTGGGCATGTTCAAAATTCGAACAAAAATTAACAAAAAAGTCTTCTAAAACAAACATCACGGAGCTAAAAGTTCATGTGTGTCATCTCATTCAAAATGAGTCTTCCAGAAGCGCCCACGATTGAAATTTTCAATGCTCTGTTCCTCATTCATTCACACTCCCTTCCCCTCTTTCCCTCTCTGCCCCTTCACCCATACTCTTTTTCCCACGCAATAACCACTGTTCGTGCAATTTGTTCAAATTTCAAATGTTCAATGTTCAAAATTTATCGATTTTATTCAAATGGCTCAAAATTGATGACAGCAACTGAAATGAATTCAATTTGTCCGCATTTTTTGTTATTGTTTTGTTTTTGCGCTCGAATAGGGCACATGCGGACTATGTTTATTCAGTGCGTTTTTGGGTGAACTTTTGCGCCCGTGCGGCTGTGTGTGTCCTTTCGGTTGCATATTTCATGTGATTTGCCGTAAACATTTGCGATTGTATGCAAAACTTGGCCTCGGCAGTTTACATGCAAATTGATTACCAGCAATTTTTGGTTGTTTGGAAAATGCAGCACAAGCGTTCACCTAGTTTTACATTTTTTTTTTGGTCACATTTACATGCAAAACAATTTGTTCCAATCAGATACTCGTCTGTGGGAAATTGTGTGTTTGCTGAATTGGTAATTGCTTGGCCCACTTAATCCAGCTGCTGCAAGTAATAGTTGCCATCGAATGTTTGCAAGTGTTGATTTGCTAACCCATAAAATTATGACTTGGACAAAAAGTTTATAAATGTAGTTATTAATTGTAGTTATTTATTGTTAAAAAGAACGTTCTATGTTAAAGAAAACGTCTCATAAATTGAGCAAACAAATACTCTTATAATGGAAGTTGAGGGTTAAAGTTATATTTGGCATAAATTTGTAGGTCCCCGTGCGTTCACAATGTGAGAGGTTACGAATTGTTCGTGTTATCCATGTTGTATTGTATAATTAACAGCTGCTAACTAGGCAACATAAATCATGTCATACATGAAGCTCTATCACTTCGTAATGTAGATCATTTAACACTCACAGATAGTTTTATGATTTTAAAAACTTACTGCAAAAATTTTGATTCTCCAGTGGCAACGTTTCACGCTTTAAGATTCAAGTTTTGGTTACCTTCATCGAGCAACTCAGTAAGCTGTGGGTATAGTAGTGACGTAAGTCGGAAAGGATGGACTTACATACAATAACTTTTAAGTTGTGAACCAAATCAATTTTGACTTAACCATTGAATGACTTTAAAATCTAAACCGGTTCATGAAACGAATCATTGGTTTTGAATAATCATTAATCAAACCGAACGACTTCACAAATTTCTATAATTCACAGCCATGGGTTTAGTTCAGTCGAAAATAAATGATTAAGAAATAGGATGTATTGGTTTATTGTGCCTGTTTTTAGAGCGTTAGAAAAACCTCCTGAACTTCTGAAGAATCTTAGATTTCGTTAGAGTCTCACCACGTTTAGGTTGCCGCTGTGAAATTCAGAGGCTTCCAGATATCTTTGAAAAGTAACTTGAAAGCAGCTGGTGAAAGGACGAAAATTAAGTATAAAGGATCATCCTTTGTTTTAGTCCCCAAATGTACATATTTCTCTCTGATACTATATTCAATGTCCCGTCCAATACATTCAAAACTCGAATACAAAACTTTTACTGTGGATAATTTTGGAATAAAGTTATTTACAAGTTGTTCATAAACATGTAATTTTGTATGCTAAATTTGCATGAAGTTATGAAGACGTGAGCTCCACAAGCTTTAAGCTATTGTTACAAAAATTACTTCTCTAAGTTCGTTTTGGATTGTGCTTGAAAATAAAACTACTTCAGTTACTCAGCGCAAACGCAGTCAAAAACCAACAATCGCTTTATTTACAAATTTACACTTACTACTACTTTACACTACTACTATTGCATGTTTCCCCTTCACAGTAGGAAAATGGTGAGGTGCTTACCAGAATAATGAATGTTTTCCTCCAGTATCAGTAAGGTACGTTCCGAGTACCTCCGGTAGTAGCTTACGCTAAGCAGAGGTGTTAAAGAATGCAATCAAATGCGAATTAAATCAGTTGAAGTCACAGTCAATGACTTCAATTTTTGATTGCAGTCTTTGACTAACGTTATGACTAAAGACTAAAAATTTTAAGTCTGAAGTCATTTCTGTTATTCTGACTTATTAGTCATTTGGTGAAGTAACTTAATGACTTCATTTTTCAGTGAAGTCACTAAATTAAGATCAGCGCTTTTTGAAAAATATTTAATATATGTATTAACAAAATTAAAATAATTCATTCTGACAAAAGGTAGCAATCAAATGAATGTAAATTCATTTAAACGACATGATTTACTTTTAACAATAATAATTTTTCGAAATTTTTGTCCGAAAGGGAACCTCGACGAGGCGTATTTAATAGTGTTGCAAACGAAAATAACCGTTCCACGGTAGCTGAAGAAGTTAACGGTGTGTTACATTTTAAATACGCTTTTTTAATTGTTGGATAGCGATTCAGCATTGTTATCGATGAAGACTTATCAACCATGTATGAAAGGAATTCATCTTCAATGGAAGAACGGGAAGTTTCCAGCGATAACTCATCTAGAAAAAATTATATAAAATCTGAAGTAAAAACCTGTTGAATATATGTATTGACTTATTTGATATTACCTGTTGATGAAAAATATAAAAATTGACTACCGCCTACGCACTCCGTCAATGCATCTAAACGTAATGGGCGTTTGGCATGGAAGTTGGAATGCTTACCGGATGAAAAGTAAGTATGCTGTAATGAATTACGGAAGGTGCCACTTTCCTACTGAGTTGTTTTCTTATCGCGTCGATGTTTCTTGCACAATCTAGTTGTACTCTCTATCTCGATTGTTCTAGCACAGCTCATCACCTTCGAGAACCATCCTCGCCAAATCGGAATTATAGCAAGTTTGCCGTTACACTATGGTCACATTTAATGATATTTGGCATACCCAATATTTTTTGTTTAAGATGAGTAAAGGAATATCCCTATTAATGCGAGGTATTGCATTAGTTCAGAAAGGATAAATAGGTTAGGGAACAGGGTAAAGTGAAGTGGTTATGGACTCTTGTCTTCAACTCATCGAGATCATAGGTGCTGGGAAAAATATCTACAGGGAGGCCATTCTACAATCGCGCAGTGGGGGCCAGAGACTCTCTTTCTCTCTGTAATGCATAGTGCGCTGGAACATCTTTTCAACGTGGGGGAATACCCGGAGTGATGTCATCAGGGTGCTTATCTCCTCTAAACAATTACCGAAAAATTATCGGTAAAATAAAACCACGCATGTCACGTTTCCATGGGATGTGTTGGGATGTGCGGAGACTCGTTTGTGAGATAACAGGCAACATTGGGTCTTGCGAGGATTCAAATCGATCCCGTTCGCCTGACCCCACTTGGAGATTTTTGGTTTTTGTATTAATGATTTTTAGACAAAAAAAAATTTTTTTTAAAAAATTAATTATTTGTACACAGAATTACGACATAATCATTAAAATACAGACTGATGAAACAATGTTTTTGTTAGTTGTGTAATTGGGTAAGCTAAAAATATAAGTCACCAAACAATTTCAATTTTATTAGCAAAAATTAAGCAATAATCATATTTTTAGCAAACAAATCCTTTCTAAATTAAATAAACTAAGAGTTCAGGTTTATATTTTTAAAACTTTATTTATACCATCTCCGGCCCGTAGTTAAAATTTAAGCGTCAAGTTTACAAATTCAATTTATTACATAGGAAATGACTGCAATTATTATTGCTTTAAACTTGAATCTGCTAACGAATCGCTTGGCCATAGAGCAACAAAATTAACACATCAATCAAACGCAGTTGAAATGTGAAAGCATTTTCTCTACAGTCCGCCGTAAACTTCTACATAAATTCATTCGATGCATGCGAAATGCTCACATTGAACCAATGGAGAGATGAACAATAAAACCAGCAGCCAGCAGTGCAGTTGTTTAATTTCTGCACATTGCAAATCATAAAACTGAATTTATGGCTTTTCTTCGGTGAGAAAATTGTACAACAGTAGCGAGACAGCCACTTCAACTTCACTTTGTGGCGCTCTGCGTAGAAAGAATCAAGAAAATGTGCGCTATTTGTATGTAGCTGGAACACAAACACGAACCTCAATTCAACTGCAACTGTATTCCCCACTTTGCGTCCATTGCTTTCCTCCTCTTTGCCGCTCTGTGCGTAGATTCGTCTGCTACTTACATAGCGCGGCTCATTTAATTTACATCTGTCAATTAGAACTTTTGCTTTGTGACTTGTTCTTGTCGTGGTTGTTATTACACGATGTTCAATTAGTCGAGTTTGCCATTAATTTTATTATTTTTACAATTCGTTCCTATTTGCGCCGAATTCAAATTCATTTCCAATTCCGCGACTATTGACGGAAGGGACTTCAATTTAGTGATTCGTCAAGTTTAATTAACAAATGTTTCAATATTTACAGAATGTATGTGTGTATGTAATAGGTTTCCAGTTGAAATCATGAAAATCAATTAAGACCATTTGCAGTGTGACAGCAAATAAAAGATGAAATTTTGTATTTTAGAGTTCTAGAGAGAATTTCATAAAGTGTCAGTTCGGAAGGTGTGTAGGGAAAAGCGAGTCTTCAACTAGGCGGCATTATTGCCCAATTCGAGGGGTCACATTTTCTAACTGGGGTTTCTATCGCAAGTCAAAGTAGTTCCTTGTAAAACTCGATTATTTAATTCAGTTATTTCTGTTAGATATGTGTGGAAGTTTGACTCCAAATACAAGTACAATACTTGGTCAGTTTGACATCGACATACATCAGTGTTGCCAGATACCTGAAATAACTTTCTCCTAAATCTTAAAAAAAAAATACTGAAATTTCCTTCTAAAAGTTAAAAAAATTTCCTAAATTTTTTTTATAATTTGCGTCATTTTAAAGGAACTAAACTTCTCATAAAAAAATTCTCATTAAAAAAATTTGTACATAACATATGTATATATTTTTTTAATGCAGCCTTTTAACATTTTGCAAGCTTACAAATTTTTAACACAATAAGGTGCTTTGACTACTAAGAATATGTTTTGTTGCCAGTGTTCTAAATGCATCATACTTCGTTATCCAAAAGTGTCCCAAAAATCCACTAAGGATCCGAAAAATCCCCTAACATAAAATATAAATCTCCTAAACTTTCTCCTAAACAATTCTTCCTCCTAAAAATTCTCCTAAAAGGCCAAGAATGTCCTAAATCTAGGAGGAAATCTAATGATCTGGCAGCACTGGCATACATAGAAAATAATGAATCAATGTCACATTTTATGTAATGTGACATCTTTTGGAAACAGTACCAGAGCCTCATGATACCTCCTATATGTGCTCACTTCAGATTTGATGACCTCTAAAAGTATCAGTGTTTTCTGTCTGTCCAACCATAACCATAATCACTTTCAGCTTTCCTTGCAACCACTTCGGTAAGTCTACCAGACGTTGGTTAACGCTTAAGAAGGACAAATTCTTCTATAATGACCTTGAATTGCCATAATGATCTTGAAACGTTGCAGTGACTTTAGCTAGTCCATAAATTGTTAGTTATAGCTAACGTGTACTCATCATTTCTTCTAAGTAGATTACAAAAGGATGTTAGATAGCGATGCCTGCTTCTTGATATCCCTTTCCAAGTACAACCTTTGACATCTCCCTTCCCTTCAATATTGCCAATACCTTCAGTATTGATATGTCCAGGAATACAGAAAAGAGATATAATGTGGCACTTAATGGATATCACTAAATCCGTGATCAATGATATTTTTTTATGTATTCAAGGACAAACCGATGCCTAATACATGCGCAAGCATTGGGTTCATTCTACTATAAATGATAAATGAGCGATGGCGAATGAAGGTTAAGGAGTCTTTACAACCTTCGATTTCACTATGTAAAATTTTAATATCTTCGGGGGAAACCTGGCTGTCAACGAAGATATTCACCACTTGAACACAGCTGTCTTGTTGGAGCCTAGCTGCATTTTCAATGACAAGTTCCATGCTTGAAAGACACTGCAGGTATCTGGTAAATGGTATAACAGTCTAGCCTGCAGATCCCCTCGAGGAAAGATGCAGCTACTGTTCCACTCTCCATCTTCAAACCATAGAAGAAAATAGTAAACCAACGTTGGATCAAAGATAGTATAACAAAATGTGTTCTAAAGGCTTTGGTTGGATGTTGTCAAAGCCACCTTCCCAATCTTGCTTACTCGGAATCTTCGACGTCAAATTTAATGTTTCACAGCCCAAAACGGAAACTGTCATTCTACCTAAGTATCTACCCAAGAAATGTAATCACTTGATGTATGACCACAATGACAACAGCTCAAACAACTCAAACAACATCAATCATTTACATTAACTCTCATGCAGACAGTGATAAAAGACTCGAAGAGCTGCAAAGTGCAGTGCGTTGCATAAAGTTCCAACACTCAACACTCATTGAATGGTCCCAGAATTATTATTGTTCCTCATAATTGTTAAATCCGTATCTGCCTCCGGTTGTGGTCAGTCCACTTGGCGCAAAGTCGTCACAACATTCCGCTGTGATCTTTAAATGCAAATAAATTATTTGTCGGCTGTCAAAAACTGCCACATATTTTAGACAGCCGAGCGGAAGTTCTGCTTGCAGCTCGTTAGCGTTCAACACGAGCACCAACAACAACAACAACAACAATACCTAACCACCAGCCATTTATTAATATTTTGTACATCAATCCATTCGTTTATTTAGGCTTTCATTCGAATGATTTCTAGCCAGCCAACACAATGTGATTGAAATTTTTAATTAGCATCCGATTGGTCAGAGTTTGCCTTCAAATCGTTGCTGCGGCTGCTTCAACTGTGCAGCAAAATTTCATCTCTTGGCTGTGATGTGCTGTGCAATTTCAAACATATTAACTGTTTATGTTTTCGGCGAGTAACGGCATACCGGCATGGTAACGGTATCAGCCAGAGTTCCGATTCATCATATGCATTGGGACAGCGGCGTAGCCAAAATTCGTTTATTTTTTTAGCTTAATAAATATATAAAAAAATAATAAAATAATTGAAATCATATACATAAACATTTGATTATGTTTTGGAGAATTTTTCTTATTATTTTTTTTTTCATTCTGGATTTACATAAAAAATAGTTAGAGTTCGGTGTAGGGCGTTTTTTGTTAATTTTTTTATAAATATTACCAAAAATGTGGGCTCATTTCTGTTATTAAAAAATTTATTCATCTCCTGCAATATTTTTCAACAATTTTTAGTTTATTTTGTGTTGGTTTTCAATAAGTATTAAGCAAACTCTATTCATCTTGCCAAATTGTCAACAATTCATTCAACACAATTTTCACCGATTCATCATATTCATTGAGGCAGAAGCGTAGCTCAAACTCGTTTATTATTTAGCTTAGTAAATATATAAAAAATAATAAAATAATTGAAATAATATACATAAACATTTAATTATGTTTGGGAGAATTTTTCTTATTACAATATTTTTTTTTTATTCTGGATTTACATAAAAAATAGTTAGAGTTCGGTGTAGGGCGTTTTTTGTTAATTTTTTTATAAATATTACCAAATATGTGGGTTCATTTCTGTTATTAAAAAATGTATTCATCTCCTGCAATATTTTTCAACAGTTTTTAGTTTATTTTGTGTTGGTTTTCAATAAATATTAAGCAAACTCTATTCATATCTTGCAAAATTGTCAACAATTCATTCAACACGAATTCATTTCAACGATTCAGCATATTCATTGAGGCAGAAGCGTAGCTCAAACTCGTTTATTATTTAGCTTAATAAATATATAAAAAAATAATAAAATAATTGAAATAATGTACATAAACATTTGATTATGTTTTGGAGAATTTTTCTTATTTTTTTTCCATTCTGGATTTACATAAAAAATAGTTAGAGTTCGGTGGAGGGCGGTAGAGGGCGTTTTTTGTTAATTTTTTTTGTAAATATTACCAAAAATGTGGGTTCATTTCTGTTATTAAAACAATTTATTCATCTCCTGCAATATTTTTCAACAATTTTTAGTTTATTTTGTGTTGGATTTCAATAAATATTAAGCAAACTCTATTCATATCTTGCAAAATTTTCAACAATTCATTCAACACAATTTTCAACGATTCATCATATTCATTGAGGCAGAAGCGTAGCTCAAATTCGTTTATTATTTAGCTCAATAAATATATAAAAAAATAATAAAATAACTGAAATAATATACATAAATATTTGATTATGTTTTGGAGATTTTTTTGTATTATTTTTTTTCAATCTGGATTTACATAAAAAAATATTTAGATAAGCAAAAAGTTCGGTGTAGGGCGTTTTTAGTTAATTTTTTTATAAATATTACCAAACATGTAGGTTAATTTCTATTAATAAAAAAAGTTTTTCTTTTTCTGCAATATTTTTCAACAATTTTTATTTTGTGTTGTATTTCAATAAATTTTCAACAAATTTCATTCTATCTAAACCAGAGAAGAGATGCCTAAGCTTCTTAGAGTTTTGGCATTAAACTCTTTTCCTGCTTTTCTTTTTCGTTTTAAATTAAATTCAATTCAATTACTCCTCAACGAACGGTTCGGCCGTTCGGCCATTTTTTGGCCGAAACTGAAACCGAAACGAACTAGTTTTTTAATCTTATTAAATTTACATTTTTTAATTGTGTAATTTTATTTACCATAAATACTTTATACTTAAAATGTATTTTTTCTTAACCCTTTTATCTCCTCCTTTTCAACAAAATTATAGCTACACCCCTGAATTATTGCTGATTCAAATCTAATTGGAATTTGCATTTGTGCGGCGGCTGTGCAAAATGCAAATTTCGTAATGACGCTTTGAGTTAGTCATCTGGTGACTAATTATAAAATTTGTAATACAATGTGATGAATAAATCAATGTTGGTTTACTTGCAATTATTTCCAAATTGGTATTGAGATGTGTGTCTTTCCGGGAAATTGGAGACAAATGCATTAAACATTCCATAATCACACATCTTCTTCATAACTATTAGCGCAATTATATGGCATTATTACAGCAACAACTAACGAAGAGAAATACTATATGGAACATTGTTCGTCACGTTCGTAGATTCAATAAATTTACCGTTTACTATGACTGTATTTTATTTCGATTTCCTATGAAATATTTCTAGTAATTGCAAAATTTGGATACAAAATCAGAATCACCGCTTATATCAGGTGGATAATATACTTATATATAGTATATATGTACGTCCCATATGTATAATAACAAGTGAAACAATATTTTTTTACATGTATTATATTTCAACTCCTGTCAAATGGTTTCATTTTACATAAATATCAATGAATTTTTTTCAGCAACCACTTTTATTCATTGCAATATTTCCAACACTTTTCCCCACCAGAGAAATATCGAGTTTCGTGCTACACATGCAACACTCAAAAAATCGCCAACAAAATCATAAACACGCTCATTATTTAGCATTGTATCGGATTGACTATTCGTACAGCAGCGAGGAATATGTTACCAACATACATACATACAATACATATTTACTATACATGTGTGCGTATGTAAACACAATGCCAGACAAAACAATAACAACACATGCTGAGGAAACCAAAAACTGACTTTTCATGTGGGCCGCTGAGCCGCCAAAGGCGCGCAGCAACAACAACAACAACAAAAGCCAATGCGTAATAGGAGTGAAAATGCTGGCAAATGCAGCACAAATACTTCAAATACGAAACAGCGTCAAATCGTAAAAAATGTGTTGAACAACATGCAAACGTGATGGATGTGCGAAGTGAGTTTGAACGACCCTTTGCGGAAGGGCTGAGATTTCAATGGCCAAAGCGCGGCCGCCAGCATGCGGACAGCCGACACATTTGTCTGCTGGCGTTGGCGTCAAGAGTCCGCCGCGATTAAATGAACGAGAAATGCAATTTTCCTCACTGCATGCCGACATGCCCGACGAACATGTGTGACGGCAGCTGTGTGAAAGGAAGGGTTGAAAAACATGCTGCATGCAGGCACACAAATTCTGCTCTGGAGGCAAAGTGTTCCATCAAAATCATATTTAAGGAAACAAAATAAAAACGGATTAAAATCATTCATTATAACATTTGCCTCTAACCTTCTTCAAGTTAGATGCAAAAGTCACAACGAATGGGGAACCGCTGGCACTCCTATGAAATCATAATCGAAATCAAAAAGTGTTAGCGTCAAACAGTTGGGACCATTGTCGTAAGCAAGTTTTAAGTAAAACTCTTAAACGATGACGTTGGAAACCAGAATTCTCCGCAAAATCGAAGGCTACGTCTTATTCTACATCCACACCTTATTCTAAGGTTAGGCAGTTATTGCAATGAAGTTCCAATTTTTTCGAAATAACACAGCTATGACGTTTTATCACTTCGACCTTGGTATCAATTAGAATTTCGATTTCTAGAAAAACGAATCTGTAATCATTGCAGAAGATAAACAATGCAACATTTTCAGCACTCAAACAGAAAACTCTCTCATTTGTATGCACAGCTCATCGAGTAACAAAGCATAATTTCCGGTTCATCTGCGATTCGAGCCCCTCCGTCGATATTCTCGAAGTGGCGATTATGTTTTCGGCGCACACTCGCAGCGTCTGGCAATGCAGATAAATCATTTCAAACACTCGACAGCAAGTAAATTTTCTTGGAGACACAAATATAAATGGCTATGCAATCGTCGAGCGATTTCAGTTAGTCGCCACATAGGTGGTACAACAACAACAACAACAACACAGCTGTGTAAAATATCAACAGCAAAGCGTAAAGCAAAAACGAAACAGCCAACAAAAAATAATGAAAAGTATGCTGACGGTTTGGGCGCTTCTAATCCGGGTTAAGAGTTTTGTATACATTTTTTTCCCCCCCACTTCGCGCTCACCTTTACATACTCAACATTTTTCAAGTGGCATGCGGCCAGGTGCTGGCGGTGGCATGCCGAGCGTAACGAGAACAATAGGCAACACGCATTTGTTGGAATTACATGCGACACTGGCACCAGCACCAACATCGCGTTGGCAGATCTTATCGGGCGCGAGTGCGTCGCTTAAAACGCTCGCCTGACGCTACTTGACGCTGGCGTATGGGTGAGTGGGACGGGAGTGGAGTAGACGCGTTTGTGTGCATGTGTGTGGCGCTAATAGAAATGTTGTACATAACACACGGCAACAACAGTCGAAACATTAAATGCAACAACAACACCAACAGCGACAATGGCAGGAAATCGAAGCGTGACAAAAATTTTTGATTCACGCCAAATGAGCTGGAACGGCCCCAACTCCTCATGTGCGTCCGTTGTCGTTGTCGTTGGATGTTGGTGTTGTGGAGCGAAAATTGAAAATGGAAATGTAACTGTAAGCGGCGAACAAAACAAAACGAACAAGTTAATTGTTAGAACAAAAGCTGTACATGATAAGTTCGATGGCAATTGGCTGTGAAAGCAGTTAAGAGTCGGAAGTGGGGTGACAACGAAGCCTTGGACGTGCTTTCAATTTTAACCGCAATATGTAGTGTTTGGCTTTGAGATATTGATTTGAAACAAAGCATTTGTTAAAAATGTCTTAAAAAATCAAAAATGTTTGGGGTATAACCCAACCTAAGGTCATCAAAACTATACTAACAATTATACAACAATCGATTTACTGCCTTCAAATAATATAATAACCAGTTTACTTTTCAGTAATTGTGCAGAAAGTCAACAGACTTCAAGTAGCCATTCAAAACTCACATACAAAATTTTAGGCAAATGAGAAATGATGTAAAATAAAATAAAATAAAATAAAATAAAATAAAATACAATACAATACAATAAAATAAAATAAAATAAAATAAAATAAAATAAAATAAAATAAAATAAAATAAAATAAAATAAAAAAAAATAAAATAAAATAAAATAAAATAAAATAAAATAAAATAAAATAAAATAAAATAAAATAAAATAAAATAAAATAAAATAAGATAAGATTAGATAAGATAAGATAAGATAAGATAAGATAAGATAAGATAAGATAAGATAATATAAGATAAGATAAGATAAGATAAGATAAGATAAGATAAGATAAGATAATATAAAATAAAATAAAATAAAATAAAATAAAATGAAATAAAATAAAATTACATAACAAAAATAAAACAAAATAAAATAAAACAAAATAAAATCAAATAAAAAAATTAAATAAAATACAATAAAATAAAATAAAATCAAATCAAATAAAATAAAATAAAATAAAATAAAATAAAACCAAACAAAACAAAATAAAACAAAATAAAACAAAATAAAATAAATTAAAATAAAATAAAATAAAATAAAATAAAATAAAATAAAACAAAACAAAACAAAACAAAACAAAACAAAACAAAACAAAACAAAACAAAACAAAACAAAACAAAACAAAACAAAACAAAACAAAACAAAACAAAACAAAACAAAACAAAACAAAACAAAACAAAACAAAACAAAACAAAACAAAACAAAACAAAACAAAACAAAACAAAACAAAACAAAACAAAACAAAACAAAACAAAACAAAACAAAACAAAACAAAACAAAACAAAACAAAACAAAACAAAACAAAACAAAACAAAACAAAACAAAACAAAACAAAACAAAACAAAACAAAACAAAACAAAACAAAACAAAACAAAACAAAACAAAACAAAACAAAACAAAACAAAACAAAACAAAACAAAACAAAACAAAACAAAACAAAACAAAACAAAACAAAACAAAACAAAACAAAACAAAACAAAACAAAACAAAACAAAATAAAATAAAATAAAATGAAATAAAATGAAATAAAATAAAATAAAATAAAATAAAATAAAATAAAATAAAATAAAATAAAATAAAACCAAATAAAAATGAAATAAAATAAAATAAAAAATAAAATAAAACAAGATAAAATAAAACACTTTATGGCACTGACAAACAGTGCACATTTGTTCAGATAGCAATCAAATTAGATTTCAGTCAAGTTGAAATTTTCGCTGATTTATGGCAAAACCAAATGGGAAGCAAAACATTAAAACAAATTTCAAAGTATAAAAAAAGACAAAATATGAGGACACCAAGAAGACTGAACAGACCCGAACAACAGTAGCGACATAATAAAACTCGAGCTAATTAAACCATCACAAATCATCTGCATAAAACGAAAAAATAGACCCTGCAGAGCAGAGCTGCAGAGCCATAAAGATGTGCCACATTAGCGCTGATCTGACCACAAATGACACACACGACACGTGTCGATGCGGCACATTGTACGAATTGCGTTCGTTTGCTCTCTCACTTTTATGATACCTTTTTCAATCAGCGCACACAACACGGTCGGAATCCCCTTAAAATGCTTAAAGCAGCACCAGTCTTGCGTCTCCACCAGTCATGTGGCCTGCGCGAAGCATTCAAGGCCTTCGGAGCGGTCAAATGGCTGTCGGCGCAGTCGCGACGCGCCAACTCAACTCAAAGCTCTCAGTGTATGTGCGATAGTGCACAATTAGGGATGTGCTACACATTAGAGGTTTACGCCGATTGCTTTTGCTTCGGCGGCGGCGTAGGGGCCAGAGAGAACCGGCGGCGGCGGCTAAGCCGGTTAATTTGGCGGCGGCGGCGGCGGCGGCGGCTGAGCCGGTTAATTTGGCGGCGGCGGCGGCGGGGAGGACGGTGTATCCAGTTATTAAATGACATTTTTCTATTTCAATTTATTTTAAAAACTAGCTGTACCCGGCGGCTTCACTCGCGTCGATTTCATAATAAATTTTTTTTTAATATCTGATAACTATTTGTATAACGGCCCTAAACAATTAAGTTAGATTTATTATGTTCAATGTTTTCATGCCGATTAACAAATTTAAATGCTGTCCGAGTAATAATTCCGAAGCTATTCCATATTATACCCAGACCATTCCCCTTGTCGACGGCCACGACTAAATCGTATTTTTGTACGTTATAGTTCCAAAGTTACATAGCAATTTAGGGTTGCCAAAAAATGTCACGCCCCTTGTCCAACGCCCATACAATTTTATCAGTGGAACAACAGATCTATGGGGCGATGGTATACCCAATTTTAAGGGTGGTGCAACGCCCCCTTGTCCAATACCTACACTATTCTTTCAGTCGCTGAGCGCATCTAAATCGTACCAAGTTTCATTGATGTGTGACTTATAGTTCCAAAGTTATGCGGAAAATTTAACTCGAAAAATGAGTGAAAAATAAGTGCCACGCCCCTTGTCCAACGGCCTTCAAATCGAAACTTTGTTTTACTTTAAAACCTTCTCTGATTCAAGACAAACCAGAGCTGTTAAAGAATGCAATCAAATGCGAATTAAATCAGTGACAGTCAATAACTTCAATTTTTAATTGCAGTCTTTGACTAACGTTTTGACTAAAGACTAAAAATTTGAAGTCTGAAGTCATTTCTGTTATTCTGAATAATTAGTCATTTGGTGAAGTCACTTAATGACTTCATTTTTCAGTGAAGCCACTAAATTAAGATCAGAGCTTTTTTAAAAATATTTAATATATTAACAAAATTAAAATAATTCATTCTAACAAAAGGTAGCAATCAAATGAATGTAAATTCATTTAAACGACATGATTTACTTTTAACAACAATAATTTTTTCGAAATTTTTGTCCGAAAGGGAACCTCGACGAGGCGTATTTAATAGTGTTGCAAACGAAAATAACCGTTCCACGGCAGCTGAAGAAGGTAACGGTGTGTTGTATTTTAAATACGCTTTTTTAATTGTTGGATAGCGATTCAGCATTGTTATCGATGAGGACTTATAAACCATGTATGAATGGAATTCATCTTCAATGGAAGAACGAGAAGTTTCCAGCGATGACTCATCTAGAAAAAATTATATAAAATCTGTAGTAAAAACCTGTTGAATATATTGATTTATTTGATGTAATGTATGGGTTGGGTCAACCTCTTGCGCACCGCAACCTGAGAGGTTTATTGTGCCCCTTAAATCATCTGGTGTTTTATATGCTCAGGTATTGAATCAGACCTTTCTGCGATATTTGCATCAGGTCCTCTTCACCGAGGCTATGTTTCCCCAGAAACTTTGCACGTCTGTGTGTCAGGGCAGGACAGTTGGTAATGATGTGTTCCATTGTTTCGTCAGCTTCCTGGCAGAATCTACATGTTCTGCTGTCGGTAAGACCAAGTTTGTAGAGGTGGTTGTTACAGAAAAAGTGGCCTGTTACAGCACCACATAGAGTCCTAAGTTGGCTTCTGTTGAGATCTAGAGCAGAGATAGCTCTCTCTCTGTTGAAGTTTAGGAACTTTTTGGAGTGGTGTAGACCTTCCATGTTGTTCCAGTATTTCTGTTTGTGTTTTTGCGTCCAGTTGTGGATGTCCTGTTTCAGGTCTTTTTTGCTAAACCCGAACATCGGGGCTGGCCCTATGAATGGGCCCTCTGCTCCTTTTTTGGCTTGTGATTGATTTATTTGATATTACCTGTTGATGAAAAATCAAAAAATTGACTACCGCCTACGCACTCCGTCAATGCATTTAACGAATGTCAAGCATAAAGTGAATTAACTTAGGGTCGCTGGCTTTAGCTTAACTGCAAATGACTTCAAATCACTTCAGATGACTTCAAATGACTTCAATTGACTTCATTTTGAAATTGCAATCAAATGATTGCAATCAAATGACTAGTAAAAAATGAATGTAAAAATGAATAATTATTCATAAATGTTTGGTCTGAATAATGACTTAATTTTTTTATTCTTATTCATTGCATACAAAAAATGAATGCACTCTTTTGCCAAAAAATCAACTGACTAATTACTCGCAAATGATTGCATTCTTTAACAGCTCTGAGACAAACAAAACCCCAAAATAGAATTATTACAATCGGCCAAGCGGTTTCTGAGTTTTTTTCTAACGCACATCACTTCATTTTTATTTATATAGATAGATTTATATATTAATACATTAAAAAAAAAACTATAACAATTGTTAAACAAAAAAAAATAAAGCTTTTCTTGTGCTCCTTAAATTCACAGTCATTTTTCACATTTTACATAAGTACTTTTTTTTAGGTTGTACAAGAATTTATATGACGCCGAACGCCGCCGCCGCCGCCGCCGCGCCGGTCTTTACCTAATTCGGCGGCGGTGTGTCAGAAAAAGCAAAAATCGGCGGCGGCGGCGGCGTGGCTCGGCGGCGTAAATGTCTACTACACATCCATATCCGCCTTCGCATTATTTAAAGATATGCCTACGCGTTGAGAATCCATAAACCTTGCACATATTTTTGCAGAAGTTGCGCTGGTTGTTATATAAAAATTATATAAAAATTATGAAAAAAATAAGCCAAAGACTTATAAGTCACCTCAAATAATTCATAATTCACATTAGTTTCCGCATCCAGAAAACAATATCTGTGCCATCCCTAGTACGCAGGATCATGACCACAGGCGCTCATAAAAACTTTCATACGTCTCAACACAAAAAAAGAGGCGGCTCAATGCACAAAAGGCATAAACAATACACTAAAAAACACATCAAAAATATATACACACATACGTACATATCTACTTCTATACCATAAATATGTGCACATCTACTAAATATGTACAGACCGCACAAAAGAACAGACAGGGAGCAATTTAAACGCTTGTTCGACGAGCGCGCAACAACGTTTGATCGCCGAAGATCAAAGCGGAACGATCTACACTTTCGATTTTGCGCACGTGAGCCTTTGGCGAGTTGATATTGAAGCGAGAACATATACTTTTATGGTCGGCGCGCAGACGGAGTAGCATTGCATTTGTTTTTATTGCTCTACCTTCGGGTGCAATTTGCCGACTAAATTATTTGAAGACAATAGTAAGTATTATGTTCGCTTAATTAGAAACCAGTTTTCTGCGCTGCAGTATGTGAACAATTTATTAGATAAACTTATTAGCTGGTCTATGTTGGGGGTCGCGATGATTGCTTTGTGCGTGGACACATTAAAGAATGAATTTTATTTAGTCTACTTTTGATGACACTGAACTTATTGAACTGTTTCCAGGGAAACGCTTACAAAAGCGCTAGCAGGAGTACCCGGCATTGCCCGGGTAGAGTAGAAAAACATGTACTATACGTAGCCTGTGTCAGTGATAGCGACAGTGTTTTGGATGTATAGTGATAGTGACAGCGACAGCTTTCTGGAGAAAGGATTGTTTGGAAAAATTGTAGTGTCCGACCGAAACCACTTTTTTGGGCCGAACCCGAAACCGAGTTTTTGTTTTTTTTTTAATAATCGGCCGAAACCGAAACTTTCTAGTTACACCATGTCAAGCATTTTTTTTCAACAAACGAATTTTACATTAAGTAAATAAAGAACAAACATAACATAAATAAATAAATACCTACTTATTAATAAAAAAAATTTATTCATTTTTTAAAACACATAAACATGAAAAAAATCACCCTTTCATATCTTACTCGCTAATATTCAAAATTAAATAATTTAATATTATATGCTAATTAAAAAAAAGTTTATTTACATTGGTGGCATCCAAATTACTCCTCCTTTCACTATATATCTGCTACACAATAAAATGTAAACAAATTTTCTAGAAAGTTTAGGCCAAAAAATGGCCGAAAAGCCGAAACCGAAACCACTTATTTGGGCCGAAACCGAAACCGAATATTCGGTGGGACACATAAAATTGTATATTTAAATAGATAGATAGATGTGACTGGAAGCCAAAAATTAGACCTACGGAACGTATATTTCTCAATCTCTCAGGCTTAGTGACCTACTTTACTTTGCTTTAAATGACAGCAAAGAGATGAGTGGGAGGTATAAGAAAGTTATTAAATAATGAAGTGGAGGGGCTACTTGTTCTCATAAGCAATTCTAATAAATTCTTTTCTAAATTTCAGAAGATCACGTAGGACAAAAGAATGACTTTCGTCCATCTACATTTCATCTGAACCCAAAGTGTTCCACCTCGATCAAACCATGTTAGCTTAATGGATTCTGTCCTATGATTAGTCCAACTATCCAGCGGAAATCTTTCTTCCTCAAATTCAGAAGGAACTCATCTGACTGTTTGTTGTAATTTATCATAAAACACTTAGCACCTCTACAAATTTTATAGAAATTTACTGTTGAAACAAAATGCTTATAAGATTGTTACATCAGAAGGTAACATATGTATGCTTATGAAGTAAACAAACAGTGTTTTATATGAAACCCAAAAAAAAACATCAAGAAAGAAAAGAATGAGATCAAGTACTCAAGTTCTTACAGTAAAGAAAATTTACTATTTATAGAGGACCGTATGGTAATTTTCGAACATGCTCCCAGCATAATTTCCAGCAATAAGATTAAATGCCTTCAAAAACTTCACTCGGCGAAGATTTTGTCACCAATTTTAGAGGACAAATTTAACTGCACTTACAGTTTCCTCGTCCAGATGCTTTTGGACACAAAATTCTCGACCAAACGAACTCGACAAAAGTGAGTATAAAAGATTGAAATGTCCAGAAACCTAAGTCTCTTTCAACACAGACGACTCCAAGTTAGACGAAATGATAGGCGTGAATATATGCAACTGGATGTCAGTCTTTCAGACTGTTACAGTATTTGAGGCGGTGATACTTGCCATCTAGAAAGCTCTTTCGCTATTCAAGTAACACAACCGAAAAATTATTCAGGCTGGTATTAAAACACAGTAAAATATATACAAATTGTATGGCCGATGCAAGTCGTGGTACTAAGCTTGTGACCCTTACTTACACTAACATAGCAAGAATACCACTTCTGACCCACAAATTAATTCCTTGCTAAAGCTTTATTTGAAAAACCCAGTGAGAGATGAAAGAAAGAAAGAAAAAATATGCAAAATAACGAGGCAGCTCTGGTCCCCCAATCATTCTAATATCGGTCCTAATCGGGCAAAAGTTAAAAAGGCTTAAGTCTCCCTTTTCCTGTATATGAATTAACTAAGATCGTTCAATATTTGAAACTTGCTGAAGTTTTTCAATTAGTTTTTTCGTAGCCAGATACGAGTGCCTCCAGCACTAGCAGAGACATGAGGATGGGCCGTCGTATTTCTTGTGGTATCCTTGTGGCATTTTGCATGGCCAAAGTATATCTTAAGTATATCTAAGCCAATTTAAATTCAATCGATGACAAAATAGGTATTTTCAACATATTTTGTAAAAAATTAGAATAATTTATTTCTGTAGATAAAATACAAAAAAAGGTGAAAGTTGTAAAAATGCCATTTGGTCAGATTTTTATGGTGTCTGCCCGCTTACCATTGGTAATTAAAAAATTACTTAAAACCAACTTACGGAAGGGATTCGCAATGTGCCATTTCGATCTCCAAATAGAAGTGTGGCCTGCGCTGCCCCCACCTTTCGCTACCTAACGCTATCCAACCTAACTTATGGATTACGATTCGAAACACCTATTACGTCCCTTCGTGTCAGTCAAATATTTTCTTTTAAAATGATTTTCATTAAAAATTCTTCAATTCATTCGACGTTAAACAGGTCTAAATTCTTCCAATACTCCAACATATTTTATAATTGTTGATATATCTAATGATACAATTTTACAATTTATTTATTATACAAATTTTTATTTATTATACAAATTTTGAAATTGAATGATGTCAAAGAATTTACTGTCTCAAAGTCAGAGTCCTTTTATTACCAGACGCATGGCATTCAGTTTTTTTAATTCTATAAATTCAAAAATGAAAATCTCTATCTTCATTATAAATGAATCTTACCACTCAGATCTTCTTAAAACCATGAATTCTTGTATTTCTCGACTAAACCAATGCGACCAGTCCAACTATGCAATAAACACGTTTAGGAAGAGAAACATTTCAGTAAAGCACACACGTCAGATGACTTCACAAAGCCGTTCGTGGCCCTCGTGGTTGCACTATAAAATATTCAGCTGGCATTAAGGATAGCAAGCGGACGTTTTAAAGTCGTTGTCAGAGATGAGAACAATTTGTTGTTGCTTGTTGGTACATCAACCAGTCAACCAACAAACAAAATAAAAAAAAGCACTCGTTTAGCTTTTATGCGTACACACACTTACACACACATGCATCTCTATACATACACAAACACGAGCATTTACATTTTTAATGCCTCAATCGGCGTTTGGGAGTCTCGTGTGCACTCACATCCAGAAGCAAAAGTCAACACTCGAAAAGCGCGCAGCCACACGAACTCACACCCACACATGCACAAATCCAAGTACCTACGGCTGTTGTCATCCCTTTAACCCGCTGCCGGCCGGCGCCAACGATGGGCAGGTGGCTGCTTGGCGCACTGACGGCGGCTACGGCGGTGGCGGCGGCGCCAGCTGCCAATATTTGTTTTGGCAATTTCGACTGCTCATCTGCAGCGGCGCAACCTCGTTGTCGCCGCCCGCCATAACAACTCTATGGCAACAACAATAACCATATTAACTGAAGCAAGGCGCAACGAATTTCTCATTCGCTGCGATTTTGTGCCCTGAACAATTTTGGGCTAATTTTTAAATTCCGAATGGATTTTCCGGCAGCTTTGTGTTGATTTTGGCAACAGTTGCGTTGATAGACGCCCGACTGCTAGCAACACAGGGACCAACTGGCAACAACAACGCCAATAACAACAAATGCGTCGAAGCCCTTAGCCTCTCCTGTCCTTCTATCCGCTGCATGTCGCTGCATACCAATGCGCAATTTTCATGTTTTCCTATCAAACTGGCTGGAAAATTGGGAAAATTGCACGCGATTCGTTGCCGCCCATAGGCGCCGTAGGTTGTAGTTGCGTAGCTGTGTTGGTGTGAGCTGGCTTGAAAAGCAGTTTGAAAATTAAAAACATTATACATAAAGTTTCGCAAGGAGCGCATCAAATCCAAATTAGTGCATAATGTGAGCATTAAAACAATTTTTGTTAGGTATTTTTATTAAATTTCACATGCAATTATAACCTTTTGTGATACATTTATTGGAAAAATTAATTGGTGATTTTTAACAAAAATTGGTTCATTAGGTTTGGTGTCGCTGAAGTTTCTTCAAAAAATTTGCTTTTTGATGAAGTAGAAAAATTAAAATCACTAATGTCATTTAAAAATGTTGAACTCGAATTTTTAAGTTAATTTTGAACATGTGAACAGTTAATTAAAGTTTTGGCAAGTTGGTTGAATGAATAACCATAACCTTTTGTGCATTTTTATGAAACTTTGATTGCAAACTTCATAAGTTCAGACAATTTAATGCGGAAATATATTGTTGCGAAGAAGCAATGTGCTGAATGCTTGTCTATGCACGAACGCTTTTCCAAGCATACTTTTAGGCATGAACTTTCAAGTACGGCGAATTTGGTATAATTCGCTTGGTGTTACTCCGATATGGCAAGGATGGTTCGCGAACTGTGCGAGAATGGTCGAGCGTGTTCCAATTGGAAGTTGCAAGAAACTTCGGCGCGATAAGAAAACTGGTATATAAGCAGCGCTGCGCGGCGCAAGAAGAAGAAGTCGGTGTTGAGCAAGCAAAGGGGAAACATGCAATAGTAGTAAAGTAGTAACAAGTGTAAAATTGTAAATAAAGTGATTGTTGATTTTTGTCTGCGTTTGCGCTGAATAACTGAAGTAGTTTTATTTTCAAACACAATCCAGTATACGAACTTAGAGAAGTCATTTTCGTAACATTTGGTGTCAGAAGTGGGATTGTGCTACTGGAAATAAATCAAAATTGTAAAACGCAGACATGGTTAAACTCGAGCAACTGAAGGTGGATCAGCTGAAGAAGGAGCTGGCCGCCTGGAATTTGCCGACTGCTGGCGGAAAGGTGGAGTTGCAGCTGCGTTTGCGAGAGGCGTGTGAATCACGAGGCATCGATTTAACTGCGCACGAGTTCGGGTCGCAGGAGCCAGAGGCGTCGGCCAAGGTGGAAGAATCGTCTGCGGGTGCTGCGACGGTGCAAAGTACGGCTGCAGCGGCTGCGCCACTACAAGCATCGGACAGGAGCCAGCTAATGGTTGCACTTAAAGGCATGTTCGAGACTTCCAACCATGAAATGGCAGCCAAAATGGAAAGCACGAATCAGGAACTTTCGGCGCAAATGGCAGCAAAACTGGAAACTACAAATCAGGAAATTTCGGCCAAAGTCGAAACTGCGAACCGAGAAATGGCAGCGAAATTGGAAACTACGAATCAGGAAATTTCGGCCAAAGTCGAAACTGCGAACCGAGAAATGGCAGCGAAATTGGAAACTACGAATCAGGAAATTTCGGCCAAAGTCGAAAGTGCGAACCGAGAAATGGCGGAAAATTCTGCGCGCATAGAGCAGAAGGTGGAGGAAATTTCCGATAGCCTGAACGTGAAAGTTGAGCATCTCGAGGCGCGAATGGACAATTGGGACAAACGGGCTGACAGTCTGGAGGATGCGGTGAACAGAAAAATCGACGAGCGGCTTAGAGAACTACAGCTACGAGCAAGGGTGCAGTCAGTTGAGGAAAGTTTTGCCATAGAAGTGCCTACTTATGATGGTACTACGTCGTTCGACACATTCAAACTACAATTCGATATGGCCGCTTTGGAGAGTCAGTGGACCGATGTTAGGAAAGGTCGGAGGCTGATACTGGCTCTAAGAGGTCCTGCGGCTGAGGTAATAAAAACCGTTCCGGAAGGTTTCAGAGGTGATTACGACACCGTCATAAGGGCACTGGCAGCCAGATACAGTGACGAGCACAACAAAATGCTGTATTATTGCGAGCTGAAGAGCCGTAGACAAAGAGCCAACGAGGCGCTGCAGACGTATGCGGCAGATATCGAGCGGCTGGTACCACTGTCCTACCCAGAATTCAGCATAGAAGGTTTGGAAAGGCTGAAGATTGAGGCGTTTATTGAAGGTCTTCATGACCCGGAGACACGTCGCAGTACATTGATGATGATGAAGCCGACATTCCGTGAGACGGTGACAAGCGCATTGACGTATGAGGCGGTCTGGAGGGGAAGTTTTCGACATTCATCTGCGGAAAGGAGCCGAGCCCAATCTGGTCGTGTCACGCAAAGCCAGACAGTGAGCTCAGAGGCACCAGCGAGGCCGCGGGCTGTTTCATCTAGAGTCAGTTGCTGGCGATGTGGCAAGCAAGGCCACATATCACGAGACTGCCATCTGCGGGGAAAGCGTTCCGGACAACAGACGTCGCCAAGATGTGCTGACGCTCTGACACATCATTCTTGCAAAACCGAGCGCAGGCATGATTCGCAAGCCGAAAACAAGGGACAAATTGTGGATGTTCGGTCGGTAAGAGTTCTACAAGAGGAAGATTGGCCTGCGGGAAGGCTGCAGAAGGACCAGCGCGAGGATACGGATCTCGCAAAGATCATCAAAGGCAAAGCGCGGAGAGTACGGCCGGACTGGCAGGAGATGGCTGGTGAGAGCCCGATCGCGAAGGCTTACTGGGCGCAGTGGCAAAGTCTACGTCTGAAAGACGGCTGCCTATACCGCGAGTGGGAGAGCAGGGATAGCAGGACCAGAAAATCCCTAATAGTGGTCCCGAAAGGTCGGATCGACGATGTCATCAAAGCAAACCATAACGACTCCAGTGGAGGGCACCTAGGCATCGCAAAAACTGTCGCCAAGATAAGAAGACGGTTCTATTGGGTGGGATGCCAGGGGTCTGTCGCCGAGTGGATAAGAGGCTGTGATCGGTGTTCGGCTGCGAAAGGGCCGATGAGAAGATCGCGGAGCCGCACTCAACTAGTCGGAAACACGTTAAACGCCAGCTATGGTCTACGGGCTAACTCAGAAGGGTTTAAGGAAGGCGATCTGGTAATGCTCAACAACCCGCAGTGGAAGGAAGGTTTGTCTCCAAAAGTTCAAACATCATGGGAAGGACCGTACAAAGTCGTGACAAAGATTAATGACGTGGTGTACAGAGTTCAACGCTGCTGCAACAGAAACGCTAGGCTGAAAGTAGTCCATTTGGAGCGCTTGGCGTCTTACTCCGGCGGAGCCTCGGTACTTGTTCGGGACGAACAAGTCTAAGTGGTGGGCAGTGTTGCGAAGAAGCAATGTGCTGAATGCTTGTCTATGCACGAACGCTTTTCCAAGCATACTTTTAGGCATGAACTTTCAAGTACGGCGAATTTGGTATAATTCGCTTGGTGTTACTCCGATATGGCAAGGATGGTTCGCGAACTGTGCGAGAATGGTCGAGCGTGTTCCAATTGGAAGTTGCAAGAAACTTCGGCGCGATAAGAAAACTGGTATATAAGCAGCGCTGCGCGGCGCAAGAAGAAGAAGTCGGTGTTGAGCAAGCAAAGGGGAAACATGCAATAGT
Organism: Melieria crassipennis; assembly: GCA_963668005.1. Taxonomy (NCBI): domain Eukaryota; kingdom Metazoa; phylum Arthropoda; class Insecta; order Diptera; family Ulidiidae; genus Melieria; species Melieria crassipennis. Next base: position 90,471,603 of record OY764961.1, on the reverse strand, counting down.
AGTAAAGTAGTAACAAGTGTAAAATTGTAAATAAAGTGATTGTTGATTTTTGTCTGCGTTTGCGCTGAATAACTGAAGTAGTTTTATTTTCAAACACAATCCAGTATACGAACTTAGAGAAGTCATTTTCGTAACAATATGTTTGCCGATTTTGTGTGAGCTCAATTTTGTACCCAAAAGACTCCAAACTCTCCAAAGCGCATCATTAAAACATGGCATTTGTGACATGTTTTTACAAGTATTTTTTTTGTTGCAAAATTATCAAATAGTCTCTCTGCGGCAGTTATCCTAAAATCTCCATCCTAGTCGAACGTATAACTTTGGTGGGTTCAAGTGGAGTCTAACTAAATTTGGTCTCAAAATCTTTACATCCGAACCAGACTCAACGCAATACTTCACATTAATCGAACCAAATTCCAAATTATAAACCTTGTCTTGTCTTTTCGCGTAAAGCCCCTTGTCTTCTTTATTCTGAAAATGATGCAAAGTATCCTAAATTTACAAATATGTTCATCAATTAATCAAATTCGTAACCATAACCAGAAAACGCTGACTTTTATCTTGAAAGCAGCAGATTTTTGTCAAAGAACGCAGCATTTTGTCTTTAAGAACTTTTTGGTAACAATTTTTAAGCAACCCCAGAACAGTGGTTTATGCGTTGGACTTTGGACTATGACTTGCAGTTCCGACTAAGCCAAAACCAAATAAAGCAACAATTCTTTCCAAGAAAAACTAACTTTTTTGTTTATTTTTGAGCAATAATACAACTATCAACAACTAATCATAGAAGCCTCTATTGGCAACAGCATTAACAACTCGTTTTTCAGTTATTTTCCCCACAAATGCCAATTACGACAAAATTTTCCATATCGCATAAAACCGATTCACCAATTAGCTAAACTTTGGTTGAAGTTTTAAGCATAATCAACCCATAGAACGAGCAAACTCTGGGACGTAAAACTACTGAACGTAAAGATTTGTCACCCAACGAAACCACAAACAAAATCATTTTTAATTCAAAGTTGTTGGGTGAACATTGAAGCGTCTGTAGTCATGTTTAGGCTTTTCATATATTCGTACTTTATGCTCATTATAAAGTTTTTGGTGCATACTAACCGAAGCCATTGTTGCGATATTTTGCCGGTGGGTGGAGTGCACTTTCACTTCATGCGCTGCCGCTGCCAAGAACCTCCTTCCACACACTGTAATGTTTAGCTTAGTTTCTTTGCACGTACTCATCTTATTTTTAGCAGATATTCACCGCATAAATGTCAAAAGTGTGGTGGAAAAAGAATATACAAATTGAAAGACCCAAAAGCACTTTCAACATGCTTCAACTTCAGAGCAATTCTGATTCGATTTTTCAGAAACGCAGGCACAGTAAACAGAGTTTAAAATGCCATGACTCAATCACTGCAATTCAACCAAATATCATTTAAAATTTTTACAGCTTCTAGCATAACATTTGACACAATTTCCACATGCATTTAAATTTTATTTAAATTAGTTTTACTCTCAACTCATATTCGATTCTCATGCAAATTTATGATTGTGTGCCTTTCGTTGCACCAACTGGCATCGCGTTAAACACCTCTCGTTGTATTTAAAGCAGTTGAACACTATTTTAATTGAGTTTTATTGATATGAAATTAAATCTTTATGTCTGCAGCAATGTCTGCAATCATGAAAGCGCAAATATGCATACATAGTTTGCAGAAGTAAAAAGCTATTACATAGCAACATAAATTATAAACTAAAAGCTTCCAACATGGAAACCGACAATTGTGTAAATTATGCAAATGTCAAATTATTTGATCGCAGCCGAATTCTTCGAGCTTTGTTTAGTATTCTCCAGCGCATTCAGCTTTGCAATCTGCTTCATAATGTCCAACTCCTTGATGAAGGTGGCCAAAACGTCTTTTGTAGTCTCCAGGTTGCTCTCGTTCAAGTCCAGCAAGTCGTCTTGCTTTTCGAGTGCTGAAAATATTAAATACAAATAGATTCGAGTATTATAATATATTAAGAGTTTCTGCTGCTCACCATCGAGTTCCATTTCGATGTCTGTCAGTCGATCGACCACTAAATTCTGTTGTATTTTAATGTGCTCCAGCAGCCGGTGCTGACACTCTACCGGATCGATGGGCGCTTCTGGCTGTGGTATGTTCGGCACTGGGTGTGCCGGTGTCGAAGGCTCTGTTTTAATTTTCTTAGCTGGGGAGGGTGTGGCCGAACGCAGATCACTGATTTTCTCCTTCGAGTCAACTGATTTCATTTCGACGTCATCAATGTCAGTTTTAATGTCCTGCTCCAGCTTAAGGTCCATCTTTGAAAGTTGTGCAGCGGCATCTTCTTCCCACTTCTTGGCCCACAAATACAACTTGGGGTGGCAGCGATTGTTGGCAATGTTGATTTTCACGCGCAGCGAATGCATAAAGCGTTTCAGCTCAATCAGGTTACCCGTCAGCACGTGCGATTTTTTCAGAAACTCAAATCGTCGTGGCAAATTGGGATTCGCAATGTGATAGTTGGCCACCGGCAACTTGCCCTCGTACAGCCAGTCCTGGTCGTGCTTGAAACGCAACGAGTCACGTCCGCGCTGTGGATTTCGACAAATGTAACAAACGTACTTCTCCGGCACGTCGGCCTCTTTGTCGATGCCGTTGCAGATGCCATGTTGCCAACACAGGCACAGCTCGCACTGTATCATCAGGCCATCCTCCTCGCCGTACGAGCATAGGCAGTTGATGATCTCTTCCTGTCGCATGCGCACAATTTTTATAATTTCGCCGTTTTCCTTGATGTACTGCGGCTGGGCGCCACTTCCGCTGCCGCTACCACCCGGCTCGGGCTCGTTCGAAGAAGGCGCTTGTAACGGCTGGAAAGAGGACGAACCTGAGTCAGCGGTCACTGGCGAATCGAGGCTGCTCATGGGTGTAATAGGAGCCGCTGACGATTTGCGTTTCTTGGGGTCCACAACTTTGGCATCGGGTGTGGCATTGAACGAATGACGTGTCTCCTCGAAATCCGAAACGCCAAAAGTGCTGTCGGCTGTGATTACGTGCGGTAGTGGTGCGCCCGATGTGGCCTGTGCCGCGGTCAAGTAGCGCCGAGTGGTGCGTTGTCGGTTGCTCTTGCGGGAGCCCAGTGTTCGCTTGCTTGGCGAAAAGCGTGAGCGTTTGCTTGGTATGCCAGAGATGTCGTTGAGTGACTCTTCGGCGGGAGAGGAAGCGACGGAAAGCTCCATCGTGGAGCTATGGGCTGCGGTGTTGTTAATCGAAGCTTCATTTATGCTAGTCGACACATCAGTGTCCGATTCCATTTTTATATCGCTCTCATTTTTAACATCTGCTTCTGTGGACTGATTGCCCGGACCGGGAGTGCCAACACTTCCAGTTGCACCTGTGCTACGACGGTGGGTGCGCGTTTGTTGCATGTCCTGCTGGTGGAGCTTGGCGAAAAACTGTTGGTTCGGTATCTGATTACGCGGTGTGGGCTCATTTTGGTCGGGCTTGGTGTGCGTGCGCTTCTCGGCGAGTTCTTGCATCTTGGGACATGCGCCCAAAAGCCTGCAAATTTTTATAGATTTGAATTAAGTTCAAACGAAAGATGCATTATTTTGTATTGCTTTGAAAAAAGTTTCTACAAGCATTAGTCAAACAATTTCGCTACTAACTTGATTAAATCCTGATGGTAGTGTTTGACATGAATTTGCAAATGGTTCTCCTTGCGAAAATTTTTCATGCATTTCTTCTGCGGGCAGCGAAATAAATTTTCGACGATTTCAACCTTTAAGCCACCAATGTAAGCTGCAAAATAGAAGCATTAAAATTGTTGCTCGTGCTTTACTCACTCACTCGTTTTCTACCGAAGCCATCTTCAACCGGCGGTCCTGCGTCAGCTATTGGAGTCGAAGTTGCATCAGCACTCTCTGTAAGCGATGCACCCTCGCCGCTCGTGTTTTTCCCTGTTGCAGTTGGCGTCATTAATTCTGCCGGCGGCACTGGCGTAGCCACCGGCGTGTCCAAGTACTGTGTGCTAATGCCGCTCAGGCTAGTCGCTGCCACATCAACATCGCCGCTCACATTCAACGACGTCGCCGATGTATCGAGCGGTTTGGGTTTGGGCGCTTGTTGTGGCGAGTAGTCCGGTGTGTAAACGTAGGCGTTAATGTCCTTGGCACGTCTGCGATGAATGCTGAAATCGTAAATGTCCGGATTGTACACCTGACCCTGCTCCTCCAGAAACACCTTCAGATCCGACTTGGAGCGAAAGCGTTTGCCACTCGGCGTTACGAGTATAACGTCCCATTTGCCGAGAACATTGGAGCGCTGATACATGTGCTTCACCCAGCCGGGTGGCAAACGCCAGTCCTCCACAATGACAGTGGGCTTGCGGTGCTCTCCAACTATCAGAAATCCTTCGCGTCCTATGGGCTGATCGTTGACCCAATGACAAGTCCACTCCCCATCGCGTGGTATCTCCGGCAAATTGAGCGTAGCTGAAATTAAGTTTATTAAACGTTTTAATTTAAATAATAAGCGCGAGCGGTCATACTTAAATCCAACTTCGACATGTCTAACAGTGGCCAATCTTTGCGTGTTCCGGGTGCAGTACGTTTTTTGTTTGACGGAGCGCCTACAGTCGGTACAGGCGATTCACGCTTCGCTGCTTTTACCGGCGTTGGAGTCTGTACGGGTGTCGAGGGTGCCTGAGGGGAGACCTCCATTGCTGGCAGCACATTTACAGCGACCGCAGTCGGCACTTCTGCGTCTGGCGGTAGCACCTTGTTCATGTGCACCGCCCGCACATTCTTCACGTAGCCGTCGTCGAAGAGCACCTCGTACATGTCGTTACTGAGCACTTTTTTCACTGTGCCCGGAAACTTGCGCGGTCCCGACCAGCGCGCCATGCATTTCTCCTCCAGCTCGAACACCGGTATCGGCTTCATGGACACCTTCTGCCGCAGACGCGTCGAATTCATGGGAATCCACTCTTCCGTGCCCACCACGGCCGACTTGGTCTTGCCCGTGCGCTCGAACTTGATAAGCACTTCGCGATCGTCATTGTCCACCTCCACCACGCGTGCAACGTGCCACACGCCATCGAAATCCTGCGCTTCCAATCGAGCGCCCGGATTGAACGACGTCACCGGCTCAAATTTGGCTGCGACCGGCGATGCGGCTAACGCTTCGCCTCCATCGCGTTCTTTGCTACCTTTTCCACTAGCCACAGCATTCAGTTCTGCGGTCTCTGCCATGATTTGCGCTACTGTGGCCTCCACGGTCGCCTTGGTGGCATCCTCTGTGCTGGTCGGGTTCTGTGCACCAGCGGACGACGTCTCGCACGATTTCAATTGCTCCAGATCGGCCTCAACCTGTGTCGGATCCACTTTGCCCCACGGAAACACTGTGGGGAAAACGCGCTGCTTTAGTAGGTATTTTCCGCTGCGTTGCGGCTGGAAGTCCACGCGCCGAAAGTGGCGCGAGCACACCAACACGCTCTTTGTTATTTGCCGGTCGGTGCTCAGTCGCGTATTTCGTATCCATACGGTTCGTATGGCGGCGTCGAGGGGAAAGGAGTGGTAAGTCACGCCATGGTGCTCGGGCAGGCGTGAAGTGGAGCTACAACCAGCTATGCAGCAGCGGCGTCCCATTAGCGCACTAATCTCACCGCACTTCTCTTGCGATTGCTGTTGTTGTTGTTGTTTCGGTTGGCCCTGTATCGGCGGCTGTCGTCGAAGCAAATGTTGAGGCGGTCAAGTAAAGCCCACTTCGCCAGCGTGATGCAATTTCTTCCACAAATTTCCGTAGCGTCCCTTCAGCATAAATCTGAATCAGCGAAGTCAATTGTTGTTGTTGTGATTTTTCTCAATCCTGTGGCATGCGTTTATTGGTATTTTAATTAAATAAAACCTATTTTTCACGGAAAATGGGATATTTTTTAAGCTCGACGACAAACTCGGCAATGAGAAAACCTTTGACGCACTTTTCGAACTGCATTATCGACTGTACAGAGTTGCATGTGGCTATAGCATATGTTGCCAGATTATTGAAAATGAATGTCATATGTTCGATTCAGTTTCAGTTTGTTTTGTTGGGCGATGCCTTGATTTTAATTACTAAAGGTTTTACAAGTTTAAAGCATGAAAACCTCTTTAGCTCAACTAATAATGTCATGTAAGAATGAATGCAGTACGCATTTAAGGGTTAAGAGAGAGGAAAACAAAAATCCTGAATGTGAAGAAATTTTTTACTGAAGCGTCTTTTTTGTTCGAACTAGTCAAATTCAAATTGAACGTTTTCTTCTAATTAAGTGGATAGGAATTTGAAGTGAGCGAAAAAACTGGAGGCTTCAGGCTTAAGGTCGAAAATACTTTCAGAACCAAATGCAAAGTGCCTGGCCAGGTCTGCTGAATGTTCAACGGACTCGTTATGCACTTTGCTCATGACTTTTGATGTCTGATTAATGCACAAATAAATGACGCGAGTGTTTGTATGTGCTTTGCATGCGGCCCCAACTTTTGCGACCCTCACACACTGCCTTCGTACACGCTATAAAATACACACACGCACACACACACATTCGATTTAGATTTGGAGATGCTCCAAAATGCAAACAGCACACAGTCTGTCAGTCAATCAGCCAACAAGTCGACACTTCTAAGGTGAGACGCATTAACATTTCAACTTGAAATTGGAATCGACAATGAACTTGCGAAACGAAGTGCCAACACAGCTTAAACATGTTTAGCACAACCACAAGTGGCAGCAACAACAACTCTCGAAATCTAATTGAACAACTCCAAAGAGGGACAAGCAGGCGGACAAGTGTGTGTCGTGTGGGGGGCACAACAAAGAATTGTGTAAAGCCACAAGCGGAAGACGAAGCCAGGCGGCGACCAATGAGCACTTTCGATTTCAGCAACAAAAACAAGAGAGAAGAGTGCGCTCGACAGAAGCGTCTGGAATAACGCGACGAAACGCTGATTTCTTAATTAGTGTCTGCTAAGGTGTTAAATTTTGAGTTTTGAAGTATGGTCTATGTGTAGGGATTTCGGGATTTTGAAATAGATGTCACATAATTGAAAGAATTTTCGATATATAACATATATACAGAAAGCTTTAGCCGTTGGTTAAAAGAGTGAGAAAATTTGTTTGAAATTTGTGAAAATTCAACTGCTACTTTAACCTTACCTAACCTCCAAAATCCAATTAAAACCAAACAATTAAAATTTGTATATCTTATTGTTTGCTGTTAGTAATAAGGATCAGAACTAGGACCACTGCTAAGACTATCTATGTGGAGAACAGTCGCTGGGTTACCGAAATTTTAGAATTCTGAGATCGAATGTGTTGGTGCCTACTAATACTTTGACTATTTCGAATTGAAGCGGGTCGCTGAACAAACATGTCCGGCATGTTGTATGGCGTGCGCTCATACCGAGCAGGAAGTCAAGAAGACGCCGGACGGACAGACATATGTGGCGAATATTTATCGCATAAATTCACGCGCTTGCATGTTCAATGCTAATCGATGGTTGGGTTAAGAATCGCTGGGTGGTCAATTGAAACGTCGCCAAGCACCTTGCAAAAAACGCCGAAGCAGCCAAAAAGCGGCTTAGAGTGCGGGAGTGATATGCGTGTGTGTGTTCAGCAGCTTTATTTCCATCACTCAATGAAAATGCAAATGTTTTTTATTTAAAAAAAACTCATTAAAATGCATGTAAGTGGCTCATCAATATGCAAGCAAGAAGCGACGAGCCATTGGTCTGGCCGCTAACACTGTTGCTGTCAAACGTTAGCACCGCAAATCAACAGCAATGCATCAACAGCACGCACACATACACAGCAACATTAGTCTAACAGCCTAACCTCACATCGTCAACGCCGCCAACCAAGTCGTCATCATTTGTAACGCAACGTCCCGCGGCCGAAACCTTGGCCCCCAAAACCAAATACGCCTGAAACCTTATGACTTGTTCAAATTTTTTGGCATACGCGCTGAAGTGTAGCGGTCCAAAAAGGGCGCCGCCATTTCGCAAGAAACCGCACATACTTGTCAAATGGGCCAGCACCGTCCCCACCCACCAACTCCCCTGTACTCCACGTGCTTATTGCATTGCGTTCGTGCCGTCTGTGCGCACATTTCGCACACAATTAGCCGGCTTTATTGGCCATTGGCCATTGGCCACTTGAGTGAGTTGACGGACGCACGTCTAGACGTGCGGTGTGCACACAGCCCACTGTTCACTGCTCGCTGCCGTATTGGGAGAAAGTACTTTGGGCGTTGTAAAACGATGTGCTGTCACCTTTCAGCCAACTGTTGGCTTTTCAATCTTTATGCAGCAGCAAGGCGCGCTGTCGCGACATGGAGAAAAGATGCTTATGGCTCATTGTGCAACTGGCATTGCGCAAAAATTGTTCGACGATCGACGATTTATCTGCAAACAGTTGTGCCTATGGCTGGGACTGTCGTTGTTCAGTCCGAGTTCAGTGGAACGGAGTTGAGTTCAATGAGTTTTTTGGTGCAATTTTTTCAAATGCCAGCAATATGATTTGTCCCATAGGCAAAACTCCGACATATGTTCTATATCTATAAAATTCGATATACCTAAATGTCAGACTGCGGTAATAGGTGTAAGTTCATGGAAATATGCTTGCAGAAAGCTCTCTTAAACCACAGTGGCTGAAACTTGATTTCGATTTGAAAATTCATTGCACTCAGATTTAATTTTTACAAAACTAGTTTGAGCCTCTAAGGAAACCAAATAAGTACATATCGCTCCTTCGCTGCAAGAACGTCATAACTCAAAACTACATCATTCCGAGAAAATTCAATTTTAAAGTTTACCATTACAGGCAGTTCAAGGTATCAAAAAATGTTTCATGTCGTCTTGTGAGCAAAGTATTGCATATTTTACAATGTGGTTTTGACAGATAAAAGATCATATGCTGATACACACAGGGTTGCCATAAACTGAAAAAAAAATTTTTGGAGTTATGACGTTCTTGCAGCGAAGGAGCGATATGTATACTACGAATAGTCCTAGATTCCCTGGAAGTTCAAAGCAGAAGTTACCAAAGAGAGTCTCTCTTCTTCTAAGAGTAAAGGACAAAGAAGTTAATCATCGCGTATTTTTAATGACAACAGAAGGAAGAAGAAATTTTGTAAAACAACTCAAGTTGCTAATAAATTTTGTAAAATATATAACAGCAGTACTTATAGGCAGACATCTAGCAAATAACAACTAACGAATTTTTTTTTGTTGAACGTAATTTTAAACTTTTTTTAAACTTTTTTTCAGGTTCAACTCCTACGACATGTACGCAGCCCACTCACACACACACACACACATGCAATTTGAACGGTCAATACAAAAAGTTATTCAACTTCGAGTTTCTAATACTCGAATTTCTCGAAAGCACTTGCGTCCGCACTCAGACATTACACAACTTAATCTCGCTTCGAAATCAATGTCGCCAAACGGAAATTGGCGTTATTTGTTTATATGGCCACCCGTCAATTTCGTTAAGTGTTTGTTTGTACAAAAATCGCAATGGCACGACAATGCCTCAGTCGTTTGCAGCGCCCAGATTCATTTCACATCATGTACAAAACACACAAACACAGAAACGGGCGCGCGCGCGCGTAAAAATGAGCTGAAAATGACAACGACATATTCAGTTTAATTGGCATCTAAACTGCTTTCCACTTTGTGTGCGCATTTGTGAGTGCTGCCGGCCGAATGACTGGCGTTGTTTATGTAAAGCAGCATTTTCGGTCATGAAGAAAGCGTTTAGCGGCGTTCGGCCCTCACTGCGATTAAGGTATTTGTGTCCCATTGTTATTGCCGCTTTTTGTGTGTGTGTACAAAACAAAAAGCAAACATCAATAAAACACAAACTGAGTAAAAACAAAGGTTAACTTTGATAGCGAAAAGTCAAACTGACAATTGCGCTGGAAAACTGCAGTCGACGCGCAGTCGACGTTGTGGTTGCATCGGTGGTGCACTGTGGCATTGTTGTTGGTGTAAAGATGCTTTGATTTGCTGTTTGATACCGAAAAGAAATGTTATGCACCGCCATTGCAGCTGACGCTGTTGTTGTTACTCTTTTCATTGTTGCTGTGATTTTTTATTGCCATTATTGTTAATGCTGCTGTTGTGCTGTTGTTGAAGATGCTGAATTATGAGCAAACATTTGTTTTCCTAAGCAGAGTTCAAGATTGCTCACCTCAAGACTGAAACTTCAAATTGACACAATTACAAACAGAAGAAAATGATCATTTTTAAGGTCAAAGAAAATGTTAGTTGTGCCAATGAATATGGTGCGAAAAGTTGTTGGGAATAGTTAATGTTAGGAAAGAACATTTCTAAGATGTATTTAGGAGGTATTCCAGTTTAGGTATACAATACATATGAATCCTATAAGTTGTTGTGTCATATTATAAAATAGGTTAAAAATTCATTTCCAGCAATGAAGCAAAATTTTGAATTGAACGATGTGATTACGAAAGATTACAAGTGGCTTCAGTAAGATTTTGCAACATGTTAGGTGATGGGTGATACGTTAAGGTTGCTGCAAGGAAAGTTCTAAAAATTGTTTTATTTCCAATTTCCATCAACTCCGGCTTATGCAGATTTCATTTGCAATCGAGTAACTGTAAAACATAATTTAACCTCTTGTTGATTGACAGTACTTGAAAGTTAAATTACAAATCAAATTGCATACGCTGTGCATCAACCACCTCCTTAGCGAGGCCCACAACGACTAGAAAGAAGAGTAGATCTACTCTGCAGGTTGTTATAAGGAACGCGCTGGAATTCGTTCAGTTATTTGGCTGGCTTGAAGTTGACCCCCAATAACAGACATAAAAGGGTCATAAAAGGGTCAACGGGTCTTTTGCCTAGTATGTCTTCAGGTATTCTGCACCTCAGTTTTTCTTATCAAATATAGGGTTTTATTGATATTTCGGAATCAAGATTGCGATTAATAAAAATGATCTCTAATCAGCTATTTATGTCAATTGAATTGTTGGATTTTTTGTTTTTGTTAGAAACGGAACTCTAAGACTGTTTTTTTTTACTAAAATATTTTTTTTTTATTTTTTTATTTATTCTTAACCCATTGTTGAGCCCATTAGATTTTGATTTAAAAAAAAAAACATGTGTCTATCTTTGATTTCGAGTGATTTTGAAGTCAGAAGGCCCTTTAAATCATGTCTTTTCACATTTACTCCAAACAAATTCTTAACCCTTGGCTTACCATGGTAGATTTTGATTTTCAAAAAAATTAAAAGCACGTTTTTATTATTTCCCGATTGAACTGCTTTTGATAAGTTTGAAGTCAGAACGCCCAATAAATCTTGTTTCTCCATACAAATTGTTAACCCATTGTTGACTCCGTTAGATTTTGATTTCCAAAAAAGTGAAAAACACGTGTCAAATTATTTCTCACAAAGAGTACTTTCCCCAAGTTGGATGTCAATGGGCACATTAATTCATATTTTTCATTTCACAGTTTCTCCATACAAACTTTTAACCCGTCGCTGACCCCGTCCAATTTTAATATTCGGAAAAATTACGTACCGAGTTATTTTATATTTGAAGTACTTTCACAAAGTTTGAAGTCAAAAGGGCTCAGCAAAATTTCTTTCTCCATACATACTTTTAACCCGTCGTTGATCCAGTTAGATTTTGATTTTGAAAATAATGAGAAACACGTGTCTAATTTTATTTATTTCAATTTTTCTTACAATTGTTGAAGTCAATAGGCCCATCGGTTCGTGTTGTTTGTTTCGGAGTCTTTCCGTAAATAAACCTTAACCCATTGTTGGGCCAGTTAAATTTTGATCCTCGAAAAATTATAAAATACGTGTCGAATAAATTTTCAAATTCAATATGTTTATTAAATCATGTTTGTTCATACAACACTTTAACCCATGTTTTGCCTTTTTAGACACCGAATTTCAATAAATCCGCCATGGCGAAGGTTAATTCTTCAATTCTTCACAGTCCAAAATTCATTTTTGTAGCTTCAGCGGTTTGGGCTGGGCGATGATAAATCAACCAATCAATCAGTCAGTCAGTCAGGATAAACAATCTATGTACATATAAAAAAATGGAGGCGGTACCACGCCCCCGTGTCAAAAACCCACCCCATTCCTCCTGTCGAAGGACACGACCAAATCGTTAGTTTGTACCGAGTGTCATTGATATGAAAAAAAGTGCCACGCCCCCTGTCCAACGCCCATTAGACGTTTACGCCATGACACTGTACCAAATTTAAATGCTGTACGATTAGTATTCTGAAGATATTCCATATTAATAAGTTGGGTTGTATAGGCAGTGCCACGCCCCCCTGTCAAAAACCCACCCTATTTTACCTGTCGAAGGACACGACCAAATCGTTAGTTTGTACCGAGTGTCATTGATGTGAACGTTTTAGTTCCAAAGTTACAACGGAATTTTAAAAGTGCCACGCCCCTTGTCCAACGCCCATTAAATTTTATCAGTGGAACGACATATTTACGCCATGACACTGTACCAAATTTCAATGCTGTCCGACTTATAATTCCGGAGATATACCATATTAAAAATTTAAGTTGTATGGGAGGTGCCACGCCCACCTGCTGTACAAACATCTAATATCGCTATAAACCACCGTATTGACATCTACTATCACACACAAAAAAAATTTTCTCGAAAGAATGAACCGTTTTCGCTATCACTGGCTACACACAAAATGTTAAGTTTTTTTTATATATAAGAATATGTTATAAGTATATACATACAAGGTGCGTCCCAAAGTAAACAGGACTTTTGCAATAGGGACGTTTCTGGTGGCGCCATCTATGTGTGAGGACATGCGTTGGAAAGGTACATCTTTCATTCACATACTGTCTAAATTTCATGACATTTGGTCTAGTAGACGCCGAAATATCCCGCTCAATGTGACAGTATGTTTTTAACTTTGGTACGAGAATGTCGATCGAACAAAGAGCTAATATTAAGTTCTGTTTTAAACTTGGTAAAACTTTTACCGAAACGTTTAAATTGTTAAAGCAAGTTTATGGTGATGATTGTTTATCCCGTGGCAGTGTTAATGAGTGGTTGAATCGATTCAAGAATGGTCGTGAAGACTTGAATGACGACGAACACGTCGGCCAGTCGAAATTTGTGATTACTGACGATGCCATCAAAACTGTGCGTGATTTTATCAAAATGCAGCCAAAATCATCATTGGAATTGATGGAAATGGAATTGAACATCTCCAAAACATCAATTGATCGCATTTTAACCGAACATTTGGGTCTCCGTAAAGTGTGTTCTCGCTTCATTCCGCACACTTTAACCGACGACCAAAAAGCGCAGAGAATTGAGCACGCAAAAGACATCGTTCGGGAAGCCAGACGTGATCCAAATTTCTTGTTCAACATCGTAACCGGTGACGAAACGTGGTGCTTTCAATATGATCCCGAAACAAAGCGTCAAAGTGCCGAATGGAAGCACCCAGATGAGCCAAATCCGAAAAAAACCCGCCGTGAGAAGTCAAAAATCAAAACTCATCTCATTTGTTTCTACGATTCAAAGGGAATAATTCATCGAGAGTTTGTTCCACCGGGAAAAACAATTAACGCTTTGTTTTATGTTGAAGTTTTGAAGCGTTTGGTGCATCGCATTCGTCGTATTCGGCCAGAATATCGCGAGGAAGGAAGTTGGCGTTTATTGCATGATAATGCACCGGCTCACAGAGCCCTAGTTACGACCGATTATTTAACCAAAAATCGCATTTTTACCATCAATCATTCACCGTATTCGCCTGATATGGCTCCCTGTGACTTCTACTTATTCGGTCAGTTGCATTTGCCGATGAAAGGAAACCGTTATAAGGACGTTGAGGACATCCAAAAGGCTTGTACCAACATTCTGAAGGCGATGCCGGCCGATGACCTAAAACACTCATTCCAAATGCTTTTGGACCGTGCAAAACGTTGTATCGAAGCAGAAGGAGAGTATTTTGAATAAATAAAAAGAATTATACAAAAATAATCATCCGTTTTCTTTATTTTATAAAAGTCCTGTTTACTTTGGGTTGCACCTTGTATATACTTTTATTGATTCTTAAGTGGAACAAAAAAATGAATAGAGAAAGAATAACCGTTCTTTCTTGTTTGATCATTGTTTTTTCGTTAAAAGAATTTTTATTAGAATTCAGCCTCGGCCCAATATTTTAGTTATGCCGAATATTCTGCTTCGGCTTCGCGGAAAAATCCACCTTCGATCGGACACTAGTATTGAACACTTTAATGTGCAACAAATATTTTTGAAAGACTCCACATAAAAGCATTTTTTGCAATTATTTTATTCGGACTTAAATAACGCATAGTTGACAATAAATGTTAAATGAAAATTAGAATTTTCATTAAATATCGGTCAAATTGTATAAAAAGTTATTAAAGAAAAAACATGGAAGACTCCCAACAATTTCACCTGAAAACATTTCATACCAAGTTTTAACTATATTTTTGGGCTTCATTTACATTTTCCATTTATGACAGTAAACAAATGGCGCTGGTGCTCGAAATCTTCCCACTCGTGTTTATTCAACTTTAGTTCAGTTTTTTTTCGTGGAGTTTTATCGGGTGACCACTTCACGTGCAGTCGGACAATGCATTTACACAACAATTTGTGTGTGAGTCTGCGCAATCAAATGCACTTCTTATTGTTCGGTTTGGTGTATGGGGGCGGGAAGCGGAGCGCGCATGTTGAAAGGTCAATTATGTTTATCTTTTCAGAAGGGGCCAAAGAAAAGCTCTCAAGCAACGCATGTATTATCGCTGGCCGACATGAAGAGGATTGACGACATTACAAAGAAAAACGCCAAGTCAAGGTTACGCACACGAATACATACATACGTAGGTTTGTATGTGTGTTTAGCATTTTTTTGTAGGGCACCATAAAACAATTCGTTAAATGATGTTGGAATTCACATTTGAAATGAATTTTTGTGTGAACTTAAGTTCCATATTTCAATAAAATTTAACGAGCAACAGAAGTAGCAATACAGTTTATATATAGTAAGTGGTATAGTAATAACCATGATTGAAAGACCCTAGACTTATTTGAACACCTTCTCACTTCATCACATCTAAACACAAACAATTTAATGAAATCAAAAACTCCAAACTCCACCTCCAGCCAAAAACTTTATAGAAAATTAAGTGCGAAAGGCTTAAAATGCTTTAAAATCCAACGAGCATTCAATTCAACTGAACAACTGCCTCTGCAAATTGTGTCACGTGTCATTAGCCGCTCCATGTACACCACCGCGCTTCCTCTCCAGTGTGGCAGTGTGACGTAATGCTCAAAAAATAAACATGTCTGCACTTCTTTTTCGATTGCTACTAACAGCCGATAATGTTAACAATTTTTAAATTTATTAAATTTTTGTTGATATTCAATCACAATTTTCTCCCTAACTTCCAGTCATCGTCTGTACGGTTGGTGCCGCTGCCAAAAAAGAGCACCAAAGAAATTGTGGTCACCATAAGCGGCATAACGTCTACCATTCAGTGACATTTATATATATATTTTTATTTATTTGCTAAAAGGAATTTGCTGTGTAGATGTCATATTTTGAGTTTAAAATTTACTACACTAATAATAACAATAACAATTTATATTTACACCCTACACTGGACAGCCAGATCACATATATTCGCAATATTATCAACGTTAAGCCCTGAAGGAGACGTTACCGGTATGAAATGTAAAGAGGAGTGGAGGAAGAAGACAATTTTTGTATAGCCGGTCGTCTTTCGATCCAGTAAAACGTACATTATCATTGAAAGCAGTTGAAATATTGTAACGAAATTTGATTATAGACGATATTTGTATTCAAAAACTGATTGTCCAAATTTACAAAAAGGATAATGGTTGGCAGACAATAGTACTTCAATGGTTTGGCTTCAGCTTGAAGAATATATACAGTCGAACTTCCCTATAGTGAACTTCTATATAATGAAGTCCTCCGTATAATTAATTAATTTCAAAGACACAGCTTTATCGTTCTATTCTAAGTGCATTTTGATCTCCTTATAATGAATTTCCATAGAGTGAATATTTCTCTACAATGAATAAATTTTTTAGTTGAAAACTTCGCTTTCACTTGTTTTTGTCTCCATATAATGAATTTGTCCATGCTATTTTCTGTCACGCATAGATATAAACAAAACTGAATACGGAAAAAAAGTAAAACATATTTTGGGGGAACCCCTGAAGTTAAAAATAACAACAGCATAAGAAGAAGAAAGTCACATCACTAACAATTTTGGCAGCAATTGTTTGTTCTGAGTGAATAAAGTGAAAATGTCGCAGCTTAGTAGGTTTTCTCTCGAAAAAAATTCTACATTTGCAGATTCAGAACACAATGAAGAAATGGTCAGTGAAGAAAAATTTGCTGATACGGTGTTACCTAAAAAATAACAACAGCATAAGAAGAAGTAAGTCACATCACTAACAATTTTGACAGCAATTGTTTGTTTTGAGTGAATAAAGTAAAAATGTCGCAGCGAAGTAGGTTTTCTCTCAAAAAAAATTCTACATTTGCAATGAAGAAATGGCCAGTGAAGAAGAATTGGCTGATACGGTGTTACCTACATTGGGACGAATTTCTGCTTCTCTTAATGTATGTACTTCGAGCCTTTGTGGAGATGAAAAGCAACGTACCAAATAATGTTTTTAAGTCTCTAAATGTATCAGAAGGCTTTTTGAGGAAGAAAAGTGGAAGGGTGTAATCCGAACTAAAATACCTCATTATAAATAAAAGATGAAAAAAAATCATAATTTCTATATAATGAAGTTTCTTTATAATGAAGCTTTTTTCTGGTCCCGTGCGAATTCATTATAGGGAAGTTCGACTGTATTGTGTTATTGGGGAAAAATTGTCCGTATTATGTTAAAATTAAATTTGCAACAAATCATACAGAAGTCGGTGCCACTGTGTAGTGGTCAGTGTGTTAGATCACTAGCCAGAGAATCCTGATTCAAATTCCATTGAAGGCTGCATCATACAAAGAAAACCCAATTATCTTTCAGCAGCTACTCTCTTAGTGGCCATCATGGCTCAACTACTTGTTGGTCCCCTAGTCAGAAGCAAAACTCAACCCCAGTTTCAACTTCCCATTGAGGAAAATACCAAAATATATTTAAAAGAATGTTTATTTCGACGGCTATAATAAAACTGCCTATGAAAAATTTATATGCAAGTTCAGTTGTAGAGTATGAACAAGTCAGTCATAACCAACTTTAACACTTTTACTTTTTATTTGTTTTTCCCCCTGTGACTGATTGCAGACATAAACAATTCTTATGTAATGTGTCGTTTATTATGATTTTTAAGTAAAAAAAATTCAATTGAAATCGATCAAAAACCAACAAATTTCAATATTTCGAATCAGTGCACGTTCCAACAATAAAATAATTCATTTTAATTTCAACAACTATGGCCAATATACATACATACTATGCATACATATGTACATAAGTAATGTCGCATAGCATGTAGTCAGTATTTTTCAGGCACTTGTGCCCATTCAAGCCAAACACCAATGCCTATTGCTGAGTTCTCATTGTGATGAGTGATGGCACACACACACATATATATCGATGAGCATGTCTTTCTCGAAATCACCAAACCGTACCGCTCCGCGCCAAGCGCAACGCCACAATTGGCCAACCAATTTGTACGCACCTTACTCGTACTTGAGGACTTGGGAAAATTTGCTGCGTCTTTTTGGGTTTGTTTGCGTCCAACAGGTGTAATGAGCAGCGATTACATTATGCTTTGCAATTGCAATGATTTTTATCTGAGATTGCAGCAAGTTGCGTAAGAGCAGCTTTTCAGCAACAGCACCAATTCAAGCATTTCTTCGCTGTCGAAAATTCCCTGGTTAAGCTCTCTCGTTTGTCATTGCCGCACTGCTCAGAGTTGTTGTTGTTGTTATGTTTATTGGCATAGTTGTTTTTTGGGGAAATATGACGATATGAAATGGTTCAATATTTGCGCGAAAATATGCAGAAATCAGCAAATTAGTTATGCATACGCAAAGATGTGTGTGCACAGTGCGTTTGTATGTAAACGGCCAAGCAAAAAGGGTGAAAAAATGCGCCTTTTTGCCTTTAAACTGTACACACACACACACACACACACACCACACAGCAGCAACACGTACCGGTCGTAATTTCAAAATTAAACAACATTTAGCGAAACGAAATGGAAAACGATAACAAGGCTTTCTCCGCATTGTTTGCAATGGGTGCAAGTTTCGATTGCGATTGCCAGCATTGCGGATGACTAAGATCACTCGCCCGTTAAGCGTTTCAAAACGGCGCCGCGATCAATTTATCATTTGCACCCAACAAGAATACGATTAGCGTCAGCTAATTGACATATCTACGCATATATATGTTTATATATAAAGTGTAGGCATGTAGATCAGTTTTAAAATTGTCGAGAGCTTTTCGATTTATTAATTCAATTAGCTTTAATTACTTAAATTTTTTACAAAAACTAGAATTTTTTTTAACTATTACACTACTTGACAAAAAATGGATTCATCGCGTGCTCCAAAAAACAAAAGTATTTTTTAGACTAATCTTCGGCTGCTGAACACGAAACTGAAAATCAAAAAATTTTCTTAAGAAGCGTTTTCGAAAAATCTTCGAAAAACACTTTTTTCCCTCTTATTTTAGTTATGAGCACATATCTCGTAAACCAACCATCCGACTAACACAAGGTCATTCAGAAGGTAATTAACTAACCTTTCCAACGATATATAGGTTGTCCAAAACAGATGAGACTTGGGAAAGTTACTGACGATGAAAGTTGTAGGAAAGTGAATTTTTCGATCATTTTCAAAAATTATACATTTTCGAATGTTTTTTTATAGATAAAATAAATGATCTCCTCTGGTTTTAAAATCTAAGATGAAAGATATATTATTTGATCAAATATTAAGCCTTACATCAAAAGAATTGAAAGAAAAATGACAAAGTTATGATGCACTGAGTGAAAACACCAACTTTTCATTTATTACACCGTGCGAAACAAATTTTTAATTTTTCCGAGACCCATCCAAATGTGTATATAGAGGTGAAACTAGAGGTCATTTATAATATCCTGGCATAGTCAGTTTATAATTTTCTGACCCAAAAACCGTTTTAAAGGACTTTAACATTTTAAGGACATACACATTTCAAATATTTTTTTTAATATTTGCGGTTGTACAATGATGAAGATATGGGTGTCAAATGAAAAAGGAAAATTGTCTCCTTTTAACTAAATTTTCTATTTTTAACTTTCAGAACTTGTATATTTATGTATATTTCATAACTGAAATAAGAGGAGAAAAAACGTGTTTTTCGAAGATCTTTCGAAAAGGCTTCTTAAGAAAATTTTTTGATTTTCAGTTTCGTGTTCAGCAGCCGAAGATTAGTCTAAAAAATACTTTTATTTGTAGGAGCATTTTTCGTGTCGAGTAGTGTTATTTTTTATAAGTATATAAGTTCCTTAACATTTTCTCTAAAATTTTAATTTATATTTTCCACATTTAATCTCTCCAAATTTCAACCAAAGTAAATCCTCAACCAAAGTAAAGGACTTCATTGCATCTGGTGAAACTTACTTTTTGGTGTGGATTTTGGTCTTTGGGACATGATAACTGACATCTTTGGTCTCACTTGTATGACATGGATATAGTCGTCCATGTTCGGTACGGTTCTAACAAGACTGTCGCAATCTACACGCATTGGGCGTTGCATTGAAGTGGTTGAAAGCAAAGTCTCCAGTCTCCAGAAGACATTATCTCCAGAAGAGGCGATATGGAATGGATGGTAGCCACGATTTGACGTCCTTAAAGTTTTTTTCCGAGACTACGGCAAGTCGCTGGTTTATAGAAACAAACCAACAACAATTGACCAACTAAAGAACAAGATCATTTAAAACCATTACAATGGTAAGAACTAGTCAACTTGTGCAACATAGTCAAACATATTTTAGTGATCTTTAATTACATTTTTCAGGAAAATACTTTTTTTTAGAAACAACTAAGCTTTTCATTTCGACTCTTGTTATATCGCTTAAAAATAGTTTAGGTTGGAATGCATGCATTCTAAACAGCATTTCTGATCGGAGGTCGAAAACACCCATTGTCTATGCCTTTATGGTCCCTGTGTAGAAATACACAAGTGTGATCTCTGGATGAAGAAGAGTAGATGCAAAATTTGAACAAAATCTGAACATTTGGTGATATAAAGTCGCCACTCTTGAAGAGCGAGACAGTGCCAGTGATATTATGTTTCGACTTTTTTCTCATCTCCACAGCTTTTGCCAACTTCACTGGATGAGACTCGCAGGCTTGTGAACTGAGCCCCATCTACCCTATGAATATTATTGCTCTTTTTTACTTGTCATCTGACAGCTATGTCTCATTCATTGAAAAGCATCAAAATTTAATTCAAATTAATGTTAACTTATGACATTAATTCGGATGGAAACATGCATCAATGTACAATTTTTACAATACTAAAATTTTGACTTTCTTCGCACACATGTCAAAATATTAAACAAAATTCCCACATTTATGTTGTTCACATCAACACTGCACCTAAATATTGCATAACAGCAAAATTTTCTTTTTTATCAGCCAAGGTCAACAAGCACGTCTCGTTGTTGTCAGCATTACAAAACATTTTCACCAACCGATTTACAACAATCAAAATAACAACAACAACAACAACCACCATGTACGCATAACACACATCAGACTCATCACTTGACAACGTGATACAACTCGAGTGAAACGCATCAGACACTCACACATACACACGCACGCAAACTAAAGGTTTATGACTTACACCTGCGGCCAGCGATGGGAACTGATACCACAAATACCGAAAAAAAAAGTCGAAACGGCCCGAAAGTCCCTTTGCAGCAGGTAGCACGCCTAAGCTGTTTGTTAATGTGTTGCTGGTTTTTTCTTATGGCTTCGTTGTTGTTGTTTTTGTAGCACATGTAATTTATCACGTGCGGGAATGCGCAAAAAATCGGTTAAAACGTTGGATGCTGTCATACATAAAAATATGGAAATTCAAAACTCGAACGTGCTGCGGAGAAATTATTGATAATCAAAATAATAACACCAACAACAACACATAAATGCTAATTCAGTGCACTTTGTCGGCAGCACATATGTTGTACTTTACAAAACACACTAATGCGATGTGTGACATGGACAGCAACAACTTATTTCTCGGGACTCAGCAGCAAACGCAGCGCATCTTCTTGTCATAATGTGAAATCGCCGCTTCCTCTCTTTCTCCGCTTCTTCGAATGGTTTTTTGTTTTTTAGACGCATCGAAAGCCAATCAAGCAAAGATTATTTAGTGCCCGGGTGTTAGGAGGAGGAATGGAAGCTAGTCAACGAGCAGACATCGCTGAAACTCTGAACATCGCTGTCCGCGCAATGTGCAAAAGTGTCAAGTTGCGTGTTTGATCTCAGCAATTTCGCTGCGTGATTAATTTGCGCCCATTAAATGTTCCCATCGCTCAACAACTCGGCGCAATCTTATTAAGCGTGTAATTTTTGACGCATTAACAAAGCAATTAAAAAATTTCTTCGTCGCACTCGGACGCTTTGCTGACGTTACATAAATGCACAAAGCTCTGAGCACGCAGCTGGGCGAGGTTCGTTTGGCGTCGGGGTTGCGGAGCCGGCCTTATTGAACTCGCAGCTGCTGCTGCTGTTGTTGCTGGGACAAGTATGGGAGATCGCAGGGGAGGCTTGTTTGATGGCGCGGTAAATTACGGTTTGATGGCGCTGCGGCTGCTGGTGACGCTTCCTTCATTGACTGATCAAAGTGAAATTATCGAGATTCGCTTAGGCAGTTATTTACCTTCAATAAATTGACCAAAAACAATCTATTACATCAGATAAATAACGCAACCTTGGCTTGGGAAATATTGAAGTGGTGGCAGTTTGTGTCTTAAGTCTTTCGTTTGAATAGAGATTTAAAGTTCGAATAAATTTAAATTAAATGCTATACATTAGCAAGTTTAAATAAAATAAATGACATACAATTTATTGTAGTCCTCTGTTGGCAAGTTCAAGTTCAATGAATTTGAATTTTCTGAACTGTGATTTTATTGAAAGGTTCACAAATTTTATGAAAGTGTGGGGAAACTTTCAAAAAGAAAAACAAAAAAAAATATTTTAAAAACTAAAAATACAAATACAACAAAAGGGTGTTGTACACAAAATTATAAAATTAGAAAGAGTCAAGATGAATTAATTAAGATGTTTGCATTTGACCATTTGTTAAAATGTTCTTTAGAATTTAGTTGTTTACTTGTTTAAAAATTCGAAATTCATTTTAAAAATAAGAACTGTGAACTGAAAACAAAAACAAGATAACAACTTAACCTCAAATGCATGAATTATTTTCTTGTTTGCTTAATATGTATCTGTCTGTACGAGTATGTATACTGAGCCACTTTTGCACTCTCAACTTAGTGTTTGTATATAATATAGTATAAATGTTTATGTGTTGATTCTTCATATTTCTCTTGAAAAAATTACGAATTTCCTTTTCAGATTACCGCAGTCTTTGGACAATTTATTGCAGTCTCTAAAAATAACATTTGGGTTCATCAGTTTCATTTCCATTAACAGAACAGAAGTACTCGTACGAGGTATCTACTGAGTTCAGTCCTGGAGTACGAAAAACTGGATATACGTGTACACTTCATTTTACTTTTGGAACCCCCTCAAGGGACAGAAAATAACTTGGAGAAGGTCAATTAAATGCGAAATAGCTGCTTTTAAAATAATATGTGATTGATTTAAAAAACGGCTAGAAATTTAGATGGAAAACGCTATTTGAGGCCCTATGATACATAGAAAAGTGAATAGCAGATCAATGCAAACTGTTCAAATCCAAAGAATTGTGTTGTCTTTCATGAAACTATTGAGCCCTGTCGGAGTTAAACGACCTCTCAGATCTCGATGTCGCTTTCCCGAAGAATGACGTCTTAATTAAACTAAGATCTTCATTATAATTACCAGGGAAAGGATTTTGTGGAAATTGCTTTTTTTGTTTGCTGCTAGATAGAGCATTTATGATTGAAAATGAGCACGAATTAGGTCCTCCTGATTAGAAATATACCACTTTTATTTTGCCTTTTTTTGCCTTAAAAAGGCAGTTTGCCTTTTTCACTCAAAAATTACTTTTTTAGTGCCTATTTTACCTATAAATGCCACAAAATGCCTTTTTCAAGATTCGCGAGCGCTTTTTTATTTTTCTTTCGTTTTTAATATTTGCCCCCTTTTGTTTCGCAAAAATACCTTGAAACAAAAAAAAAATTAAGTGGCAACATTGCAATTTCGTTAACTTATCGATGTTTTTACATTGATTTGATCATTCCTAAGCCGTTATTTTTTGTTGTGCAGTGAAAAATTTAGAGAAAAAAACATGCAAAAATCAAAAAGTTCGTTTAGCGCAAAAATTTTATTTATTTTTTGTTATACAAGTACGGCTTTTATGCTTTTATATGAGAAGTTAAAATATGAATTTAAAATATGTGCCTACATTTCAATTAAAATATCTTAGTTTTAGTTTTTAAACTATCTTTGAAAACCTTGATGTTGCTTTTCTTTTACAAAAAACGAGGTATAAATATTGTATGTTGCATACGTCAGATGAAATAAAACTATTAAAAAATTCATACCGTTTCCCCTTTTTTTTAGATTTTCTAATATTTTTTCTTATTTTTAACCCTCAATCACCCACCCCTATTAAAATCACGTATCTACCCACCCTGAGTCCCCGGGACTCACAATTTTTGTTTACGAAATAACGCAACACCTATTAAATTTTTATGGTTTTTTATATTTTTGTAGGCCACAATAAGACCTCTTGTTACAGATGTCATTCCATTTTTTTGCATAGCTCAAATAAAAAGTCACCTTTTAATTGACAGACAAAACCGTACTCTAAAAAACATACACTAAACATTTTATAATAATAAAAGATATAAATAAATTAACAAAAACAATTCTTTTTACATAAATAACCTAAAAATAAAATAACTGTTCAGAAAAAAAATTTAAACTAATACTTCATTATATAAAATAAGAAAACGTGCAGTAGGTTGAATTTCATATGTTGTGCACATACCTCACATACTTTTTCAGCACAACTAACGCAAATTGTTAGTAGCAAAACTTCTCAAAGGGTTAACACTCTCAATTATTAAACTTTTCGCGGCCATTTTGGCATCGTAAATTTAAATTAACACGATTTAAAAAAAAATTACAAGTACAATTTTTGTAACACAAAACACCACCCTGAGTCCCTGGGACTCACTCCATGCCAAAATTCACCCTTGTAATTGTAGTGCGCTAACTTCCGATCGTCTTCGCGTTCAGCGCGACCCTGTATGAAGGTATACGAAAGCTGGACGCCGAAACATAAAAACACAACGTGTACCAACTTATTAAAGTTCGTAGTGAGTCCCCTGGACTCAGGGTGGGCGATTGAGGGTTAAATGCCTGTTTTTGCCTTTTTAGGCAGTTTTTAGTGCCTTTCCGTGCCTTTTTTGCTATTTTATTTTGCCTTTTTTATAGGTTTTTAGGTCCTCAAAATCCTTTCCCTGATAATTACTATTACTATTTCTAATGTTATCTCTTAGTCAGTAAATCATAATATACATTTGCCTAAATAAATAAATACACTCGTGGGTTTTTTTCGGATCGGCCTAATTTGTATCGGGAAATGATGAGAGTGCGTTTCACAACAAACGACTGCAAATTGGCAAATTGTGAACAGTTTGCACACCGCGTTTGTTGATGGAATTAATGAAAAGTCAACAGCGAAGTTACCCGCATGGCACACTTGAACACTTGAAAACATACATAAGTGCATGCACACACAAGCCGCACGGCGTAAGCAAGCATATGATTGCATAACTGGGGGAAACGTGGGACGATAGGCAGATGCAGCGCACAGAAACGTAAATATTTGCTGGGCAAAGAGGGGATCAACTGCACAAAGCGCTGCAAAATTTCCGCACCAACAACAAACAAGAGTCGAGCGCGCAAGCACCAAAAATAAATCAGGTATTCGGCGGAGGCGCTGAAGCTGGCACCGGCACTGGTACTGGCGCTTTTGTTGCTGTGGCCGCTGCTGCTGGCGAGCGTGTCCAATTCAAAGCACACACAGCGACGCGCGTAACGAAGACGCTTTCCGGTTTTCGACATGTAGCGCATGAAGGAAGTGTCAACTGACAGCACGAACCAGTATATCAGGCCAGGCCAAATCGGGCACTGTGGGTGGGTGGCCAACGCGCGTTGCCGAGAACGCGGCCAGTGCAACGACTGACCGCCGAGAGTGTCGCCAATGCACTGCATTGCAATGCGATGCGGACGCTGCCCGGCGATGAGCGCAGCGACCGCGGCAAGCTGTCTCGTGGGCACACGCAGCGTCAGCGTCAATGAAGATGCCGCTTAATATGCGAAGCGATGCATCGCCTGCGTCGATTCGAGCAGCGCACTCGTAAATGCCCAAAGACGATAAACAAAAATGTGAAATATTGAAAAAAAAATAAAGAAAACATCGAAGCAAAAACAATAATCGCATGCGAGCAACAAGAGGCGAAGCACGTACCGCGCACAAAACCTTTAGAGGTTTTTTGTAAAACGCTCGCGCGCAGCAATCGGCACCAACACCAACCGTACCCAGCGCCGCAGTCAGCGACACTCGAGCTGCGACGGAAGCGGCGCTGTAATGAGTCAAAATCAACAGCGACGTCGAAAACAAGCAACAAGCCACTCAACTCGAATGCGCCGCGCGCAAAAGACACTCGGCGACTTTGAGCCGCCGCATATATAAAGCGGGGTGGCATAAAAAAGTCCATGTCATTTGAAAATTTTCGGCCGTTACGTTAAGTTGAGACGCAGTGTCTCAGTGGCAGTGTTTGTTCGTTGTGTGTGTCCGGTTCTAGTGATAAGGAAAACGAAAGTGCGTCAAAGAAAACGCAAAGCATTTATTAGTTATCGAAGCGATTACAACTGAAAAGTGAGAAAATGAAAGCGTACGCAGTGGCCGGTGTTTGCTTGTTGGGCATTCTGAGCGTTGGCTTGGCGCAGTTCTCCAACGGACGTGTGCTCGATCCGCCCAATCCTCAGCTATGCGCACAAAGGATAATACACGAGAAGACACCCGACGGCAAAGGGTGAGTACCGACAGGAGGCGTTGTTGATTTTCAAAACGGCAGAAGCAGCACATTTTAAAGATTTAAATTTGAATGCGAAAATATGAAATTTTGAAATGTGAAGATAATTAATTATGGATTGAACATATGAACATTGTGTTTAACAAATATTAAGTTAAAAAATTTAGAAAAAAAACTTTAATATTGGTTTAGTCAATCAAATGCAGTTTATAGCATCTTCAGGTCGAAGTTTTGGTGAAAGATAGAAACAAGTTTTCCCTTGTAGGATCGGCTTTTCACATACACATAATTAACTCGATTATTTGAATTCGAAAATTAATTGCCTTGAAAATCAAATCAAAAGAGTGAAATGTCGTAATTTGTCAGAGTTTTGCAGTCGAATCCTGAATCAGGGACTTAACTGTTATAAGTTTTTAAGAAAATAATTGCAATGTAACTATTACAATGCAACATAAATTTTATTTGTTGATTATAATTATTATTTGCGACAATTAATTTTTACGTTGCGTAATAACTGTCATGAGAAACACATTTTTTTTCGTTCTCGATAATTATTATTTTGGGATGTTTTTTGGGTACGTTGCTTGATAACTTTTATTAATGACTTTTTTTATTTACGTTACTGATAACTATTACTTTGAGAAAATTTTTTTTACGTTGCTTCATAACTTTTATTTATGATTTTTTGTTATTTACGTTGCCGATAACTATTATTTGCAAGAACATTTTTTTACGTTGCTTCATGCATAAAAGTTATATGAAAGGAAAACTTTTTTTACGTTGCCTTACCACATTTTGAGTATGAATTGATTTTTAATTGTTTAGTTGTTGGTAGAAATTAGGTTTCTGCAGTTAAGTGGCTTTTGTCAATTTAAAACAATTAAAAATCAATTCATATCAAAAATGTGGTAATTCAACGTAAAAAAAATTTTTTTTCAAAATAATAGTTATCGGCAACGTAAATGAAAAAAAATCATAAATAAAAGTTATGAAGCAACGTAAAAAAAAAATTTCTCAAAATAATAGTTATCGGTAACGTAAATTAAAAAAGTCATAAATAAAAGTTATGAAGCAATGTAAAAAAAAAAATCTCAAAATAATAATAATCGACAACGAAAAATATACTTGTTACTTATAAGAGTTATTATGCAACTCAAAAATATTTGTTACATGATAATAGTTATAGGCGACGTAAAAAATTGTTTATTGGGAATAATTATTATAAAGCAATAATTATAGAAATTTCTTAATTTAGGGCAATTTTTTAATTCTCAAAAATATGGATAATAATTATTTTAGGTCTCTGATCCTGATGGTTTGTATTCTGTTGGCAGAAAATTGCATAAATTTTTTTGTAGCTCATCTGACTGTATCTCTGCTGGAACTTTCTCAATGTTGGCTTAAAGCTTAGTGAATTGTTTATGACTTAACTTGGCACCACAAAAAATGATCAAGCTGCATAGTTAATTAGCACAAATTGAAATTGAACTTACGACGTAATGATTGTCTGTCACCTGAATCAACATTATCATGTTTTAAAAACTCGTTCATATCCTCATACTTGATAACGACTCCATTAAACCAAAATCAAACCAAATCAAAACCTGCTTTGTTGCTAAACAAAATTTTCAACTATTCTTCTTTGCGTTGCATGAGTTGAAGACTGATTTTGAAAATACTTAGATTTGAATAATTTGTAGGCGTTGTTGAGACATGTGTCGTTTTATGATAAAATGATAAACTGTAATAAAAGTATAACTTTTTCACTTGGTTCATCGAAAGTTTTATCACTGAAAAAAACTAATTTTTTATGTGTCATTGGCAAATATTTAATAAATAATTAGTTGATTTTCAAACTCGAATTTAGGGTCTGAGCTCTACTAAGCTAAACAAAATTAAATACATTATTTTAGAAAAATTAGTATGCAAAAACCATTTTACACAATTCGCAAGCTAAACATTTTACTATAAATATTGTTATAAAAGGTTTAGGTGAATTTAAATCAGTACAACAATTTTTTATATTTCTTTCCATCAACTTGAATTTTAAACTAGACTTAAATTTTAAACTTTATTTAAATTAATTGAGGGTTTTTATTAAAAACATTGCATTTGGTATTCAGTAAATTAACTCAAATTTGGAACTTAAATAAACTCTTATAAATTACACTGTTTTTATTAATTTGCAAAAAATATGTCAATTTTTATTGTGGCTTTATTTATGTAAAATTCTTTTGTTTATGTACAATTACTAAAGTTTTACCAATGTTTCATTTTTAGTTACTTCTTCTCGTGGCGTGACCCCAATTTGAAGGGCGTTGAGGAGGATTGGCTGACTGCCAGAAACTTCTGCCGCAGACGTTGCATGGACTCGGTCTCGCTGGAGACCAGTCTCGAAAATGAGTGGATCAAGCAGCGTCTTGTCAATGAGAACGTAAGTTTTTAAATACTCAAACTCAATTAAGTTTCAATGCATTCCAACAAACCAACAACAGTAAAATCGCATTCGATTGAAGGTAAATATTTATTGTAAGTGGTCAGTAGCAGCGAAACTACATCATTGAATGACTGAATGATATCAAGCTGGAGCAAAATAAAACAGTAGTAAAAAATTTAATAAATTATTAGCTGTTTAAAACTCTTAGAGCTATGGATCACCACAGATCTAACAGGCCAAAGTGACCTCTTCCGTGCTACCAACCTAACCTAAGTTTATGGATACAGTTTGAATTAAATCAAAGACTGCTTAGCTCCAACAAATCTCTTAACTACTCTTAACACTGCCCAGCTGCTTCGAACTCATCTGTGTTGCAGTCCAGGACATATGGACTTTGCAGGGTACACGAGCTCTCTTGACAGGGTACAACTGAGCAGTTTGGCCAAAATATGAAACCACAAGGAATTTCACTTCTATCTAGTAAGCTTCGTTCTTCTATTAGCCATAAAGGATTTACTGCGTTTTGTTTTAGAATTTCTCCCAATAAAAGGAAACAAGATGTGAACATGAAATGGTGACTCTCTGTGCGCTAAGAATCCATGCAAAAAGATTGGAACTGTTTTCTAATGAGTTGCATGGCCGAAGAAGGAGAAGAACAGAAAATTCATTGAATCTGCCATGCACTTCTCTTACACTTTCTAGGAGGAAGAAGAATCACTGAAGTTAAATTTTCTTTGACAATCCAGGGTTTAGTCCAATCTGGCCGATAGAAGTTTCTGCAGATTACGTAGCTCTAACTGCTCAAACCGATTTTGTGTGTGAAGAAATTTCAGCCTAAATTATTTTGGTATAACAATGAACCTCTATGGACTTATTGAGCTCTCCGCGAAGCAACCACTTCCGCTTACTAACCTTACTAAAGCTCAATTTACTTGTTGCATAGTGTTCAGTAACCATAATTGAACTAAATTCTGACAAAAATTGCAATTAGAACTATCGTATCACAATGTGAAGAGGGCATAAAGAATTTACTTGCTTCTGAATTCAAAGCTTTGTTGAAATTGATTCCTTAGTAAAAATGTATGTGAAGATGAATGAAATTTGCACAGGTTAGACAATTTGTTGTTGTTTTTGATTGGTCATGTCTAAATATGTAGTTTGCAGTGTTCATGATTGAACGCAGAATTAATAGAGAAACCACAGAGACAGTGGTACAAATTAACAATGATATGCAACAAAAACCCAAAAGCTAGTCCTCATGAATTGTTTGTATTGTTCACAGTACTGCACTGTGGGTCTTAAAATATTTATTTAAGGTGTTTTCTAACTTTATTATCAACTGAAATTGATATTCGTGTTGAGTATACGACAAGCAGTATGCGAAGCGGAAGTTTAATATGCAGCTGACATTTGATTTCCTATAGCTTTTCCATGGAATGAATACACTTGTCCCTTGTTCGCGTGAATTATGCGCATTGCATAGTTTTCGCATTTCACAACAAAAACAATAACAAATTCATCAAAAATTGTGCAATAAATTGTACGAAAGTGAAAACCGTTGCGAATTACGCCCAACAGAAAACAAACAAAACCGCGTATTCCGCGACCACTCAACAATTTTTCGATCACAATGCTGCCAGCAAAGAGCCACAACATTGGGCACACTTTGCAGCGAATTAGCATAACAAATGCGCGCACACACAACAACGATGCGACGATTTCATTGATGAATTTTGCAAGCGATCCGACAGCGAAACCCTGCAGCATTCGGCGGGCCGCAGTGACCCAGCGACGAAACCATTAAAATGCCTCTATTGACTGCCTGTTGACTGGTTGACTGCGTTTAGTGGGTAATTAATTTGTGCTCGTTAAGTGTTTAGCGGCAATTATGTCACTTTCTTTGGAGCAGAAACAACACTCAAACACAAATAGCAGACAAGCGCGTTCCAACGTCTGCCGCGTGAGTGCGGGTTAAGCTGTTAATGACATGCGGCGCGCTTTGCGTTGAGGTGATGATTCACAATGGATCGCCTCGTTTTGGGCGATTCATATAGTCGGTGAGTGCATTATGCATAATTGGGGCACTTGAACCATGACACGCCACAAAAAACATAGACTTTCGAGCGGCTGCGCAAAGACAATGCTTGAGCGTAATAAAGCAAACAAACTCTACAAGGCAATGTTTAGTTTAACCCTCGGTCGCGGTTGCTGGCCTTCATTCTGGGCTCATCCAAATGCATTTCCGCAACAATTGGAGCGATGCTTCAACTAAATTTGCGTCCGCTGTTGTTGCAATTGTTGTTGTTTTAATTTCAGCTATGCAAATACAGTCATTTCATTGTTTGGTTTTAGTACATTTTGCAATTTCCGTGTTGTTCCGACTTGGCGCCAGCCAGGGGTGGATTCAGCAAAATATGTTGGGGGGGTTTCAAAAAGTAATTCTTTAATACTCATCAATGTTTATGTACTTATATGCCTTTTAATTTGTATGTATGTAGTTGTTTTTAAAGTCGTCCCTAATATTTCGGGGGGGTTTCAACCCCCAAATCCGCCACTGGCGCCAGCAATCGATGCGATTTGGCTTACAACAAAATTACAAAAGTTTGCGTGCGGATACAATTTCATTTTCATTTTCATTTTGGCATTCGCTTTACATATTTTTTGTTTTGTACAATTCAGTTTTCATTTTCAAGATTGCCGCATCTGTTGTACACTCGCCGCACCGGCCACGCACATTTGCGGGCTAAATTAATTTTTCGCATGCGGCCCGAATAAAGTTGCAATCAAAGTGCTATGACGCAACAGCGACAGCAGCCACAGACACAATTGCATTGCTGTCCAATAATAAGAAAGTTCACATTGAACTTTACGAGTGGGAAAATAAAAATCATCAAAAGCATAAAGAAAATTTTTCTCAAACGTTTGATGCGCGCTTTGCAAGTTTGTTGCGGTTGTTGTGGTGTCTGTGGTTAGTGGCGGAAATTTCCGCCAATAAAGGAAAGTGGCAATAATGCAGGAATTGCAACGTTAATGTGGTTTACTGACGCCCAGTAGCTGGCCACGAAAAATGCAATATTGAAATTTTAGTAATCGTGGGAAAAAAATGCTAAGAAAGCATTAAAAGATTATTTAAAAAAAAATGAAGATCATTGACACACGTTTGGTATTTATTTTAAGTTTTCTTTACTATCGCATAAAACCCTTTTTTGCTCCACTTCAAGTGCACAAATGAAGCACATTCAATGCTATTGATTGCCGATATCAAAACTTCCAATACACTCACTCTGACAATCTGTTAATATAGTTGTCAATTAAAGTAATTTGCCCGATTCGTTACAAAACCGCCTTAGCAGCGACTACTGTGTCAGTGCATACAAAAGTCACTTTGTCATTCAGTAATGCCCACAAATCATAACCTCAAATAGTGCCGCTGCCGTAAGCGCGCCCCCATCACTTTCAACTTTGACCAAAATTTACATACATACAAATATTTTCTGGCGCTGATCTGTTACCGGCCCGCCATCGCAAAGGACTCGTTCGCTGCCAACAGTCAATACACACAAATCAATCAAAACGAAAGCTGCGACTTTTGACGCCCAAAGCCATTGATGCTGACACCAAAAAGCAACAACAGATTTTTTCGAATATTCGTTTTGTTGTTGTAATCGTTGTTGTTATTGTTATGAGTTTATCATGTTCCATTGGGGGGAGAAAGTGAAAAGAAAATATCGTTAAGCGTTTTGCGGTTGCAGTGAGCGCCTTACGGGGAGTGGCCGCGACGGCACACGTGTTCGCCTCAATGTGTCGCGCCGCAGCGAGATCACATGCACATATTCGTCCGTATGTAGTCGTGTGTAATTTGTACCTTTTTTGCTGGGCGTAATGAGCACAGTTTGCTTATTTATTCTGTCGCTTTTGATTGTGTACTCGTACCTACAGCGCCGGTGTCGCTGGTTTTACTCGTCAATTTGCGCCGCCTGTTTGCTGCCTTTTGTTTTCATTGCTTTTTTTAAGGTTGGTTTTTTGGCTATGCGGCTTTTTCAGCTCGTTACATAGCCAGCATACGTTATATCCGCTGGTGGTAGGCTGTTTATTTTTTTATTTGTGTTGTTAACAGTTTTTTTTCCAAATTGTTTAACACTTATTATGCATTTTTAAATTTCTTTTTTTTTTCTCGCCTTTGGTTTTGACGACTTTTGTTGTTTTGCTGTTTGAAATGCGATGCCGGTACCAATTGGTGTCAGCGCATATTTTCTCGTAGTACATGGCTGCTGGTTGCTGCTGGGCTAATGGCTTTGCATGTTGCTGGCGTCGGTCTATGGGCGGCGTCAATTATGCACGCGTACTGGCCGCACGAGCGTCTTGAGTGTATTTGCTTATTAAAATTTTTCAGCGATGTTAAATTGGCGTCGATGTTTGGGTTCCAAAGAGGTTGGAGTAGAGTTTTAATACATTTGAATGCGGCCGTTGCACGCGAAGCTAGGAAGTGCATGGCGTGCTGTCAGTGAATAAAGTTCGTTGCTTGAGTCTTTTGTTTCATTGTTTACCATATCGAACGAGACCGGAAGAGGCAATGAATATTCGATATTCAGTGTGGTTGTTGCTCGATGTTGATTATCTGCATTTGTGAGTTGAACTCCAATAAACTGAATTGATGTCAACTAAACTTTCTTGCGTCTTTAAATAATAACTTGTATTATATATAAATTTCTCAAGATCTGCAACGGTTGAATTATAGAGTGCACCAGTCACTTCAACTACTTAAACTATTATAGTTATCAATTTTTCTTAACTTATTGCTTTTCGTAAAGGATGGACCCGACGCTTCGTTTATTGACCTGTTTTGGTTAATACAGTTACATTTAGTTGTAAATTTCAACACTAATTATGACAACACTAACAAATCTCTTCTCGCTTTATTTTCCCACTTGCAGGTGAAATACATCTGGACCAGCGGTCGTCTTTGCGACTTTAAGGGCTGCGAACGTCCCGATCTGCAGCCCACCAACATAAACGGCTGGTTCTGGACTGCCACTCTGCAAAAGTTGGCACCCACCAACGAGCGCTCGCAGGGTGACTGGTCGCCCACCGGCGGCATTGGCCAGCCCCAGCCCGACAATCGTGAATTCAAGCAGAATGGCGCCCCCGAAAATTGTGTAGGCCTGCTCAACCAGTTCTACAATGACGGCGTCAACTGGCACGACGTCGCCTGCCACCACAAGAAGCCGTGGGTGTGCGAGGAGAACGACGCACTGCTCAAGTATGTGCGCTACACAAATCCCAACCTGCGCATCTAAACGCCCATCCATCATTCACAAATTGATTGGAACTCAAAATTGCTGGAGCGAAACCAAAAATGTTTCTTCTTAAAAAATTTGTGTCTCACAGTGCTAGTGTACACTCTGACTTTTTTCTCGATTTTCTGTAAACGAGTTCATTTTCAAATACTCCACTCTTAATGCTATCGTCTAGTGCGCTGTCGCTCTCATTATTTAGTTTAAATAATTCTTTTGTATTAATTTATGTTTAACGAGACAAAAAAAACCAACATAAAACACTTATTTTCAACGTTGTTTTACTCAAACATATCAACGAATTATCAGTTGAACAAGATCTTTTAGAAAGAAAATCGATCGCGCCTAAAATCGATCGATGAGTGAGAGAATGTGCGACTGTTCCTGTTGCTTCCAATCGGCATCGCCATCATCACCCAAATTGCCAGCGTATTCTGCAGAAAATGCAACGCATTACAGATAAGGAAGGATTTTATTCACAATTGCTGGCACTCACCTCTCATCACGCTTCTGATTGTCTTCATGGAGGCGCCACGCAAGTTCAAAATCTGTAGCACACGCTGCTTCACCGTTTCCGATGTCGCCGACACTTCCAGCACAATGTAGTCGATCATTTGTAGCGTAAAAAGCCCGCCTGTCAGACGTTTAATGTAATTATTCTCCGCCTCCTCGTCTTCATCTGCGCCCGGATCCTGTTAATACAACAAAAAATATATGTCCAGCCTCGGTCTCAGTTGAAGTCCACATACTTTTTCCTGCTGGTCGATTTCCCTATCCACCGCCTCTACCTTTTCCAAATATTTTAGGTGCAACTCCAACAGCCGATCTACCTTTTCGTGGTCGTTTTCCGTAAATTTCGACAGCAGCCGTTGCCTTTGCGCTCCCCGACAATTCCGCAGCATCGACGCAATCACCGAACAGACGTGTTCCTCGTGCTCATCCGCCGACAGTAGCCGCTTCTTGTTCCGCTTGGGCGTCTTCATAAACAGCGGAAAGATTGTGCGCAGTCCCAGAATATCCACAAACTTGTTGCAGTTCTCGCGTCCGTCCGGCCCACTCATGGCATGATCGAGCACTTTCAGTGAGCCATTGCGCGACATCTTCTTCTCGCGCAGCATCAAATTCATCAACTGCAGTCCCTCGCCCTTCAGAAAGCGCTCCCGATTCTCCTTGGTCATTAGTGCCGAGCACATGCAGTTGAACATATTTTCCATGTGCTCCTGCTCCTCGGTGGAGCTGGGATCGTGACGCTTGTATATTGCCAACTGCTGCAACAACACATCGATGCCATCCAGCGTGCCCAGCATCAGCCGATTTTCGTTATTTGTCTGTATCAGAATCGAGAGAATCTCGCTGCAGTATAATTTGTTCGGGTCGAAGGGGGTTTTTTGTTTGAGTCTCTTCAGCAGCCAGGCAAGCAGTCCCTGCTCTGCGGCTTCGCGCACCACATCGCTGTGCATCTCGGTGAGGTTCTCTACAATGGCCAGTGAATTGTGCACGCCGTCCGCCTCCTCTTTTACCTCCTCGTTTAGGCGTTCGAGATTTTGCACTAGTAGCGCGCACACTTGCTGCTTGCGCAGTGCCTCGATGAGTACCTCTGCGCCCTCGGCACTTTCGCCTGCAATGTCACAGAAACACAATAAAAAAAGTCAATGTGCGAACACTCCCACTTACCTAAAATGTCCACATCAGTGACCTCCTGCAGTAGATCAACCACGGCAACGGCCACGTCTGTGTTGGGATGTGCCAGCAACTCCAGAATGCTTGGAATGCCATGCAAATCAACCAGCACCGGATACAAGTCCGGTACCGTAGCCACGCCCTTCAGTTCTTGTATAACTGAATGCAAATCAATTTCGGACTCCATGAACTTTTCCGGATTGTCAGGATACTTGATGCGCATTTCCTGGTTTTTCAGGTTGCGCTTCTCAAATACGAGCAACAGCTTCTTTAGTCCCACCTCATCCAGCACATCGCCCTCGGCTTCCTCGTTCTCCACATACTTCAGTATGTTAAGGCGCTCTTGCTCGGTCAATTCGGGATCCAGAATGGAGGCTAACGACACAGGCGGCGGTGGGGGCTTTGCAAAATCAGCCGCTTCCTTGGCCTGTGCAATGCGCCGCATTCGCTTTGCCTTCTCATCGTGCTTCGAGCCAGTGCCACTGGCACCGCTCGCCTCTGGCCCGCCAAACTCGTCGTCATCCTCGTGCGGACGCTTGGGCGTCTGCTCCGGCTTTTTAAAGTTGGGAACAGGAAATCGCAATCATTTATAATCGTTTAAAATTGATTTATTTATTTTGCTTACCTTAAACGACAACAATTCGCAGACATCCATTTGTACTGTGTACGCAGCGTTGCCAGGTCGGAAATATTGTGCCGAATTATGGCGACATTCACAATTATGGTTCGGCTTTCAAATCATTTTTTAATTAATGATACGATCAAAAAAAGTTTTTTTAAGTGATGACTATGTAACATTAATAAGGAGGCATTATTTATTGAAGTGGTTAAAATATCAAAAACTAACATATTTCATCAATAAAATTGTAAATAAAATAAACTTTACTTCCTTCAAATCAGTTAAACTCTGAAACTGAAAAACTTCACCTAAATCTGCTCTGAACAGCTTAAAACAATTACAAAAACAACATACTTAGTCAGAAATATCACAAATCTTGTGTAAATACCAAACTTGTTTCCTTGAATTCAGCTTCAGTATAATTCTTTCAGTTTGGTAAATTTTTTTTTACGATTTGTAATAAATGTCGAAAATATAAATATTTATGCATTATTTGCATTGCTTATAAACAGTGCGTGCAAATTAATGAAAACGCTTCCAGCGAGCTGACCTGGAGTCAGAATTGGAGACACAGTTCTACGAAATTATTTGCTAAGCCCCCCAATCTGATAAATCAGCGGACTTAACCCTTTCGGTTATTCTATGCCATATGGCATAGTCTCTTTTGAGTGCCTGTTTTAGGTAAAAAAACTTGTGGATACTATATTTTTGTTGTTCCTTAGAATAGTTTGAAGTTTTAGGAAAAATACGAAATTAATAAACCGAATAATTAAGTTGAGAGAAGAGAAGTATACACGTTTTTTTAATGGTATATCTTGAGATAGTGAAGGAAGAAGAAGCAGACAAAATTAGATAACTTTTTTAATTTGACGTTTTCTTTCAATTTAGATACTTTTTTAAAAAAATTTTGGCTGAAGTATATGAAGAAATATTCAAATTTTCGTTATGCATAAAAAGTTTTATGTTTAAGTAATTATTACAGCCACAACGATGTGGTTGCTCTCATAGAAAAACACTCCAAAAGACAGGGTCCGAGTATAAAAATTTCAAAATTTCTTATGGAATGTTGCTAACATAAACACATAGAAGCGTAAAACCTAAAATTTAAAATTTTAACTTTCCCCAGTAAAAAGAAGTTCCGAAAGGGTTAAGAGACACTTCAAGGAATAAATTCAAGTTTGTGCTTATTATTAAAGTATATGAAATGTATCTGTTGACACGTAAACCATTAATTCATTGAACTCGAAAAAACCTCCCTTCGGTGAACAAATATATAGCAAAGATATATTTTTTTTAATAAAAACACATTAATGTATTTCTTTTGACATGATACACATTATCAACAGCATTTTTTACCAATACATCTTTTTATTACACATTCATCCGAAATCCAAGCACTTGTTTATATTATCCACAGAACAGTTGATAAACGGACTAGCTAGCAAATTACTTAAGTTTTGCACGGTAAACATTCGTTTCTTTTCCTTTTCGTGCCACAGGAGCAACCTTTTCTTGCATTTTTCGCTGATTTTAAATGAGGAATGATTAGTGAAATTAATTTCTTTTTTTTAGTGAAAATATGAAATGAGAAATGCCGTAGAATGAGTAAAAGAAAAAGCAGAGTAGAAGTGTTCATTAATAAATAACAATGTCAATATTTAATTTGCATCTAATTTGGTGTTGACTGTTTAACAATTGTTCTTCGAATTACGCTTTTAACTAAACTTAAGGCTTACAAAATAATAATATAGTAATAGAATAGGGACAGCAGCTAAAATATAGCAATAAGGGGGTCAAGGGGCATAAACAATACAACTAAAAAAAATGAAAACAAATAATTTGAAAGCGCACTCGAATCGACTATGGTTGAAGAAAAAAAGGAGTAACAAATAAAAACGTTGACAAGAAATATTTGCAAAAATTGCAGTATTTCTTTCAATTTCAAATTGTTGCTACGTTTTCTTAATGCCTTACAGTGAGTGCATTTACATTAGAAGTAGTCGAATTGACTCGCAGTGCAATATGTGTAAACTAATCAATGATATTTTCTTAGCGTTCATTTAGTTCACCGCATTGGCGATGCGTTTCACTTTTGACTTATGTGTTAACAATTTTTGCAAATTATTTTCGTTTGTCCCCTTTTACTCTATGTTTGTTTAGTGTTGTTTGTTGTTCTGTGAACCGGTGTGTGTGTGTGTAAGTGTGCATATTAATGTAATTGTTTCGCTGACAACATCTAGAACGTGTAGTATATCTACTTGACGTTGTCGGGGATCTCGAAGCTGACGTCCATGTTCACTTCCCGAGCTAAATGCACAATCTCGGCCAAATGCACCGACAAATTGGCAGCCTCGTCCAAGTCTGGACGCGGTATAATCCTCAGACCGGACTTGCGGATGATTTCACGTGCCTCCTCGACATTCGTGCCCTGAAAATCACAAACACAAAGCCATTAATTTGCCATACATTTTGAACAACATGCACCCACCTGCAGTCTGACCACGATCGGCATCTTCATGTTCAAGTCCTTGGCAGCGGAAACAATACCCTCGGCAATGACGTCGCAACGCATAATACCACCAAAGATGTTCACCAAAATGCAGTGCACCTTCGGATCGGAAGTGATAATCTTGAAGGCTTCCTTCACGGCCTGTGCAGTGGCGCCGCCACCCACATCCAAGAAGTTGGCTGGGTCGCCGCCGTACAGTTTAATGATGTCCATGGTGGCCATGGCCAGACCGGCGCCGTTCACCATGCAGCCGATGGTGCCGTCCAGCGCGATATAGTTCAGATCGAACTTGGCAGCCTCCACTTCTTTGGGATCCTCCTGAGTCCAGTCGCGCATAGCGAACAGCTCCTTTTGGCGAAACTCGGCGTTGTCGTCGAAGCGAAATTTGGCATCGAGTGCAAAGACTGGTTTTAGATGAAAGCGCAAAATAGTTGGAAGAAGATGGTTAGAGTGATAGCAGAAAGAAACAATTATAAGCCAGAAACATGAAAGGTTAGAATGGTAAAGTTACTTGGGTTTTATTTTTCCATAGTTATAAAGTGATGATTTATTGGAAGCCAAGTGGTACAAAGAAAGCCGCCAAATAAAAAATGTTTGAAATAAATGAGGTATTTGAGAAACAATAATTAAGTAGAGGAGAAACATTAAATCTGCGTGTTAAACATTAAGTTTGTGGTATTTGCAGCAGTTGCGATTAATCAAGTTTAGTTACACTTTGCGAATGAATAAATATTAATTTTATTTTAAAAAATTGCAATTATGTGAAGACTTGCACGGAGTTGCTTTGCAGTGATGCAAAGTGAAAACATATTTTGTCAATCTGTAATTCCATCAAGTAGTTAATGGCGCAGTTTCAATTAGACTAATACATAGGCGAGAGTTTTTAGCAAACATTCCACTTTGATTGACGTATGCTGCATGCGGCAGAGCCGGAGAAGCAGTTATCAGTTAATGAATTAGACTTTAACTTGTGCTATATTTTACTCATAAGTAGGGCGCCACTTCTATCAAACTACACTCTATACTGTTGGACCGAGGTATATTCACATCAATGTGTGAAGGTCCAAAAAGAGGTGTGACCCACAAGCTAATGTGGAAATAATTATATCAATACCGAAAATGTTGAGGTATTGAGCTAACATTAGAAAATATTGGAGCTGTACTATTTTTTGTTGATAAAAATCAACTGAACAATTTTCTACATAAGTAAAATATAAGCCACGTACATAAAGGGTTGAGTGAAATGAATTAATCATTGAGCGCTCTATCTCTTTCAATCTTCTACTGGAACTTGTTATAATTAATCAATTTACAATTAATCTAAAAAAAAAATATCGAATGCGATCTAAATAGCAAATGAAACAAAGCTTACAACTTTCAATCAAAGTTTGTTTAAACCAAATAAAATATGATTTTATGTGAAAAAGCAATCAACATTGAAGCACAAAGTAAATGCGAACAACTTTGGTAGAATTTATGGGCACTACTTACAACTGGCTGCAAAGCGAGACGTAGAGTGTGATCAAATCAGAAATTTTCCGTTTGATTAGTTTGGCGTTTGTTTGTCGATTTGAATGGGGTGTGCATTTTCGCATTGATTGCGTGGCAATTAATTTGCGGTCAGTCGATGGAATGAAAAGTGCAACAAACATATTTTGGTTTTACGGTTAAAACCCGTTTGAAATACAACATGCAACATCATAGTGGTACACAAGACGAATCATTGTAGAGTAAGGGGAATATAAGAATTCAAGTTCATTTTTAATATCGAACAATTACAATGCGTGTGTCCACTGTTAAATATGCCACTGCAATACGGCCCCACATACTTACATCCTTCGAGCGCATCCTCGGCATAGGGATTGATTTCAATAAGCAGCGCATCCTTCTTGACGAACAGCTTGTACATGTCCATCAGCAGTTTTGTGGTCTCCTCTGTGTATTCGGTGAGGCCAACAGCGTCGATTATTTTCTTGGCCTGCTCGGGTGTCACGCCCTTAACAATATCAATCGGTTCATAGATGATGGCCTCGGGATTCTCGGCAGCCACTTCCTCAATATTGACGCCGCCCTGCGATGAGGCAATGATGACGGGACCCTATGCAAAAATAAAATCTCAGTTCGATATGCGCCTGGTGTCCAAAATTGCAGAGTAAACGAACATTGAAGGCGCGCTCCATCATGACAGCTATGTAGAATTCCCTGCGAGGGAACTTGCGCTCGGCGACCATCACAGAGTTGCAAATTCGACCAGCGGCACCAGTTTGTTTGGTCACCAAGTACTGGTTTACCATTTTGGCGGCATACTTTTCGGCTTCTTCGGGACTGTAAGAGAATTACTTGTGATCAAAATCAAGCGTGTCTGTGTCGGCTAGTGGCGTTGCCTTACGTATTAATAATGCGCACACCGCTCTTCAGGCCATTCTTGAAGCTGCCCTTGCCGCGGCCACCGGCCAGCACCTGAGCCTTCAGCACCAAGTTGTTGGTGTTGAGTTTTTTGGCGATGTCTTTGGCCTCTTTGCCCGACTTGGCAACACCGAATCTAAATAATGTCAACACAGAGAAACATATAAAATATTGTGCGTTGAGTCATAAAGAGGAAATATATTTGGCAAGTGTGCTGAGGTGTTGGGGGAGAAAACATAATTTATTGATAAGAGACAACAAGATACGAAGTGACGTTTTTTACAACCGACAGGCTTATCATCGGCTGTTGAGGTGGTACGAGCGCCGATGCAGAGGACAATTTAATGGGTTTTTAATTCAGACATTTGAATAGTTGGTGGTTTAAGCGTTTTACACTTCTTGCTTAGAGCATTAAATGCTACATTAACGTAAGTTTAGTTTAGTAGTCTACATGATTTATGTGCATCGTACATTGTTGATGATAGAAATCGAAGCAGATGTTTCTAACGAGTAATTAAAAATATCAGCGCTTCGTATTTTTCTTTCGCGTATTCCCGGCGATAAGCATTAACGCAATGCTAACTAACAGTGCAACAACCCAAACACAAAAATAAAACAAAAATCATTTTATTTATACGCTGCGCGAGCGTATAAGCAAAACAAAGTCTAGTCGCTGTGGACCGCGCGCCACTCAAAGGTCATTTCGCGCGCTGAACTTATCGGCACAATTCTCGGATGAGCGGCCAGAAGAGTAGCTAATCAATTGGCAGGAAAAGTGCCAATAATAGTGTCGATAGTTTGCCTCAATAAACACAAAAATAATGCTTACATCGAGGTCCGGCGATTTCAATAGTGAAATCAAGTTCAATAACAGGATCAGTTCAAGAATGAAAATTTCGTTTACGAAAAATTGTCAACAAGTTTAAGGTAGAATTTAGTTGAAAGCTCAATTCAATTGGCGGAAGATTGAAGGTGTTATTTTCAAGTGTAAGAATGTTGTATGAAAGTCATTACGCAGAAGGTTAGTGTCTCTTGAAATAAATTGTTGAAAGGTTAATGTGTGGTTGATAACAATTTCAACATTAACATTAAACTATAAGCCATAAAGTGAGACTCAACTACTTTATCAAACGACTCATTGTTACTTTTTGCATATTGTACAAACGGTTACAACTATAAATCCAAATGTTAACATATTGAAATTTTCTATATAAGCAATATAAGGGAAGTTAAGGCAGTATAGAGTTCGAGCTAAATTTATGCTTATATTTTCCAAACTGCTTTCAATTGCTAAACATGTTTTGGCTACCATAACTGCTGCAATTTTTAAAATATTTTATTAGTA
Source organism: Melieria crassipennis (assembly GCA_963668005.1). Lineage (NCBI taxonomy): Eukaryota > Metazoa > Arthropoda > Insecta > Diptera > Ulidiidae > Melieria > Melieria crassipennis. The sequence goes on along the minus strand of OY764961.1, from coordinate 90,429,022 downwards.
AAAAAAAAAAATTTATTATTTGATTACTTGATTAAGCGTGCCTACTAATTGCTAAAACGATTAAACCTATGACCGTCGTCACCTGCTGTATCTTAGTAGATACATTTGTAAACGAATAAAAAACTAACTAACTAACTAACTTTCATAACGTTACAGATCATATCTATTAAATGGGACTAACGCAAATTGTCACTATTAACGATTTTTTTAGTGTATTTTTTGGAATGTCTGTGAACTTCTCCATCGCTATTGCACTCACTTTGGTGTGGGGATTCCAGCTTCATTGAGTAGTGTGTAGGAGACATGTTCCTGCACATTCAGATTTCTTCGCTGTTGTTGACTTCCAGCGCTGGTCAGACCCAAAATCTGTAAATTTAAACAAAAGAAATCAATTAACTGTAACGAACAGTTTAAATGTATTAGAAATCTGCCAAATATGATTGCGCCTAGTTTCCAAATTGCAATAGCAAAGAAAAAAGTTTGCCTCCACCTGTGGAGTCAAGTGACCATGTTGTACTGCGTTGTAGAAGGTCACGTCTTTCACGGCACCTCTCCTCCACCGCTTTTCGCAGCAGACTCATTCAATCGACTTTACTTTTTTACTTTTTGATTTTATCATTGCGACTTTCAATGTCGTAGCTGACGATCACTGACAGAGTGCCCCCCCCCCCCCCCCTCGATAAGTCACACACACACGCACACTCTGTACACAAATCACCCAATTTCAAAGTACTGCACGTTACGTCACTGGAGCAGCGGAACGCTTGCGGGGAGAAATTTCACTTTCACAATCGCCTTCACAATTCACTTCCCATCGGCCCCGGCCAACATTGGATAGATGAAAAAACTGCCAATATGCTCCAATTATGTAAAAAAAATTTGGGGAACTTTTTTCACACCGTACCTTCTGTCCAACTCTTGGCTTAGCGATTTCCGCCAAAATGCCAGTGCGTGCCAGCAGCGAAGTCATTATTGTGTTGCGCTGAGAGTATGTAAAATACTGAAAATATAATACTTTCTACAGTTCCAATCAAATCCAAAATATAAATTGGCAAAAGATAGAATTTCGGTCCGCGCACCAGAGAAAAACGTCGTCGGCCGAGAAGGCGAAAAGTTCGAGTGAGAATTTCGGATCGGTTGCGAATGAAATTGGGGAGCACATTAAGAGAAACGTCAAACAGCTGACGCAGTGCGGCCAAGTCTTGCGGCGGCAGTTTTAGTTGGCAATGCTTCAAAATTCGATTAACACTTTCAGCAGAAACGCGAAACACCAACTTGGAAAAAGCAGGACACAATTTCGGGAAATTCAAATAAGATATGGGTCAATCAACTTTATTGCATAAAGAAATAATCGTTTGCACAAAAATAAAACGTATAATTTGTTAATACAAGAGCTGTGTTTATTAAAAAATAAAATAATTAGTTGTCATCGATTAAGCATTAATTCAGGAGCTGAGGAACTGATATAGTTTGAATACATTGAATTTATGCAGCAATATCTATTTTTGTTTTGCTTTAATCTAAAAGTATTATTTAGGTTCAATAAAAATTAAATATGATTAAATAATAAAACAAAACTTAGTTTTACTTAAAGCATTTTTATTAAACTGTATTCAGTATATCTCTGTTCAGTATTTGTAAGAAAATCAGAATTTTTTATATTTATTTTTTTTGAACAAAGAGCTATCCGCACATGATTTATTTATCACCAATTAATTTTATTTTTTTTATTTTTATATTTAATTTTTTTTTAATTTTTTCTTCTAATACCATGAATATATATAACAGAAAATTTTATATATTTTCCATAACTAAAAACTAAAAAGCACACTTATATGGTTTTCCCGCAATCTGTATTCAGTTTATTTTTTCGGCGGACTACTTTTGGGGGCTTCCTTCTTGGGTTTACCTCTGGAATTTTGATGAAGAATTAAATTAGTTTTATTAGTGTGTAAAATGTAAAATATATGCAAATAATAATTTTGAAAAGATGCTACAAAAAAGTAAACGAGTTTCACATAAAGACGGAAGAATTTCTGTTAATTTAATTACACTTAGAAGAGGACACAAAATTGCTATACAAATTTTAGTTGTTGAATTTAAATGTGGCCTTGTAGTAGAAACCTGCGCGAAAGAGGTCCGAGAAGTGCATAAACAACTGAAATCATAGCAAAACTGCTGGATATGGTTTTGAAAGTGGTCTAAAGTAAGTTTAAGTAAGTAAAGTAAGTAAGTAAAAGTAAGGCTTAAAGTCCTATTCTAGTCTTAAGTCTTACACATTTAAGTGTCTAATATTTCGGTCGGTTCCTACACCTCAAGACATTTTTATGTGGAAAACAATTTTCAGCCAATAAAGAAAACCTTTCAGAGAACACCACAGCATACACTGGGCGACTCATAAATTGGCGAAATCTTTAAATTGGAAGATGATCGGAGCAAGTATGTATGTATGTGTCCTTGCGGTTACTAAATCAACAAAATTAATATTTGATTAGCTTTTGGCAATTTCTACACTTTTCTCTCTTTCCCGAAACTAAATCTTAGTCTAATAATGTAATGTTAAAGTGCTTATATTGAATGCGTACTCTTCTTCGGCCGTAATTTGGACTTGGACCTTTGCCTCCTTTGCTATGGACACGATCTCGGCTAGGCTCACCGCCAAGCCGGCGGCATCGTCCAATTTGGGTCGCGGTATAATCTTGAGGCCAGATTTCAATATTAGCTCGGTTCCCTCCTTCACGTTGGTGCCCTTAAATGCACAAAAACAAACACACACAAACGCTTTTTCAAAGCACGAGATGCGACACAACGGCGACCTGTACCTGCAGCCGCACAACCACTGGGATCTTCAACTGTAGCTCCTTGGCAGCGGCAATAATGCCCTGGGCAACCACGTCGCACCGTATGATGCCGCCGAAAATGTTGACCATAATGCAGAGCACCTTCGGATCGGAGGTGATGATTTTGAAGGCCTCCTTTACCGTTTCCGGAGTGGCGCCGCCACCGACATCCAGAAAGTTGGCCGGATCGCCGCCGTATAGTTTAATGATGTCCATGGTGGCCATGGCCAGACCGGCGCCGTTCACCATGCAGCCGATGGTGCCGTCCAGCGCGATGTAGTTCAGATCGAACTTGGCAGCTTGCACTTCTTTGGGATCCTCCTGCGACCAGTCGCGCAGTTTGAACAGCTCCTTTTGGCGGAATTCGGCGTTGTCGTCGAAGCGAAATTTGGCATCGAGCGCAAAGACTGATTGGTGGGCGATAATGTGGAAGAGTGGCACAGAGATAAACATATAGATGGGTGTTGTGAAAGCAGTGAGATGCTACTTACAGCTGCCTGCAAAGGTTGACGCCATGTGACAATTCGGACAATTTCGGTTTCGGCAATTTTCACGAGGAAACAAAATTATTTAGTTAAAAAAAAAATAGTTATTTTCCAATATATTTAACCAATTTGTCGTCTGTGCAACAACAGCTTCCCACACTTACATTCTTCGAGCGCATCCTCGGCGTAGGGATTGATTTCAATTAGCAGCGCGTCCTTCTTTATGAACAGCTGGTACATGTTTTTAATCAAAGTGATCGTCTCGTCCTTGAAATCGCACAAGCCCATCGCGCTTGTCACCCGTTCCGCCTGTTCGTCTGTTACGCCGCAATTAAGGTCAACCGGTTCGTAGATAATGGCTTCGGGATTATCAGCGGCCACTTCCTCAATATTGACGCCGCCCTGCTTTGAAGCAATGATGACGGGACCCTGCGCAAAAATACAACATTTAGTTAGATATACGCCCAGCGTTGTTCTGAGTATTCGAAACGAACATTGAAGGCGCGCTCCATCATGACTGCTAAGTAAAATTCTCTGCGGGGAAACTTGCGCTCGGCAACCATCACCGAGTTACAAATGCGACCCTCGGGACCAGTTTGTTTTGTGACCAAATGCTGGCCCACCATTTTGCCGGTAATTTCTTCGGCTTCTTCGGGCCTGTCAAAGTGAAATAAAAGTATCGATGAGATGTGAAAAAGTATTGCAATAGAAATATATATGTGACTATATATATGTGACTATTCAATATATATGTTTTGTATTTAATTATGTATTAAGAGTTTTTTTACTTACGTGTTGACGACACGAACGCCGCTCTTGAGGCCATTTTTGAATTTACCCATGCCGCGACCACCGGCCAGGACCTGAGCCTTTAGCACCAAGTTGTTGGTATTCAGTTTTGTGGCAATTTCCTTGGCCTCTTTGCCAGACTTGGCAACACCGAATCTATAAGCAGTAAAAAAAGAAACAATTATAATCTGCAACTGATTGTTATTTGGAATCAAGTCCACTTGGTCTTGACAAATTTTTACTCTAAGAAAGAAGGTGTATATAAAAAACTACTGCTACTATAAAATTATACCATATTTTCGATTTTTTTCATTCCAATGTAAAAGTAATTATTACAACAAACTGTCTGTTGAAGTTGTCACAATAAAGAACAATTTGAATCGATTCTTCAACTCAAATATTTGGGGTCACGCTCTCTTACTAGGCTTAACAGCGACAATAGATCGATGCTTTTCCACAGACTTCAGCAAGATAACTAAAGTGAAATTACCAGACCTTCTTAACTTCATCTGGAAGGGCAAATAGTTCAACAAGGACAATACTTTGACTTTTGACAGAAATCGCAGCGAAACGAATGTGCCTCCTCGTGGCACTCACAAAAGACTAGAATGGACACTCTCCGAACCTAATCCAACATAAAATCACATCTAATACAACTTAAATGAATTTTAATATCTAAGCAAATATATGTTTTAAATATATTCTGATGATATAAATTACAATGCGTTTTATTATTTTTGCTCATTTGAGATACCACGATACGGTTCTCAGAAACAAGTTTAAACATCGGCTTAGAAAAATCAAAATTATTGCAAATAATAAATAAATATTATAAAAAGTAAAATAAATAAAATCCAAATAATTAATAAATAAAATTAATTAATAAATAAAATTAATAAATGATTTTCGGTAGATGGAATACAAAAAGAACAAAAAAGCATGAAAAGTATTTGTTCATAAACATTTTTCGGAGTTTGCTTTTCGAAACCAATCAGCCAATGATTGGCAAATAATTGGCAAATATCAGCAAATTAGAAATGAATAATTCGAATGATTCGACACAAAGTCTTATGTCCAGAAAATGTCTCATGAACGTTGCGGACTCACTTTGGAGTTGGGATTCCTGCCTCATTGAGTAGTTTATAAGATATGTGTTCCTGAACGTTCAAATTCCTTCGCTGCAGTTGACTTCCAGGGCCTGTTACACCCAACATCTACAAATAAATGACAATTGGAACATTTTAAATTTACAAAATTTAAGTCAGATTCAAATTAAATTGACAGCTGCCTGAAAACACTCAGCACTTGAAAATTACAATTACAAGTTGAAACAACTTTTTCAATCAAACGGAAAATTCTTTCAAATATTAATTCAACACATATTTGAATCCAATTTTGTAGCGACAATTGTGCGCTATTCGAAACATTGATGCCATCCACGTCCATTTGTGGATTTATTGTAATCTTTTAAAACACCACAGTCAACTCTGAGATTGCCTGCTTCAGCATCCGGCCAGAGAGTTGTCTGTAGTTCTCTTCGTCATGATTACCTTTTGTCCAATTTTTGGATTTGCAATTTTCGCCAAAAGGCTGCTACGTGCCAGAAGTGAAGCCATTTCTGTGTCGTGCCGTGTGGGTGAATGCAAAATTCAGAAAATATACGTTTATATGCTTTCGGTAGTCCCAATCAGATTGTATGGAAAAAAATATTTGAAAAAATATAAAAATTAATCTCGCACCACAAAGAAACGTTGTCGACTGAAAGGCAAGAATTTTGAGTGAAAAATTGTAAGTTATTACGATGAATAAAATTAAGAAACACTTTGTAAGAAATGCCAGCAAAATTATGTCTCGTTTCGATGTTTTGATAGTTACAGATGTTTCAAATATTCTTTGGCATCAAATTGAAAGGTTACCGTTTTTGCTTTGATGTGTACTTTAAAAAGTGATTTTTTTTTTTTTAATAATAACAAAAAAATTCCCTTGGAAGCTGATAAAAACAAAAAGAAAAATATGAAAATAAAGTCAGGAGGAAGAGAGTCAATCAACAAAAAAATAATCGATTCTACTTAAATGTGGAGTTTGGAAGGTGTTAATATTTTATGTTTTATTTTCAGATTTTGGAAATATTTAAAGATTTAGAACATAGGATTTGAATCCAAAACTAAGATTTGTTGAATTGTTTCTTCGATTATTTCTTCCATCTCATTTTCATACCAAACTATGACTAGTCACTAATCTTCATGTATTAGGGAGATACATAATTTTTTTGAATGGTATTAACTTCGTTATGAGTGCACAGTTGTTGTCTGTGTTACTTCTTAATAATCCAGTTAGAAAAGTGGGTCCAAAACATTATCAAGAACAAAATCAAGTAGCAACAATATCAAAAATGCTTACTGTATGAGTTTTTACCTTAGAGGTTGTAATATTTTTTTGTTTATTTTACTTGAGCTTGTTATAGTTTCACACAAAATCACACTAAATCACAATCAATCACACACAAAATATTTATATATCGATATACTGACATATAATAAAAATAAAGGCAATTGCCTATTACATTCATTCATTACATTCATTCAACTTAATCTATCTACAATTAGGTTAGAAACTACTAGAAAAGATTCATAATTTGTTGTAGGAAAATTTCATCATTTGAAAAAATAATGCAACTAAAATAAATATTAAGTGGCTTGTGTGGCGTTCGTATTTTTCCGTGTTTATCCTATTCGAAGCTATAACTTAAATGCTATAACTAGAAAAAGTATGGCGCGCGCCCATCGTTTGCGGAAAATACGCCAGCTTATACACTGTGAGAAAAAATCAACCGCGACATTGATTTGGTAAAAGCTGTGAGCGTATTTTCGGCAAAATTTTAATGTTGTATTGATGAATTCACTGCCTCTACAATGAATTTCAAAATAAATCGTTCTTTTTTACGTATTGTGCACAAATACGCAGTCGAACGAATTACTTTGGAAAGTGCTTTAGTCAATCGACAACTGGATTTCATAAGATTTTGCATTAAATTTCCCTGCGCGGTAGTGCAATGGAAAATTTCATGAAATTCGCCCGGCAACATTGACTTTACTTACTTAACATAACTACAAACAAATTACTAACATAAATACAAACAAGTCTTAAGGCCGACCGTACATTGTTCTAACAACTGCACTTATATGTAAGACATATGTTACTACAATCAAAGTATAATGAATTCCTTAATCTATGGTGCACTCGAGCTAGCATCACTTGACTTTTGATATCTTTTGTGGCGCGGACTAAAATCAGCAGACGGCACAATAAAATTGTTAAAAACAGCACTGAGAATTGGTAAAAGTTTCCCTAAACGGATTCGCACACACTCGTCATAAAAGCACATTAATATTCCAGATTCGATTCAATCAGTTGCAAAACACGTTGACGGCCAATCTTGTTCCAGAAGACATAAGCTTCGTTGGTGCCCGTCACCCAGCGCGGCTCGCTGTAAAGTCAAGTATTGTTGTAAGGGTCTCAAAAAGATGGAAATGCTTTAGACTTGGACACTCACTTCTGGTAGCAGTCGAACAGAATGGAGCCACGATGATTCACCAAGCACGCCCATATATCGATGACCTGCAGATACTCTCGGCAGATTGCACTCTTCTTGATGAACTGATTGAAACGCTCCAGCTTCTCTTTGATTTGGCTGATGTGCGCGTAGTTGGCCAGCGGCGCCAGCGTGGTCAGAATCGGTGTGAGCTGCTTTCGGCGCATCTCGTTGATGAGCTCACGGAAATCGTGCTCGATCTGCACCAGCGGTCGGCCCTTCATGATGTCGACCGAACCGATGTTGACAATCACGTGCTTGGCACAGTCGTCCATTTGTTGTACGCGTTTGATGGCGGCGCGAATGGTTTGGCCGGAGATGCAAAGACCCGATTGGAGCACCTTTTCAGCTGGCACATGGAGAGAGAGAAAGTTATAAGTAAATTCTGAATTTGTATCTGTCCAGTAGGTCTAAAGTTCTATTGTAACCAATTGTGAATCAATTAAAAAACGGCAAAGTTTGCATACATTTCCGGAATTTACAATGCAGCTCCATGCGCGCCAGGTACAAAAAGAAATCATCGCCCAACAGTGGAAAGTCCAGCAAATGTGCCTCGTAATCCAAATCGGCCATGTTGAACCAGTCGTTGTTTCGGCTGCTCATCGTATATGTCGGCGAGGATGAGTGACTGGGGCGTGGCAACGCTGGTTGTGTTAGCGTGTCGACATGTTTACGTTTGTTGTTGTTGTTATTGTTATTGAGATTTTGTTGCATGGCCTCCCAAGGTTCGGGTGGTTGTTTGTTGAGGTTATTCAGCTGATTCAAGGCATGGCTACACGTTTTACCAATTACGGGAGCCTTTGCCGGTCCGTTATTGATGTTAAAAGTTTTCTTGCCTGCGTTGTTGTTGTTGTTAATAGTTTGGAAATTGTGCGCGGGGCGCGTTGAAGCCGACGGAGGATTGTACAAACGATTGAAGCTAGAAGTGTATGAAAAAAGTATGCAGAAAAGATTTCAACTTTCCGAGCCAACCAGATTCAAATCAGTTTTTTTTTATTCCACTTACAGATATTTGCAATTGTCCTGATAATAATGATTCCCAGGCGAAACGTTCGCTTCGCTAGCCGAAATATCAACATCCATCTCAGCCGGCTGGAGGCCCAATGGTTGCGGATCCACCTCCATTTGGTTCGTGCTGATCGGCGTTGTGCGGCCATTGCAAGCGTTCTCGATATACCGATAGTCCTCGTCGAGATGTTTGTTGATGTTGTTATTTTTGTTGTAGTTGTTGTGTAACAAGTGCTCGTTAATGGAGCGCTGCTTCGAGGCTTTGAAGAGGTACGACGGCAGTCCCTTTCGAGCGCCCAGGTGCGAGTATCGATTTTCCGGCTGGTCCTGAATGGACTTTTGTTGCTGTATCATGTCGAAGATGTGCTTCGTCTTGGCTGAGGGTATCACGTTAAAAACGCGCGTACCCTGCTCGTTGCAGTAGGCCATCACTGACGGTATGGAGAGCAGGAAATCGGTGATGTTGTTGTCAATGGGAAACATGACGCCGGTGTTCTTGCGATAGTCATCTGAATGCGAAGAATTACTAGGCATTTCGCGTCAGCGCCACAGTTCTCAGACTCACCTTTGATCTCGGCTATGGTGGCGCCTTCCTGCGAGCGCGCCATCAGTATGCTGCGCACCTCGGCATCCAGGAACGGGTACTCGCTGCGAATGTAGATAAAAGTATCGTCGGTGATGGTCATGTCGGCGGCTGGTTTACTGAGCGAATCCTGTTTCTTGCAGCAGACGCTGTTGCCACTGGCTGCAATCAGTGTGGAAGAGACAAGCTTGGTCACAATGCGCACTCGTTCCGATTTGGCGCGTTGTTTCGTCGGCGAGAATATTTTCCGAAAAGTGGTATTAAAACTTTTAAAACTTTCACTCGTCCTCACGTAAGCGTAATTTTTGCGGTGTGTGCCTTCGAAGTGTTGTTGCGATTGAACCGTTTTACTACGCCAATTGTGAAAGCACGTGGTGAGGCGGTCCTTGAGTGCCGTCAGGCCGTACGTTCTCGAAATGCCGTTCAAGTTGCTTTTGAATGTGGCCATTGTCAAAGTCAAGTCGAGGCGTCGATTGGTGCATGGAGGCCGCAATCAAGTGAGCGGTCGATTGAGTTGTGGAATGAACCGTTATATGTACTAATGGCATTTTTTATGAATGGTAACAACAGATTGTTGCGGAGATTCGCTCTCTGCAAATTAGCAAAGTTGTGGAAGACAAGAAGCGAAAGTGAGGTTAAGGTCTTACTTAGTGATTTTAGTTATGAGTACAAAGAATCGTATTGTAAATGCGACTTTTTTAATGAATGGTAACTTTAATTTGGTGCGGAGATTCGCTCTATGTAAATTAAAAAAGTCGTCTAAGGCGAGTAGCAGAAGTGAGGTTAAGTGGGCTCAATTATAACTTTGCTTATACAAAGAGAGTAGTGAGAAGTGAGGTGTTTTTAATGACTACTAATAAAATCGCCATACGAAATATTGACATTAAATACTACTTTAGTAATATGCATACAAAATCTCCATCTTTATATATTTGATTTTTTTAAAAGCTTTGTTCGAAAATACTTTCAATTCTGCAAATCACACGATGTGCCGTTACAAGGCTTATAATTATTTCTTAATATTTGCTTTTTGTATGATTAATGAGTTTTTACAAATATTTTGCTTAGTATGATCTAAGAAGCTACTTTGATATCCAATGTTTCGCTACTCCAACCCAACCGCATTAACATTAAAAAGTTGACTCATAAACTACAACATTTTTATTTGGCCCGTTTTGAATATATTTTCTCATCTATTTAAGGATCTCAGAACTTCAATTCTCAATAATACATCGACAATTAAGTTTTTCTTCTCATTACTATGCAATGACACTCATAGATTGCTGGATAGTAGAACTGTCCAATAAAATGTCAACTTGACTGGATCTTTAGATAATGGTAAGGCCTGATAACTGCTGGACTGTTCGAAAAAATCGCAATTTGTCTGGATCTTTATAACCAATTAATTATGGTTTTTTGCTCCATATTTTACACAGAACCAGTCATCATTAACCTGTAATCACTAACAAATATCTCATATAGGTTTTGTTAAGACGTCTCACATACATTGTATTAGATCAATTTAGTTTTAAATCTGGGATCTTTCAACAATAAGTGCTATTTTATATAACAGATATGCGCCATAAAAATATTATTTTCACTCTTATTTTAATTTTAATACAAAGTACAGTCTTTGAAGTTAGTAATAGAAAGCACTATCTGCAAAAAGTTCGCCTCGACTCTTCATTCAAATGGTCATTCATTTGCATCATATTTTCAAATAATAATCATTCTTATATGCGATTGTTTGTAGATTCAAATCTCCTAGTTTTCAATTGTCAAATGTCTTCTCAATTTGAGTTATATACTGTCAGTTGTAAAATTACAACTTCTATTGAAAATTCCTATAGGTTAAGACATGTTGGGCAAGTTCTCATTGCCCCCCTGATCCTTATGTGACTATTTAGTATATTATCTATTAACATTTTACATGCAACTATTTAACCCTTTAACTGTTTAATTTTGTTTCGAAAAACTTTTTCTGCCTGCTTAATTCTTTTCCAGCGAAGACGAGTATACTCGACATAAACAGAGTAAAATGTTTCTGCCCGTTTTTTGACAATTCCTGTTTTATTACAAAGCTTGGACTTTGTTATTTAAGAATGAAAAACGATGTCGTTCATATGACTGCCACGACTGGCATTACAGTACGACATTCGGTCAACCCAATTTTCAAATACTTTTTCGATTGTTCCGGGTAGAATTTCCTGAATGGCAACTTCGATTTCATGTTTCAAAGCTTCAATCGTTTCTGGATGGTTAGCGTAACACTTGTCCTTTACAGCTCCCCACAAAAAAAAGTTCAACGGACTTAAATCGCAGCTCCGAGGCGGCCAATTGACTTCAGAATTTCGGCTGATTATTCGATTTTCTTACAGTTTGGGTTGACGACTCTCCACTTTGGAAGTAAGTTCTCAACATTTCCCAAATTTGTTTAAGCGTATAGCATCCCATTTCGTAAATGTCAAACTTTTAACTAAATTACGAACACAAATTAAATGACATTTGGACTGTCATTCTCGAAATAAAGCGTAGTTCAAATTGAAAATCTTATGTGGACCACCCTATAGAAATGAAAACAAAAGCAATAAAAGACCAAATGCATTTCAAGAAATCTAAAATACAAAACTAAAAATTTTAATTAAGGGCAATGATAGTTTTTAACTATTATAAAGCACAATCAACTGAGAAACGCATACGAAATACGTTTTTATTTGCAAAAACCCGTTTTGTAATCGTACTTCCCCAGAATTTGTTATTTTAGCTTAAGACAAGCTATTATGTATTAAAATAAATAGGGTTGCCAGACTAACGAATATTCTAAAATGTACATTTTTTACACTTTTTATAAGATCTTTATTTGCCCTTTCTCAGAGAAAACAAATTACAGTTGATTCGTTGAATATTAATACGAATGCGATTTTTTTTTCTTCACGACGAGTATACTCGACATTATGCGAAAATTTTTCGTTTCGCTCTGTCGAGTATACTCGACATAAACAGTTAAAGGGTTAAATGCAACTAAATGTTATTTAAATAAAGTCAGTTTATGTGCAATAATAAGCTTTATTATCTAACATTTTCTAGTCCTTTAACTTTTGTTTCAATTCTTCGAAATGTGTAAGTATTTTATAGGGTTGGGGAAACAATTCATAAAGCATATTTTCATAGTTTTCAACACCGCACAGTGTTATCAAATTAATTGCATAATAAACAATTAAAACATTTCCATTGAAAATATGCAAATTTGCCCGAAGTTATTATACCTTTACTGGACTATGGGCAATGTGCATTTTTATATGTGACATATAAAAAATCCACTTCACCATAAGGAGTGCGCTCGTGTCCACACAATAAGAATATCCACGGGTCAAGTCGTAAAACTTTTATTATTTCTACTTACAATGAAACAGCGCCTAAAACATGGTGCAAACGTAACGTGTACTTGTTATCATTTGAAGTTGTTTAAATACTTACTTAGTTTTAAGACCCACATTTGCTGCTCGCCCTAAGGCAGCTGCATTTTTTAGTGACCTCGTTGTATTAAGAAATTGAAAAAATATTATATACATACATATAACATACATACATATGTATGTACTAAATAGACTTCTTTGGGTATGTATGTGCCATTGTAATCTGGCATTATTGGAAATTCTTCTTATCCTTGGAGACGCCATCTGCAGGCGCCTCATTTATCTTCGCTTCATTCTTTTGCAATACATTTTTGGCAAGTTCTGCATGCTGCGCTGCTTGTGGGCGATAGCTTGTTCCCTGTGGAATTCATACACTTTGAGTAATAAGTATTGTAAAGTGTATATACGCTTTTTTGGTGGTTCAAAACATGATAATCAATGTGAGTGGGGGAAATTCGCGCTGGCACAAGGCCCAAGTGGGATGGTTGTGTGTTGTCGACGCAAAGGGTGGCAAACTGTTGGCCTGTGCGAGTCGGCAGTTCGTTGAACTCAATAAACATCGAACTTTCGAGCTTTTTAACAATTACGTGATAATTGCTGCGGCGATATTCTTTGCTGCATGATAAATATATGAAAATTTAAAAAGTAGTAGGTAGTGTTTCGGTGGGTTTTGGGCGACTTTGTCATACCCTACAACTGGAATAACCAAATATTTCTTATCAGATTAGTTGCTAATCTCAATTGTGGGATTTAAAATAAAAAAAACAATTAAACGGATGAGTTTACGCTACATTGAGAAGGTGATGTGTGCAGAAGCACTTCCACTCGGAGGCATAAGAAAAGGCCCATTGTGATTCCTTAATCCTTTCGCTACAGGTTTTTACTGCGGAAAGTTAAAATTTTAAATTTTACGTCTTAGGCTTCTATGTGGTTATATTAGCAATATTCCATAAGAAATTTTTTAATTTTTATACTCGGACCCTGTATTTAAGAGTGTTTTCGTCGTTGTAGCTCTAATAACACTGTACAACACAAAAAAAATAACAAGGTTCTGACAACGGATTCTGGTAGAGGAGGCAAACAAAATATACGTGTATCGGCATTTTGAAAGTTGACGTCTGAATTTTTTTTTAGGGGGGTTAAAGTTTTTCCCTCTTTGCACATTCTTATGGTGAATCGGCATATGAAAACCATGTAACCTCACATTTTATGTATATGATGTGTTCAACAATTTGATGTAGTGTGTATTTGATTTTGAAGAACATTTTTGTGGAGCATTTTAACCCTGTAGCTCCTATTTGTATGGGTCAATTTGACCCTTTTTTCTAAAATGCCAAAAATGTCCTGTAAAACAGGACATTTTAAAGACAAAATGTACCACGAAATTATTCGCCATAAAATTCTACTATAGGTCTCTGAATACATCAAAGCTCAGAAATTAACTTGAACGGCAGAATTAAGCCAAAACTGACAATGTGTTTAAGTGTTTTTTTCGTACTTAATCAAAACGCCAATACACGTATATTTTTTTTTTGGGCCCCTCTGCCAGAATCCGTTGTTAGAACCTTGTTATTAAAAAAAAATTTGATTTTGTTGTGCAGTGTAATTACTGAAACATTAAACGAAAATTTGAATATTTCTTCATTTACTTCAGTCAGAATTAAAAACAAAGTACCTAAATTGAAAGAAAACGTCAAATTAAAAAGTTCTCAAATTTTTTGTGCTTCTTCTTCCTTTACTATGTCAAGTTATACCATTAAAAAAACGTGTATACTTCTCTTCTTTAAACTTAAATATTCAGTTTATTAATTTCGTAGTTTTCCTAAAACTTCAAACTATTCTAAAGACCAACAGAAAAATGTATTGTTGCAACCATAGAGAATGCAGACGACCACAAAGTAGCATGTTGCCATATGACAACAAAATAGCGAAAGGGTTAATATGTGTGGAGGAATATCTGTATGTATCGACAATTCAATTCCTTATGATGTTTAGCCGATCCCGGTTCTGTTCAGATTCTGTTGCGATGCTGAGACTAGACAAAAAACCAGACACCAAAAATAAGCAAACACAATCCTACAGAAGTGGACAGTTGCATAAGGAGTGTTCTATTATCTCCGTTTCTTCTTATTCAACACGAGCCACGTTGTATTGGTTGTTCAACAGTATTTGTACCAATTTTCATTCCTTTCAACATTACTTACTTAACAGCTTTCGAATTATGTAGAAATGAGCTGTTAACATTGCTCAGTGGATTCTCCACATTAAACTGACCGTAAACTTTGCCATACCGAAGTTGTCTTTTTCTGGCCATTACACACTAAAAATTACATACTAAGTAAGTGAAAATTGATTTATTGAAATCTCCAACTCAACACTAACGATTAGTCTCATCACCTCCAATGCCCCCATTGCGCTGTACAAATGGTTTGTTTCTTCGCTGTTGTCGCACCAAGTTCCGTCAACAACGCTAACGTTTTTCAGACCACCTTTCGGCACCAGCGCTTAAATATTCCGACTGTAATTTAAAACTCTAATTACGAGCAGCCAGCGCTCTGGTATGTGGCCTGCATGTTGAGTGCAATTAAAATCACGCAGCAGCCCGCCGCTTGCACTTTGGTGCAACCCATTCCCGATTTCCTGCGCCGACCGACCAGCCGCTTTGCATTGCCTATCCCCACACGCACAACTTCCCGTAAAACTGTTTGTGCCGACTGTGTTGACGTGCCGCATCGTGCGCCATCATCTCCGACTGCGTTACCAGCCGGCGAAGTGCGAAGAGCCGCCGAGTGGTGTTGTGCGCCTCATCGTCATTAGCACCCATTATTCTAATTGTTACAATCACTGTGCACTGCATTTTAAGTCACCACTGAATGGAAATGCTGCGCGGCGGCAGCGCTGTCGCAGTCGTGGCTTTCGTGCATATTTTGATCATTCAATCTGCGCGCTGCTCTGATGCCGATTTGCATTGTTGTAATATTTAGCACGTCTGACAGCTGTGCGGGCGACACAACTCCGCGAAGCAGTAGAAGCTGCCGTCCGGTGAATATTCATGCAGTCAATTGAATCTCTACTGCGGTTGTCTACTTTAGGCGCTGCGCGAATGACAGCAGACAACCAGCTGCCGCTAGCGGCGCACATGGCTGCAAATTCTTTTGATTTAATTTGAATATGTTTGCCACCTACGCGGCGCGGCTGTCTGTCACGGACAGCAGCAAGTGCGCGCTCAGCTTCCTGGTTATTGCCAGTGAAATATTTGTTTAATTGTCTAAAATTTATAGTGTACCGCCAACCTTGCTGACATATCAGAGCTTGACTTCAACACGTTTAATAACTTTGTTCTGAGGATTGTTTGAGACCTAAAAGAGATAAAGCGATACTGTGGTATCACAATGGGCTTAACTTGGCTTAGCTAATTTTGACAATTTATGTATTTTGGAAGTATGAGAAAAGGCATAGGATTTCTTTTCACATAGTTTATTTGTCATAAATTACAATCTGTTTTGTTTTATATAATCCATTCTCTAACACGTGTCGCTTTGCTCTTTGACAAAAGTCCAAAAGCTAAATGAACTAAAAATTCTAATAAATGGACAAAGTCCATGTTGGCTGCTATCCTTTCAGGCTGATCTAAACCTCAGATTATGTTTTCGTGCTCCGTACCCACACATTGCTTATCTTAATTACATGTATCTACACTTACATATTTCTACACGAAGTACAAATGTGTATAATCAATACAACCAATATCCGATATTTGTGCGTGCTGCACAACAGATGTTCCATGCTCGACACGCACATTACACAAACCAGCTAATTAGGCTGATCGCTGCGGTTTCGCATCTGGAAATCCCCAAATGCTGCACGCTCTGCTGTCCAAGGCCTATAATTTCTGTTTGAGATTTTCTTTCGGAATCATTTGTATTTGGAGTAAAACACATCCTACTTCCGCAGTGCGGCGCCGCCATCGGTCTCTGTGAGGTTGCATGCTACATTTGCACGTCCTTTGCAATTATTGTTGTTCTGTTTTGATTCCATTCATTCGGTTGCATTTAAACATATTCTCCGCTTTGCTTCCTTAGGTTAAGCACTCAAGGAGCTGTCTACATGGGGGTTACTATGGCCACCCTCGTACGCTAAACCCACGTTTGATGTGCATTCATGCGTGTTATTACTTGCTGCATTGGTGTTGGTTGAATTTTGATTTCTGAGGGCGTAAAATACTTTCAATTGCAACCACCCCAAGTTGTAAATCGGACAAGTATGAGTGTTGAACAAAATAGTCTTCCATCTACTGTCGCCATGATTCAATTTGAAGTTGTAGATTTGATGTCGCTAAAAACTTCATAGCGAGCTCAAGTGTGAGGATAGTAAAATTTCAATCGCACATTGTTATGTGGCGTTAAACGCCTTACACCTACTTGCGACTTTTAAGCAACAAACGCAATATTGTTGTGTTGCAGTATTGTTATTTATTCAATGAGATATGTTTGGCCAGTTATACATTCAAACAGTTAAATCTCAGTTTGTAAAAAGATTCCTTTCGATTTTTATTAATTTGACTGCTGTTACAATTGAAAATCAGTTCAGTCCTCTTAACAGTTCATACTAAATTTCGAAACGATGTTTTGATAGTACTAAATCATAACGTAACATAATTTCCTGAAGAACAAAGTATGAATGAGCATGTCAAACCTATTCTAAGTCGGAAGCGATCATAAACAATTACAATTCTTTCGTCGTATTCCGTAAACGACTTTTAGATGGCTGCTAAGTATGTTTAAAAGTGGGCAAACAATTGTTTTTGGTTCTAGAATTCATAGTTGAAACAGCTCTCATATTTGCACCGAATTTCAAAATTTCTTACTTACTTTCCATACTGACAGCAGCACCTTTTGGGCATTACAAGCTCTTGATTTGCATAGCTTATTTGTTTTTTATCAAACGGTACGCATTACCAAAGAAAATAAAACTTATCTAGATTTTCTTTAGATTTCAACAATTTGAGTTTAGGAACATCCTAAAGTGCTTTGAAACAAAATACTCCAATTTATTTCCTTCAAGACTGAGGGAATATTTATTGAAAGATTTATACAATGTTTCGCTTAGTTAACAACTGTATAAAGTTACCATCAAATGTATAAAGTTTCGGGCAACTATGTCTTCTAGTTTGAGAGTTACAAAGGTTTAAGGGTTCATCTACGGACCTTTTCAACTTTTCGCTGGGATAACAAGAACTTTCCACCTTTTTTGGAAAACTAAAGACACCTATTATCACACGCACCATATTTCAGGCCTCTAACTGAAAAATCTCTTTTAATTTACTTCATAATAAAATTATTCAAGTGAACCAAATAGAATGATGGCCTCTTTTTTGTATGATGAAAAGAAATTGTTTTGAAAAATTATTTTTATTTATGTCATAATACCCAAAAAATTAACCCTGAATAATACACAATAGTTTCAAACTTAGTGGGGTTTCAAACAAAATTAAAACAACAAGAAAAATCTAGGAAATCTTGTCTGTTCAGCGTAGTAACGAATCGCAAAAAAAGTAGTCAAGAGTGTGGGCTGCACTTCAATGATTCAGCGATTTGAGGCGTGTTGGGTTAATGCAATAGAGAAGCTTTTTGATAAAATATTTGTCATGTATTTTTTCTATTTATAAAGAAATACGAAGCCGTGTGAAAATCTGGTCTACTGTATACTGCGGTTCAATTATTTTTTCTTCGTTTTATTATTTTTCTGTCCAATAACTTCTCGAATGTTTTTCTGTTATTTGACAAAAGTTTAATGTATTCTGAAAATTAATCGAGTATGCTAGAATTTTTAGATATTTGAGGCTAAGACTCCGAAAATTAAACATTTTTCTTTGAAATAACGTCTCCAATGCTGTTTGTGATTTGACAGAATTTGAATGTCTCCTCAGAGTTGGCCCAGCATGTCAGATTTCTTAATTGTTTGAAGCTAATTTTTTAAGATTTAATTTGACGTAAAGTGTAGGTTTCAACAAAATCTTTAACTCTGGTTTGCTGGTTGCATAACCGGG
The DNA here is from genome assembly GCA_963668005.1 of Melieria crassipennis. Taxonomy (NCBI): domain Eukaryota; kingdom Metazoa; phylum Arthropoda; class Insecta; order Diptera; family Ulidiidae; genus Melieria; species Melieria crassipennis. Next base: position 90,410,260 of record OY764961.1, on the reverse strand, counting down.
CGTTATTGTTTCTTTTCAACATTTTTATTGATTGATTTGATTTTACATGATAGTTTGATAAAAGCCTGTTTTCTGTATTTAGTTCACTATTGCTAATGTTAAAATTAACGTCGCCATAACATTGCATAGTAAAATCGCAACCAAGCATTTGAGAGTTCAATTTAGATGAATGAAAAAGTTCTGTCTGTGGCTTTAATACAGCCGAAAAGGCAATTTTTTTTTTTTATTTAACCATTAATACTTCCAAAATCTTAACGTGATGGACAATTCTGCACTTCACTTCGAAAATGACCCCAACTGTCCAACAACAACACTCATAACCTCTTCATAGGCCAAACGGTGTAATTAAAATTACATTCGTAATAGCACAAATGCCGCGAATATTATTTCTCCATTATTGCGTTGCCAGCAACATAATCAATCGTTCATCTCTTTCTAAAATATGTCCGTCCTCTGCTTTCATTAATAGCAACCGAACCGAACTCACCACGCATCCCACTAAGTGGGCCGCAGTCCACCACGGACGTTGTGCAGGTTTCCTTCGCACTGTTGCTTGCCAACGATTTTTCACCACACTTTAGTTGGCATCTTTTGCTTGCCGCTTTCGTTGTGTTGTGCTTTGTTGTTTTGCTACGCGCTGTCTGTTTTGGTGCGCGGCGAGCCGGTTTCGCGGCTGCTGGCCTGCCTGCTGCCTGGTGGTGGTTTTTGTTAGTGTGTCGTACAATTTGAGCGTGAGTGGAAGTGTCGCATCCGTAGCGCTTCGCCAGTTCCGACGCGATTTGGTCTTTCACCTACAAGTGCCAGTATTCCATTCGTTTGTTGTGCATTGAATGAAGTTCAGCGAAAATTGCTAACAACGCAAATACAAAAAATCCAACATTGTTGGCTAAAAATTAGTTTTCTTTCAACAGCTTTGAGCTCGGCAACATGAGCTGGTGCTAAAGAGTGCAAAACAGTAACCTCTGGTGTTTTCAATTGAAGAGTGTCAAGTGTTGTGGAAAATGGCTCGCGAGGAGGAAGAAGAAGAGGTGCGCTCGCTGCTCGTGCGCCATCAGGAGCGCATCATACTTGATCTGTGCGAAACCGATCTGCTCGCCGTGCTCGTGAAGAACTCGGTGCTTACGCAGTCCGAGGAGGACTTGCTCCTCAAAACCTATCCGCTTCCGCTGGCGCCGTCGAGCGCGCCCTCTAGCGTCAGTGTGACGAAGCGCAAGTTGAGTGCCGTCGCCAGCAGCGGAAGCAGCAGTGGCAGCAGCACCCACACCGCCAACAGCTGCAGCGGCGTTGTTGGCGTCGGTGGGGGTGCGGGTGACTCTATTGCCGGTTCAAGTGCAAATAATTCGCGCAGCGCCAGTGTCATCGGCGACAATGCGCAGAGCGACAATCGCTCCATAACGCCGTCCGTGGTCAGTGTGAATGGGGGCGTGATCGACGGCGATGCCAATAATGTGAGTAGTGAGAATAACGGCAGCAACGACTATTGCACCAAGGAGGAGCTGCAGCCGCACCTGAATCTCATCAACGACGCCGACGTGCTGCGTCTGCAGTCCACCAATCTAATTGAGATCATCGCCAAAGGCGGCTTCTCCAAATTCAAACAATTCTGCTACGCCATCGACCAGGAGTGCCCGAAGCTGATTGAGGATTTATTCAATGACAAAATCAAGTGTGGTAAGTTTCGCGTGTGGCGCCAAGTTGCGTTATTATTGTCAATCCGGAGACTGATTTCTGATGGCAAAGTGATGATTAGTTGTATGTAATTGCACCACTGTGCAAAACGGAAGCAAACGCTTATTGGAATTAGTGGTTTGGTGCATTTCCTGATGGGAAGTCTTTTTTACATTTCAACATTGGCAACAAGTGTCTATTATTTGTTTTTGTACGTTGCCCATCAGTGTCGTTTAGAAAATAATTTTCAACAGGACACCAAGAATTGTATGACTAAAACAACACGTCAATCGACTTTTAAGTGCCACAGAAAAGTACTGTATTCAAGATTTCTTTCATAGATAGGGAATTTTTTAACGAGACAATCCAAAAGTGAAACTAAGCTCCATAGATAGCAATGTATGTATATCTCTTCTCAAAATAAAGCTAACATTTTTTAGAATGTAAAAGTTTTTAAAAAGTTTTTAAGCTAAAATTGATCAGGGAAAGGATTTTGAGGACCTAAAACCTATAAAAAAGGCAAAATAAAATAGCAAAAAAGGCACGGAAAGGCATTAAAAACTGCCAAAAAGCCCGGAAAAGGCACTAAAACCTGCATAAAAAGGCAAAATAGGGCATTATAAACTGTTAAAAAGGCAAAAAAAGGCATTTAAAAATAAGAAACAAATTCTAGAAAATCTAAAAAAAAGGGGAAACGGTATGTATTTTTTAATAATTTTATTTCATCTGACGTATGCAACATACAATATTTATACCTCGTTTTTTATAAAAGAAAAGGAACATCAAGGTTTTCAAAGATAGTTTAAAAACTAAAAATAAGATATTTTAATTGAAATGTTGGCACATATTTTAAATTCATATTTTAACTTCTCATATAAAATCATAAAAGCCGTACTTGTATCACAAAAAAATAAATACAAATTTTGCGCTAACCGAACTTTTTGATTTTGGCATGTTTTTTTCTTTAAATTTTCCACTGCACAACAAAAAATAACGGCTTAGGATGAAATCAATGTAAAAACATCGATAAGTTAACGAAATTGCCACTTAATTTTTTTTAGTTTAAATGTATTTTTGCGAAACAAAAGGGGGAAAATATTAAAAACGAAAGGAAAATAAAAAGGCGCTCGACAAATCTTGAAAAATGCATGTTGTGGCATTTATGGGTGAAAAAGGCAAACTGCCTTTTTAGGGCAAAAAAGGCAAAATAAAAGTGGTATATTTCTACTCAGGAGGACCTAATTCGTGCTGCTTTTCAATCAGAAATGCTCTATCTAGCAGCAAACAAAAAAGGCAATTTCCATAAAATCCTTTCCCTGGTTATGATCAACGCAGTCAGAACCGCCTGTACGACCTTAATGATTGGAACGAACGTTGAACTTAAAGAACACAAAATGTATGCAAGTTCTCAGAAAGCCCCCAAGACCTGTAGACTTGAAAGCCGCGGTTTAAGAAGAGTTTGGATCAGTGAATAAATGACTTCAGCAGAAGCTTCACACACAAACGAGAAAAAGAAATCATTGGGAAATGGTCTCATGCAGATGTCCTACACTCTGCAGAAAACCAAAAGAACAATCAAGGTTTTACTAGATATGTACGTAACCTGGTTAAATATTTCGTCAATTACTCTAATTAGTTTGAGTCCTAAAGAAAGTAAGAAGATCTTTTAGTATCCCAATAGGTAATACTGAGTTACGTAGAGCTTTCGGACACCTTATTTTGTACCAATAACCTGCCCGGAAATTCTCTCATACCACGTGATAGCCAATCATAACACAAACACATTCACTCACCAAACATACGCAACAATAAGGCGCCGAAACAATTATCCAAGAATTTCACACGATAAGTCATTTAGCGGCCACTATCAGCAGCCAACATCAAATATTGATTAAGAAATCATTGAACTCTGTAAGTGTCAAAGGCCTCATAAATTATTAAGAAAGAACAAAAGTCAAGTTTAGAAATCAAATCCTACATAAATTATCGCGCTGAAACTCCACACAACCCGACTTGTAACAGTGTTGGAATTGTGGTGGCGTTTCTATGACCGGATCCTTACACCTTACGATTTAATTTATGATGCCAGTTGGCGTCTGGCAGAAAACTAACAACCAGCAACCCAATAGCCACCAACCAATACACCAGCAAAGCGAGACAGGAAAGTGGTCGTCGTAATGGAAAACAAACACATAAAACCGGTAATGGAGGGGCGCCGCAGTGCATGGGGCCTGCGGGGCAATCAGTGGTAGTAGTAGTAGTAGTAGTAGTGGAGTGGAGCAAAGAAAAGAGAGAAAAAAAGAAAGCCCCATTGAAAGAAGTAGGACTTCAAACAGCGACTGCAAGCGGCGAACGCGCTGCCAACTAGCGACCTGCAGAGGGTACCGGGACCGAAGTGAGCGACTGTTGTGGCGGAGGAAGAACGAAGCCAAAAACAACAAACAAACAACGAGACAAGCAGATTTGTGGAACAAAGGCAAACGTGCGGCCGGCCATTAAAAATAAGCGCGGAGAACTCAAATCATAATAAAAAATCAAAATTAACATCGAAATCAAAGAACAGAGAGTGGACGACGCAAAGAACACAATAATCAAGTTGCTGCTGACAATGACAATGATGATGATGATGAACATTACACGAAACTGAGCACACAGTGAACACAAAATTTCACTGCCGTGAGTTGTCTTTGTGTGCAAATAAATGTAATTTACTTAAGCGACAGACGCACGTCGAACAACGTTGTAGTGGCATACAAAAGCCGGACCCCAACGTACTCGGGTGTGTGTGTCCTATGTATGTGCAACGTGTGGTCGAACGAATGAAAAAACACCTACCTACCTACCTGAGGTTTTACTAGGAAATCGCAAGCGTACAAATGTAAAAACAAAATAAGAAATAAAACGAAACGAAACGAAAAAGGTGTACGAGTATTGGCACAAAATAAAGAATATAGAAATAAAAGAAACGGAAAATTAGCAACAGATCGAAACGCGCTAAAAGTGACCGTTCAGATAGATAGAAGCGGCAACGCGTTGAGATGCTGAGCAGCCGCCAACGACAACGAAAACGACGTTGGCGCTGTCGATGACGACCGCTTGAGAACATTGTCTGGGCTTGGGAGATGGGCGAGCGGTGTCGGTTGGTCGGTGGGCCGGGTGGTTGGTTGTGCTGGTGGCCGGTGTGGCCGGAGTGAACGTGCCAGAATCACAGAACGTGATCCAGGGCTTAAATGCTGCATACGAGAACAACAAAAACAACAACAAATGTGTGCTTGTCGTTCTGACTGTTGTCTGCTGTTTTTCGTATGCCTTTCTTTTTCTCTTTTTTTGGCTCATACTTTTACGATTGTTTATTTTGTGTTGTTTTCTTATTCATTACGTCAATTGTTGTAGTTGTTGTTGTTTTTGTCAACAAAATTTGCTGTATAGTATGCAAGTGTTGGTGTTACTATGTAGTAGTTTTTGTTGTAGTTGTTATTTTTGTTTCATTTGCCGTTGTACTGATTTAAGACTTATGCTGCTGATCTGGTTGTTGGCTTTAACGTGTTGAGATCACAGCGAGCCTTTTCATAGATGCATGGAATAATGTTTTATTTTCATATTGTTTTCCAGAGTAGTTAGTGTAGTTAGTAGTGTAGTGGGACTCTGATAAATAAAAAAATTTATATACAGTCGTGTCTGGATATAGTGAACTAATTATTGCAAGGCCTGTTCACAGTATTGAGTTGTTCACTATATCAAGGTTAATATTTTTGTTCAAAAACTCGTTTTATTTGCTCAAAATACACTTTGTGTATGTATATGAATTCAAGAGATCACTAAAATAAAAATAAAACAGCCCACTTTCAATCACAATCGGTTTGCACTCGACAAAAAACAGAATCACTAAGGTCAAGAAACAGCTGATTTTGTAACAATCAACAGCAAAAATACAAATTAGGGGAATACCCTCTTTCATTTTTGATTCCTTCTTGTGTGTTTTGTTGCTTTTTGCTTGAAATTGCTTTCAAAATTTGGTTCACTATTTAGAGGTTTTCGATTGTTCACTATTTAGAGTAGGTACTCCATGTAAACATTTGGGTGTTCACTATATCGAGGTGTTCACTATACCCAGACACGACTGTATGTATATTTTTAAGTTTTGAGATCTAAAAATATACTCGCACTTGGAACCTACGACAGTGAGTGAAGCTGAAGCCTGATTCCTGAAATTTTTAACAAATTATTTACCCCTCTTTCAACTGTAAATGGCTATCAGCCACCAACGGCGGATTAAGAAAAATATTTTGGGGGGCGTTTCAAAAACGAATTCTTTAATAATCTTAAATGTTGATTTGTATGTAGTTTTAAAATCTACTCTAATATTTCGGGAGGAGGGGAGTACCAACCCCCGAAACCACCCCCTGAATCCGCCACTGTCAGCCACACTAAAAACCAAATAATCCAATAAAACCATGTCATGAAAGTTTGTCCGCCTCTTCTCCAACGTTAGCGTTCGCTGGGTTATGGCAGCAAGATCGTTTGAAACTGTGATTGCAGCTGTTGTTTTTGTACATGTGGTAGGTAGCCCAGCTTGGTTGGTAGGTATGTACATACATACATAGTTGAATTGAATCTCGTTTTGTTGCGTACTTTTACGAGTACGCGAAGGTTTACGTTTTCTTTTTTCGTTTATCGTTTTTTCCTTGCATGGCCCGTTTCGTTACTGATCTTTCTCTTCAGTTCCATTTCTTGCCATCAGGCCGAGTTCAGGGTATGAATCATCACAGAAAACCCACTTACCGCTTACACTGTCCATATGAGTTCGTGTGTGTGTGTGTGTGTGTGTTGCATGCAACATTTACGTGTTAGCACCCCGCGCGCCCACTTATTGCTTCTACCCCGAAAACAACTTCAAACTCGAAAGCAAGTCGCATTATGTTGTTGTGTGCCCGGCTGCTTCTACTTGTGCGCCCGCGAGCCGCACTTTGTACTTTATGATCTTTTGGCTTTTTTGTATCCACCGTTTCGACGCTGCGGTGGCCAAAGTGCAATTCACTTTTACTGTCTTGGCGTCCGTCTTCTTATTTTCGGTTGCTAACATATTTTCACAAGTCATTAGTATTAATTTTCGGCTTTCGATTATGAAATATGTAGACTTGATGCGATAGGAGATCCCTGAAAGCCTTTCTTTCTATTCGAATTAGGCGGTTGGAATTTGTTGGTATTGTGTTGGTGCATGAAAATGGGTTTGTTGGTTTTGTGGGCATTGAATAACAAGCTCGTTTCATCCAAGTCAATTGTTGTTGCTCTTGGGAGACATACAAACACACACACACACACACTCAACTACCCCAACACATCAGCTGTTGAACAATAGATTTGGATCATATCGTGCGGAATTCCCTAAAGCATCTCGCTTGCGTGTTTTAGTTGTTGAAGCGAAATTTATGATTGATTAGTTTTCAGTTTCATTCAGCTGAGTAAAATTGAATGCTTTTAGGCGGGTTGTCAGGAAATGATCTCTTATTGATTTAATCAATTTATTGCGTCGAATGAGCGTTTGATCTTTGCTATTTAAATTTATTCATCTTATTTTGTGTTTGAAATTTCGAGACCGAATGTCAGCAATTAAAAAAGTTCAACGCTCAGTGGGATTAGTCATTAATGAGTTTTATGGCGTTGCTGTTTGTCTCACAGTCTGCAACTTGTTCTATAAAAGTTAATTATTCGGCTAATCTGAGTCAAGAATAATTTGTCTGCTGAGTGAACAGACATTTTACTTGCAGTACGAGCTGAATTATTTTTTACACTTCCATTCATTTTAGAGCAGACACATGCCTACACGAATAGGTTTTGGTAATACTAGAAATTTTTATTTGTATGTTTTAAATGGGCGTTAATAGATTAAAAATACAATTCTTGTGTCTTAAAACATTTTAGTTCAACACTTTATATATATATAAAATCGACCACAAGTTTTTAGTTAGTTTTATAATACTGCATGTATATAGATTCATAATATATTTAAAACAGTTTTTTTTAATAACGTTGACTTAACTAGAATGTAGACCAAATTGAACTACCTTTGGTAATACTAGTCGCTTGGTAACGTATACAAATCTGTTTCAAATTTCTCCGAACCATGAACCACTGATGGCGTCTAATTAGAATGAGACTACTGAGCCAAAAAAAAAGTACCGTTTTGAATTAAGTAACGCAAATACAATGTTTGATTACCACGAATTTTGTGGCTTTGGATATTATTTCTGTTAAAATAGTTTATTGTTTACTGAACGAAAAATCCATACATTCAAACTAGGGATTGCAATACTGGACCAGTTTTACAATCCCGGGATTTTCGAGACTGAAAATCGCAATACCGGAATTTTTTGGGGATTGATTATGTTACTTTAAGTAAACTAAATTAGGCGTATTTTTCAATGAAATAACTTTTATTTTCTTAATTTAAAACTAAGAACAAAATATTCATGAGAAATAATTGTCAAACTGGCTGGCAAACCTGCCAGGTGAAATCGTATGTAAATCTGTATATACTATTTGGAAGTGTTGGCCACGGTTTACGCCATTTCAAAATTAGTAAAATTCTACTTGTACCGAATATATCAATACTTGAAGCTTCCCTATTGCTTTAAACCTCAAATAAAACTTTAATATCAGCTGTCTCTTTATTTAACCCTCTTACATATATACACCCTTATTCCTGTGTATTGTGAATGTGAGAAGTCACATTGGTGTAAACAAGAGTTAAATTTGCAAGTTTTTACAAATTTCTGTTTGTTTACTTTGTTTGTATGGTTTCATTTTTGGGATCGTTTAGTTTGTATAAATTTGTACAAAGTATCCGTACACAAATAGAGCTATTGTTGTATTATAAGAATAAGAAGTATGTAAATAAGGTTTGCCTTTTTCAAAATCAAGGTGACAAAAGCAAAAAGTAACTAAGCTATTTTTATGCTTCGATCCGGATCGGACTTTGTCAATACCGGGATTTTTCGGAACCGAAATTGTCCGGTATCCCGGATTTTCGGGATTTGGGTTGCCGGGATTACAATTCCTAATTCAATCTTACTAAGATATCTTAAATTTGACAACCTTAAGTCACATTTAGTTGAATTTAACAACGTTGAACTTATTCATTATATGCACATCAGCACAAATGAATTAATGTTATTAAATTAATCACTCAGTAATTTATATAAAATTAATTAAATATAAAAAAAGTTAAGTTTTCTCTGCAAACGATCCGCTAAGTTTACTTCGTATTTATTTACAATTAAGTCGCTTGATGTGCTTTTGAGGTTATGATGCCGACGGCATTAAACATATAATATCCATTTATAATTGCTGCAACAACTACTGCGCGGCTTTTCAAATAACCAATGCAACCGGTCGGCACTAACTGCTTGAAAATTTAATCACTCAAAAATACAACAACTTTTTGCTTGAATCTATGTTCAGCGAGAAAATCTTGTTGGACAAGACGAATCATGTTCTTTTTTATTTTGTTGTTATCTTATCCATCTGAGCAAACCAACAAACAAACAAAGAAGAAGATGTTTCTGTGCGCATTCTGGTTGCTGTTGAATTTATCTTCAGTCTTGAACAGTGGAAGAAAACTACACACCAGCTAGTAGATTCGACTAATTACACAAGACCTGAACTCATTTCAAAAAGTTATGTGAAAATGTTTAATTTCGGACAAGCACAAAGTGTTGAACAACTTTCGGTGGTAATTTCTTTTAAAACGAGCATCAAGCAGCTGCCAGCAGGAAAGTGACAATAATTGAAATATAATGAGGCCGGAGACATGTCGCTGACACGAGTTACATTAAATATTAAAAAAGAAACTTTTGCTGCAAAACATTAAAACGTTATTAGCTGCACATGAACGGCACAAAAGGATGGAAAACCAACGACAGATGCTCGAGTGCCGATTTCGCACTAACCGATCGTACACAAATGTTTTATATTCCTAATTTACAGACAGATTGTTTGTGCGCATTTATTTTTACGAGCGCATTTTAGGATTTTCTCAAACTGTTTTTAATTGATTACGCAGAGATTGATTTCTTATCGCGGCTTTGAAGTCAGCAACTGAGCCCTCAGCAGCTTATCAGCCTTGTTTAGGCACTCAAACACGCGCTGTGCTCATCATGCACAACACTTTGCGGTGCATTCAATAGTTCCTTTTATTTTCATTTTCGTATAATAACAATAAACATAAAAAATTAACATCTATTAAAATCGGGCCATAAAATGGTTATGGCTGATTTGGCTTTTGTATGCCGATTGCAGTGTTTCAAGTTTACGGCTGTGATTAGAGCTTAATCTATTTTTAATTTAATCAAAGCTGGGTGCTTCGCACCAAGTCAGTGGTTGCCACAATACGTAGAAATTTGATTACAAGCGAGAAGGTCGAACTGAGGCACTTTGGTGTGCGCAGTGTGTGGTCAATGAGGTCCAATAAGCGTTTTGATTGACATCTTACTTATAGTATTCTCTAACGTTCAGGTGCAGATTTACAAGTTTGGTGACATTCGAAAAGCTATCAAATTAATTACTTTAAAATGCAACTTTTGATATGTATGTGTTTCAAACTTGATGTTTACTAATGGTCCACTTCAAGATGTTTCACAACTGTCATCGCAAATAAAAAAAAAATAACCTAATAAACAAATACAAACATTGGTAGATTTGCTATTTTGCCCCTGTAAAATCTTTGAGCTGATTTCGAGTGTAAGTAAAAGTCAAAAGTAATTAAAAGTCAGCTGTTTTCGTAGCCATCTTGACGTCACGTCGTTACAAAGGTCGTTTAGTAACAACAATTTGAGTATAACAAAGTAATTTATACTATCCTAGTCTGGCTCCAACATATAGTAAAATCTGCAAATATTTTATACTCATGTTTTATTAGGCAGTAGACTGATCGAAACCGTGTCCCGAATGCCTCTTAAGTTTTCCAAGTCCTGACTCTTCTATTCAAAGGTCTGCCGTAGTCGTTTGACGCTCTTTAAAACCTCTACAGATCCGCTACAATTATTTAACTGCCTTTTTATAACTTTAAAGATTTGCTATAGTCGTTTATATCCCTTTTAATAACTTCTTAGATCTCAAGTAATCTCTTTCCACCTTATAACACCGTGCGACAAAAAAAAAATTTTTCACCGGAAAAAATCCATATGGGCGTGAAACTAGAGACCAAACATAGTAATACTGCGTACTTAGTTTTTCATTTCTACATCCTTTGCCCTTTTAAAAGGACTGCAAAATTTTTGAATGGGATAAAAAATAAAAAAATATAAAAAATAATTAACCTGGATAGAAAATGGCGATATGTATATCAAATGAAAGCGGAAAGGCTCAAGAATTGAAATAAAATTGATTTTTTATCTATTTCTAAAAAAGGATTTGTAAAAGATCCTTTAAAAGTTTTAATCCTTTATATCCTTGAAAATTTAAATAGAATATTCTTGAAAAGTAACTATGTTAAAATCTCCTTGATCACGTGTCAAAATTTCATTACTCTAACTTTATTGGTTCGAAAGTTATTTACAAAAAGGCGGAAGCTGCAATTCTAATGAAGTACAAAAATTCTAATTTATTTGAGTATCAGTATTTTTAATAATAAAAAGATACAAAATCAATGAAGCGATAATAATGAAATTTTGACACGTGATCAAGGAGATTTTGGGACTTTTCAAGAAAATTCTATATAAATTTTTAAGGATATAAAGGATTAAAATTTTCAAAGGACCCTTTTCATATCCTTTTTTTTACAAAAAATAATAATAATAAATAATTTTTTTAGCTTCCAGCTCGCTCAAGCTGAACACTAACACATTATGCTTCTAGCTGTCTTGGCTTCTAACAAGCACGCGCACAAGAATCTTCTTCTTCTTACAAATTAGTCATGTGACTAATCGAATTGACTACTGAAGTTTCGGTGACCAGTTACAACTTCAGTCAGCCATCTTATAATTCTTTGACAGTAGGTTGAATTACTGTTTTATCTATCTTTTTCAGCACATAAACAACCAGACCCTCCACGGTTGAGGTCATCTTATGTCGTTTTGTGTCCTGTATCTGTTTGCCTGATGTGGAATTAGGTCATAAAACATTGTCTACTTTCCGTTTAGATATGTTGCCTGGCAACTAATTTTGTCCGTTCTAACATAACCTCCCTCTGACCCACATCAAAGTGACTGAGTTCTCACCGATAACTCTATGGAATATTTGGAACAATTTCGAATACCAGTCAAGAGATCAGAGTCATTCTTTGCTTGTTACTTACTATACTAATATACGATTGATTTTTAATTTTAAGAATATCTGACAGTCAATTGGACGAAAGACTCACCTCCCAAAGTGCATAACGCAAACCACGTTTAGTTTCTGGCTCTCGCTGTGCCAATCCAAGTTTAGGGTTCTTTGAGACCCTTTAGTCACTTTGACTGCTTATAACTTGCCGCGCTTCATTTGCCTTGCTCCACTTTCTTCTATGACCCAACTAAAACAACAACACTTTTTTATGACAATAAGTGCAATCGTGCTCAAAAAATGACATATGCTACCCATAAAGCTTTAATATAGAAGGTCGTAATGTTATCCGTTTTAGACCGACACACTGGCGGCTGTTTGGTTTCATTTTTATTTTGGCACATACAAAAATATTTACAAAAACCCAACCACTATATAGTATGTGCAGACGTAAACAATTTTCAAAAAAGTGTCCGCTCATATTTGTATATATCATTATTATATATACACACATGTATATATATATTTAATTTCATTCAACTTGATACTTTCTTGTGACGCGCTGACATTGTCGATTAATGCGAATTTTTAGTATAAACAAAAACGTGAAATTTTTTGCTGAATATGCGAAATATTTTATCAGCTCGTGTTCGGCGCGATTTAACGCTCCGCCCGTTCCGATTAGCGTTAATTTTGTTACTGTCTGTGAGCTAATTTATGCGGCGAGATGTGCTGATTTGTTAGGCGTTTTTGGAAAATTGCTTCATTTGATGCTAAACACAACAAATTAATAAAATAAATTGTTTCACAGATTTATTGCCTCTGTTGCTATGTATTTCTAAACTTGCAGGCGTTTTATTTTACAAAAATATACAAATTAACTTGCAGGAAAAGTGGGTACAGTTTGGTTTTAGGAACTCATAACAATGACGATTCTATGGATTTGTAGCTTGTAGCTTGATTTGATGAGCATTTTGAGTCGATTGAGATTGTCTGAAGTTGGTGGTGACAATTCAGTCAATTATATATCTGTCGACCTTTGGCCGTTGAATTGCTTAATTCAATCTTGAGCTCAAGTCCTCAGAAGTCCAATTATCTCCTGTTCCAACATGTCCTCCAATCCACATCAGAGCATCGTTTTTCCCGCGCTCACATGTTGAGTTTATGGACAAATTGGAGATCAGTGTCGATTGCTTGCCCAACATTATAAAGATCGAACATTTATTCACAAACCTTTCAGTCAATAACCTTTTTCAGTGCATTAGTAAGTTCAAACACTTCTGTCAAGGAATCTCCTAGACACAGGGTGGAAGTCAGATTTCGCTCTGTTCCTCTCATTTCTTATTCAGGGGACTTTTCGGTCGCCTTATGTTCACTCATGACATCTATGAAAATCAGTGTCGTCTCGGAGCTGTCACACATCTGATGCAGGACTCGCACATGTCCAATCGATATGCTAAGTCGATCCAAGTACCAGTCCGGTTCATGCGGAGTTTCGTTTCTAAACAATGATGTGCAGACCAGTTTCGCTCTTTCCTTAAATTTTCATGATCATGTGAGAAAAATACCAAGCTCCGATCAGAATGGTAATCGTTTAACATTAGAAAGACCGCAAGTTGTCCATACCTACAAAGACTACATACTATAACCGCTGATATCTCGAAAAGTACACATGGGATTTGGCTAATTGTAATTGTAGAACCCTAATTGTAGAACTAAAGTACAGCAAAAGTTAATAGAAATACTACAGAAAATACAGATATTTAAAAATGAAAAACCATCAAAATTACCGCAATGGTATTTCTAGTGTTAACCCTTTCGCTACAGGTTTTTACTGGGGAAAGTTAAAATTTTAAATTTTACGACTTGGGCTTCTATTTGGTTACATCAGCAACATTTCATAAAAAACGTTTTCATTTTTATACTCGGACCCTGTATTTTAGAGTGTTTTTGCAACTATGAGAGCAACCACATCGTTGTGGCTGTAATAATTACTTAAACATAAAACTTTTTACACATAACGAAAATTTGAATATTTCTTCATTTACTTCAGCCAAAATTAAAAAAAAAGTATCTAAATTGGAAGAAAACGTCAAATTAAAAAGTTCTCTAGCTTTTTCTGCTTCTTCTTCCTTTACAATGTCAAGATATACCATTAAAGAAACGTGTATACTTCTCTTCTTTAAACTTAAATATTCAGTTTATTAATTTCGTATTTTCCTTAAAACTTCAAACTATTCTAAAGACCAACCAAAAAATGTATTCTTGCAACCATAGAGGATGCAGACGTCCACAAATTAGCATGTTGCCATATGGTAACAAAATAGCGAAAGGGTTAAGGAAATTTTCTGGTGTGCGAAATTGATTGAGTGAGAAAATTTAAGGGTCTATCACGATCGCCACTGTGATTGTAGTTTTGTATATAGAAAACATTTTTTAAATTTGAATTAAAAAATTTTGTTTGATTGATGTGATCTAATATCTACAAACCTCGATTAAAACTTTAATCCAAGCCAAATTCCTATTGAATTAAACCATGAAAAATCCAGCTGTTTGGAGAAGTTGGAATTTGTCGCACAGTGTACTAAAAGGATTTTGAAATACAGTTTATTAGTAATTAGTTTCAATTTTCTGATAACAAAACCCAAACTTAGAGTCAAGTTTTAGCTTTTTTGCCTGAGCTAAGAATCGTCACTGTCTTAATTTTCCCTTCAATAATTCCCTATTGAAAGGAATATTTCAATATTTCCCTATTGAAGTCGAGACAGATTTGTCGCACAGTCTTTTAGAAAAGGATTTTGAAATAAAGTTTATTACTAAATTTTTTCCTATGCACTGATAACAAAACTTAGAGTCACGTTTTAGCTTTTTTGCCTGAGCTAAGAATCGTCACTGGCTTCTATTGAAGGAATATTTCCCAATTGAAATAAACCATCAAAATTCTCTGATAACAAAACTTAGAGCCAGACTTTAAATATTTTTTGCCTGTGAAGCTAAGAATTGTCACTGTCTTCCTTTTTCGTTCAATATATCCCTATTCAAAGGTACCATCAAAATTCCAGCTCTTTGGAGAAGTCAAGATTTGTCACACAGTGTTCTAGAAAAGGATTTCGAAATCAAGTTTATTAGTAAATTGTTTCCTATTCTCTGATAACAAAACTTAGAGCCAGATTTTAGATTTTTTGCCTGTGCAGCTAAGAATCGTCGTTGTCTTCCTTTTTCGTTCAATATTTCCATGATGTCAGCGCCGTTCATTTTTCACATTCTTTGCTCGACCACACCTACAACTCAATACGAGAGCCAACACAAAGCCGCTTCCGGCTAGTTGTCTTGATGTGTATTTCATTTGACTACGTTTTATTTGATTACTGCTGCGGTGGCGTAGAAATGCGGATGATGCGCTTGAACTTGACGTTCGCCAGCGACGAGCAGATCCAAGATCCACAGCAGTCCGGCCGCAAGAATTTCCTTGCCATATTTTGTTTAATTGAAGAAGAATGCAAACAACGATTGCGTAGGCCCAGCCACCGACAACATAATGCCCGACTTGAGCTGCGCTGAATTAATCTCGCTCAGGAACGCAACGATCACGCTGCGGTTCTCGTGCACTTTGTACCTTCACAAGGGAGCCCAAGCCGGCGCGAGACACAATACAGAAGTGTGGAGAAGCACAAATCGCGGCTGGTTCACACCGCGCGACATTGTGAACTGCAAACGATTGAGATAATGAAAATTGAGAAAATTGATTGGACAGCTAAATGGCGCAATCGCGGTGCTAGTTCTTGTGTACGAGTGGGGCCTATTGTTGTATGAAGTGTGCGTGAAGAAATGTGGGCCGCCGCCGGGATACGCACAGTCTGCTTTTGAAGGTAGTGTAGCCAAATTGCAAGTATCTTTTTTATAAATAAAAGCACCTTTTGAGTATGGAATTTCTTACATTCCCACATTCGATGCGACCAGGTTTGATGATCAACCTTTACAATTCGTTGTTTGGTTCGTTGCAATTGTTGCCCAAGTTATGCTAATCTTTTACACTATTAAAAAACATTCAAAACTTTACACATTTTTATTGCTTTATCGACAACGTTTTGTGTAGGTCCGCACATTATCAACGGACAGCAGCGTGCATGCGTCCCGTTTGTGTGTTTGTATGTCACCTGCAAAGCGCATTTGAATAAAACGCATAAATTACGCCGGACAATTCAATCGAGTGTCGTGTGCACAACGCTTTTCCAATGGCCACAGCAACAGGAATTGGGAGCGGACGTGGACACAGCGCGTCATTATCAACGCTCATGCGGCCAAGTGAGATTATTGCCTCGTAATTTCATCGACTGCTTTCTTCTTTTGTTTTGTCGCAACTGCTTATGGACGCGTGGCCCTAATGTTGTGCCGTTCAATGTCGATGGAAATTGTGGAAAAGTGTGGCACTGCAATTGTGCAGTTATTTGTGCATTTCCGTTGTGCTGCCGCCAGACCAAATATTGACATGGCGGCGCGGCAAGTGTGAACGGCGGCGCCGATAGTCACCTCAAACGTTATGCCCCGTTCCGGTTCGTGCGATTGGAATTACATTAAAATGAATAATGAAAATAATAGACGACAAATGTGACGCGGCGGTGTTGCTGGCGGCTGAGATTATTTCTCTTGTCGTCAACGTCGTTGCCGCTGTTGTGTTTCGAATTCGATTCAATATGAAAAAGAATGAAAAGAATTAACAGAAATTGTCTCGGGCTATTGTTCCTGCGGAAGACTCAAAATCTTGATTGTGCTACTGCAATTAAATTTGTTGTGTTTTCACTAAATCAAACTAAGTATGTGGGAATATTGTACAAGATTAGCAGACGATATAAATTGTGACAATAAATTATTTAGTGATTTATTGACTGATGCCGAACCGGATATTGCAAGCAGTCACCATAAAACTTCATTTATTTACTGAAACTTAAACCACTTTGGAGTGAAAATTACGAAATTTCATACCAACTCACGGCTGGTAACTGCACTATTTACTATCTAACTGGCAATCGGCATGCCACATTAACGACTTGAACTGCTTCAAGTGATGCGTGGAGGCGCGCCCAACGCTCAAATGCACATTTATGCAAATTTTTATCGCATCGATTGTCGTGTGTGCGAGTTGGTTGGCGTTGGCTTCAACTGTTGCAATAGAAAATTTATTGTTTCTTTCATGCTACATTTAACCTTGAAAAATTTACTGCACCAGCGCATCTCCGGCTCAGGCAATTCAAAGAGCGGCGCTGCGTTGTGTTGTGGCAATGTGAGCGAATAGGTTTGTTCAGAGGACAATTAACTGCTCGGAAAAACGCAGAGCATTGTATAAGATTTCCACAAGTTCGAACAAAGAATATTGAGATTGATTTGGGATTTTTAAGGCATTTTGTAATTTCTTACTTCAAGTTAATTTTGTTAATGTTATGTAAATGAGCAATGTTTTGAATGCAACCTCAACTCATATAAACGGGCAATGAAATATATTTTAGTTTCCATCAGAAAGAATAGAATCCTTTGATGCTGCTTCTGGATTAACGCCAGAAAGTGTCCTGAACCCGATTTTCCTTAAAAGTTTCGTTACTGTTTTCAGTTCTTGTGTTTTCCATTCCAATTCTCTGATCTATGCTGCTGAGTTGGAAATTTTTTTCATAGACCTTTGTAGAACGTTTGGCATTCTGAGCTTGGTCCTACATTCGCCTGATTCGTTCGATCACTCTTAACTAATCTGGTCATGGATCACTCCATAGCTGACTGACCAACAATCTGACCGAACCAGACTGGTGTTTTATTTCGTTGGATGACCTTCGATTTCCTTTTTCAATCTTTATTTCTTTTGAAGTTTCTCTGCTCTAAAGAACATAATTTTCATAATTTGTCATAATTTTCAATTCTCTCTGGCTTAATTGATAAAACTCCTTCGTGAATCTTTTTTCGAAAGTTGTTTTTAAAAGACCTCATTTCGTCTGGCGTTACTGGCCGAATGTTCTTCTTGAACTCACACCTCTTCACTTACATATACAGACCCAGCCGAAGAAGGCTCTCTTGCGGATGACTGATGTTAATATCGGGGCTGAGGGATTCCTGAGTCGTAAGAGGATTGATACTCTCACGCATCAGCATCCCGAAATCGCAATACCGAGGGATACAATCTCACCGAAGTTCAGCTTTGTCAAACGATTCAAAACTAAACTTAGTAACAAAAGGAACCGGGTAGGTACATCGGAAACATATCAGATAGACCAGCACATGATATCCTGGTACACAGATGGCTCCTTAACGGAGGAAGGCACCGGGATAGGAGTATACGGGCCGAGGATAAGATACTCGGAATCTACGGGAAAACACACCACTATCTTCCAGGCGGAAATATACGCCATTGAAAGGTGTGCTTACTTCAATCTGGTGAAGAATTACCGGAATCGGAAGATTGCCATCCTTTCTGACAGCCAAGCGGCAATCAAGGCTCTGAGATCCTACCAGGTGTCCTCGAAACTGGTTTTGGAGTGCCCTGAGAAGCTGAATGAACTTGGCCGTTACAATAAGGTCTGGGGACTTTGGGTTCCGGACCACACCGGCATTGAAGGGAACGAGCGGGCTGACGAGGCAAGGAGGGGAGCTTTGTCGGCTCAGAACCTTTTTGTGGGTTGGGAAAATGAGTCACCTCCATCCTATTGAGAAAGAATGAAATAACCAGAAGGAATCAATACTGGGAAAATCAACCAGGTCTAGAGCATTCGGAGCTGGTTATCGGGTCCTACAATAGAAAACGATTCGAGGAATGTATGAAAAATAATCTTAGGATTATCACGGGAATGCTTACAGGGCATTGTAGATTGAATTATCATCTAACTAAACTAGGAATCCGTGAAAACGGGTATTGCAGGTTCTGCTTGCAGGAAAACGAGACTGAAATACATATACTAGGAAAATGCCCTGTACTCATGCATAAAAGAAAGAAGCACCTGGGGGATCATATCATATCGGGTGCAGACTGGGTATCCAGAGGTTTAGGGAACATACTAAAATTCCTCTCAGATACTGGACTCACTGATAGTCTTTGAGGTCCAAGAAGGGGGCGCAATAGATCTACTAGGTCGCAGTGCATTATCCCCATCAATAATAATAAGACCTCATTTCGTCTGGCGTTACTGGCCGAATGAAAGAACTACAAAAATTTTTTTGGGTATCATTAGAAACTCTAAAGTGAAATGTCCTTCACGAAATCCTTGGCAGGGTTCGGACTTTGTCTCTCAAGCTTTTCACAAAATTTTAAAATCTGCTTCGCCACTCCGTTTGAGACCCATTCTACTACGATTTTTTCCGAAGCAAAATGTGGGGAAAATTTGGTAGCATAAATTACTAAAAGAGATTCCAAAAAAATAATTACGTGTTGCACATTTTATAATCACGGTTGCCGAAATACGTTAATTGTTTTATAATAAGTTTCATTATTTTTTCTGGCATATGTTTTCTTAGGGGGGGAATACCATATGAAATCAATGTATAGATGTCAATTTAACTATTTTGTGTTTTATCTAAATTCAAAAATTCACTACGTAAAATTTGGTTTCTCTATGCTTTTTGGCATCTGTCACGATTTTACGATTTTGGATTTGCCAGGTCTGAATTCGGCCAGGCCTTGATTCGTGGACTACCCAGAAGAACAGTACCCAAGAAAGATGGAAATTTCAAGGAATTTCTTTATAACCTCATTGAGAGATTGGATAGAAAGTATAGTACACAGTCCACGAATGGGCTAAATATCGTCAAACGCGTGGGGTTGTACAATGGATCTATTAGGGGTTTTCATGATGCCATCAAACTCACGCCTGGCTTTCTGTGTTTTTCAACTTACTTTAAGGTAATGTGCTAAACATATTCAACACACGATCGGACAGACCAAACTCTCACACAAACTCTCTACAGTGATAGCGTTTCGAATCAGTGAAGATAAAGTATTTTTTTCAACATGTTAACAGATCAGGATTACCCTACAATGACTTTAATCGCATTGGATCTCGAATATGGAAAGCGGAAGCAACCAGAATGGCAACTCCGCGTTGTAATACAAGTTGGTCCCACTGCACATGTGACAACCGCTTAACCTACCCACTTTAGTTAGTTAAACAGGAGTGGATTCAGACAAATATTTTAGGGGGTTTCAAGAAGTAATTCTTTAATATTCAGAAAATGCCAAAAAATTCCTTTTAATTTTTATGTAGTTTTAAAGTCGACCCTAATATTTCAGGGGGTTTCAACCCCCAAGCCCCACCCCCTGAATCCGTCACTGTACTTAAACATTCGTTTTTAGAAGGAAAACAGAAACTATTTCAAGTGATGCTCAACAATCGGCCATAAAATCCAGCGACACGAACCAACTTCTCCAACTTCTGGCAACCATTCATTGAACACAATTTTCATTTCTTCCTGCTGCTGCTAGCAAATAATGCAGTCATTAAACGCACCTATCGTTGGGTGCAAGCGGTCGTAATTTATGTGCTGCATTGCTTGAAGGAATTGTGGGAATGTTGTAAATGCCACTGGCAGCAATTTACACAACCAGTCGCAACGGCGAGAGCGGTTTGGTATGTAAATTGTAAGTGCGGTCGATCAGCAGCGATTTATGAATATGCTGAACCCTAATTTATGTTGCTATTTGCGTAAAATATGCGTTCGTTTCACATGCGTTAAAGTCTGTGATTTTCCGAATGATTGAAATGTTGTTGTATTGGAAATTAATTGCGAACGAAATGTAATGGACACTTTAATGCAATGCGGAGGGTAATTAATTGTAGATTTTTTTATTACTTGTTCACTCCTCTCTGGAGCATTGGGCCTCCACAAGACCATTGCCTTGTGCTGGTACGCTAATCGGTTGTGTTGTTCTGCCGCAAATTATTTGTAAATAATTTAGTGTTATTGTTGATATTTATTGTAGATAATTTATATGAATTTTAAAATCAGCAGCTCAGAGATTTAAATTTTCGAATAGATATTTTTGCATTTCTCTCGCCTTGAGCCCAAATTACTGAATCATACAAAACAAAAACAACAAAAGGCCAGCTTTAAAAGCTGTTAGTCATGCGAAATGTGCAGACAACAGCAGCAACCACTACCGAAACGGGTAATCAAACCAATTAACAAATCCATTAATCAATTAATTAACTTCCAATTTTAACCCTACTCGACACTAATCGAAATCCACAAGCTCAACAACAAAACAACAACAGAAAAAATAACAACAAATTCGAAAAAGAATCAACACAATTAAGTTTTGTGTTGAATGCAATGCGCCCAGCGACGAATGTTGCCCACGCCTTGGCGTTTTCTCCACCTGCTCGCGCACCGTTGCCGTTTGCATGCAAATCGATATACGCAATTTTAACGAAAACAAAAACAAGCACTGCGAAATGAAATCAACAACTAGCAATAGCAATAAAACAACGCCGGCAACAACAACAACAATAAACAAACAACTATGTGGGCGTGTATTTGGGGGCGCCCACTCAGCGTCGCGGCCATTCGGCCAAGCGGTCGCTGCCATAGTCGGAGTCGGAGTGCAATGTGTTGATGAATAAATGGATAGATGGGTAGACAGGCCAACGGACAGCGGACGGGCGGGCAGTTGGTTGAGTGCGCTAATGGCTGAATGCGCGCTGCCAAATGCATTTGAGTGCATGCAGCGAAAGTGACCGGGATCGTCGGATCAGGGAATACTTGACGCGGAGTGGCCAATGGACAAGTCATGTTTGCTAGCCGTTAACAACCACAACAAACACACACACGCATGACGTTTACGACTGGCTTTGACACATGTTTGACGGGCGTTTTACATTTGCATTTAAAACATGTCCAACGCAGCCGACAGCAACCTCCACACAAATGCGCACACATACAAACATTGAGTCTACATGGACGCGAGCGAACGCGTCGCAACGGCAAGGGGCGTGTGTCTGCTCGAAAACAATTTAATTAAGCCGCAATTTATGAAAAATCATAGGGGAGCACAGCAGCAGTGCCCGCGGCCACAATTTGTAATAATAATCGAAGGTGGTGGAAGTCAAGTAGACGGTCGGTTTCAAACGGACGCGCCATGTCGTTGTCGACGCTTTGAATGTGACGGCGCACTTGTCAGAGGGCAAGTTCAGAACAGCGCCGACTGCCCGCGGGTCTGGGCTATGTTGTCAGCAGCTGAAGTCAATGACCAATAAATACATTTACAATATTTTCGCCCAAGTAATCTCCGACATGGTAGTTAGGCATTGAGGTGCTTAACGAATCAATTGCTGAAGGCATATCGGATATTGGTTTGAAGTTGGCAACACCTTAAAGCTCTACGAACACTCGAATGATTGAAATCATTGAATGAAAATTGACTGAATGATATCACCGTGCAACAACAAATTTTACACACGAAAAATTTTATATAGGCGCAAAACTAGGGGCCAAATGTAGTAAAACTGCGTTTTTAGTTTTTCTCTCTGACGTCAGGATTTTTTTTAAAAGGACTTTGAAATTTCAAGGACATGATTATTTCAAAAAATTATTTTTAAAATTGAGCGCATTATAGAATAACAATATGGGTATCAAATGAAAGAGAAAAGTCCTTAGAATTCTAGAAAATTTAATGATATTGTGCAAAAGGACGAAGAGGTATTGAAAATGTCCTTTTAAAACTGCAAATTTCCAATAATTTTTTTGGAAAAAATATATATTAAGGACTAATGTGTACACTACTACATCCTTGAATTTCGTCCTTCTAACTTTATTAGTTTAAGATATACAAAATTTAATACTTCTTTGAATTTAATTTTTTTGAAATAATCATGTCCTGGAAATTTAAAAGTCCTTTAATTTAAAAGTCCTTTACTCCTTTCGCGAGTATATAGATTTTTTCGCGTGTTTTTAAATTTTTTGATTTTTGTCCTACGGTGTATTGAATGACACATTTCTGCGAAACATTTCTTATTTGGACGGTTTTTCACTTTTAAATATCTGTATTTTCTGTAGTATTTCTATCAGCTTTTACTTTGGTGACTTTTATTTTTTTTGGTGAAAAATTTGATATATTTTTTTAAATTTATTTTATGAAAAATTAGCCAAAGAAGATGTGTACTTTTCAAGATATCAGCGGCTATGATATGTAATCTTTATTGGTATGGAAAACTTGCGGTATTTCTAGTGTTAAAACATTTTTTAAAGTATGGTGAAATTCGAGTAATCTCTCAAATAAAATAACTCATTATTCTCAAAGGGAAAATAATTCTTACAACAGCCGGAAGTCAATTGGTGAGAAAATCCATTTAAACCATTCATCCCTTTCAGTGCTTATGTTTCATTTCCTATTATTTTTTCATTTCCATTCCTACATAAGTCCTGTTCCATTAAAAAGTTTTCCGTAAAAATAACAAAACTTTTTACTTCCTATTTGTCTAACAAATTGCAATTGAAACACAACACAAACAAACGCACAAAAACTGCAAGCTTCACAACGTTATTTAGTACAACTTTGCCGCTTAACAACGAACGGAAACGGAAATGGCGGCAGCACACTTCGTACATCCAGCACAGTCGTTGCTACTTGCTCACCTTCCACTCATCTGTCGCTACTTTGGCATCAACTTTTTTGCACAAAAATAAGCCCAACAAAAGTCGTCGTCGAGCAGGAATTGACACTGACTTGGCTTGTATTTAACACTAGCAAGGAAAATGAGATGGCGGATTTCTTAATGGGCTTAGAATGAACCGTTGGGGGCGTGTGTGGCAATCGAGTTCACTGGCTTGAATGTAAATTTGCGCCAAACTCTGTGTGAATCGTATCAGAAACCCTTAAAGCTTTTTCTGTATTTATTTATTTCGTTTTGTAGAAACGGATTACCGAGTCATGGCAACGTGCTCGTTAACTGTGTGCAACACCTGAAGTGTATTTATGTATGGTGGCAATTGACGTTCCTGGCTACACCTTGCGTGCTTCAGGATCAACAAAACACCCTTTGCTAGCGAGGCTCTTGTTGTAGGCGTTCCTTGAGGGAATTGCATATTTCACGCATAAACAATTTGCATGTCTTTAAGCCATTAAATATGCACTGCTCGAGATAATGTGTGATGTTGATCTCTGCATGGCTGGAAGACAAAGGAGAGGGGCCACAAAAAGCAATTCGAACAGGTGGCCTGTATTAGCTAATCTTACGTTAAAACGTTCGAGTTTAAATGAATGTGTTGACCATAGTTTTGTGTTGCATTTTTAGTTACACTGACTATGAATCTATTGTAATTCAATTTATTTTATTTTCTAATCCAACATGATTACAACATTGTAGCTTATAGTTGTTATTCAACTACTGAATACAGCATTAACAGATGATTCGAAAGACCCATTCTATCCTTAAAGAAGCATTGCCCTGCTGACATTTTTTGAATGAATAGGTAAATTTTCTTGCTGGAGGTGTAAGTTTCTATCTGACCGATGTAAAATTATACCTTTTGACTTCAACGTAGGGAGATGTTCAAGTAAAGGGTGTTCACCTTTTATATGAATTATTTAATGTTTTAATTAATTTAATAATTGACTGGCACGACAGCTCGCTTACGCGAGACTAAGGCCTAGCTTCCCGCAACCACCCGTGTTGTGCGTGTGAATTTGTATGCGGGTGGAAGGGACCTACAGTTTTATGCCGGTTCCGAACGGCAGGTTTGGGAGCTTTTTCATAAGCAATTTTTACTCTCAGAGGTTTGCCATTTCCAGTTGAGAGGACAGCCACCGAAAGAGAAAACGAGTTTTCCCGTTATTTTTTTTTAGATGTTATTACAGGCAGTATTTGAACCTGAGGTTGCTGCTTTCGACTCGCGATGCAACGCACTAACCAACTGAGCCACGGCGGCTACCTTTTATATGTTCACCTCTTAATCGATTAACTTCTCTGTGACCTTATAAAAATAGCTTAAATTAAGAAGAGAGCGTGAAGAACCATAATACTTTTCGCAACTTATTCGCTCTTATTCCATTCTTCTCTTTCCTTTTCAAAGCTGGAATCTCTGTAATGGTTTTTTTGACTGAGTACTTTAGAAGGTTTTGACTTTTGTGATCATATCATATTTTCAACTACAAGGAATCTCTCCAATCTTTTCAGTTCTCTGGTCCAAATGAGATACTTTAAGCTTTCAGTTATTTCTTAAAATGGGTTTTAATCGTCACCGAAAAACTGAATGAAGAAAATGTGAACCTCTGCCTTAGGCTTGTGAGTTGAAGCTCCAATGCAGCTGTATATATATCTGATGATTCATCTGCCTTGTAGCCCATGTGTTATTGTTGTCTAAAAAGCACACTTCTCCGAACTAAATACTAAATTTTCTTCAAATGCCAAGTTAAGCTCACTGGAATTAACTTGGATTGCTTCTGTCACTCGGCATGTGTATTATTTTCTTAAAAGAAAAATATTGCTAAGAGACAGAGAGAGAAAGAGATCAGACAGCGCATTATTTTCATCTGGAAATGACAAATTGCTTTTGGTAAAAAAATATTCTGTGGAGAGGCTTCGAATCAGCATACAACTTAATTTCCATACCATTCAGACCAAAAAGTGGCGCAAGTGTAGCAAATGACTATTGTTTTTTTTTTATTTGTTTTTATTGGCAAACTGCCAAAAGTCATTAAGGGCAACCTTTGTCCCTTTCGCTCCGTCTGCATGCAGTCGATGTCATTGGCCCAGCACATGTTGCCATCTTCCACTCATTTAAATGCTGCCTTCTATTTGTTGTTCGAACATCCCTCCGCGAAACTGTAGCCCGCAGACACATTTGCATATGTTTGGCATTCGCTGTTGTCATTTTAATAAAGGATGAAAGCCTGCAGAAAAAGGATTAACAGTTTCGTTTTTACTTCACGTCTTTGCGTCGAAGGACAATCAGCATAATCTCATTACTTGTGCCGCGTGCGTTGGGTGAAAGGATAATGAAGTCGACATTGCAGTTGGGTGGTTCTTTCTGCCGAAGCAGAAGCCTGTGACAATGGAGCATAATGCGCCGCACAAAGGTGTCCTTTTGGTATTGTTTTTTATTTTGGTTTTTTCGTGGCCAATTTGAGCGTCTTTGTGCAATGTTGTTGGCAATGATGGGCTGACTCATTTCGAAAAACAAAACAAAAATTTTTGGGAAAATCGTTGAATGCCTTCAAGCATGGAACCCTGAAATGCCACTTCGTGACTTTTGAAAATTTCAATTTCTTTATTAGGCGGCAGGAGCGAAGCTCAAAACGAGAGGGAATCGAAATGTACGGCAGACAAATGTTGAAAATGGCAAACAGTCCAAATGGCATGAATTGTTAAGGATTCCAGGCGCAGCAGTCAACCAGCAGGACACTTGTTCGCTTGCGTGTCAGTGACTTGACACGTTGCAAGTTGCAAATGCTGCAGGCGGCAGACTGACATTTGCAGCATGCATCAGGGAGTAGGAATATTTCAAGGCAGACCGTATGGTAAAATTGTCAGACGAGTAGCCCGGCTGCCGGTTGTTGCATTTTCAGTACACTTGAAATTGGTTTGTTGGAAATTTTTAGCACTGAAATCGAAATTTAAATACGCTCAGCACATGCTGCTTGCAAAGGATTCACACACACACACACACACTCATAGCGGCTTAAGCGGCATTTTGTGTAATTTTGCTGTTGTTGTTAGCCTGCATTTTCGACTGAAATGTTTGCCACCACCGAAAGCAACAGCGTCCACTGCGCTCTCCAGCCAGTCGCATCAGCAACCTCATGAATTATGCAGCATGTCCTGCTCGGTGTGCTCGGTTGTTTTCGTTTCCCATTGCCGCCGCTTTTCTTCCTGTTGCTGCTGGTCGGGTTGTTGCCGTTTGACTTGCTCGTGTTTTTGTTGCTGCTGTTGTTGTTGACGAATGGAGTAGGCAACGAAGCGGAAAATCAAATGTCGCAGCCACAGGCGGCCGCAATGTGGCAGCGGATCCCGTGCTCCGGTTAGCAACAACAGCGCAACGCCAACGACGCCAACGGTCAATGTCAATTGGATTACTTGTGCGCTCTACGTATACCAGACACACACATACATATATATTTGCATGTGTATGTGTGTGTGTGTGTGTAATGGCTGAGTGTTTGTAAATCGTTGAAGTAGAAAAGTGCCGTAGCCATTCGTTGAAGTGCAGTAGGAGAGGTGCGAGTTTGGCCCTACTCATATTTAACCCTTTAACGCGCACTGTAACGAAAAACATAATTTTTTAATCAATTTCATTGCCGTGATGAAGTGGCCTTTAAGTTTTTAAAATGGGTACAAGACAACAGGAAACTGAAAAATATTTAGTTGAAAAATAACTTGTGTTAACAATTTTTATAATTAAAAAAAAAAACTACAAAGAAATGTTGAAAACGAATTAAAAACGAAGCTATTTTATTTATTGTATTCTGAATATTTAGAAATGATTAATTATTTATTTATTTATTTATTTACAACATATACAATTTATTTTTGTGAAATTTTTAATTATTGTAATAAAATCAATTATTTTATTATTTATTTTATTATTGTGAAATTTTTAACTATTGTAATTAAATCAACTAAAAGAGTTTCAAAGAAACAGGAAAATTAAAAATATTTAGTTAAAAATTAATTTGTGTTAACAATTTCTATAATTTAAAAGAAAATTACAAACAAATATTAAAAAACGAATATAAGGTATTTTATTTATTGTATTTTGAGTATTTAGGAATTTTCATAATTTTCTTTTTGTTTCATGTTAAACTATTGTAATGAAATCAACTAAAAGAGTTTCCAAGAAACAGGAAAATGAAAAATATTTAGTTAAAAATTAATTTCTATTAACAGATTTTATAATTTAAAAGAAAATTACAAAACAAATGTTAAAAACGAATTAAAAACGAAGCTATGTTATTTATTGTATTCTGAATATTTATAGTTATTTATATTTTTTATATTTATATTTTTTTATTTATTTATGTATTTATTTATTTATTTGGAATATTAATAACATTACGTGCAGTAAGAACTAAGTCTTTTAATTTTTGTGTAATCTTAAGTTATTGTAACAAAATCAACGAACAGTTTCCAAGAAACAGGAAAATTAAAAATATTTAGTTCAAAATTAATTTGTATTAACAATTTTTATAATTTAAAAGAAAATTACAAACAAATGTTGAAAAACGAAATTAATCAATGCAATTTATTGTATTTTGAATATTTAGAAATTTTTAATTATTTACTTTTTATGTCATTTCAAATTATTGTCAACTAAACAAATTTCCAAATAAATGATTTTTTAAATATTGTATTAAAATTTAATTTCCCTTTTAATTTCCCTTTTAAAAATGTTATGTATTACCTTGAAATTATAACCACATCATCTGAATATTTTTCATACAAAGAATTTTAGTTTTTGTATTTATATTTTACCCATCAAAATCGATACCCATCAGCATGTTAGGGTTAATAGGGAGTGTGTCCACTTGGAGTAACCGCAGCTACCCAGCGCCGCATCGCACTTAAGTGGGAAAATGTGTTTGAACCAGTTCCAGTTCCTGACTTCAATTCTATTTTAGCATTTCATGAATATGCAATTAGTTGCACTTTTCACTTTTCGGCTTTCAGTGTTCGTTCCCCTGGTTTTTCATCACTTTATTGTGGTTCTTTCTTCTCGCTTCATATCCTCTATGCCTACCGTTCGAAGCGTATGTGTTGTTGTGTGTCTGTAACGTGTGTGCTCGGGGATGGAAATCAGCTTGTGGGAGTCTTGTTCCACTGAGAACTCTCAGCTGCAAATCAGGAAGTCGAACATATTTCAAATGAAGACGACTACAGTAGGAAGTGGCCGTTCAACGGGTGAACGTACTCGGGCAACGAATAAGGAAATACGGCAATTAAAATTACAGCTGCAAGTCGGATTAAGAAGTTTGTGAATACCTATTTCAGAGTAGAGCAATTGGCTGTGTTTTTGAGTCAACAAGTTTATGGAAAAATATACATTTTATTTTTATTGTTAGAGAAAATCTGCATGCAACTTTATTGTGAATTTGATTTACTTCTTCGAGCTTTTAAAATTAAGTTGCAGGTAGAAGCGGCAGAAAATGTTAGGGAAGGAAATGAAGCCACAAATCGTCTGCTTAGATCTTAGTTTAGTTTCCGCAAGTGGGATTTCGAACACGTTCATCTGAATTCCAGGACACCTTAAATTCCATTCTATAAATGGGCCAAAAAAGAAGAAAAAGATAATTGAGGTCACGCAACGCAATTTTAAGACTTTCATTTTCTATCTGTACCTACTTTTCAGGGTTTTGGATACTTACTGCGTTTAACCCTTTCATACTGCTGGGATATATAAGTCCCCTATACGTTCAGAAGTGTAAGCGTGCTCTTTGTGCATTAAAAAAAATCTGAAATTATGTAAACATGTTCTTTTACTTATTTACAGCACATTTAGTTCAATTATACAGAAATATCTTCACTGGCCAAAAGTCGTATTGAAAGGGTTAAGGAGTGTTTTGAAACCATTCATTTCCGAGAACATCATAAGTGGAAAAATACAAACAATTTTTTTATTTTTTATTCCTTAGAACACAAAAAAACCTAAAATACATAAATATTTCATAAACAAGATCAGAAAATCAACGAAAAATTAACAATTAATGAAAAAGAAATAAGAATTTTTTTCACCTAAGGTCCAAGCAGCATTGCAGGTTAAAAGCTTAGCACGTACTGCATGTTGGAAACCCTATTTAATCGACTTTTATAGAATGCATTGATCCAAATTGAAATGCAGTTTTAGCGAATTGTCTGAACAGAAAAGCAGCAGAATTCATTCTGGAACTAAAAAGGAGGAAACGGATCCCCGCTTGAAGGTTGAACTTAGTTTTGGTCATAGAGATATAATACAAGTGAACCAGTTAGAAAGATGGCTTCCTGATATCTAAGAGGTCAAACCTAAGGTCTTTAGTATTAGTATTTTTTAGAATTCTTCTGGCCAAGGAATGGTCGGACTTTCCTTTCCCGAAAAAGTAGATATCACAGAGAATTTTTAGTATGTATCCAGTCTTTGTTACAAAAAGACTGCAAATTTCGGGCTCAAATGTTATGACAACAAATAAGGCCCACTTTTTTACCCTGGCTTATCTACAGAGATTCGTAAAGGAGTCCAGAAAATTATGACTTTTTATCAAATCGAATTATCTAATTTGTAATTATCTCTAGCAAGTTCTATTCTTTCTTGGTTTAAGTGCCCAACTTGTGAACAATTTCTTTATAACGGTTCTTGGACTTATTGCTGGCATCTTTTGGAATGCTCGTGGTTTCAGCCGTTTTAAAATACATTGGACTCTTTTCTTCTTAAGTGATTACATATCAATTAACAGTTCATGGCGCACTGTGAAACCTCTCTCCAGACGTCTGTGATATGTCCGCACTTTCTCCAGAGAGATTATGAATAAGATTTAAGTTAGAACTACAAGAGATTGCTCTAAGCTAAAACATTCTGAGTTTCTCATCACTTTCGTAGAATATTTACAATTTCAAATATTTTAAAAATATATGAAGAAATTGATTGAACATTTGAGTATTTAAAAATGAGTGCGAATTGAAATGTAAAGCTATGAAATTTTTAATTGATGCAATAACTCAAAGAAAATCTGGGTTATTGGGCAAATCAAAAACACAAACACTTCGATATGGGCGAAATTGTTTATAAACAAACATTAAGTACACATTATTGAATTTATTTGTGAAGCTCAAGTGGGTGCTTCAAAAAACAGGAACACCTGCAGATTACAAGAAGTGTGCCTTCTCATGACGAATATTGACCCACATATCATAGACGAAATTTCTTCAAGTTTTCCGCAGCACATTTATTGCAACTGGCACTTGCTACGAGCACATATAAATGTAAACATTTATGTGTGTATGTTAGTAGTTGAAAACAGAGAGTTGTCTTTATTCTCCGAAAGACTACATGAAAACACTCGAATGAAGAGTAAACAAAAATTTGATGATTTTCTGTATAAAATCATTGGGCATTGATCAGCTCAAATTACTAACACTTAAGCGGAGGAAAATTAGAAAAACAAAGGAAAACAACAATACCAATGAAAAGCATTGTCGATAGGAAGGCGATTGGGATTTTACTTTGTTTTTGTGCGACGTTCGAAGTGGTTAAAAATATACAAATACGAGC
This sequence comes from Melieria crassipennis, assembly GCA_963668005.1. Lineage (NCBI taxonomy): Eukaryota > Metazoa > Arthropoda > Insecta > Diptera > Ulidiidae > Melieria > Melieria crassipennis. Next base: position 90,379,126 of record OY764961.1, on the reverse strand, counting down.
AGACGGCGGCAAGCTAATGGCCAACACATAAATAAATGCATACATATACGTATATACATATAAAACACAGCTGCACATAATGTGCAGTCTGTGCCCCTTGAGAACAGCCTCACAAATTAGTCTTTATTTAGAATATTGAACGAGTGAAAGAACATTGAAAGTTCAGTGAAACGAGCAAAAAGTCGACAAACACGCGTAAACAAATCCGTGGAATTTGTTCAGGCATTTTAATGTTAAGCTACTAAATCTGCCAATTTGAGTTGATGAAAAAATAAACAGCAGCACAAGCTGAGGAAAGAACAAAAAATGAAATAAGATAAAGTGCTGCGCGAAGCTTTAGCACTGCAACGGCCGTCCGACTGTTGCTTTTCAAAGGATGCAGCCGAAGGAGGGGAAACAGATGCTGCAGTGCACATAGAGAAATGCATTACAACTTTGCAGGGTAGTTGCCAAAACGGGGAGGAAATGGGAAAAATCCAATACAAAAATGTTGACGTTCGACAGCGAAGTAGCAAATATTTACTTAGACTTGCTGGCAATGAGAAAAAGTAAATTTCGCGCGCCGTCACAGTGTGCTCTCCTTACTTTGAACTTGACGATGCGAACAAAAAGGTTTTTTAGCCAAAGTTGGACATTGTGTTCGTAGAGTATTGAAATTTTGCACCGTGTTAGCTTTTGGCATTGGTAAGATTTCACGTGCGTTCAAAAAGCGACTTCCTCTACAATTTGCACTTTTGATACAGAAAAGCTTTGGACCATAGCCACAATTTAGACGTTTTCTTCCTACTGAGTACTGAGTACTGAGAATTTCAGGTTTTTTAAGGTTAGTTTGAATAGCAGCCTTTGTCTGAAATTCCGTAAAAGGTATAGTTATAAAACATTGGGACGGAACGAGAATTCCGATATGGAACATTCCATATTCCAATATGGAACATGGTATCTCCCTGATTAGAGTAGGAAGCTCAATAGAATTATAAAGGAAAGTAAAACCAGAATTTTCTGTTTTTGGTTTTTTTCTGGCCGAGGACACTTATTGGCATCTAAAGTGTTAGATTGTTTCTTCAAATCTCAACCAAATCCAAATCTATCCATGGCTTGTGTCCGGTGAGCATAGCAACCACTGTATCCATGGGCTTTCGGCCTAGACTAAGAATGTCTTTCGTTTGCATTCCGTTTGCTGCTGGCCATGTTTGTTTGGCCATATTGAGGATGTGTTCATCTGTCCAGAGATTAAAGTTTAGTTTGAGCGATGCTACGGGAGCATCAACGGTATGGGTTGGGAATATCCTATCGATTTGTGTTCCTAATCGCGAAGTTGCCAGGGACAAGTCCTGGGTTATATCGTTATATCGTTAGTTATATCGTTTAGTGACTTTCTTGGATGGACTGATCCCGAGAACGACAACATTTATACAGAATACTGATGCTTAGCTCAATCTTTCCCAAAGAGTTGATGTGAATTTTATACTGCAATGGCAGCTTAGTCCAACTGTTTAAAAACAACTTTGAGCATCTAACTTAAATTCATTAAAATTAAAAATATTTTGTAAAAACGTAGCATCACTACAAATTCTCTGTCGACCGCATCTTCATCGTTCTTTATATGAGGCATTCCACGCGAAGCGGACAGGTAAAAAAACTCGATGTTTCCGATTTCAATAATATTTGAGTATGTTCTACCTATACGTATTATTGATACGTATACCAAATATTTTTGTGATATAATGACTAGTTAAAGAGTTATGGGACTTTGAAGTTTTCGACAGCCGGTTGGCATGCAGTACTTCAAAGCCGCTTATGGAGTCATAAAATTATATATTAAAATAATTAAACCACTGGATTTCTTACTTCATTTACTGAGCTTTTTAATGGTCTTGTTGGAAAAGAAAAAAAATTTTTTTTTCGTAAAAAAAAAAACCAATTAATTTTTTTCCTTGATTTTCACTAAGTTGGACCATTTTGTTTTTTTTTATTTTTTTTATATATATTGCTAATATTGTATAGAACATTGGTGCCAACTTTTATAATGGGCGTGGAAGTGGATTAGGAGCTAGACTGAAAATACTGCCGAAGGGTGGCGTATTTTGGTACTTAATAGGTATTAAATATCAAATAAACTAATTTTTTTGATAACACAGGCCGACAAAATTCGAACAAATTTCAGAACCAGAAACCAGAGTATACTTTTCCGAAGGTTTTTGGTGCGCTGAACAAGAATCTGGCCTCAGAATTGCTCCATCACGTTAGGTTTTCGAGATATCCTAACCTAAAAGTGCGAAAATTGCGGTTTTTGCCTATATTTGAGGTTATGTAGCATAGCTATTTTAACTTTTTTTTGTAAAATAACTGCTGGCATCTTAAAGTACAAGCCTTTCCCTTTCAAAAGCGCCTTAGTATGCTCAAAAGTCATTTTTCGTCTTTGAGATATCCAAAATTGAAGTTTGGAATACACATGAGGTGTACAAAACTTGAGAAATTCTGTGTATAATGTATAATTCATGTGTATTCCAAACTTCAATTTTGGATATCTCAAAGACGAAAAATGACTTTTGAGCATACTAAGGCGCTTTTGAAAGGGAAAGGCTTGTACTTTAAGATGCCAGCAGTTATTTTACAAAAAAAAGTTAAAATAGCTATGCTACATAACCTCAAATATAGGCAAAAACCGCAATTTTCGCACTTTTAGGTTAGGATATCTCGAAAACCTAACGTGATGGAGCAATTCTGAGGCCAGATTCTTGTTCAGCGCACCAAAAACCTTCGGAAAAGTATACTCTGGTTTCTGGTTCTGAAATTTGTTCGAATTTTGTCGGCCTGTGTTATCAAAAAAATGAGTTTATTTGATATTTAATACCTATTAAGTACCAAAATACGCCACCCTTCGGCAGTATTTTCAGTCTAGCTCCTAATCCACTTCCACGCCCATTATAAAAGTTGGCACCAATGTTCTATACAATATTAGCAATATATATAAAAAAAATAAAAAAAAACAAAATGGTCCAACTTAGTGAAAATCAAGGAAAAAAAATTAATTGGTTTTTTTTTTTACGAAAAAAAAATTTTTTTTCTTTTCCAACAAGACCATTAAAAAGCTCAGTAAATGAAGTAAGAAATCCAGTGGTTTAATTATTTTAATATATAATTTTATGACTCCATAAGCGGCTTTGAAGTACTGCATGCCAACCGGCTGTCGAAAACTTCAAAGTCCCATAACTCTTTAACTAGTCATTATATCACAAAAATATTTGGTATACGTATCAATAATACGTATAGGTAGAACATACTCAAATATTATTGAAATCGGAAACATCGAGTTTTTTTACCTGTCCGCTTCGCGTGGAATGCCCCATATATTTATTTACTGTTTCATATATACTTTACTATACATACTCGAATGTATTCAAATATGTACTTTTATTTTACACACAACTGTAGCAATGGCGGGGCACTTGCCTAGACCATCGCCATTACTTCCTCTACAAACAAATTTGGTGGCGTTGCATTTCAGCTTTCTGCTTGCTCCCCTCGGTCGTTTATAGTCAAAGCGTTTTTATTTTTAAAAGCTACACTCTTTGATTGCATTACATACAAACTCGTGTGCACAGTCGTTGGCTTGTTGGGTGCTTTTTGTTTTTCGGTTTTTTATAAATGTTATTTCATTGTTGGTTTCCTTTCAAGTTGCGCACGTCTTCCTCGTTTGGCATGTGCTGCATGTTGCATGCTGCATGCTGCCCGCTGCACCGATGTCTACACTTATGCACAAACGTCAGCGTGGCGTGTACGTGGCTTTCATAATTAATTTCAGTGCAGCGTGCCGGCGAAAGGTCGGCGGGACGGCAGGGCCCACATGTAGTGCGCGACTGCTCTACTCTCATATCGGCCGTTGGGGGGCATCTGGTTTATATTTTTGACAAATTAATTGTAATTACGGCGCGGCATGCCACATGCGGCTCTGGCCGCTTCAGCTTCACGCATGAGCTGGTCGGCAGCCGGCCGACGGCCGCTTTTAATTGAGGTGGGCAGCCGCTGTGGGTCATTGGAACTTCTTCACATTGAACCCGCGACAGAGAGAACGACAGCGAAAGAGCTGCACGCTTTCTAGCAGTGATTTACATTATATACTTTTATTTTCTTATTTGAAATTGAAGAAATGTAAATGACCGCTGATTTAATTATGGCAAAGTGTTAATAAGTCGGAGCGTTTCGCACAATATTTGTTCATAGCAATAAGTTGCTAACAGCTGCCTGCGGTTCTTGAACTCTACGAAATGTGTTTAGATGCAGTCAGATAGATTTCTTTACACAAGAAGAATGTTCAAAATCTGCCTTCTGTAAAAACTTCAACTTAAAATCACAACTTTGTCTTAGTATTTATTTAGATTCAGGTCGGTTAGCTGAGCTGAACCAAATTTTAATCATTTCTTTTAGGAATGTCTTTTCTAAAGTTGGCGTTCGCCATTGTAAGGGAATTTATTAATTTAGTTTTTCCTTTTTTTTCTATTTCTTACTGAGATTTTTTAGTCACTGACCATAACTTTTAATTATGTGTTGACCTGTTATAAAAGGACTGTTTTCCAAATAGGAAACTTGCGAATAGATAAACAAGTTTTGATATGTTTTGATTTGAGGATAGGCCGACAACTTTTGGATCTATTTCACAAAGTTAATATTATATTTGAATATTATTAAATAATTATTTATTATTAATTACACAGTGCAACACTAAAAAAAGTAAGCAACTTAGTAAGCAACTACGAGATATTCTGTACATAAAAAAATGAATGTAGCAGTGTATAATTTTTGAAACGCTGTAGTGGCTTAACAGTAAAAGTGATTGCAATTTAATTAATATGCAGTATAGATCTTTGAATGCTTTTTTACCAGAAGTCACTTATATAAATTTAGCTCTCACGGTTTCCAGGATATTCAAGGATAACAATTTATTTTAGGTCCTTCATATCCTTTTTCATAAAATTTTTCAAAAAAGGATATTGTTTCTTCGACTTCATATCATTAGCTTTCATTTGACGTAAAAATTATCCCTTTCTGACATTTGAGTCAAAAGATATGATGTTTTAAAAGTTTCAGTAAGGGGCACTAAGCCGCCATCTTTAAACTGCATTTAAAAAACTGGAACATCCCGGGAAAAATCCGTTGACACTTTTTCATCTACTGAGGTCCTCTATCGAATGAGACATGTTTGACCTTGTCCCTCGAAATTTTTTTGTAATTTGTTGCACTGTGTTATTAATTAAATTAATTAAAAATTTTAATTATAATTAATTTAAAAATTGGAGAATTGACAGAGTTGCAGATTTGTTAAAGAGATCCAAAACCAAGCGTTTTTCTCAAAACTGTGTTTCTCAAAACTTTTTACACAATATCACAAGATGTACCAAACCGAAAATTCCAAAATGAATAGAATTGCGCAGACAAACAGCTTCCCACCACTTCACAATAGTTACCAAATCGAGCCATTTGACCCATTTGCCAATTGACAGTGGCGCACACAGGATTTCATTTTGGGGTTTGTTTTGCGTACAACTTTTGAGCCAAATACCATTCAAAACCAAATTTTGTACCAGCCATTTTTGTATTTGGCGGGTTTGAATCCCCAAGACACCTCCCTGCGTGCGCCACTGGACCTACCGGAATCACTTTGATGAACAAATTTTTTTTTTAGTTTTAAGGTAGAATAAAATGAACAAAAAAACCGAAAGCTTTCGATCGAAGAACTATCACTTTGAAAGAGATAAGCGAGTTCCTCTCGGAATCAGTCGCCTCTTCGATTAGTAAACTAAAGAGAGAAACCTACACAGTGTAACTTTACTTGGCGAAAACAACAGATGAAAAGGATTCGACAACTGTCGAATACCGAGGAAAACATGGCGGAGATAAGATCTCACCAGATTTAAATAAACACTTGATACATGATTCACGTAAGAATATTGCAAGGATCTCTGCTATTCCCGTTGGGAACTGACCTGTGGGGGATTGCACAGCCAGACTGCAAATCCCCCATAGCCGATACTGTCGAAACTGCGAGAACGTTAGCCGGGAAGAAACTTTAAGCCATTACTTTCGTAGCTGGCCGGCCCTGACGAGGGTCAGGTTACCATCTTTGAAGACAATGTTCCTAAAAAATAACTAAACCATATTCACCCAAGAATTTGGCAAACTATTGGGTAATCAGAATCTCATGGGATGAATTTAACCCTTTCGGGACGGAGTTTAATTTTTAAAAACAAAATATTCTTGGTCGAAATTTTCCCATGCTATGAAAATTGGGGCTTCAAAATTATGTTGCATACTTACAAATTCTGTAATCATTCTTTTACCCGGGGAGATATAGTTCGAATAATTATTTTGCGTAGTTCATAAGATCTGAATAATTATTTTGAGGGGCCTTAAAAACTTGCTGGGACGTATTATCCCAGTAGTCTCGAAAGGGCACCAAAACGGCACTATTTATGTGCCAATTGGGCTTATCACAGCCACTCCACCCACCTCCCCTTATATCTATAAAATTTACGACTATGCGCGTTTTTAAAACATTTTCTAGGTGGATTTAATTCCAGACATTTCTTAAACAATATTTAACTCAGCGAAAACCATGAATAAAGTATCTTATAGCTCTTTAAAAGACTGGCCATGAATAGTCATCTACCACATTCCACTTTCAGCATATTTCTCAAATTATCTATGAGATTTTTATTAACCATCTTCTTTATCCATCTCTTTCATTTCAGGTATGTACAACCATAGTTATAGCACCGTAATTGCTTGTGGCTGCGTTTGAATATATTTCACATAAATAATACACCAGTCGCGGTGTGGTAAGAAATTTGTAAGATTCCAACGCTCGCAGCAGTCATTATTATTTTGTAGCATGTGGATGGTTATTTGATATTGGCCACAAGTGCTTATAAAAATAGCCGCTGCAGTGGTATTTGCCGGACTCGTAGACCACTTCGGATGTATTGTATTTACATACATATATGTACTATACATATGTGTATGTATTGCATATAGGATGAGTAATTTATGCGTTGAAGTTGTTAAAGTGTTTACATTAAAAAAAGAGAATGTCATGTGGCGCATTTGTTTGAACGAAAATCCTTAAAATTGACAGCTGACAGAGTGACGTGTTTCGAACGGAAATGTCAATTAAGTGACAGTGCAAACATTGTTTCGACATTCTGTGCGCTCTACAACAAACCCCACACCCCTCAACAATGTTAACTGACATGCGGATGTGTAGCTTTTCTGTGGGCAGAGTCGTAGGCAAAGAGGAAATTTAAGTTAGTAGCGAAATGACAAATTTTAGCGTAGTATTATTGTAGTTGACATTATATGCAACTACGTAAATGTAGTTTTAATGAACTCATTTTTTACTTCACCAATTAGTGCCTTTTTTAAGATTTTTTCAGCTACTTTTTTCGATACAAAACCTCTAAAAAACCTTCTAGAAAATTCTGCTAAAATTTATTTCGACGTAAAGTTTTCTGAACTTTCGAAGTCTGCAATAAAAATATGAGAAATTGAGAGAATTTTACGTGCGAAAACCGATGTTTGCTCTTGCAACGAATCGAGTCGCTGAATGTCCCTTTAGGCGCTAATGGATTAATTAGTTAAAATAAACAAAAGTAGGGTATCAGTTGCTAACGTAATCGTTAGTAGAGACAATTTCTAAGAATTTACGTGCGCTTCAGACTGTAACACAGAATTCTTCAACTGGTACCTCTTTCACTTCGTTGGAAGCCTTGCAGTGCGTGTCCTGTAGAAACGAAGCGAGCCACTGAACATCCTTTTAGGCGCTAATGTATTATTTAGTAAAAAAAAAGGAGAGAAACCGGCGCTAACCTAATCGTTCCTTACACAGAATTCTTCCACTGGTACCTCTTTCACTTCGTGGTAAGCCTTGCAGTGCGTGTCCTGCAGGACATCTAATGTCGACATGCATTTGTTTACCCAACAGTGTCAAACTAAGAGATAATAATACAGGATTTATTGAGCATCATCTGCTACCTGTTTTTTGACTGGAACATGTCTGGAATGAAATGATGATGAAATGAATATCTGTAGTCATCATTTGCTTTCATAGACAGAGGTCTGAATCGTTTCTTACCAAACCGAAACACAAACATTCAAAACAAAATAAAGTCCTGATTAAATTATTTTTCTGGCTCTTTATTATTGTTCAACTTGTTTGGATTCGTTAGATGAATTGAATACTGAAATTGGTTGGATTCATAACTGAAGACAATCTTAGACCAAACGTCACTAATTGTATATAATTTAGGTGTAGTTAAATACTAAAAATTTAATATATTTGTTTTTGGTTGCCAAAAAAAGTTGTTTGAGTAAAAGACAAGTTCGAAGTACACACCAAAGAATACATATTACAAAAATATGGTACATCTGGCAACGCTAATCAATTAAGTGCTAAGTATTTCCTCAGTTTGGCTGTTTCTCATAAAAGAAGTGGAAAATAGTTTCAGTTGGTAAAAATCATAAAAGTGTTGGTCTTATGTCCAAAGATTATATTCAGTACTATGCATTTTTATTGGAATTATAATTTTGAAAGTTTTCTTTTCAAATTCCAACTCACTTGCGGTGCATTAACTCCCCAAAACCCCATTCGCGCGCATCACTGACAGATAAAACAACGCTAAATTATGATTACCCACTATTGTTGAGTGTTCAAAAGCCACCATAACGACTCCAAAAACATCTAACAAAGACCATCAACACTTGCTTTGAAGCACTGAACCAAGCATACAACAACAAATATAACAAATAAGCACTTTGAAGAAAATCAAAAGCTCGTCTGACTCGCTGAATCTTTTACAACAGCTCAACAAGTCCGCAATTTGCACAAAGGCGCGTGCGCTGAATATTCAGAACCACCAAAAAGCATAAATAAAACAATAAAATAAATTAAGAACAAAGCGCACGCGCGCGAAAAAAAAATAAAAAAAAACTAAACAAAAAATTAAATGAAATATTACGAGGCAAATAACGTTCGTTGAAAAGCTAAAAACGTTGACGTTCTCCACTTTGAAGCATAATTACGTGTTTAATATTCAATAACAAAAGTAACAAGATACGAATAACAGAGTTGTAAGAAGCCGGCTCAGGTGGATATTGGTGCGGCAGTCAGTCGCTCGTTTGATCAGTCAGCCGAACCACAAAGCGACAGCCATATTGCTACTGTGCGAAAGAGACGCAAGCTACAGCGTTGCGGTCGTAAAGGCCAAAAAGTTGTACATAAATTTGAATTTCTGTAAATGACAACAACAACAATAACATTTAAACAACAGACGGTGTGGTTAGTGAGGATAATTTTGGTTAAATGTTGGCGTCGTCTAATACACTTGTTGCCAAATTTGATTTTTATGAAAATTGATTGCTCAACACTTTGGCAACACTTTGCTGGTGGCAACACTCCGCTTGGCCAGCGTTCAACAAACTGTTGCTGGCGTAATGTTGTTCCTCAGGTTTCTTTGAATAGACATTTTTAGTGGTTATACTGAACATGAGATATTTCTGTTTTTAGATAAGTGAGCTGGTGGAATCAGATTTAGGGGAGTGGGCGTTATGTAGTAGGCCTTGAAAGTGGGCTTTAAGTACAAAGCTCGCTTAAAACAACACTTGTACTATTCATAACAAGATTTAAACTACCAGCGTTACCATTTCTAATTCGAGTTAATGACTCAGAACGAAGCTAAATGCTTGAAAAAGAAAGGGATAGAAAATCAGTCGATCATGACAAACTTTAGGTCAGGTAAAAGATTTTTGAAAAAGACGTACCCATACCGCCCGTAGTGAGTTTTGTATACAAGTGAAGTGAGTTTTTTATCCGTTAGAAGGATAGATTTATAGGACAGATCTATATAGACTTGAAAGGATTGGGACATGCAAATTGAAGCTCGAATTGAATACTTCACAAAAGCAAACATTAGATAGCTACAAAGGATATGTAGCAAAGCAGTATAGATTTGACCTGAGACCAACCAGAGCAGATCCAAATAGCTGATGTAATTCTTCAAACCCTCAATAGGAATGGTTATCGAAACTATAACTGGACGCTTCTTCATTGATCAACACACTAACAGACTTTGTTCTACAACAACTTTTGCAAAACTGCACAGACGAAGGAGAATGCATGCGCTTCTAATTTTGGCGCCATACCTCCTGAGCTATTTTTGAGATCTAAAAAAAGCTACGAAAAAGTCGAATACGATTTAGATCTCCCAATTGGTGCTTGAATATTGAGAGCAAATAGGAGAATAACGCTGACTCACCAACTGATTCATCGTCACCCAGCCCAAACCACTAAATCTACAAACATTAAATTTGAAATGATGAATGAATATTAAAAAAAATTAACCTCCGCTAAGACGGATTTTTTTTTTAATTTGAGATTTAAAAGGGCAAAACGTGGGTCAAGGTGTTGGCTTAAAAAAATGTTTTAATAGGCCTATTGATTTAAATATTGGTAAAAGTACTCAAAATCAAAAATAATTTAAGACGTATTTTTCAATTTTTCGATAGTAAAAATTTAACGGGGTGAACCAAGGGTTAAGGTACATATACGGAAATAAATACTACGAAAAAACTCTGAACCGATTGGCCTATTGACTTCAGAGTTGGTAAAAATACTTGGAATAAAAAATAATTTGTCACATGTTTCTCATTTTTTTAAAAGCAAAACTTAAGAGGGTGAACAAAGGGTTAAAAGTTTGTATGAAGAAATATGATTTTTTACGTCTTTTGACTTCGAACATGGTGAAAGTACTCTTAGTGAGAAATATTTCGACACGTGTTTTTTATTTTTTCGAAAATAAAAAACTGACGCTGTCAACGACGGATTAAAATTTTATATGGAGTAACTATGAAAAAAATGAATTAATGGGCCCATTGACTTACTTCAAACTTGAAGAGTGTACTCTTTGTGAAAATAATTCCAAACATAATTTTTTCGAAAATCAAGATCCAACAGGATCAACAATGGGTTAAAAGTTAAATTCAGAAACAAAATTGTATGCGCCTTTTGACTTCAAACTTAGTGAAAGCACTTAATATGCGAAATAATTCGATATGTGTTTTTCGCTTCTTTGAAACTTGAAATCTGACGGGGTCAACGATATATTGACACATTGCTGACCGGCAAGTTTTCTGAAAATTTACCTCATGTGCCAGGCTATTGTTTTGAAAGCGGATGTGGAAGTAAAACAATATACATAAACTTTAATAAATTTGATTTATTATTCAACTCTTAATATTTATTTTTCGTATGATAAAAAGTATAGCAATCACCAATCAAAGATGCGGAAAAAAGCTTATCAAGTGTTCACTCTTGGCCACGAAAACACGAGTTAACGTGTGACCGGACCGGTGAAATAAGTTTTTCGAAAATAAAATTCTGAAAATCAAATTATGGGTCAACGATGGGTTAAGAGTTTGTATGGTGAAACATGACTTAACGCGCCAATTGACTTCAAATGTGATGAAAGCATTTCAATTGGGAAATAATAAGATAAGTATTTTTTCATAAAAATTTGACGGGTTTAAGAAGTACCTGATTTATTGGCCCCATTGACTTTAAACTTGCGTGCAAAGCCGCTGGGCCCTGATAGTAGTGTATATTTGCATTTTGAATGAGTTTTCCATCTATGTGAGAGTTACCGAAACGAAAATGTTCGAGAGGAAGTTGTTCTGAACCTGAAAGCCTACTTAAGATCCCTGGTCGGTCATTTCTTTCAAATGGACACTGTAGAAGAGTGACGTATAAGTTGAGACTGGACGCCATTGTCAGCTGTTAGGAGTTGCCTTTCAGGTATTCTTTTCCCTTAAAATGTGCGTAGCCCCACATTGGAACTAAGGCTTTCCATGATTTATGTTAGCGGTGAAACTTGAGGGACTATAAATACTTTTGTATGTAGAGTGAAAATGTTTTAGATTATATCATTTGACATTTGAGTTATGGATCGTAAAATCATGCGGCAAAAATAAAAATATGGCAATAAATATTCTAATCAACAACGAGTACTAAAAACTGCTTCACCATTTGCGAACCTCTGCGATGGCTCATATCCACCGGCCATGGCGGTGCCGCTATGAAAATGGCTAAATAAAAAGAGGTAATAAAATAATTTGTTATTTTGCGTATTTCGGTTTGGCTCGCTGTTGATTTTCATGTTTATAACAACGTTTGTGTGTGTGCGTGTTCGGATGGATGTCCAAATCATAAATGTTGATTTGGTGGTTGTTGTTGCCGTTGGCATGTTTGCACGTGTTTTATCTGAACTCGTCGACAGCCGTCAAGAAATTTATGGAAAATGCACATTAGTTGGCTGTTTACTCATGGGAGATGGCGATATGTTCGATAGTTGCAACGGGCCACGCTGCGGTTGCCGCACTGACCAAATGTCATAATTGTTCGAGTGCTTGCGATTTTGTGTAAATTCTGCATGAAGCAATAGCCAGACCCAGTCAGGCAGTCAAATGCCGAGCTCTGTCCGCAAATCGGCGAGATGCAATGAAGTAAAATAACTTTGCCGTTTTTATGCACATTTGGAAATCAATACAACTCGAATGGTTGAACATAACTTTTGCGTACATGGATAATTGTAAGTAAATACATATGTATGTATATATTTTCATATGCATGCTTGAGTTGGAGCTTTGCTAATTGAGCTGTTAAATATTGAAGAATTGAGTTGCTTGAAATTGAAATGAGTTGACGCCCGCCAGCAATAATCATAAAGTTGCTGGTTTACGCTTATTTCTTGGCCAATGCCGATGCCGGCATGAAGTTATATGAAGATGAACGCACAGATACAGGTTTACAGCTTCTAAAGTAGAAGTATGGTTAGGGACTGGGGGGTCTGGTAGGCCCGCTTCCTATACACAATTATTATGTAAAAATAATTCATTCACCATAATCGCCACAAACTGATCACATAAATGTTTTCAAATGATTTTGCTGCCTACAACCAGAAAGAATTCGTTCACATTGTTGAGCAAATCGAGTACAGAATTCACACATCAGCCACTGGAACTTTTGCTAGTTAGGTGTGAACCGCGACGCACAGTGTCGCAAGTGTGGCCAAAAATGGTAAATATCAATGTTACAATATGACTAAAATGAATATTACAATCGACAGATAATATCTCAACTAAAAAAAATCCGTTATCCGATCTGCAATATCCTACTCCGTTCCATTTTTATGTAGCTTCAAAGTTGATGTTAAAAAATACGCATTCGTTCCAAGTTTGTGGGTAATTCTTTATGCTGATTGAAAAATCAAATAAAAATATAATTTATGTACTAATATAGTCATGTTATATATTAAATAAAACTTTGGAATTTTTCCTGTATGGCAGTACTATTTTTTGGTTTGTGCTTTGAAATAACTGTGAAATCCCGTTACATTGAAAAATTACGTTTTTCGGTTTGCTTCTAACAAAGAACCAAAAGTTTGGTGGAAAAAAGTTTAAAAACGTAAAAAACACTTTTTAGTTGCAAATCTAAATTACTCAAAAAAGTATGTATTAACATAATCCGGAGTAATTTTTTGCTTATAAGTGCTTATTTGGTTGTTATTCGCATTTTTCTAGTGACGCCATTACTAAAAATGCGTGGTTTCTTCAAAGTGTGGCATAAAGCGGAATCCAGAAGGCGGTCAATAATACTTGATTTTCTTAGAAATTTACTTAAAGATAAGACGGGCGTTGATGTTAATCATGAACAAAAGCAAAGTTTGCGTCCCCACCTAAACATTTACTTTTTGCAGTGGCACCTACAGTCAAAAATTGTGATTTTTTCGAAGTATGGCTTCCGACGTTCAATGAAAGTAGCGGCAAAGCAGCTGCTGAAATGATGAGCTGTGTAAAGGACAAGGTTGGCACATTGTTCGTATCATCAAAAGTAGACCGAATGCCACGCCCACTTTAAAAATCTAAACATTTATACCAAAATATGGTATCACAAGCTGAAAAAATTAAACATGAATTCATAAAGGAAAAGTTTTGGCCACTTTATATATATGCTCCAGCTGCCACGCCCACTTTAAGGTTTTAGAAAGCTAAATAATAATAATAATTGACTGGCACGACAGCCCGCTTACGCGAGACTAAGGCCTAACTTCCCGCAACCACCCGTGTTGTGCGTGTGAATTTGTACGCGGGTGGAAGGGACCTACAGTTTTATGCCGGTTCCGAACGGCAGGTTGGGAGCTTTTTCATAAGCAATTTTTACTCTCAGAGGTTTGCCATTTCCAGCTGAGAGGACAGCCACCGAAAGAGAAAACGAGTTTTCCCGTTATTTTTTTAGGTGTTATTACAGGCAGTATTTGAACCTGCGACTCGCGGTCCAACGCACTAACCAACTGAGCCACGGCGGCTGCCGTGAAGAAAGAAAGAAAGCTTACCAATTAAAATTACATCGTGGAACGAGTATCGCAAATAACCTTCTAAAAATACACTTTTAGTTGTAGTAAAATACGAATATTTTTGAAAGTGGGCATGGCAGACAGCCTATTTTTAGTGTGAGGTTGTATGTCATTATTTTAAGCTCAAATACAAAATTTCATAATTCTATCACTAATATTTAGAAAGTTATTTCAATATTACAGTTCCTTTCGTATGGGAGGTGGGCGTGGCAGTGGTCCAATTTTAATGATTTTTTGTAAATTTCCTAATTTCCACCACGAAAACAATTGAATCACCAAGTTTCATTGAAATAGGACAACGCTAAGTATTTTTGACCACGGCTTATATAGGATCGCGACACTGTGCGACGTGCTAAAAAATTATCGTTCGCTGCCATTGGTTCTGGCAGTGGCAATTTTAAGTGCCCCGCCGCGTGCACGGTGTAAATGTTGTGTGGTGTGGCGCAACGACTGCTGCGGTGCGATATGGTTCGCTGCACCCACAAATTGAAAACCGACTACAGACAAAAGCAACGCAACCCATTAAGTCATTTCGCGTAGAGATTTATTTCGAAAAACTGCGTCATGAAAAATTCTCGTTTTGTGTGCAACATGACAATAGTCCAAGTGCTTAAATCGAATCGGAAAAGGTGCAGAAATGATGTCATTGCCGGCATTTTCCGCACACGCTTTTTGCCTAAAGATGACACAACGATTTTGCCGCTGGGTCTGTGCGAGCATTATTAGTGATTTTCAATTTATGCGCAACGTATTTGTTTTATTAAAAATTGTTTATATAATTAAATACATATTTGCCGTCGCAGAAAACGCCCGCTTCGCGGCTTAATTTCTTAATTGTTAGCCAAATTATCTTAATGAATCGCCGAAAATTGTTCGGGCGCTTCAAAGTTGCACCACATTCGACACCAGATGCCACGAGGCGCCGAAACGAGTATCGCATTCATTAATATTTATGTTGGTGTATAACAAATTGTCAGCGCCAAGCTGCAACAAAAACACACACACCGGCCAACAACAGCGACGGCCACTAACAGCTATAATGACGGTCAACACGCAATAAATCATTTTACCAAATATTAACATTTCCATGCAATAATATCCCCCAACCAGCAGTAATAATGTGTCCATATTTTACGAAATGCTTAGCAAAATTTTCATTGCAAGTTGAAAATGTCGAATTGTTGAATTGCATTTTTATGTTGGAATTGTTTCGGCGCGCAACAATTTCAAAACCAAAACGCATTTTCAAGCCAAACTGCCATCAAACGATTAGCGCGACTGCAACAAATATGGCCGCGAGGCGTTGCAGGTGGCAAAATTAGACAAATAACTTGGCCGGCGCATTACACGCATCGCTGAGAGCACAACTCGAATTGCTGCCGCAACATGCAACAACAGCGCGCTTGGTGGTATTTTGTAAAAGTTTTGGCAATGCGACGCGAACAAGTGAATTGTCAAATTATGGCAACGAGCTGCAATTGAAAATGGCGTTCAATTTGCTTGCAGCCGCGTCAACATGGCAATTTTTTAATTGAACTGCCAAAATCGTCAATTGACAAGAAGAAAAAAACATAGCAATGACTGGCGGGCGGCAGTACCAGCGAGATGCCAAAACGCATCGAATCGTCGCCAGTGTGTAATAAATAAAATATGGGAAAATGGTGTCTGGGGAATGAGAAATATTCGATGTTGAGCGAGCAAAGGAATTTTATGGTGGAATCGAAATATTTGGCAAAATTTGGCAACTGGCCAGAAGCCAAAAAAGCGGAAAAAAATTTCTCAGAAAAGAGCAGTGAATTGCATGAGAAACTGTAGTGATTTCAGTTTGAACGTAAATAATTTGAAGCAATTTTTATCTGTTTGCAGTGCTCAGAGTTTCACTGATTCTTCAGTATCGATACAATATTTTACCCCTTGTTTACTATAGAAGGCGGTTTCGATTTTTTCTTTAGTTAGTCTTACAAGCCCATAGGTCCGCTTTTTTTTCTATTCAGTCCTCTATGCTACAAAGAACTTACTAATACTAATACACTAATCGGTTGATAGGTGATTAATCCATCGTTTCACGTCTTCAAACTTGTTAAAACTGAAATATTCATTAAAATAGTGCAAAATTTTAAAAAGACTTTAAGACAGAAATATATATTGAATTTTTGTAATATTTAAAAAAGTTGAAATATTAGTTTTATGTTATAATGCCAACACGAAGAGTTGAACATAGATTCAATGATTTGTACTTAAAAAAAAGTGGACTAATTTTTTTGTACTTCGTCCAGATACTTCAAAATCGTGGAATAGTTTTTCGTAGATCAAAATTGAAATACTATTAGACCTAAGCGGAAGATGATTCAAAATATTTTTGGTAATATGGGCTCCGACACACAACTGCTGATCTTTCTCAACTACAGCCAACATTGTGAAGAAAACATTCCAGCCCAAGTGACCAGACCACACGGGCTACTCCTCATAAGGCTCCACTCCTATAAAGTGCCAAAATTTCACACAAAACTATTCACTCCAAAACCCTGATTCGTTCCATAGACAAAATTCAAAAAATTTATAGTCTCAGCATTTAACGATTTTGATGTGATCCAACTAAAAAAAGCCCAAAAAATCTGTGCCAAAAATTTATTATTATTTATTTATATCAAAGTCGGAAAGTTCCTCACAAAAAAAATTTAAACACATGTTTTCTGTTTTTTAGTCCATGAAGTTAAAAAAAATCGTAAAAATTTATGATTAGCAAGAAGTTGATAAAACTTTTAATATAGATTAAGAATTGATTTGGTCATTTTTGCTTTTAATGTTTTCTCAGAATTTGCAACGCTGAGGTTTCTACTTTACTTTCAATTTAAAATATTTTTCAAAATTAAAAACCTAAAACTTGGCAAAACTTAAAGGAAAATATCTAAAAATTATGTGAAAGTATATTCCTGTTTTTTTTTCTTAATTTTAAAAAGTATTATTTCTTTATCGAAAAATATTAACACATGCTCCGATATCTTCCGATCTCAGAAAATAATTCAATTTGAAAAGTAGTCTAAACAACTATTTTTCGACTAAATATATTTTATTTATCCATGAAAGTATGCAATCAAAAAGACATACATCTATTATTATAATTTTTATTGCAAATCTAAAGGGTCCTCATACAATTTCTAGTACTGATAACCTGGGAAAGGATTTTGTGGACATTTCCGTTTTTGTTTGCTGCTAGATAGAGCATTTTTGATTGAAAATGAGGACGAATTAGGTCCTCCTGATTAGAAATACACCACTTTTATTTTGCCTTTTTTTGCATTAAAAAGGCAGTTTGCCTTTTTCACCCATAAATGCCTTTTTTAGTGCCTATTTTACCTACACGTATAAATATCACAAAATGCCTTTTTCAAGATTTGTCGAGCGCCTTTTTATTTCTCTTTCGTTTTTAATATTTTCCACCTTTTGTTTCTCAAAAATACCTTGAAACTGAAAAAAATTAAGTGGCAACATTGCAATTTCGTTAACTTATGGATGTTTCTAAATTGATTTTATCATTCCTAAGCCGTTATTTTTTGTTGTGCAGTGGAAAATTTTAAGAAAAAAATATGCCAAAATCAAAAAGTTCGGTTAGCGCAAACCTAAAATCTTAAAAACCTTGTTGCTCCTTTTCTTTTACAAAAAACGAGGTATAAATATTGTATGTTGCATACATCAGATGAAATAAAATTATTAAAAAATACATACCGTTTCCCCCTTTTTTTTTAGATTTTGTAGTATTTTTTTCTTATTTTTTAATGCCAGTTTTTGCATTTTTAACAGTTTTTAATGCCCTATTTTGCCTTTTTATGCATATTTGAGTGCCTTTTTCTTCCTTTTTCGCAGTTTTTAGTGCCTTCCCGTGCCTTTTTTGCTATTTTATTTTGCCTTTTTTATAGGTTTTTAGGTCCTCAAAATCCTTTCTCTGCTAATAACAAACTGATTAAATGTAAAATCTGAAAAATCTAGCCACCGCAAGTTTTTTACATTGATTGGGAAGCCCGAAGCTCGAAGAAGAATTGATATTTTAAGATTACCATTTCGTCTAAAGATTTCCATAGTTGACTTGGTCAGATTTATTAAGGAATCTACTAAGTGATGATGTAAAGGTGCGCAGAAAGGCCAAAAGCTCAGCGCTCCTTCATTGGAGCTATTACAATTTGGCAAGGAATATTGTCCACCTTTCCTCTAATCCCTGGGAAAGTATAGTTTTTTCAGTGAATGTTGTTTTGTAGAATTGCAATGCATCAACTGTGACCAAAGTTTTAATACCCAAACTTAACTTAATTTAACCTGCGCATCAACTTTTTTACTGTCCATTTCCATTTTCATTTTTAATAAACTAACAAATCCATCCCATACATTAGTAATAATTATTTAAATTACCATTAAATGTGCGGAAAAATATTGGCGTACTTAAGTACCTTTAAGCGAAATGATAATCAAACCAGCACCGCGGCTAATATTTCTCTGTATTCAATTTTTTTCGCTAATATCTTTTGTTGACGAAGCAAAAAAGCCCCAAGTTTTTATTGCTATAAAACTATCATTAAATACTCAGATGGCTCGCTCAAAATCATTTGGACAAAAAATGGCTGGCCGCAAGAGAAACGTTGATATTTTTAATTTTCACAGAAGCCATTAATGCGTCTTATAAGTAATTAAATGCAGCAAAGGCCGCAACAGTAACCAAGTACGCAAGTATCCGACCGACATCCTGTTTGGCGTTCTTGCCAGCACAACAAAAACAAGTTTAGTCCCGCTCGAACGTTGCGCCATTTGTGTTGTGTCTATTTGTGTTTCTAATAAGCGCGGCGCGTCAGGTGCCGGCCGGGGCGCGGTGTTGGCCTGATCGCACAGATGCGGCCGCGGCATCAATTAGCAATGCGCTGATGAGTGATTCTCTTGGCCCAGACGTAGCCGCAGCACACACACACTCACACACTCTGAGCTGCCACGACGGGAATCGTTATGTTTTCATTTATCAGCAGCGGCGACTTGCCGGTCGTTGATCGTTGAGCGTTGATGGTGTTCGGTGTGTACGGTGGTGGCATAACTTTATTAACCACCGTTTTCCGGGCAATACGGAATAACTACGCTGGCAGCTATCATCCCGATGATGTCCATATTTCCTATGCGCCATTGCTCCGAATGAGTAAATTCTATACTCGTATGTGCGTTGCTGGCGAAAGCTGACCGCGCTGAGAAATCTTGTGTGACACTTCTGCCATCGCCATCACTTCTGATGTCTGACGTTTGACAAAGTCTATGCTGCATCGTACTTGGCCGTGTGGAGCTTCTGGCTTCTGGCTTTTTTGCATTGTCATTCTGGAGTGATTGCGCGGCTGTTGTTGTTTTACGCGGTGTTGATGGTGTCACATTTCCTGCGTGACTCCATGTACTCGTCGCAGATGAACGGCAATGGAGGAACGCGCTATGAGCGCTAAACGGTGGGAATTGTTGCTTGTTGTTTGTCTGCGCGGCGACCATAACAACAATAACGGAAACACATGAAGCTGTTTCGGATATAGTAAACATATGTTTTCTGAAAAAAAAAATCTCAATAACGAAACAAGTTTGAAGAGATTTGACTTGTATTTTTTTGCAGAAAATTTCATTTATAAACAAATTTGGAAAAATTTAAAATGTAGCCATCATACAAGAGTTATGGTTGTATCTATAGGCCTCACATTTAATGCGATTTG
The DNA here is from genome assembly GCA_963668005.1 of Melieria crassipennis. NCBI lineage: Eukaryota > Metazoa > Arthropoda > Insecta > Diptera > Ulidiidae > Melieria > Melieria crassipennis. The sequence goes on along the minus strand of OY764961.1, from coordinate 90,358,944 downwards.
ATTTGAAGTTTTTACAATATTAGGTCTCGAAACAGGCGCTGCTAAGTAACAACGACCATCCAAAAACTTTCCTATTTAGCAAAGCTTCTCTCAATAAAATCCCACACAGATACAGAGAGGAACTGAATACTCTAAAAGTTGGTCTAGAATACAAGTTGGCAGTATAATAGATTTCCTCACTAAATGGATCTCAGACGAGAGAAATTAATACCTTTACTGCTCCTAGAGGCAATGCAATGGGCGACAGTAGTTTCTTTAAATATTTTTCTATCCTTCTATATATTTCAATGGATTATCAATTATGATTTTTAGTCCATATATGTATATAAAAATGAATGTTTATTTGTTTGCTTGTTTGTTGATCACACGCCACTAAAACTCCAAAATTAGACAGCCGATTGAGCTGAATCTTTCACGGAATGTTCGTCTTGACTAAATCTCGGTACACCACATAGTGCAAATTCGACGCGACAGGTGGGCGTGGCACCTCCCATATAACCTAAATTTTAAATATGGAATATCTTCGGAATTATAAGTGGGACAGCATTGCAATTTGTTACAGGGCCACCGTTTAGGTGTGTCGTTTCACTGGTAAAATTGTATAAGGGTTAGACAAGGGGCGTGGCACTTCAGGCGACCCAAATGTTTTGAATAAACATTGAACAAACATTAAACATGAATGAATGACATTTGACACAATCTTACAATTTAATTGTGCTCTTCGATAGGAGGAAGGGGGTCGGTATTGGAGGAGGGCTAGGCACCAAATTTTTAATATGGAATATCTTCGGAATTATAAGTCAGACAGCATTGAAATTTAGTATACCGTCGTCCCATAGATGTTTCATTCTATTGGTAAAATTTTATGGGCGTTGAACAAGGGGCGTGGAACTGCCATACAGTGTTGTATGAAGAAACTTGATTAATTGGGTTCAAACTTGCGTGCAAAGCCGCGTGGCCCTGCTAGTAGACAAATAAATTTAATTCGCTTTAATAGACTAAAAATTAATAGAACTAATTAATAGACTACAAATAATTTCGCCCCAAAAAAAGGGGAAATCTTCATAGATGCCAATGAACCCTTGTCCATTTGTAAGACAGATTCTTATTGCCTAAAACTTCCTATTTTTTTGGTAATTGGTCGAAGTAAACCACCCAGTGGGTTCCTTTCCGTACTGTTCGTGTTTACCTCTCCAAAGGTCGACCTTATCCGAATATGCACAATCACCAATGCCAACTATACAACTGTCTCGCCGTCCTCTTCGGTTAGTTTATACAAAAAACTTTACAGGAATTCTCGTTAGCAAAGTTATGACACGATTGGTATCTTCTAAAGTTTCCACATCCTGTGATTAGTTAGCAGTTAGCTATTTCAATGTCTGTCGATTCTAACTAACAACCATCTTTTTTCCATTGTCAAATGATCCCATTCCACCTTTGGTGGTGTTTTAAGATTATCCAAGTGCAGTTCAAACCTTCCACTGTCAGTTGCCTTAAACAGGTCTAAGCTCGTGTGCACTGAAGTAAATTTTTCATCATCTCTTAGCTAGTTTATTTGTTCGTTGTTCTCCGTCCCAGCAAGTCTTTCAACCCACAAGTTAGTTACTGTCAGAGCCCTTATTCATCACTTAGTTTTCCAACGCTATAAAGATCGATATATTGAACACCTGACAGCTGAGATTCTTTCGAAAACATGCTCTCTCCCATTCTACTTTTAATTAAAGATCCATGCAACAAGTACTTAACGAGGAACTTTTATATTTTTTCTCTCAGCACCAAATGTTACTATTGCCTGTCACATCTCCTTTTAAATAGCGAAGCTAAAAATTTATATCACAACATATGAAGTGCCTAATAAAAATTTGTTGTTTTTTCAACTATCTTTTCTTAGTCATCGCAATTAGAAATTTTTTTTTATAATAATTACTTCAAAGTGTTATTCGACCACACATTTTTTTCGAGCGCCTTGTTTAGCGTCACCTTTTTGTTTTAAATATTTAAACCACTGTTAAAACTTAATAGTAAACAAAGGTGTATAAGTTATCAACACTCGGCTATATTGTTTATATTTCTCCAACTCTCGTTTTTCTGTACGTCGCATCCGGCACCAATTCTGTCCAACAAAACCAATGTGACACAAATCGAACACACCAACACCTCAACCGACTCTTTCAATATTTGGAATTTATTTTGCACTCAATACACTAAACACTAAAAAGAATATATTAAGACTTGGTCAGCACAGCGCCAACCACTTTGGCAACTGTTTGGATTTTGGCCAGCGGAGGAGTGTCGCTGTCGTTTTTGTGTAGCAACATTTGCCAAAGCGGCGACAACTAAACATGGGCGCAAATTATTGTAGAATTAAAAAAACAATGCGCATTGTTGTATTTGCGCAAATGTGGGTGAAGTTATTCGAAGAATTGAGTTGAGAAAATATTTTCGCATATATTTCACTGAGCTGCGTGTTTGTGGTGTCGGTGCCATATTTGGATTTTCCTATGAATAATAAATGTGTTGGTGTCTCACAAGTGCGAAGACGAGTTTGCGAATCTGCGTTGAGAACTTTTGGAAAGAATTGTGGGTGTCTAGAATTTTATTAGTTTATTGGATTTTATTATGAAGTGAAGAAAGAAATCTAAACGCTGGCTCACATACATGAACAAACTATTCACAGAGGGAAGAGTGTGCGTTATTAATTGTTGATTGTTCAAAACAAATTTTTAAAGCAGCTGCAGTAAACTTTACTTTAAGTGATATATAGCCATTAATTTTTCACAAAAACACTGCTAATAAATGTTTTGCTTGCAATAGCTTTGTTTTTGTTGAAATTTAATATGTTGCGGCTGGCTGGTTCAACTATGGCGAGTACAGTAGTCATGCGATAATTGTAACTCGACTAAAGTTTGAGGGAGCCGTAATGAATATTTAATTTTAAATAGTTTTTTGTATTAAAATTGCTTGTAACCATTATTTAACTCAATTTATTTTCACTCCTTGGTCAATCGACGGCCCAGCTGTTCCCTTCAACGTGTCCCCACTGTACAAAGGCGTCGTTCAGCGTGTCTGCAACCCTTCGCTCGTCGCTTTTTGTGTAGCATTCGCTCGTCTGGCGCTCATAATCCCTTGGAAAGTTTTTGTATTTTTTGCAAAATGTTGACTGTGCAGCTGTTGTGCCCCGCATCAGTGCGTCCAACCACTGCGCCAGCGTCGCTGCTTCTAAGCTCTAAAACGTGGCCATTTTTCATAGCCGACAACTTTTTCGACGTTGCTGCTTTTTTGTTTTGTCTCTGTCAGGTTGTTGTTGGTTTTTATACCCAAAATCGTTTCAACAAATGCGCACATGCACTCGCAAAACAATCGTCTGTCATCTGTTGTCTGCACTGCAATGAATTGAAAACGTCAATGCAGCATTTTCGATGCCTTTTGATTTGTATTATTTATTGTAAATTTTGTACGCGTATTTTGCTGCTTGAGTCGCTTTTTTTTTAAATCGACGCTTTCGCTATATCCGCCAAGCAACACCAACTGCCGCATTTTTTTTTTTAATTCAAATTTGTACTTCAAGTTCGAGTTCGAGTGCGACTGCGAGTGCCGCTCGCTACTCCACTCCACTCCGCATCATGCGCCAGCGTCATTCACAGAAATCCACTTTGGCCTAATGAAGTGTATTGGACGCAAAAAGCACCGCCGCCACTGCAGTCACAGCCGCGCGCACACACTTCAGTCCATTTTGGTTCATTTCATTTCGATTCGATTCGAATTCGATTCAATTTGAATCAACTCGCCTCAACTGCGCTCGATGTGCGCTGAAGTGTTGTGCTGAAGTGAACTTTTTCGATTTCGATTGGTTTTCCACTACAACTCAACATTTTCTTTCCTCCGGTCTTTGAGCATTTGGAAAAGCAAGCGCTTTTGTGGGGCAATCAGTTTTTATGTGAAATTTATTAAACATGAAATGTAAGTAGAGCGGAAGTCTTTTCGACGTTGCAATGGAAAGATTTAAAAATGTTTGCTTGAAAAAAGTACAGTGAAAAATATATAGAAACAGTTAGGGTTGTTTCAGTCTGGCTTTGATCGACTTATTTGTGTTCAACATACATCAAATCAAATAAATCTTTAGACAACAATGACAATAAAGTTGAAAGAGCATTTTGCAATCTGAACGAATTTTGGACGAAACATGGATCTATCAAAATATATCAGAGACCAAGGAGCAGTCAAAACAATGGACTTTTCCGCTTGAATGTTTACCAAAGAAGGAAAAAAATTTTTGTGACATTTTTTATGGATCAATACGGCATTATTTTACATCCATTAGCTGAAAAAGGTTTTGGACAGACTCCAAAAAGTGTTGTTCCACCAGGACAATGCATGGGTGCACACTAGACATGATTTAGTGTTGTATGAGGATTCTTTTGATGCTGAAGAACCTCAAATTTTTTGCGGTTTGGTAAAAAAGTACATGAGCCAAAAAATTGTGGGGCTAGAATGGGGTTAAATGGTGTCGCATCGAAATCAAAGTTCACAAAAATGCTGGCAAATTCGACAAATTGCTCCACAGCTGATCAGAAATTGCTCTGAGAGGGTTAAAATATATGAATGACCCCCACTAGTTTTCCCTACTGAACATTTTTTTCAAACATATTCATACCTTTTCTCCAACCCTTAATGGAGCTCCCATACAAAATGATCGTTTTTATAAAATAGGCTTCAACTGCTCCAAGGTTGGCCACAGATGTGTCAAATGTAAGACCGACACTCATTTATTTTCTCTTCTGAATGTTTCTTTCACACATACCTAACCGTTATTTCCAAGTCATAAGGGGGATGCCATACAAAACTGGCCATTTTGTATGGAATTGGTTCCCACTTGTAAATTTAGTAGTTAAGTAAGCGAGGAAACTTCGTATCTCGGAAACTACTGAACCTATTTGAATGATTTATTCAGTGATCGGCAAACTTCTTGAGTAAAAAAAATATAAAATTAATTCAGGTTCAGAAATTCACCACTAGAGGGCGTCTCTCATACAATCGGAGATGTGAGGTTGTCAACTATTGCTAGCGAGGAAACTTCGTATCTCGGAAACTACTAAACTGATTTAAATGATTTATTCAGTGATCGCCAACATTATTGAGACAAAAAATACAAAATTAATTAAGGTTCAGAATTTCACCACTAGAGGGCGTCTCTCATACAATCGGAGTTGTGAGGTTGTCAACTTTTGGGTTTCTACGAAGCAATCATGTTTAGTGCACACACAAAAATCTATAAATTAGTTTATAAACTGCTAACCCATTCAGCATATTCTGCAGATTTAACCCTCTGCAACTATTTCCTGTTTCCAAGGAAAGAGATTTTGGTCAAATGAAGAGGTCATCACTAAAGCAAACACCTGTTTTGAGGACCTTAAAGAAAAAATATATCTTTTTCAAAAAGTCATTGACTTATCAAACTGCCCTCGTATCGTATTGCTACTTTTTTTCTAGTCATATTTAATAGCTACAAATTTCATAAAAACTAATTACATGTGTCGCGCAAAAGACGCTCAATAAAAGTCGCCACCAAATCGATTTGTCCATTTCAAGCTCTGCGCCGTAATCACATAAATTAAATGCGCTGCAAATTCTGCATTCGAAAGTGACAAGTGAATGCTAATCCACATTTAATTACACGAGTGACAGCAGCAATTTGCCATCAGCCTCAATACGCTGTTCATGGCTATTGCAAAGGCATCGCATGTGGTTTATGCAGCGGACATGCGGGTCCATCGAGCGACACGATCGCTGTAAAATGCAGATAATTGAATGTGTAAATCGCACCGTACCCACATTCGGACATTAATAAAAACCGATCGTTAATGTGCAACATGACGACTATGAGCGTGTGTCGCGGTTGACCATCGAGTGGCGGCTCGTGAAACGGAAATCTTGTAACTTGAAGCAGCAATTACAAGTTGTGGAAACAAAAACGAAAACCTCTTTCGAAATGCTTTCTTCTAGAGATGTGCTACAAGTTTCCAACAACATCTGTGCAATAGTTGCACTATTTAAAGCTTTGTTAGAATATGACGATATGTATATCAAATGAAAGAGGAAATGCTCAAGAATTTAAAAAAAAAAAATTAAATTAATTAAAATTAATTTTTTATCTATTTGTAAAAAAAGGATATGAAAAAGGTCCTTTGAAAATTTTAATCCTTTATATCCTTGAAAATTTACATAGAATTTTCTTGAAAAGTAAGTATGTTAAATCCCCAAAACTCCATGATCACTTGTAAAAATGTCATTACTCTAACTTTATTAGTTCGAAAGTTATTAAAAAAAAGCGGCAGCTGCAATTCTAATGAAGTACAAAAATTCAAATTTATTTGAGTATCAGTATTTTAAATAATAAAAAGATACAAAATAAATGAAGCGAGAATAATGAAATTTTGACACGTGATCAAGAAGATTTGGGATTTTAACATACTTACTTTTCAAGAAAATTCGATGTAAATTTGCAAGGATAGAAAGGATTAAAATTTTCAAAAGACCTTTTTCATATCCTTTTTTTACAAATAGTTAAAAAATTAATTTTATTTAAATTCTTCAGCCTTTCCTCTTTCAATTGATATACATATCGCCATTTTCTAACGAGGTTAAGTATTTTTAAATTTTATTTATTTTGTATCCCCTTCAAATTTTTGAAGTCCTTTTAAAAGGACAAAGGATGTAGAAATGAAAAACTGAGTACGCAGTATTACTATATTTGGTCTCTAGTTTCACGCACATATGGATTTTTCCCGGTGTAAAAATTTTTTTTTATTCTTGTCGCACGGTGTAATCTGAGAATTTATATTATTTAATTTTGAATTATCATTAAAATTTAAAGACATTCGCCTCTGAATCAAAAATTCACATCCACAAACTGGCAACCGTCCCATCCCTAACAACTTTCTTGGCCATGTAATCAAATGCTGTCGCTGACCACAGAGTTGTCATAAAAATGCTGGCAACGTAGCAAATGACAAGCTGTGCCTCAGTAGAAGCTATACGCCGCACTTTGCCACATTTGACGCGCCAGCATAATTTCGAAATTGGCAACGCTGCGCACCAATCAATTCAGTCGACAATTGATTGAGTGAATGTGCGATTCGATGGCTGCAATGCGTTGATTGAACTTAATGTGCTATCGATGTTATCGTGCAATGTATCGATGCGATTGCACTGGGAGGTGAGAGGTCTCACAAGTAGACATTTGTTGTTTGCGTGCCACCCAGCTGAGTCAGCTGCTCCGCGGCAATGTTTCAACTTTGCGCCAGTCATAGAGAACACCTTCAGCTGTCAAGCAACACATCAAACACATCACTCATGCCGATTCGAGAGTCTCGCACGGCGCACAACGCCGCAAACCCCACTCACCAATGGCCGCCACTTAAAAAATTTAATTCATTGAATTTTTAATTTATCTAATAACAATTACGAATCTACGTTTCGTATGCTTAGCATTTTTTACGCTTCCCAAGGTCACGTCGGAAGCGCATTGTTTACATGCGATGCTTTTAGCATTTTTTACGCTCATTTTCGTTCGTTTGTTCGGCACAACAATGGCAAAGGCGAAAAATCTGTAAAATCATTTTATTCAAATTCCTAAATGGCCAGCGTTTGTTTTATATAGTTTGTAAATACAATAAATTTTGAGCGCTAGAACTCGAATTGAGCGCATAATGCAGATAAAACGGTCAGTGGCGTCCCCAGGATTTCGGGAAGGGGGGGGATGTTAAAAAAAATTCAGTTTAACGCCATTTTTATACTTTAATTTTTGCGTATTATTTTTAATACATGTTGCATAAAATTGTACATATGCACATACATACATATATGCATACATATGTACATATACTAAAATAAAATTCTTAAAACGAAAAATTCAAGTGACACGTATTTTTAGGTCATAAAATCCCAACTAAAAAATTTAAGTTTTTTTTAAGTTATGAAATTTTGAAAACTTCTTCTAGTAGAATTACGAAAAACTCAAAAGACCTATTTTAAAAAGCATAACACACCAGCTATGTAAAATATATCCAAAAAATAAAATATTAAAATGTATGACGTTCCGAAATTTAATTATGATATAGGTGAACATGTTTTCCATGTTTACACACAATTCACCAAAAAAATGTACCTGCATTTTTGTCAAATTTCAACAGCTAATGCAGGGTTGGCATGAAGCCTGTGTTTGACTACTACTTTGGTAAATAGTCGATACTTTTGGGAACACTGAAAATACAACTATTCTGCGAGAACAAGTGCAATACTGATTTTTGTATTCATTTATTCTTAACCTTTCTGCAGGCATCCGGTTCTGGCCAGACCACATCGAACTTCGGATCCACTTTAGTAATGTTGTAGTTAAGCTATCGAGCTCATATTTCATGATATCCTCAACTGATACTTTCTACGTACAAAAACCATGGCCTCGCCAGACCATGGTGTATTTTCATAAACATTTTTTTTGCTATTTCCCACGTAATTATTGTCAGAATGCACAGTGATTCGACTCCATACAACCGTGGTCCGTTCATAAAATTTTGTATACTAGTTAATCATAGTCTGCTGAATTGACTGCTTAAACTGTTGTAGTTTGGCAATGCCTGAGACTTAAATTTGCAATTGTTGTCATTTTTGGAAAGCTACAGCACCAAGTGTGTTGGCTAAATTTTTCAGATTTTACATTTAATCGGTAACGTCAACATTGATAATTCCAAAGAGTAACAGAAATTGTCTTAGGACCCTTTAGTTTTGCAAAAAACGAGAATAATAGACGTATGTTTCGCATTTGTGCAGATTTTTCATTTTTCATGTTGATTGCATACTTTTAGGGACGACGAAATAAATTTTGTCAAAAAAGATGTGTTTGAATGTGTGAAAAGTGGTCTTTTCAAATTGAATTATTTTCTGAAATCGGAAGATATCGAAGCATGTAATTATATTATCCGACAAAGAAAGAAGTCTTCAAATACAAAAATCCAGGAACATACTTTCACATACTTTTTAGATATTTTCCTCTAAGTTTAGCCAATTTTCAGATTTTTAATTTAGAAAAATATTTTTGATTAAAAGTGAAGTAAAAGCCTCAACTTTGCAAATTTTGAGAAAATATTAAAAGCGAAAATAGCCACATTATTTCTTAATCTATATTGAAGGTTTTAGCAACTTCTTGGTAATCATGTATTTTTATAATTTTTTTACTCAATAGACTAAAAAACAGAAAATATGTGTTTACATTTTTTTGTGAAAAAAGTTTCAACTTTGAGCCGCTTTTGCACAGAAACTAATTAATTTTTTGCACAGATTTTTTTGGGTTTTCTTAGTTGGAATTTTACCTTTCAATTGACATCAAAATCGTTATATTCTGAGACTATAAATTTTTTTGAATTTTGTCTATGGAACGAATCACTGTGGAATGGCTTAAAACATTTTTTCGTTTGTTCCTTATTCAGTCCTTTACGGAGCATAGGACTTCAACTAGGCTTTTCCATCTGACTCGATTTGAAACCCTCATTTCGTGCCATCCCATGTAATCGTGACATAAGTTAGTTGGCGCAAAATCTACCTGATCCAAGTGTTTTTCTCTCGCCTTGGCTTTTATTTTCTTTTGGGTTAGTAAATTATAGTGTCCGACCGAATATTCGGTTTCGGTTTCGGTTTCGGCCCAAATAAGTGGTTTCGGTTTCGGTTTCAGTTTCGGCCAAAAAATGGCCGAATAGCCGAAACCGAAACTTTCTAGAATATTTTTTACATTTTATTGTGTAGCAGATATATAGTAAAAGGAGGAGTAATTTAGATGCCAGCAATGAAAATAAACTTCTTTTTTTAGCATATAATATTAAATTATTTAATTTTGAATATTATCGAGTAAGGTATGAAAGGGTGATTTCTTCTTGTTTACGTTTTTAAAAAATGAATAAATTGTTTTTATTAATAAGTTTTTATTTATTTATGCTATGTTTGTTTGTTTGTTCTTTATTTACTTAATGTAAAATTCGTTTGTTGAAAAAAGTGCTTGATATGGTGATTTTTATTTCAGCTAGAAAGTTTCGGTTTCGGTTTCGGTTTCGGCCGAATATTAAAAAAAAACCGAATATTCGGTTTCGGTTTCGGTTTCGGCCCAAAAAAGTGGTTTCGGTCGGACACTAGTAAATTACATATTGTTTTCGTTGGAAAATATTGTCTGAACATATTCAAAATTAATATTTATCCATTGTACTCATGGCTATGTTCGTGTTTTGGTGTCAATTCAATTACATCCCAGATGTGAAGGAAGTATTTGTTGTCTTGTCGTTCCGGTTTTTATCAATTGGATTGTTTTCTGTGGCAGAGATGGAAGGAAGGGAAGGCTGTTTTGAGGATTAGACTTGGTTTTTGAACCTCGACACTGGAGTAAAAATCAGAGAGGACAATTTCTCTGAAAAAATTGCCTAAGCAATAGCGGAAACCAATGCTTAAGAGCAATAAAATTAAGATATTAATTAATTTGCTGCTAGAAGTAATATTTGGCCCTGAACAAAACGAAGCTTCTGATACTGATAGAAAAAATGGTCGTTTAAATAGTTCAATGTGAAGATAGCGACGACGAAGGCGACAAAGAAAACGGCCAGTTCAACCTGAACAATAACATGTTGAGCATGTTCTGCATGTTTTTCTTTGGCAAAGCAGTTCAGCATTGTCAACAGTTCAAGGAATCCAATGCCCAATGTAAAATCTCAATGTTTTTGACGCATGTAATTGAATTATATCGTTGCAATAATTGCATTAGTCAAGCAGTTGAAGCAGATTTACATTTATAAAATTTCTTTCTTTTCCTTTTTTTTTGGATTTCAAAATTAATTAATTGAAGTTGAAACTAGCTAGTTACTTAATTATTCTAGTATATTTGTACCGTTTTACGTAAATAAAATGTAGGCAAGCCAAACAAATCAATGTGTTCACACTTTCTGGTTTTTTTATATCCTTAACAACAATCCTCGACTATCCTCTTGTTTACATCATGGTCTGGCCACATCATGGGAGCTACTACTAGGTTTTAAGTGGGTGATCACAGAAGAGGTAACGCAAATAATAAAAATGTTTGCAGAATTCCATATTGTTACATCAAATTGATAAATGAATTTATCCACCAAGGGGGGGGATCCATCCCCCTAATCCCCCCCCCTGGGGACGCCACTGAAAACGGTTAATGCTTGTCAGCTTTAATTCGATGTCAGCGATTTGTGCAATCAATACACGAAATAATGGACTAAGCGTGCGAAAGACAATAGAAATCAGTTAAGTGACATCAGCAGATCTTTTTTGTGATAAAATTTAATTTGAAATTTACATAGATCAGATGACACTGAATCGAGCACTTAATTAAAGTAGTGTTTCGGAAATATCGCAGATGCATAATTTTTCCAATCTAAGAAGGGCTAAGTAGCTTTTAAAACCGCAACAGTCAAGAAAAATGTTTGTCTTTAAAATACTCCACACTCGTCGAGCTGTATTCGAACCCACTGACATTTGAATTATAATCCAGCACACTCATCACTTGCACCATAATGTCTGATTTCTTGTTATTCCAGAAATTGATTTGTGCCTTGTTTATGTCTTTTTGCGTTTAACATAAGTTATACATGTGTTGAAAAAGGCTTTGCCAGTACGTTTTCAATGGTTGAAATACCCTAAAACTTTCAAGGCCAAAAATGAGTTTGCAAAATTAAAATGTGTAAAGCAGCAATGAAGCTGCCAAACCAAAATTGGCCCGTAAAATTATTAACGTTTAATTAGAGCCCGCACTCACAGATAGCATCTCGCTTGGCCAAATGATTTATGAAAGCCACTAATGTTACATTTAATACATACATACACACATACATACATAGACAATGTGTGGGAATATACACGTATGTACATATATATAGTAGATACTATATAAATTTGTACCCAGCCGATAGCTAAAGCTAAGCTATACCTACTCATTAATTAGCTCAAGAATAATTAAAAATGAGGGTAGAACTTTTCGCTTAGGCTGCAATGACCTTCGCGACTTTGATTAATTCTAGTCTTAGAGATACCAAAGTACTTTTATGTTAATGAATTTTTTCAAATATTGAAAACGTTCGCGTACTTTCTGTGTAGACTGTACCAGGTGCCTACTTAAGTCAAGTAAAAAATTATTAACCGTCCACGTTTGGAGCGGATTGCAGTGCATTTGCAATGGTAATTTTAAACGTCTGATAATTTTAAACGCTTCTTTGCTACTCGCGAGTTGAAAAATGGTCATCACTGGTTCGAATGTTGTACTTTTGTTTCAAGAACCATTAATAAATTTTTAAAAAGATTTTAATTAAACAACAATAACTAAAAAAATCCATCCATCCATAGAAAAATTGTACACGCTTTCGTTCTGATGAAATGTTTATTTTGTTGTTTATTTCTTCATTGTTCAATTGTGCGCGCTGCACCTTTTTAATTGTTCAATCGTTAAGCGAGTTGTTGTTAAATAGCAGCACCAACAACAAACCACGTTTAAATGTGTCACCACTGGAATGACAATTGAGTTGCAATTAAGTCAGCCGCAACAACAAATGCTACGCCGTTCCGACTAAATCGCTAATTATACGAAAATTCCTAAGCTGCAACGCTGATTCTTTCGCCCTTCGTTCCCTCTACCGCTGGATGTTGTCCACTACTTTTTCAAATAGTATACAATAGTAAATGCCAACAATTATTCGCATGGTCAGCAATAAAATGGTCGCTAATATTTGTGGATTTTCTGTGCGAAACTGGCTGAGTACCCGGCGCCGCTCGGTGGTAAATATGAAATAGCAGTTGTCCTGAAATATTTTTTTCAATAAAAAAGTGACTGAACATTAAATTATTATAAAATTAAATGATTTACGACTTGCAGTCTTAAATCGATACATAATTTGAAGCTTCAATGCTATGGGAGATGCCCTTTGTCCCACGAATGAAAAATGCAAACTGGCAAATAAACGTGACTGATTAGTAACTGATTTTTTACAAATAATTTTATTATTTCTTGTAGTGTCCGACCGAAACATCTTTTTTGGGCCGAAACCGAAACCGAATTTCGGTTTTTTTTTATATTCGGCCGAAACCGAAACAATTTAGTTGAAATAAAAATCACCATATCAAGGATTTTTTTCAACAAACGATTTTTGCATTAAGTAAATAAAGAATGTTTTAAAAACATAAACATGAAAAAATCACCCTTTCGTACCTTACTCGCTAATATACAAAATTAAATAATTTAATATTATATGCTATAAAAAAGTTGATTTACATTGGTGGCATCTAAATTACTCCTCCTTTCACTATATATCTGCTACACAATAAAATGTAAACAAATATTCTAGAAAGTTTCGGTTTCGGCCGTTCGGTCATTTTTTGGCCGACACTGAAACTGAAACCACTTATTTGGTCCGAAACCGAAACCGAATATTTGGTCGGACCCTAATTTCCAGATTGAAGAAGTTCTTGCCACTACAACTGTATTGGGAATCTCTGCGTTTAGGCTGACCAAAAAATTTATTCTTTGAAAGCGTTTTGAATTTTGTTCCAATTAGATATTGTAGGAAAATAGATAAATGTTGCTTTACTACCTAACACAATTGCAGCTGAAATTCATAGAAATCTTGTGGAAACTTGCTCTGTTGGAAGAAGAGGCATCAATCGTACATCTACTTGAAATGGGTTTCTTATACTCATACACTGTCAGTGGGCTTATGCGCTTCATTACTACTTCTGGATGTTTAAAGTTTAAATAGGACCAAATCATGACATCATGGCAGTCTCTTTCACCTACCTATTCTGACGGAAACAAGATTGGTTTTAACTCTAGACTAGTTTAGACTCTAAACGTTTTAAAAGTCAAAGTACAAACATTAGAAGCTTCAAAAAAAATTGTTTTGAAGTCCAGAAATGGCTTCCTCAACCAAGACAGTTTGAATTCGATAGATTTTAGGCATTAATTGGTTAACAGAAATTTACAGAATAATTAAAAGTTACACAAAAGTTTCAAAAGTTGTACGCAAAACCCCCCTCCCACTAAAATGAAATCCTTTGGTATTAAAGAAAAATATAAACAATACAAGAAGAGACCTGACAAGGAATTTTTTTTCACCAGACATTTTTCCTTCCAATTACCACTTGTTTGGATCGATAACACATAATCTGGCTGAGCTGTAGTTCAATTCGTATGATGATGAAGTTGGTTAAGACCTTGGAGACCCTCAAAAGAAATTTCGTTTTTCCAACATGGAATTCAAGCTGGGAATTTGAATTGACAGGATATGAGTTATACGTTAGTATTTATCGTGCAAGGTTTATAATCGTGTAAGAAAAATTGGGAATGGATCGTGATTGATCATGATTTTTTTATAAAAAATTAATTGTGAAAATGAAGTGATTAATAATATCAAAATACAAACATTGGGGTTTCCTACGTAATTTTTTAAATTTTTTTTTATATTCTAAAAAATCTAAACATTTCTTAACATATCTATTCATTGTGGGTCAATTCAAAACATCGAAGCTAAACTTACTTGAAAAAAACGTACAACTGTTAAGTAGCCTTTACGACATAGGCAGACATACGAAGAGATAAACATTCAAAAATATTTCATATAAAAAATTAAAAAAATTAATTAAATTAAAAAAAAATACAATCAGCCACTACTCGATTAACCCTGACAAGTTGTTGAAAGATTGTCTCATCAGCCATGAAACTTGAAACCAATGAATGTTAGAATAAAATAAAAGTTGTATGTGTTTATTATTCGGATTCATTAGCAATAACAGCAACTTACACGCACATACACATAACTTGCAAAAACCAACACCGCTGCGAGTGTGTGCAACCAATCGGCTGATTTTAACCGCAAATGTCATAGAATTGCCAGCCAGTCAGCGATTTGCGAAAATTACAACGATCACGATGACGGCCGCTGGCAGCGGTTTTGTGTCTTCGAATGTGGAGAAATCTTTTTCAAAGGTGGCATTTATGAAGTAACCCGACATCGCCCCAACTTTGCGTGGACTTGACGCTTCTCACGTTCTACAAAGAATTGTTAACGAATGCGGAAAATTAGCCTCAATATTTGCATACAGCTTGGGAAATGTTTGCTTGTTTATTTCCGCGTTTTCGCCTAGAAAGCGCACCTGGAAAATGCTATGCCCGCTGACTGACAGTGTGGTCTGGGTGTGATATAATTTTGGCGGTTTTTTTTTAGGTTGACATGTCTGCATGAAATCTAATCTATATTTAATTAGGGTAATTAAGTTCGTGTCGGACGCGAGAACTGCGTGAAAACTAATTATGCGGGGCAAAAGAAAATAGTCAAATGGAAATTATCTCAAGTACAATGAGTAATATGCATGAAAGTTGTCTAAGGCTTGGTAAATTTTACAGAATTGAAAATGCTGTCTTAAAGCAATGGAAACTTTGAAAAATCCACTTTTATTAGTTCATACATCTTTTTATAACTTCTTCTTCTTCTTTTGATATTTTTATTTACTTACGTAAGGGGTCATAGCTGCTGCTAACACCGAAAAAAAGAAAAAAAACAACAATTTTTCTTTCGGCGGCTGTCCCCTCAGCAGGAAATGGCAAACCTCTGAGAGTAAAATTGCCTATGAAAAGCTCCCAACTCGCCGTTCGGAATCGGCATAAAACTGTAGGTCCCTTCCAACCTTGTAAAAATTCGCACGCACAACACGGATGGTTGCGGGTAGCTAGGCCTTAGTCGCGGTATTGGGCTGTCGTGCCAGTCAATTATTATTATTATTAAGGGGTCATAGAAACCCATTACTGGGTTATGTCTTGCCGCAAAAGTTCTCTCCAGGCGCTGCTGCTTTGCGCGGACCTTCTCCAATTGGTCACAACAAGTGATGATAGGGCGTCCTCAACTTGGTTCTTCCACCGGGGACACGGTCTACCCCTTCGCTGTCCACTTTCAACTACCGCATTGAATACCTTTTTCGCCGTAGCTTCATGGTCCATTTGAGAGACTTGGTCAAGCCAATGTAGCTGCTGGATGATGCACTTAGGAGATTAATGAGTAATTCTAAGCGATAATTACGATACATAACCTCAATTTATAGGCCGTCTTCAATCTTATCTGGACAAGCAAATGTTTGAACACCTTGGACAGGAACTCATAAAAAGGACTCAGAAAGCACAACTCGCTATGGTCAACAATACCGCCGAATGGAAGGTCTGAGCTTCTAACCTAACCTTATTTTCTTAAAACAATTTTAGTAATTTTTTTTAAATGTTCTAAAAAGGGATTTGAATTTAAAAATCGGTTAACAAGCATCGAAAGAGTTAAAGTAAGTGAACTTAAATAAATTCATTTACTAATTAATTTGCTTTCAGAAATGTGCCAAGGAAGAAAATGTACAAATTCTATTGGAATAATTTCCAAAGTGCTATATTTTTGCATAAAAGTTATTTTCAATCTCTTGTGATCACTTAATCTGTACAAAAAATACCCATGAAATCTTACTATTAACAATGTCACAACAACTTCTGCACGTACAGAGAAACCCGCCTTATCTAACGTTTAGTCGTTATCAGCTACTGCAATCTAACGTACTTTTACCCCAAAACATATATCTACATATTAAACAGTAGAAAACATTGCTTTCTTCAACTTTCGCCCCTTTTGGACATTTCGAACTAAACATCTCAGCTCTTTCTTGCACCCTACACTGAGTTGGCGGGTGATAGAAAAAACTTTGCCATGAAATTAGAGCAGGACAACAAAATCAAGAAACTTTATTGTGATGGAAATCATCAAGAGAATCGACCTAACACTATGGGCCTTCCCGCTCTTAACTGCGCTTACCTCAGAGATCTACTTCCTCTACTTCGTTTATTAATGATTTTTTTAATATGTTTTTCCTCTATGGTAGCGATTTGTAAGCTAATTCCTTCGTTATTACGTGAGACCTATATAGTCCCAAACAACAAATCTTAGCAGCGTGCAATTAAGTCGTTCAGGACCGATCGAAAATCTCTGACTTGCTATCACTTCATTTCGTTACACATTTCTATGCTAATTCAATAAAATCAAGTGTCAAAGAAAGACGCCGTAAGGTCAGCGATAAAAGCAAAAGTCATCACCAGCACCAAAAACAACAACAATAACAACGATAGATACCAATAGCCATAACAACAACATTCAAAGAAATTGCTTAAGTCGTCTGAGACGCACAGAAATTATGTCAGGCAGATTATGACTCTGGCTGTGTTGTTGTTGTTCGCATGTCTATGCCGCATTGTTATTGCCTCAGTCTGTGTCGCCACCAGCAGCCACTGGACGCTTTTATTTACATTTTATTTGCACAACTACAATAACAACGACTCTACGTATTCGCCGCCACTCCCAATTCGCAGCACTCACTCGACGACAACTGTCTGTCGGTCGCATGCGTTCGAATTGCGTCGCGTCGCGGTGCGGCAACGGAACAATCGGCAGCTGCCTGAATTGTATTTCAATTACAATTTAATGGGTCGGCCCGTTGCATTACGTTGCGTTGCGCTATTTGTCATTTTTCTTATTGCCCTCCGACAATTGTTATTGTTGTTATTTATTTGTCTATTAATTGCTGCCATAAAGTGCAGCGCACTGTTGAAATTACACAGGGATTTGATAAAAATGGAAATGAACATGATTTATGTCATCGCCGTCGGCGAGCAGCCTTGGGGGCCAGTGGGTGAGCGTCAGCGACCGCTTCGAGTTGACAGTTGCAATTCCCACGCAAATTTGTTATTGCATATTTCCACTGTTTGTCCATTCGGAGCGTGAATATGTCAACCAAATCGGCTTACTTACATATTGATTCGCTTATCAGATCACTTTTGAACCGCAATTTGCTTCCGTCATTGCTTCCATTTTTTTATGCGAATTTTTATTGCTCAATTCTTCGCTTGTTTGCTGCTTCTGCTGCGGGCACTCGAACTTGCAATAAATCGGAATTATTTTACACTTTTAGAGTGTTTAAAATATGCATGTAGTGTGTCTGTCTGTTGGCGAATGGAATTTGCCCTCTGGGAAATTTGCAAATTTGTTTGCAACGCGCCCAGTGTGCAGTCAGGTAGGTATTTATAGCTTCGTTTGTATGCTGTGGCCATGTTGCTTTAATTAAAACTGCACACAATGAGTGCGTTGGACTAGAAAGAATCTAGTTGTTGCTCTCCCTTTGAATTGTCTTTCAAATTGTTTACATGCCATAAAATGCTAAGCAGACACTTTAGATGTTGGCCTTAAAACTCAACTTACTTAAGTGTAAAGTTTTTATTGCAAAGTTTATATGACTTTAGTTGATAGGTTAGGTTTGATGGAATAGAATACGTTAGACAATGGATGGAGTCCATTTCCATACATGGTGAGTTCCTTTGTAAAGTAGGTGTTGCTCAAAATTCGACTTATCCACTTCTGTGCTCTGAGTAAAATCAAATTTAATTCAAGCGCTGATCCTATGAGATCGATGCTATCTAAGTGATTTTATGCCTTTAAGCAGACATCGGTCTTAAAAATTAAACTAAATGTAATCAGTAATTGGACTCAATTAAAAAAAAATCAAATGTTCATGTTCCATTCGATTCAATTTCGGTCACAATTTTATTATTATTATAATATTTTATGCTGGACAAGTTAGGCCTCACTCTCAGCTTCATCGATTAATCGATACCCTCATCTGGTTTGACACAAAATTCTCTATTAATATGTCGCCCCAACAGAAATGGGAGCGAGATGAAGTGTTAAAAACCAGGGTTTCATTCCTCATTGATTCCTTGAAGTTAGATGCGAGGTTAGGGGAAGGGTTGCTACATGTATGTGACTATCTGCAAGAGGGCCAAGCTGCAATTTTAGTTATGTACGACCTGAAAAGCGATCATCAGCAAGCAGGGTATCATACTTTAAATAGCTTTAACGAGAGCCTTACCCGAGTCCAATGTTTCCGAGGAAATTTATAGTTTTATGCAATTACAGCAGCATCGATAGCCTAGCGTCAGTGTACTAGTTTATCATCTCAGAGGTCGCGGGTTCGATTCTTACCTACTGCATGGTCCCGCACTCTTCCAACTTTTCCAATATTTCCTGTACTCTAAATTTTCCATAGCCCAGCAACATACCCCAGTTCAAAACTATAGATCCTCCGATGATCCTTTCCCACTCACTTCCATGCAATATTACGCCAATTATGCGCAGTGCGGCTGTAAAAACAACAAATACTTACACAGGTACACGGTGCACCAGCGACACCTGTAAGGGGAAGCGGGCATTAGTGAAAAAAAAACCACGCACCAAACCAATCTTAGCGAAGTCCCTAACCATCCTGTGTCACCTGCTTTTCACAACAGATGGCGCTATCAGCGGTAGCTCATAACGATTAACGATAACCAACACAGGGCAATGTCTTTTGGAGGCCCTATGCTCCCACGAGGAGTGAACAGGGCGGGGAGGGAATGTAATGGAGCATAGGAAGAGGACACTAGCAGAAGGTCTTCAGGCCACCGAGTTTTAGTTCACGGCCCTTTGCATACCAACATAACAGGAGTCTCACCTCCCATTCCCAAATCCCTTGTTTGATTATTCGCTATCCTTCCTTGATTAAGCGTGCGTAGGAGGAACGTATATTGTCATTACTAGGCTGACTAGTGTATCGATATCGATATCTACTCTTGGATATCGTCAGGCAACATTGATAGGTCTGTGCTCAGAGATTAGTCCATGGCCCTACTTAGGGCTCCTTCGCATACTAACATAACAGGAGTCTCACCTCCCATCCTTCCTTGATTAAGCGTGCGTAGGAGGAACGTATATGTATTAGGTATTGATGGTTGAAAATCTTTCCAACTATAAGAAGGTGCAGAATGGTTCTCTTTATAGTAGTTCAGTCAATATAAGAGACCTGGCTAAGTCCCTGGCTGGATTGAAAATGAGACCCCTAAAGCAAACACAAAAGTACTTGTACTTCTTGTGGCATCACAAAGGGCATTTTATTGTGGACTAAGTGTTTGTTTGGCTATTTTACGCTTCAGACCACCCCCACCTATACCTCCTCCATATCTTTTTCTACTTGTTTACTCCGCTCGGAGTTGTTTACTCCGCTGTGGTGGTTGCATTAATCGATTAAAGTTCTGACAGGACGGGTGATTTATGATATCGTAAGCAGTCCTAGGTGGTGAGGCTGCCATATGTTTTGCCCTAGAAGATACATCCCCGTAGTGAAAGTTTATTACTGGGCTGTTTTTAAAAGGACCTCTGTGCATGCGTTGCTACTATAAAGAAGGTGTGCACTGCACGTTCTGCTATCGAGGTCCCCTATTTATGTAAATTTACAAAAGGTCCATGGTTTATTTCGATGTTTCACAGACCTAACCTTATCTCTCATGATTGCAGTTTGCAATTTTCTTCCGTACGTTACGGATTGAACACCCAATGGGATGTTAAAACGGACTATAATTTGCGCTTAAATTTGCCTAAAAAATTTATTTAAATTGTCTGGTTGGCAAAATCAACATTTGCCACTTTGAGTTGCCCAATCTGGAAGGCTGTCGAATATTAGATCGCAACATGCAAAGTGCAAACAATAAACAAAATGTTGTGATTGTTGGTAATATGACTTCATGTATGAATGCTTTTTATTAAATTTTTTTTCAAGTTCATTCCCATTCAACTTTGGTTTGCAGCTCGACACATCCACTGCACATGCAACAGTTAAAGACCTTCCTTCCATTTTACTGCCAACTGAACTTGAGCTCAACAACAACGACAATCCAGCCGCAAGCAGCGCGCACGCAAAAGTGCATTCACATGCCGACAGCCAACCGATTGAAATTTGTAGACACGGCTATGAGGCGGTGCGGACACGTGAGTGCTTCGTGTTTTTTGGCATGGAACAAAAATTCGTGGGAATTTCCACATTAATTTTCTCACGCATGTCTTCAGGATATGCTCGAGTTAATTTCTGTCCGCAGCAGAACGTCTAATAAACGCCATAGACGAGGCCTGGCTACGTCGCACAGTGGGGCGTCCCCATATATCGCGTGGCCAAAAATAGTAAACGTGGTTTAATTTTCACGAAATTTGTCACCCGCCCATTTTTTAGCCCAATTAAGAAAAATATGAAAAATTGTGAAAATTGGACCACTGCCACGCCCACCCCCCATATTTAGAAAATATTTTTTATTCGATAACTTGGCCACTGTTAACACTAGAGAGATGAAATTTTATACAAAGTATCATTAGGATATAGTCTACAATTCCGCCAAAAATGGGCAGTTTGCCACGCCTACTTTAAAAGCTCGTACAAGCCTCAAATGAATAAATCGGTATATATGTATATTTTCCCATTTTTTTAAGTTTTCGATGTTTTCCCTGTTTGCCCTTCTTCACTTCGCTCCTAAGTTTATTTTCCACAAATATTTACATGCACTTGTGGTGCCAGCCGGACACAATGCGTTAAAAACGTGGCGATCCAGTACTCAATGTAGCCAAAAATAGAAGGAGACGAAATTTTCTGCAAATGATTTTAAAGACAAAATGTTAATGATAACCGAAAATGTTCAAGATCGGAACACGGCCACGCCCACCTCCCATAGAAAAATATTTAAATTAGAAATAACTCCAAAGCTAAAAGAGATTTTTTAATTATATTTTGTACTCACCATTAGTACCACAAAATAGTTTGTTTTTTTCAAAAATTAACTCAATCGGACTTCGAAAACTTTAGCATTTAATCTATAAATTACAATCAAACAGTATTTATATACATTTAAGCACTAAGCAAATAAACAAGTGTTTAAGTGTTTATTTGCTTAGTGATTTAAGTCAGCAATTAAGCCAAGCAGAGTTGTTGCGGTCAAATGCTGATTTCAGTCGATGGCATTGTGTCCATCGTGTGTCAAATCTTAACGCCAGTAAATTAATTAATTTTGTCTCTATTTCCACACTTCTTCCATATTTTTCTTCCAAAAAGTTTGTCATCGATTCTATTTGGTTTTGTCGAGATAAATTTCGAGACGGCAGCCACACATAGAAGAGCTCACGAATTTGTATAAGAGGTGCCACTATAAAAAAATGAATTACATGCGGGTCTGCAGGCCTCTGCAGCTGAAACTTTGCACACGTGTTCTACATACTTGTAATTTAGTGAAACAATCGAAATTGGAAAGGCTCCCTAGGGCTTTTCGAGATATTGAATTTTGAAGTTTGCACTTAAACTTTTACTAGGGCTCAAAATGACTCTACGTTCAAATAACGGTAGTTAGCGAACAGTAATAACCAAAACAAAAAACAAGGCATTGCCAGACTGTAAAAACCTAACATATAAAATAAAAATTCAGATATATTAAAATAATACCTTTAACCATACAAAAAACATCTTCAGTTTCGCAAGGTTAAATGTCTATTTTCCCTTAAATTTGTGTTCACGCAATATATGAAGTTTAAAACCTTCGTGAGACTACAAAACTTAAAATTTTTTTAAAATTCCTTTTGATATAGCTTAGTTGGAGATTTAGCTTCGATCGTGCTTACTTTTTTTTTTTTAAATAAAGATTTGGTTTTTTTTATTTTTGGCCACGGACGCCCCACTGTGCGTCGCGTCGGTCATTGCGCGTGCGCACCGCTCGAGGTGCAGCAACTGTGAGACATGCTCAACGCTACAGGAGCGAATTGTTGAGCGTGGCAAAGCGGTTTCACATTACAATTTGGCATTAAGCAATGCGCTTTTTATTGCTCGCCTGTGGTTGCGATATGTCAGCGTTGCGGTTAACCGCTGGCAATGTGAATGTTTGCTGCTTTTGTGTTGACGTCAAATGTTTGGGAATTTCACTCGCTGCTTGGCTCCTAGAAGACAACGAAAATACTCTCTAATAGATTTATAAATGCTTGTAAAATGTACAGCGTATGTTAGTATTTAATGTATATTTACTTATGTAGCGCATTTTAGTGCTGCAGCTCAAGTTCAACACGTCGCGTCGCATTGAGTTTCATGGTTGACACAGTTGAAAAGCCAAATCAAAGTCCACTAAACACTTGAGTCGTGTTTGAAGCTGGTTACAACAACAACAATAACAGCTCATTTCCATACTGGCTGTGACACGTGAAGTTGCTCTGATTTATTTGTTGTTGTTGTTGTTTTTGGCCATGTTTGCCTCTATGTAGAATTGGTTCAATTGCGGACAGAAAATGGAACAATGTGTCTGCGGCTGTTATTTTTGTTGTTGATATTGTTGTTGCTGTTGCTGCTACTACCAGCTGTGATGTGTATTGTCAATGGTTCGCGTCGCATGTGTGTCGCAGTCTGTCGCGTTTTCCAGATTTCTTTGAAATCGCGCGCGAGCGAACATTTGTCGTGCCCGTTTTACGAGTTTGTCGTGTTTTGCCTTTATTTTGTTTTTTGCCTTCTTGCTGTTATTTTTTTTTATTTATATTTTTGTCATTGTTTCCAGAGTGTTGAATTTACAATGGCACGCTTGCTGACTGCCGCTGTTGTTGTTGCTGCTGTTTGTTGCGCTGAATTAAATTAACTTTATCAGCTGCATCGGACAAAGCCGCCAAATCGCTGTGCGCTCGCCAGCTGATTGACATTCTCCTGCCAACTGACATTCACGCACCCGCGAGTACTTTAGCGGTTTTCGCTATTAGAGTTTTTTATTTATATATGGAATAAGTTGAATTAAATTCGAGTCGGTGAGTTGTGCTTTTGAAGGCCAATCAACTGTTGGACTTGGAGTACAGCAACATGTTAAATCTTGTTAGCGCGATAAGCTAATTTGGCGCAAATTAATTGAAATTGCAAATTGTATTGTTTTTATTAAAACTCACATTCAAGAACAGTTTGGGGTTGTAGTATTTCTTTTGTGGTATTCGCTATGCGGATGTTGAATTGCTTTTGTTTAATGGCTTATATGCACATTTTTATGATTTAAAAAAAAAATAAAAAAAAAATAAAATTAAAATGTTAAGGCATTTGTTAGGGGAAAATGATTGCAAATAGAAGAAGGAAATGTAGGTACATATGTTTATTAATTTTATAAATGGTTTCAAATGCGTATGAAATCCTAGAAACTTTGAAGCTTTACATTACAATTGGTACAATAGAAATATTTTTTTTATTAGGCAGCACATGAATGCCATATTGAAAAAAATTCATTGTTCTTTGAGGCGATCCCAGAATTAACTCAATTTTTGGCTTCTTCGTAAGAAGTGAAATGTTGCTTTTGTCAGCATAATGCAGAAAGGAAGATATTATGTAGAAAGTGTTGTTTACAATTCAGCCAAATGGCAAATATTGATTTTTTCGAGGAAAATGATGACTAACATGAGTACAGTTAAGAGTCAACCCACTGGTACCATCAGAATTTTAAACACTTCACACTTTCTTTTATTATGAGAACTTCAAACAAAAAGTGCGCCATGTTCATCGACGATGTGATAAAATTATACGAATGAAATTTATTGGAGTTTTATCTCTTTTCATTTTTACATGAGTTAAAGCTTTATGTGGGTGCTTTTTTAATACTATGAGTGAAACGGACGCCAATAACTTTTTTCGTGGCGATTTTGAAAGATCTTTGAAAGTCTGTTAAGTACCATCGTACTTTGGTACTTAGTTTTGATTTTTCGCTGCTCCGAAACCTGGGTCGATCAATAAGAATTGATGATGATGATGTCTTTATTTTAGAGTCTATCAATATGAATTGAGAGTCGATCAATAAGAATTGATCTAGCCATGTTCGTTCGTTTGCAAACTGAATGTTATGCACCATAAGTCTCCAAAAAATTGTGATATCTGCACAGAAGTTGTTTGAATTAAATAATAATAATAATAAATAATAATTAAAACTTAGAAAATGGACGTGGTCCAACCATTTTTGAGTGGAATTACCATGTAAACATAATTCAAGATATATAAAGCATTCAATATAAACCAACTAAGTCTGGCATTTATGGGCATTTTAAGCTGAAAAAATAAATAAATATAATGCACAGTGATTCGACTCCATACAACCGCGGGACAAAATTAGAAGGAGTGGTCTGTTCTCAATAAAATGGTCTGCTGAATTGAAATCTCTAATTTGTTCTTCTTAAACTTTTCTAGTGTGGCAATGCCTGAGACTTAAATTTTCACTTTTCGTCATTTTTGGTGAGCTATAGCACGAAGTTTCAGATTTTACATTTAACATTTACGTCAACATTGATAATTGCAAAGAGTTACAGAAATTGTATTAGGACGCTTTATTTTGCAATGAAAATTATAATAATGGATGTATGTTTTGCATTTGTGCAGTTTTTTTTGTATTTTTCATTGCCTACTTTCAGGTATAAATAAAATAGATTTTATCGAAAAATAGGTGCTTAGACCAATTTTAAATTGAATTTTTTTTTAGATCGGAAGATATCGAAAGTGTGTTTACATTATTCGTTAAAAAATTAATGCTTTTTAAAATATAAAAATATCCAGAAAAATACTTTCACATACTTTATAGATATTTTCCTCTAAGTTTTGCCAATTTTCAGGTTTTTAATTTTGAAAAATATTTTAAATTAAAAGTGAAGAAGAAGCCGCAGCTTTGTGAGTTTTGAGGAAACATGGACTCATCAAATCTTAATCTATATTGAAAGTTTCAGCAACTTTTTGCTAACCATGTATTTTTAAG
Organism: Melieria crassipennis; assembly: GCA_963668005.1. Lineage (NCBI taxonomy): Eukaryota > Metazoa > Arthropoda > Insecta > Diptera > Ulidiidae > Melieria > Melieria crassipennis. The sequence goes on along the minus strand of OY764961.1, from coordinate 90,333,221 downwards.
ATTTTGCTTACTCAATGGACTAAAAAACAGAAAACATGTGCATAAATTTTTTTGTGAAAGAAATTTCGACTTTGAACAGCTTTTGTACACACACTAAATAATTTTTTGCACAGATTTTTGGGGGTTTTTTTAGTTGGAGTTTTACCTTTCAAATGACATCAAAATCATTAAATTCTGAGACTATCAATTTTTTTAATTTTTTCTATGGATTGGCTTAAAACTAGTTAAGAACACTTAAAAGAAAATTCTCAAATTGAGCCCGACTTAAAGATAAGTCAATAAAATGTATAGAATTTAATTGGGAATTGTTATGGGATAGGAAACAATTAGAAGGGATGAACATTTTGATAATTTGGAAAAATCCGCGGAAAGGGGCTCAGTTGGAATCGAACCCATGACCTCTGGCTGAGAGTGGCTGCCCCAATGCGGAGCCCACTTAGGCCCATGATGGCCTTTTGTGATAACACAATTAATTGAACTTAAGTTTGCTCACTTATTGAAGGAGTTTTAGCCCAAAGCAATACAAAAAATTTAGCTGAAATGTGACTTTACAAAGGAATATAATTTAAAGTATGTGTGCGACTACAAGTAGTACAACGTCCTTAAACAGGCCTCTAAAGGTAGTATATGATCATACAGCAGGTATAGCGTATAAAAAGTCGATCGAATCTGAATAAAGTGATCTTATTTTGCTTGCTTTTATTTACTTTGAATACTTCCTTTAACACAAATTCCGCGAAGCAATCTTCGGTAATTTATAACTTCCCAGAAGCAATCTTTATTGCCTGCGATTTAGCATTTCGTTAACACTTTAAACAATTTCGAATAAAAAAATATATGCTAAACAAGTTCTACACGTTTTATTTGACATTTGTGAACAGTGCAAAATCGATTTTGGCAATAAGTCAACGCCAAATTCAGTAGTCTGCTGCCAACAATTTGTCAACTGCGACAACTGAATTTGAATTTTGTTTTTGTTGTTTTTTTCATACTTTTTTCTGACGAATCGAAACGTTTAGCATACAAGTATATTTATGTATTAGAGATTAATATAATCAATTTTGTGTTTCAATTAATTGCTTTGTTTGTATTTATGATGATTTCCGCACGATTTTTAAGTCAACCACCCAACTGACTGAAATTCATTGTGAACCACTTTAATGAGTATATTTTGTTGTTGTTTATACTTCACAGACACCACAATTGTGAACTGCAGCCTGAACGAGGATAAAATACAGAAGGAGATCGAAACAATCGATTACATTGACAAGTAAGTGCGCCCAAATATTATTCGGTTATTTTGTGCAAAAAAGTGCCAAAACACGGTTTGGCCAATTGATTTGTTGTGGTTAATTCAACGTTTCGCTCTTAACAATTTAATGCTCCAATTTGGTTGCGCCCAAAAAAAAAACAATGCAGCGGCGATAATTGCGGTGGCAACAATGACCGGCAATTGCCAACAATTGCGGACAACGCCGCGACGATTGGTGCGACGTTGACGTTCGTCGTGCACGACTGGCATTGTGTAAATTATGCAGCAATCTTTTAATTGTTTTATGGCCAGGGGTCATGACTCAAGTCGGCCACTAGCTGGCTTTACTCGTTTTTTCGGTATTGTTGTGTTTTCCTCGTGACTATCGCCGCTTTGCGGAAAATCGCCGCCATTCAAGTGTGCGAGTGGTGTTGCACAAGTTGCGGCAGTTGTTGTAGTTGTTGCTGCCGTTGTAGCGGTACAAGTTAATGACTACTTGCGCGCCGTTATTGCACAATATTTAATTCATTTAAACACCAGGACCGCCACCACCCAACAGTTGTGCGCTATCTGTGCATCGGCTGTGCAGTTTGCGCTCAGTTGGAGTTTCGCTTTTTGTTTGACGTTTTCGGGGTTTTGGCATTTCAACGGATGTTGAATTTTTCCGCGCAAATTGCTTTAATAATTTCCTACTTGCGTTGTTTTTTGCGGCTGCGTGCAATTTACCAAATGCAATTGCAGCCCGCTGCGTTAACCCGTTAGAGTAAAAATTTTTTTTTTTTAATTTAAATTTTTTACTGAAGGCAGAATCAAGCGGCCCTAGAAACCTGAGTGGAAAGATTAGGTTAGGTTGAGGTGGCTGCCTCTGTATGAGACACACTTAGGCCTCTTAATGGGCCCGTTGTGATACCACAGATTCCACCCGTTTGAAATGCGTATGCAACACTGTTTTTTCAACATGTGATACACCACACATTTCAAACGGATGGGGAAAGGGAGGGGAGCGGACCTACAGTTTAACGCCGAATCCGAACGGCGATGGGCAGTTTTCTTTCACACTTGGAGGTTTTGCCATTGCCTGCCAAGAGCGCACTTGTGCGATTCTTGTAATTCCCATTCCCTTCATGTGGATAGCGACAGAAGTAGATGAGTGTTTTTTCCAGCCCAAGCCAGGAATCGAACCCGGGGCGCTCGGTATGAGAAGCCAGCGCGCTACCCGTTGAGCTATCGAGGCCGACGAGTGGAAAGATTACTAATTTTTAAAATTTGATTTCTTCCCTAAGTGAAGACTCAAAGCTACATATCACGATTTAAAAAATTTTTTTTAAAAAAGAAGTTTGTTTAAAAACTTCCTGAACTGAATTAGAAGCAATGAGGAAGCCTACTTTAAAGCTACACATCAGGATTTACAAATTTTGCTTAAATAAGAAGTTTGTTGAAAAACTTTCTGAACTGAATTGGAAGCAATGAAGAAGCTTACTTTAAAGCTACACATCAGGATTTAAAAAATTTGTTTAAAAAAGAAGTTTTTTGAAAAACTTTCTGAACTGAATTGGAAGCAATGAGGAAGCCTACTTTTTTGCCAAATTTTATATATTTTCTTAAAGCACAAATTCACAGCTGCCCATTAACAGTTTTGTATTTTTATTAAAATTCAAAAAGTATTCAAAAATATTTGTCTAGACAACTTCTTGGCCATAAGAGAGTTAAGTTATTCACTGCTATAACAAATATTGCAAAAGTAATTCTTCGTATTACTGGCTTGTTTGTGGTTGTGTTATTAGTATTTGTTGTTATTGTTGTTGTATTGCACTCATTTGGCTTCTGGTTACTGACTACAGTTTTAGCGATTTTCTTTATCAGATGTGTCAGCTGTCTTTTCGTTTCACTCGTACGATCTGTATTCAGGTCGTTTCGACGTTTCTATATTCCCATGACAATATTTTTTCCAACACATTTTGTACGCATACGAATAACATTTTTAGTGTGTATATCGTTCACTTTCGCTTATCGGTTGTGTATAAAGTGAGATTAAAATCAAAGATAAGTGTGCTGGCAATAAACATGCTGTGCCTTTAAATGCATTCGTATCGATTTAATTTCGCTTTAATTGCGTTGTCAGAGTTTATGAGTTTGTGTAGAGATGTGTGTGTGCATGTGTGTGTGTAGTGGCTACATCCAGCTAACAACATAACTTGTTATGAGTGCAATAATTGCCATGAAATGCTCACCAACGCGTTGATTTGAAATGGGAAACGCAGTTTTTGTTTGTTCAGTTCAGTTTTATTTGAAGCAAAACCTTCAAGCTTACAATGTCATATGAACAAACAAAATGAAAGCGTCCAAACACAGTCTAGAGGATTATGTGATTGTGATCGTCAGGGAATCGTCAGTGTGCAAAGAAGCCCAAAGCGGAGTCCAAAAGCAAGTAGAAAATCTTCAAATGTCGAGTTGTCCGTTCTACTTATCCCCAAAAATCTGTGAAATTTTTGTTTTGATTTTCTGAGAACAATTTTAATGGAACATTTCATAGTTTTCGCTTAGCTCTCATAGCTTCTAAGCGAAACCTGACAAAACAAATTATCAACACCCGGTGAGCTAATAGTTGCTGGAGCCCTTTTATAACCCACCGAAGAGCCTAAATAGAATACTACAGCTTTTGTTACAGGTTGGCCACAGCGTATTAGAGAAAAAATTATTATCAGCTGGTGAGCCAAGAGCCATTTTATGACTCAACGAAGAACCTAAATACTTAGAAGACTGAAACTTTTGGCCAGACTAGAAAGACCATAATCGATTTGTCAGATCTCTCATATATGTTCGTTTCTCTTGATTATCCAACATAATGTCTCATACTTTCCTTGACTAACTTGGCCCGTTGAAGTAGTAAGAAATATTGTATAAAAATGATTTCCAAATATCTGAATGCAGTTTTTTGTTGCTTGCAATATTGTCATCAGGCAAAAAATCGAAAATGTGTCAACATTATTTTCACTCCTTATTTTCTTTGCAAGAAATTTCAACATGCGCCGCGACACCAAAGTTTCACTTTTTGTTGTTCCAACAAATGGGCATAAATTTATAATTTGATGGCAGTTGGTGCCTGCAACATGGCCAACAACGCAAGGAACTACAACACCAACGAACAGTGAACATGTCGACAATCACAATAAACAAAAAGAAAAAACAAACAACATGCACAAAGCCGCCACCAACATCAGCACGCGTTCGCCTTCCGCAACGCAGCACACAATCGCTAAATTATAAAAATAAAAAGCTACGCAAGCAATTAGCATAAATCGTGCAAATACAGAAATCGACAATCGACCGAAAGCGAGACAACAAAAAGGTTGACACCGACTAACAGGCGCTTAATTTCAATCAGTTCGACACTGGGCTGCGCATTATTAGCGCGCGATATCAAATCTTGCAAATTAGAAAAGATTTAGCGATTTAAAAAAATTGACTGCAAGAAAAATGACTGCAAAATCGAGACCACAACTTTCACTGCAGTTTGGTAATCTTGCGCCGAGAGAAGAAGACAAAGCAGCGAAATGCGCCATGGCGCAGTTGGAAATTGTGGCCGCACCACATGAAATTCGATGATAATTAGTTAAGTGTGGCGCATATTCGCCACCAATTTCTGGAGTAAATTACAACTTTTCCATTTCAACCGCACGGCTGTCTCCCGGACTGGTTGCAGCGCGTAAAGCGCGTAACGGTATTGTGTGTGAAACGCGCAACATAAACGCCCAAAAACCGCGGCTGCGAATTGGAGAAGCGACAAGAAGCAGCAATCATAATGCAGAGGAGGAAGAAACAGAAAAAGAAGAAGAAGGTAAGGCTGTGGTGCGCGCAGCAGAAACAACAGAAACAGGTGTGACCGGTGCTATTACGTGTAGCGACTACAAAAGCCAACAGAAAAACTAAATCAAAAAACATTCAACAATGTTCGACATGTACAAAAGTAAAAGACTAAACCTGATTTTGCTGGCGGCAATTAAAGCGCTTCTTCAGCTCTCGCCCCCTTGCATTGCCCAAAACTAGTCGCGCCGGCGCATAAAACAATAGAAACTAATTTTATTATTTGTCTGAGTTGTTCAAATTTTGACAAAATATCCAAATAAACCAAATTCATGCTGTTTCGCTGTTTCACTTAACACAACAACAATAAATCAAGTCAAAAGGTAAAGAAAGCGGCGCTTGAACTTCTGTCTGTGGGTGAAACCTTGTACGAAATGTTGCGCAATTTTTATGCAAAACATGAATTATTGGCTCGCTTATGGAAAGTTGTCACCGTATTTATGCAGCAAATTGTCAAAACAGCGTAATTTTTCATCACAAAAACCAAAGCAAACTGTCATTGGCAGCAAGTTTGTCGCTTGAGTCTTTCGTTGTGCTCTATGCGCTGTGCCCAGCAAACTAAAGACTTAAGCGACGAACGTGATATGGCTATATCACAATGGCCGCTAATTGTTGCCGCTTATCGGTGCACGAACACTCGTCAGTTGAGTCGACTTTGTGCCACACCAAAGAAAATATGAATTTATATAAAAAAATTGCCTGCAATCAGCTTTTAATGCCCCAAATCGATTTTAGTGGCAACGCGTCGCTTTTTGGAAATTGCAGGCACACATACAAAAAAATGCAATTGCGCAACTTTATCGAAATTACCCACTTTTGTTTTGCGTTCGGCACTTTAAGCTGCTTTGTATGCAGCCAGTGCGGCGACCACCTACAAGTGTTGTTGCTGGCTGCATTTTTGCTTGCTGCAGCTGTGCCTGTTAGCGTGGCAAATGCGGTTATCCGATATTTCGCTGCAAACGAAATACGATTTGTGCGCCTTAACAGCCAGCAACATTGGCAATATGCATGAAGGGAGGCGTTGGCATTGCAACAACAGCAACCATAACAAAAGCAGCAGCGAAAACAAGAAAAATTGAATGAATGTGTAACACAATAAATTGGAAAAGCTAAGGTGTCGTGGTGCAGCTCAATTTGCTGGCGCACTGGTACTGGTGTTGAATTGGTAATTTATGGCGCGCCGGTGCGCCAAAATTACTGGCGGACCAGTGTGCCACTTCCCTGCGCCTACCGTGAGCCGAGTGTTGTTAATCAATTATGCGCTGCAGACAGTGGGCCGAATGAAAAGTGTAATACGCTTTTAATTTGAAGACGAAGCAGGTTTCGGTTATGCCATTTTTGGACAATTGATTCCATGTCAACGTTTTGTTGAAACATTTTTCGGCTAAAAACTGTTAAGTGTCAACAGCTTTTAGTCATATTAAGGTATTTTTGTGTATTCGAATTGATGTTAAAAAAATTATAACATTAGTTGCGAACAATGCTATATTTACAAATGTAAATTTTTGTGCGCTTGGCTCATTACGCCCACCTAAAAATGTTTAATATTTAGTTACTAAATTAATTCAGCGACTGCTGTTGGGGATTTGGAGACTGAGTTATGATTTAAAATCATAACATGGTTTCAAAGTATTTGTGAGAGACTGCATTGGGCAAAAAAGTAAACATCATAATCACTTAAGTAAGAAAAAATAGATTAAAGTTTATTTATTTTGATTTTTTTCAAAAACTGTTTTCAAAGTGTATCTTCAAGTAGACAATGTTGTCCTCTGGAAGAAATGACCCCATATGTGAAAAAGTTCATTACTGCGTTGTGTAGAGCGCTCTCTATGCTGTGTTATAGTTATTGTTATTTAAAAGTTGCTAAAAAATATTAAATATTTACAAAATCATTGCCGATTTTTTTAATAATGTATTCAAAATTTTATATTTAAAAAATTCTCATACTGGTTTTTGCTTCTTCTCAACAAACTAAGCCAACATGCAACATTTTCTCAGGCCAATTTGTGCGCTCATCAGTCGCTTGAACTAGCAACTCCAGCCGTCGGTGGGTTCTCTCATAAAATGCGGCAACATACATTGGCGACTTTATAGTTAGCAGTAAATAATGGGCAATTTACATGCTTGTCGAATCGCCAGTACGACTGAGGCCTATTAAATAAGCCAAACAAATCACGTCTCGGCGCGCATAAAGCAGCGCGACGGGTGCAGCCGGAGCTTCGCAAGAAGCGACCGATCCAAGCGACTGGCACTCGGCATGCGAACAAATCATGTCGAAAGCACCTACAACCAACGGTCAGTGAAACGCAACATCTAAACAGCAACAACAACGACTACATAACAGCGGGTTTTACACCAAACATGTACATACATTTCTCTGCTTGATTTTTTTAATGCAAAGAATCGAATTGAACAAAAGAAATTACAAATTCAGAAAAAGCTGACAGCATAAAGAAAATGCATACAAATGCATATATCTGTGTATGTATGTGTGCATGTGCGTGTGCGTGCAGTGACAGCGCAACAAAAGCCACAAAATCGGTGACAACAATAAAAGTTAAAAAAACAAAGAAACTTTCAAACGTTTCAGCGCATTGCCGCAAGTGTGAGGGAGATGGCGCGACAAATGGCGTTTGTGTACACAAAAAATTATTTTAATTTATCTTTTTTTGTAGAAAGAAATTAGCCCACAATAAAAAACATTTATACGCGCAATAAAAAATTGAAAAAACTTGTGACCTGTGGTTGTGGGTTTTGTGCGTTTTTCGCGCTGTACGCATGCAAATTTGTGCGGCGTTTTATTGCGCTTTGTTGTTGTGTTGCATGTACCTGCATATAATGTGTGTGTGTGTGTGTTGTTTGTGTATTGGGATGGAGCAGCTGGAAGTTAACAGCTGCTGCGCGTGCCGCAAACAAATTAAAAGCAAACACAGCGAACGGCTGAGACAAATAAGAAAAGCAATTAAGTTGAGAGAAACAGGCTTCAGGCTTTTGCGCTCTGTTAACAGTTAAGTTGGCAAAAACCAAAAGAAGACAAAAGTAATGCACAGCAGCGGCAGCCACAAGCTACTTTAAGTTGTGTCTTAAGTGTGCTCGCAATGGCAATGTCATCAGCACGTCTGAGACCCAAAAATAAACTTCATACATAAAAAACTTACTTGAGCCGAGATTTTGATTTTAATGTTCTGAGCCGCGCTGGAGTTGTTGAATATGTCCTAAAAAGTCGATTTGATAAAAATCTCAAACATTCTGTAATATAGTTGCAAATACGTTTAGTATTTCGCGAGTATTGCATTATGTTGATTGATGGATGGATTGATGACGGAGCCGAGAAAATGAACCTCCGGAAGTTCTATTCCTCAAGCACTTAGGCTTTGTATTTCATGGTACTTTAACCCTATTTCCCAGAAGTGAGCCTCACAGTCTCACTAAAGATTTCAAATGGTGATAAATTCAAAAGATTTTCGATTCCATTATTTGATGTAATCCTCTAATGGAATGTTAGAATTATATTGCATTTATAAATTTAACATTTTACACAGTTTTTGTACTTTTTAAACAAATGTTTTCAGTAATTTAGCTCATATAAGCCTGACAGTCTCAATTCTGGGTTTACGTTACTTTTAAAATTTTGGGAATTAGGGTTAAGGTCAGGAAATAGGTGACAGCTAGAAGAGAGAAGAGTGCAAGAAAGAAGATAATAGGGATTATGCAAATTTCTTGGACTCTTTTACGAATTTTAGGACATCACACATGGAAAGAAAATGAACTTCGTCCATCCTCGTAATAGTTATCTGTACCCAAACTATGCAATCTCATTCTAACGAAGGCAGGACATATGCAGAGGAAATACTCTGTGCTGTCTTGGGTTCTTGCCGATGCTAATTTTGGCCATGGATTTTTGAGTGATTAGTTCAACCATCTGGCGGAGATTTTTTCTCCCCCATTTCAAAAGAAATGACTATGCTTTCTTGTTTGGACTCATCTCAAAGCACTTAGCAATTCTACATCTTCCCAGGTTAAATGGGCCATTGCTCCCTGTATAAATCATTAACATATGATTGATTTGTTCCAGTCGAAGGATCCTGTTAATCTGATAACAGCAGCACTGATACTTTGAGCCACAATGTCCGGGAATGCAGATAAGCTGAAGCTTATTAAGTCTCGCGACTGACTTTAGCTTCATACATTCTTTGACAATCTTAGAAGTTATTGACACTTTCTCCAGGGCCTTAACTGCAGTTTGACAGCCACTGTGCACTGCTATGCGTTTACAGCATAATTTTCTCTCGATTATAAATTCTGATAGTTTTAGAATGGCGAAGCCTTCCGTCTGGAAGACGCTTGAGCACGTAAACTGGTTGCTGACTTGCCAAAAACGGTGATAAACCCATTTTCAGTTGTCATAGTTGATGTAGAACTCTGCTACCGCTGCTTTGAAGCGACATCTCTGCATTCATTTAATGCTGATTGGAGGCGAATGCTGCTAATGGTTGGAAAATTCGCTAAGGTGGTGGTTGTTGCACTAAATAAGCGAGTACAATTGTCTCTCGAGGCAGTGTTGCCAGATACCTGAAATTACTTTCTCCTAAATCTTAAAAAAGCTGAAATTTCCTCCCAAAAGTTAAAAAAATCTCCCCACAGTTTTTTTTTATAATTTGCTTCGTTTTAAAAGAATTAAACTTCTCATAAAAAAAATTATTCTTCTGCAGCTTAACAACAAAAACATATAACAAATGAATTAAATAAAAAATGCAATTGTTGGCAAGATTTCATTGTGACAGCAGTAAGTGAGAACGAGATAGAACGAGCTTATATTTTGTAAGCTTAAAAATTGTAAACACAATAGGGTGCTTTGGCTTTTGACTTTAAAATAGTTGCCAAAATATGTTTTGTTGCCAGTGTTCCCAATACGTCATACTTCGTTATACAAAAATTTCTAAAAAAAAATCAGTAAGGGTCCGAAAGATCCCCTATCATAAAATGTAAATCTCCCAAACTTTCTCCTAAACAATTCTTCCTCCTCAAAATTCTCCTAAAAGGCCAAGAATCTCCTAAAGGAGAAAATCTCCTGATCTGGCAACACTGCCTCGAGGCTTATCCAAAACTTTCCAAGAGCACAAAGGTGGTTTAGTAAGCATATTTTCTTTTATTTAAAAACTAAGAAAACTAGAGGTTATAACATCTCGCTCGCCACACTACTTGTTGTTGTCCTATGACTACATGAAAGCTTAAAAAAATTAGGAATTGCAACTTTTCCCTGTGCAAGCGTATGTCTAAATTCTTGTCTCATTAGTCGTTTGTAACGGTGGACTTATCTTGTTACCGCATTACTACACGATAAACTCACCTACATACATACGTAAACCCGCTCACTATCCAACCGCTATACTTAACCGCCAGTACGTGCTTGGGAAAATTTCAATATTGAATTACATTGTTCGGTCGTAGCAACACTTTTGTCGACTTCCCATAACAATAAAGATTGGTTTTATGAATAAATTTATGCACCGTTATTGGTGTCGCTAGAAGTAAGCGCAATCAGAACTGGTTATTTCTAAGCTGTGTTTTGAATGATAATTGGAAATTGCTCGTCAAATTGGCGCAGGTTGCATGTTCACAATTTACAATTAACTGACATGAGGGTGTGAGGCAAACTACCTACCGAACAGAATTGGATTTAGTTAGGTTAGGTAGGTAATAAATAGTTGGATATTTGCTAAGATTTTGTTGAGTTGTTAGTGTTCAAGAATGTAGGGCTTTATTTCAATTTAATTTTACAAATATGATATGATGATGATGAATGAGGTGGGCCTGCGACTGCGACCTGCCATCAATACAACGAACAAGTGAACAGTAAGCGAAGTGACGGTAAGCAGGGTTGCATGTCGTTGGTTAGAAGCGCAGGTTCTGCTTTGATTCTGAACAGTTGACATTGTCTGATCAAATATAGTCATTGAATTTGTAACGAATTTTAACCGTATTAATACGGAAAAAAAGTCAATAATCCCATATTAGTGTAGTTAGTATAGTATTAGTAGTAGTAGTTAGTATTGTAGTAGTACACCATGGGTTCTTTGAGTCAGTAAAGTACTTACTTGATTTAATTCTTTATTTTTGTTTTTCGTTTTTGTATAAATACAATTTAATTAAACTTAAATAAATTGATGTGCCTTGCAAATGGTTTTTGTGCATAGCCAACAAGCAAATTCATGATTATATCTTTGTTTTACATTATACTCCTTAATGCAAAGGAAATTTTTGCCTCTTTTTTTCATTTGCTCTGGGATTGATTTTGATACGGTTGGCTGCTGGTCAGAAATACCGCTCAATGCGAATGGCGATCGCCGTTTTTTTCCGCACGGTTTAACCAATTCTATACTAAGATGGCGTAGAAAAAGGCTAGAACTAGAATGAAATATAATTTTCATCGACACTGAACTCATTGCTGCTCTCATCTGAACTTTCACAATTAACTTCAGGTTCGAAATTGTCATCAGTTCCATCACTTGGGAAGTCACATTCACTTTTTGCATCCTCATATAAAACAGTTTCAATTTCTTTCGCACACTTCATTTCTTTTCAAACAAAACATAATTATAATCAGGGAAAGGATTTTGTGGAAATTGCCTTTTTTGTTTGCTGTTAGATAGAGCATTTCTGATTGAAAATGAGCACGAATTAGGTCCTCCTGAAATATACCACTTTTATTTTGCCTTTTTTTGCCTTAAAAAGGCAGTTTGCCTTTTTCACCCATAAATGCTTTTTTAGTGCCTATTTTGCCTATATGTAAATGCCACAAAATGCCTTATTCAAGACTTGTCGAGCGCCTTTTTATTTTTCTTTCGTTTTTAATATTTTCCCCCTTTTGTTTCGCAAAAATGCCTTGCAACTAAGAAAAAAATTAAGTCGCAACATTGCAATTTCGTTAACTTATCGATGTTTCTATATTGATTTGATCATTCCTAAGCCGATATTTTTTGTTGTGCAGTGGAAAATTTAAAGAAAAAAACATGCCAAAATGAAAAAGTTCGGTTAGCGCAAACCTAAAATCTTGAAAACCTTGATGCTCCTTTTCTTTTACAAAAAACAAGGTTTCAATATTGTATGTTGCATACATCAGATGAAATAAAATTGTTAAAAAATACATACCGTTTCCCCTTTTTTTTAGATTTTCTAGTATTTTTTTCTTATTTTTAAGTGCCTGTTTTTGCTTTTTTGGCTGTTTTTAATGCTCTATTTTGCCTTTTTAGGCAGTTTTTAGTGCCTTTTCGTGCCTTTTTGGCAGTTTTTGGTGCCTTTCCATGCCTTTTTTGCTATTTTATTTAGGTCCTTTAGGTTTTATTAGGTTTTTAGGTACTCAAAATCCTTTCCCTGATAATAATATTCAAATATTTGTATCGTAGGAGTTGACGATTATTTCAAATATATAAAAAAAGCAACAATAGCCATTGCTATAGTGTTAGTGGTTTAAAAAACGAAACTACATGCTCGTAGTATGTTTTGATGATTTAGTAAAAGTCACGAAAGCTCAGCTTCATATCTTGTACAGTTCTTGAGAAATTTAAGACAGAAAATTTAAAAACGTAGTTTTTTACACTTCCGTAGGACTACGGTTCATATAGATCAAGATAGGTCTTAGACCTAGCAGCAAAGGTTGAAATTTCGTATCTACTTTGCGGCGAAAAGAACTGATCGGACTAATTTAGCCCGGAAAGAGATTGGCGGGTTTCAACACAATGAGATAATGAAGTGGAAGTGTAGATTAAAGACAAATGCTGAAGAAGCAATTGATCTAAGAACAATTAAATGGTTCCTAGATAACATGGAATGATTTGAAATTAAGGGACATGACGTTACGGTTCACCAATGTTCTGTGCCTTAGACAGCTGCCTAACTCTACCCACTACCTCTGAATGCAATAGTTATGCACCTTATTCCTTTCCAACCAAAATTTAACAAACAAATAGTTTTTCAATTAATCGACATATTTCCAGTATGTACCAAATAATTACATGTTGCTTCCACACCCATTTTGAAACAACACAAGCTGACACAACAACTTCAACACACCGCCATAGTTTGACCCCCGAAGGTTCAAAATAATTAGTTTATCGCGCAATCGCGTGGAGTTGTCTAATCTTTGGAAAATAATAATTTAAAATAAATTACGGCTACCGTGGAGCGAGCTGTGCTGACTAGTGGCGCCTGGTCAATGGCAAACGGCAGCCAACGTTGGCCGCAATAAAGTTCGTGATTTTGCATGCTCCAACTCAATTCAAATTCAAAGCATTCGGGTCGTTTTTAGGCCAAGCAACTTTTGAGGCGTTCAAACGGTGCAGAATTAAAACTTCAAATCCAGGCCCACACAGAAGTGAGCTGCCGGCTGAAATACTACTGAAATGGCTCAATTACGGATTTCAATTTCTAAAATAATTTTTTTTGTTTCTTTGAAATTTCACCGTTATGACTTTGGCGCATATGAACTCCATTGACGAGGCAAAGCCTCAACACAAACCATCGAAACGACTGCAGCTGCTGCGCAAGTTTGCGTCAGCGCCATGTTCCGTGTGTGTTGTTGTAAATATTGTCGTTGTTTTTGTTTCTGTTGCTGATGTCGCTGTTTCATGCGTACAACGTTCGTGTGCAGAACATAAATGCATACACTATTCTCGTCGTATATAAGTCAGGGGGAGTGAAGCGGGAATCTCGTTTGACACATTTCGTGCTTTGGTTTTATTTCAATTTTAATGTCGAGCAATTTTCAATTCCTTAAGTGTCGTTGCTTTGGCTGTTCTGACGATTGCATGTCGGGCAATCACTGCATGTCGGCAACTTCGACCGCTTTCAATTTATTTGTGTTTTTAATTTTTGACGTTTGACTGTGCTCGGCCGGCTCGACTGGCGCGCCGCACTTCACTCAAGCATTCATTAAAGTATTTGAATCGAATTGACGATTTACAGTTGCTTCGGTCATTCATTGGTCCGATTCGCTGTTGTTGTTGTTGTTTTAGTATTTATGCTGCTGGCGTCAAATCGCCCACAAACTCATTATTCCCTTCGTCCGCGCAGCGTGTGGGAACTGTTTCACGCATTGCGGGACATTGCGTGTGGATGTTGGCGGATCGCTTTGTTCGATTTTTTTTTGTTTTTTACAGCCAACGGTTTTTGATTGCGTTGTGCGTACTGTGATTAATTAATGTTGTAAATTATTGAAAACAAATTTCGCTTTTCAATTAACGCAAGAAGTGAAAGTACGCGTACGATTTTAGCATTGAAACATGTCTGCACTTATTTTCTCAGTTTTTGAATGGCACCGAAAACTGAATGAGTTGCTTTTTCATTAAAAATGATTTTGTACTTTAAAGCATAGCTGAAAATTTGGAAGTAAAATAACTTTAAATATTTCAAAATGTTTTTTTTAATAAAATCTTGTAGACAGGCATGTATAAAGCCTTGAAGAATTGAAGAAAAATTGAAGAAAACTCTCGAAAGAATTGTAAGTCGTCAATCGCAAATCTACTGTCAAATGTTATTCTTGTTCTATACATTTTTGCCTTCAATGTGCAAAGCAAGTCGTCACATAATGTGCTTAAACTTTAACCCTTTCGCTACAGGTTTTTACGGGGGAAAATTAAATTTTTAATTACATCGGTTTAGGCATCTGCGTGATTATGGTTAATATAATTTTTATATTTTTTTACATTATATAGTATAATATTTTACATTTTATAATATTTTTTTCATTTTAATACCCGGACCCTGTTTTGTACAGTGTTGTCCTATGAGAGCAACTTGCAACGTTGTGGCTGTAATATTTAGTTAAACATAAATACATATTTTTAGATATAACCAAAAATCGAATACTTTTTCATTTACTTCAGCTAAAATCATTTAAAAAATATACAGTTTGTCAAGTAAATGTTTGCAAATATAAAGAAGGTAGAAAATTATTTTGAAAAGCTTAAAATATAACAGAAATTGCAATATTTTGAAATTTTTGAAAAATATAGATTAATTGAATATTTCATTCTAATATAATATCAAAGTAATAACTATTTGATTCGCGTATTGAAGGGCGAATTGATTTGAAAGTATCTCCTGGACGACCCAGAAAACTGTTTGACAGAGAAGAAAAAAAATCATCCGAAAAGTTCGTGAACAACCCCGTATCTCAATAAAGGAAATGGCTTTGGATATAAAAATAGAATGCGGAACTGATGTATCTCATGAAACTGTTCGGAACTGTATGGCGCCAAATTTTCAATGCAATCTCGGTTTTGAAAGAAGAAGTTTGAAGTACAGCTTCATTTCCTTTTTTGATTTTTTAAACTGTTTTCGCGTATCAAATAGACATTACTATTAATCTATATCTTAAAAAAATTTCAAAATATTGCAATTTCTGTTATATTTATAAGCTTTTAAAAATAATTTGCCTACCTCTTTTAAGTTTGCAAACATTTACTTGACAAACTGTATTTAAATTAAAGTAAAAAGTATAATTAAAAATTGCTCTTTAATTTTTGTTCTTCTTCTTTCATTACTATTTCAACATATAGCATTCAAAAAACGTATATATTTATTTTCTCTAAACTTAATTTCGTATTATTCCTAAAACTTCAAACTATTCTAAGGACCAAACAAAACTTGTATTCTTGTAACCATAGAGGATTCAGATGTCCATAAAGTAGCTTGTTGCATTCACGATAGCGAAAGAAATTCGTTTTCGTTAAGAATGATTACTTCATATGTTTTATTTTTATATTTGCCTGTTAATTAATATGCTATAAAAAGTGTAATTCATATTGATTTGGTAAGAATTTATTTCGTTTTGGGTCTAATCACTCAAAAGTGTTTCAGCAAAAGGCAATCTAATCTTTTAGTTAAAATAAAAATGCAAATAAATAGTCTACAGTTAAAGTTTCATTGTTTTAACTACAATAAAACATTATTCTTTAGATTCTGAATTCAAAACTTTAACATAAATTACGACTTTTTTTAACAGCATGTTTTTTAACATTGCGGCTTGAGAGACCGCACAGTTGTCTTTATGCAAAATTTGACGTCAGTAGTTAAAGGTTAAAATTCTGAGTTCCAGCTCAAAGTTTAGGCTCTTCAAATCGAATGTGCTCTAAATAAAATTTCTTCCCAATAGACTACAACATTTTTCGTTAAGCTACTTTTATGTAAAATCAAAAATTAAATAAAATATATTACATTATTGTATTACAATTTCATTCCATCAATCAACATGCAAACACTCCGAATGCACATAAAACTGTTAGTGCCTCCGCCGCATTTTACCGGTTCGTGCACATTTAACGGCGACCAATAATTGCAGCTGCGCACTTGCACAATTTTTATTCAAAATAAACATGAGTTCATAACAAAAAACCGCCATAAAAATCCACCACTCGATACAATTTGGCTGTGTGTGTGTGCGCTTTTAGAATTTTGTAATACGAATTACTGAGCTAAAATTAGAAAAAAAAACAGAATTTGCTGGCGCACAATGCGTGTGAACGGGCAACAGTCGAGTTATGGCCACTTGTGGCCGCTCGCTGACCATCGACGCCGTTCATGCACTGCCATTGCATGTCTATAAACAAACATACATGCATGCATGCATGTATGTATGTTTGTATTTATGAATGATATATTTACGTGCGTGCATTGTGTGAGAAATTCTCGGGCAATGCCCATTTGCCAGTTCGATTTTAATCACTTTCCAGCTGAAGTGAGTTTACGCTTCCGCGTTTCGGCGTTGCCAGTTCTGTACTCTACATATTTACATATGTATGTACTTATGAGTATGTTATGTATAGCTGCGTATGGTGGTCAGTCCCAGCAATGGTAGCGAATTAATTCAAACCTATAAAGTGTTTATTTATTTCTGTTGGAATAACGAAACGAATGCAAAATAAGACAAAAAATAATATTTGTCTATGCAACGAATGCTACGTATTTAACTGTTTTCAAGTCAGAACACAAATTTGCAGAAAATATTTTCACCAGACTATACAAAAAATGCTGCAACTTTTAAACATATTTAACTGTTTTTAAGTCTAACAGAAATTTTCAGAAAATATATTTTCACCAGACTATAAAAAAATTCTGCTTAAAACACTTTGCGCTGAATCCAACCGGTTGATGGATAGTTGTTCGTAGGTTTCTTGTTGCCATAAACTTCTCCCATTTGTGGTTTGTTTTGCTTGCCACTGCACCTTTTAGCTGGCTGTCACTTCGTCACCTCGTTCCACCACAAAAAAGTGTGTCATCCCGTAAACGTTTTTGCTGCTCCCGCTTTCGCGCCAGCGTAGGATTTATGGTGCGCTGTCCCACTCAGCTGACACTTGCTGTCAAATAAAAACGCCGAATGGCGCGCCACTGTGCCATGTTCGTTGGTTAGCCAGAGTTGCCAAAACAATGTGCAAATATTTCTCAACTTGCACAAGTAAAATGCAATGAGATAAAAGCACTACGAGCGAAGAAATGATAAACGCCAGCAGCGAGTTTGAATGTTTTTGTTTGGTTGCGAATTTGCGTTGCTTGATGTGGACAATTTGTATTTTCTTTTCGTCTTGACGGCGCGACTGCGAAAACGCCACTGATTTATTTGGCCAAAAGACGTGTGTCACTGAATTTACTCTGAACTGACACCCTGTGCGTCGTTGTCTCGCTGTGGCCGTTGTTGGGTTTTCTGCTGCAGACTTTTTAGTTTGAAATTTATGTCTGGGATTTTCCAAGATTTTTCACGATCTCTCAGACGCTCTGTGCCTAGTTATGCGCTTTTTTACATTTTGTTGTGTTCGTTGTTCGAATTGCTGTGTGTGCGGTGGATTTTATAGCCGCCTCGGTGGGGCCTCACAATCCTCTGTATCAGCATTGAAATTGTGGCAATAAATTCTATTTTAATTTAGAGCTACCACAGATTTTTTTATAGTTATTAATAGTTGTTGTCGTGGTCATAAATAACGGGTTAATGAATTGCTGCATTATTGGCGGAGCAAAGGACAAATCGGAAGTTTGTCTGTCAGAGTGTAAATTGAATTTAAAGTGGCAGTTGGCAGCTCTTGACGTTGAAGTTTTACCACTAGAAAGACCGCAAGTTTTCCATACCTACAAAGACTACATATTATATCCGCTGATATCTCGAAAAGTACACATCGGATTTGGCTAATTTTTCGATAGAAAAATAAAAGTCACCAGTTGATAGAAATACCAAAGAAAATACAGATATTAAAAATAGATATTTAAAAATGAAAAACCGTCAAATGACCACAATAATCTTTCTAGCACTTCATGCATGTACTATGCACACATACTTGTGCATGCAAATTAGGATGGTAGAAGACCGACCAAGAAATGCAAATCTTCATAGATATCGACGCACTCATCGATCCATCCATCGACTTGCCTGATTGCTATTAGCTAAAATTCTATTATGCTGTCCGGAAGTTGGCCGAAATAGCCCACAAATTCATATTTCATATTGGTCCCCCTGTCCTGTTTCGCAATTCGATGGTAGATTGAAATTAATCGTCTCTCTCCTAGGAGGTTCTTACTGCTCCTTCCTAATCTTCAACCATATCGCTCACTTACTATTTTTAAGATGTATATAAGCTATGTTTCGATATCAAAAATGAATAAATTGTACTATGGGGTTTAAAGTTAAAAATTTGACATATCAGTTCGAAATTCTGTATGAATTAAAATTAAAAAAAATATAAAAGAAGATTAATGATTTTATCATTAAGATTAGTTGGACTTGATCTATCGAGTTTGAAGCACAGTTGACATCAAACTATATTTAGGGAAATTTGAAAATGTTAACGTTAATCAAGGAAATCAATTTTTTGTGGACGGTCATACTTGTATAACTCACTGGATAGGAGCTTATAAAGCATCCTTCATCAAGCAGCTTATGTCAGCTTCTCTCCTAATATATAAAAAGTTTCGCAAATATACAAAATACATGTCAGCTTTAAGTTCAGATGAAGCTATGTCTGATGAAGATAATATAATTAGATAATTGTAATAAAAAGGATAATTGTTTGTTAGCAAACATGTGAAAAGTTATGAAGTTATCAACAAAATTGGGCAATAACTTTCCTAGACTATTGCTTTCAAATTATAATCCTGATTGGATCTATGCGCAAATAGAAATGAGTTAATGACAATGTTTACTGAAAGATAATGTGGATTTACTGTATCTAAAAGATTTTTTCAATTTGAGACGCACAAGTCTGACAGTAATTATTTGTAAATTTAACTTGAAATTCTTTGAATTGACTAGCAGGGCCCCTCGGCTTTGTACGCCATTTTGAAGTCGATGGGGCCAAGAAATCAAGTCCTTAACCCTTAGTTGACCCGTCAGATTGTTATGAAAAAATACTTACCTAATTATTTCTCATTTAAAGTGCATTCTCCACATTTGAAGTCAATTGGCGCATTAAGTCATGTTTCCCCATACAAACTCTTAACCCATCGTTGACCCCGTCAGATTTTTATTTTTTTTTTTAAGAAAAAGCGTGTCAAATTATTTCTCACTAAAAGTAATTTCACCAAGTTTGAAGTCAAAAGGCCCATAAAATCTTGTTTCTCCATACAAACTTGAAGTATTGTTAAATTTAACCCTCGTTAAATTTTGAAAAAATTAAAAACACGTGTCAAATTATTTCTCACTAAGCCTACTTTTACCAAGTTTGAAGTCAGAAGGCATAAACAATTTTGTTTCTTCATACAAAATGTTAACCCTTGGTTCACCCCTTTAAGTTTTGATTAAAAAAAAATGAGAATCACGTGTGAAATTATTTTTCATTTCAAGTTTTCACCAACTTTGAAGTCAATAGGTCAATCGGTTCAGGGTTTTTTCGTAGTCCTTCCGTTTACATTAAATTTTGATTTTCGAAAATATTTAAAAATACGCATCGAATTATTTTTGATTTGGAATGTTTTCACCAAGTTTGAAATCAATAAGCTTATTATATCAAGTTTCTTCATACAACACCTTAACCCATGTTTTGCCCCTTTAGACCCAGAATTTCATAAAATCCCCTCTTAGCGGAGGTTCATTTTTCAAAATGTACCTACAGTTCAAATTTCATACCATTAAGAATTCTGTTCATTGCTATTTCTTTTTGAGTCTCATTGACTTCAATGGTTCCTGAGAGTTGGCAGTTTTTCTTTGACACTTGAAAGTTCTGTCATTACCTGCTTAGAGCGCTCTTGTGTGATACTTTAAGTTCCAGCTACTTCTTGTGGACAAAGATCGTAGTTGGCGAATGTTGGATTATTGGATAATATGTCGCAACGATTTGTTCCTCACATCTCCTTGTCGATATGTGCTCCATACATATTTACATATATACAATTATGCATCTTATGCTCTCAAGGTGAGAACACTACTGGAATTCAACAATATATCAGTTTTTATTAGGCTTTAATATTCTGAATTTAATGTTATAAAGAATCTCTACAAATAATTTATTTAGAAATCTAAATTCTTGGCACAACATGTCTTCTGAAAAAGGAGAAAGTACTCAAGTGATCTGAAAAGCATAATAAAACATCACAATAAGATAGAAATACATAAACATAACGTAGAGAAAATCTTCAGTGTTGGCTTCTAGCATAAAGTTCGAAACAGAACTTCGTTGAATAGGTTAACTCGTAAAAGTCTACCTTCAAAATGTATTCACTATTCATTTGGTTATGTTAAATTAACGACCGTTTAATGGTTGCTTTCCTACAACACGTTTTCCTTATTTTCAGTGTTAATAAAATAACTAAAATAGCCAACATCGGTCGTATTTCTTAAACTAAAACCTATGATCCAAGTGTCAAGTTCTTAGCCACTAAAAAAAAACTCTTCAAACTTACAACTATTGAGGCACTGGCAATTTTTGTTGTTTTTGCTTTCAAGTCAATTCACCAGCTTTCCAGTATTCTAAAAATGTACATAAACAACACAATATTGCATGTGTCACATAAAATTTGCGTTCGCTAAAGACGCAAATTTCACCTGCCACTAAAATATGAGTTCGAACGCCAAGTCGTGAGACATGCGTTCCCCCTCACCGCTCTTTCTGGCATAACATAAATGCATTTTAGCGTCCGAGTCATTAAAACACAAAACAAAAAATTTACTTGTATACAAGAAATAAAAAGCGACACAACATCAAATTAATTTAACCTTTTGACACCTCACTGCCACGACGATACGACACGGGCGGCACTCTGTCCGCGCAACAAACCGTGGAGCTTGCGCACGCGCCGCCGCAACGTTGCACATGTCGTTCCCATTGAGCTCGACTTGACTGCAAGCAAATGCAATACAACAACAATAATAACAACAACAACAACAGCATCACAAACTGTTTTGGCCCACATATGGGGGCTGGCGCATTACCGCATCGGGGCACATGTTAATGCAATTGACTGCACAGCGCGACGCACAGTGGCACGACTTGATGAAATCTGTGGTTAAAAATGGCGAACACAAAATGTGACAGAAATGGCTCTCAGTTGAGAGAGCAATGGGCTCGGGGCCTCAGAAATTTTAGTGATAGACTTTGCCTGAAATTTGATGGAAATAAAAGCATTTCTTAGTTGTTGTTTTTTGTGAATTGTAACAAAATGTTTGGTTAATTTGAACATTAACCCACTAGGCAGTTTAAGTTCCGCTAAAGTGGTTTACATTTGCAGAATATTCACTTTTTCGAACAACTTTTGATGCATTTATGTATGAAAACTAAACTTATCGATTAGATGGTTTCAAGTCAATTTGAAACATTTTTAAAGCATTTTTTTGGTTATATAACTTCACATACTTCTAAGAAATTTTTTCAAATTTCGTAAATTTAAACTGCAAATTAAATACAAAAATTAAATTTTTTATAGTTTAACACTAGAATGCCCGACAATCTGACATACCTAAAATGCCCATATGTAGTCATTTTGACTACATTATTGTTTACTGACTTTTTTTTAATGTTATTGGTTTTTAAGTAGCAAATATGAATAAATGTACACGAGATTAAACTAAAATAAGCATTTAGTTTTTCTTTTTTTATGGTTTACAAAGTAAATTCATTTAAATAAAATAGCGTACTTTACACATAAATGGGATAAAATGGAATGAAATTTGGAATTTGGAATTTTTGAATGAATTTTATGAGTGAATTTTGAATTGAAAAACTTGGGATTGTCACAGCTTACTATGATATTATTTTTTTTAAATGTTTTCAATTATTTGAAATTTTCATATTTCGCAATTGAAGATGCATATTTGTCTATTTATCAGTAAGATTTGCTGAACATTTTTTATAGGTAGTCAAAATGACTACTTTTGGGCATTTAACCCTTTCGCTATTTTGTTGCCATATGGCAACATGCTACTTTGTGGACGTCTGCATCCTCTATGGTTGCAAGAATACATTTTTTTGTTAGTCTTAAGAATAGTTTGAAGTTTTAGGAAAAATACGAAATTAATAAACTGAATATTTAAGTTTAAAGAAGAGAAGTATACACGTTTTTTAATGATATATCTTGACATAGTAAAGGAAGAAGAAGCGGACAAAATTAGAGAACTTTTTAATTTGACGTTTTCTTTCAATTCAGATAGTTCTTTTTTTTTAATTTTGGCTGTAAAGTAAATAAAGAAATATTCAAATTTTTGTTATGCTTAAAAAGTTTTATGTTTAAGTAATTATTACAGCCACAACGATGTGATTGCTCTCATAGAAGAACACTCTAAAATACAGGGTCCGAGTATAAAAATTAAAAAATTTCTTATGGAATGTTGCTAATATAACCACATAGAAGCCTAAGACGTAAAATTTAAAATTTTAACTTTCCCCAATAAAAACCTGTAGCGAAAGGGTTAAGGTAAATTTTGCAAAATTGGGGTAAACAATTTTTTCAATTTTTTTTAATTTATTTATTCCATTTAGCTTTAAAAAAATAAAAGACCTCAATGTAGTCAAAATGACTACCTTGGGCATTCTAGTGTTAAAGAGTTTAATTCGCGCTTCCAATTCGTTTTGTTGCAATGCTATCTCCATGCATTCCACTGTGTGTCGTGCTGCCTCGTCAGCTGCTACCACAGCTGTCGCTGCAACAAGCCAGCGCACAAGTGCGACCCACTAATTATACGCCACGACACGAGTAGCATTGGTCGGTTGCCAGTTTTCAATTGCATGGAAATTGTTAGCATATGTGGCCAATTTAATGCATTCCGAATTTTCAAATCGTCGCCATGCGCTTCACAATAAATTTCATTAATGGCGTTAAGGAATGTTTTCACTTTTTTCCCAACACACACAAACATACAAAACAAGAAACATTTGTGTCGATCGACAAAGTTGCATCGCCCACTTGACTCATCATTTAACGCCTCCAAACAAATGAAAGCAAAAGCGAGCTGGAAAAGCGTTAACAATGTTTAGGTCAAGTTTAATGTGACATCTGCAGTGGCAACAACATCAACAACAACAACAGCAATAAACCCATCGAAAAGCGTTGACAAGAATAAATGAGGCGCGTAATCGTGCAATCATCGTTCGACATCGACTTTTCATCGAAAATTTTGCAAGTTTCGGTCACGCCAACGTTCAAATCGCCAGATCGTGGCCAATGCGCCGAAGCGGAGGTTGACGCAGAGCCGCTGAGCGGCAAATTGCAGGTATTTCAAAAACCAGCCGTCGTGGCCCACGCGTCCGCTACAATTGCGCCAAATTGTTGACTGCTGCAAACGTGCGCGGCAGTTACACTTTGGCCACAGCCATGCTCCAGATGTTCCACTACTGCTGTGCTGTACTGTTGTTATTGTTGTTTTGGCTGCCGTTGGCACTGTGGGCTAAACGTAAATCTCGGCCGGAACATGTGCCATGCTGCAAAATTCAGACAGCCAACGAATTTGGAAAATTGACTGACAGCCAGCGCACGGTTTGGCGATTCGTTGAAGAAGAAGAAGTAGGTGGCGCGGCGAGGTTATGGTAGCGTCAGTGGTGTAATCGAAAATTTTTCTGTTTGCTAATTAATACACGAACAAATTATTTTTAAATCTGACATCAGCGAGAAAAATGAAATGTCGGTGGGAGGGTGAGAACGTTGGGGTAGTAGCCTCACACATTGGTAAAAGATAAATAAATATGGCTAAAGATAAATAAATATAATTGTAAACAAATAATTGTTGATTTGATTGATTTCGGTATTGATTGAAGGTTGTCAGAACTTCTATAGTGTAGTGATCGAGGTTAACTATATTTTCTTGCAATTTCAACTGATTATTTTGTACAGCTTATGTTCCACAGTTTTTGTTTTTCAAATGTTTGAGGACAATATTCCTCTAAGGATGTCCTACGTTTTGGTTCAATTTTCAGATTATTCACTGACTAAAAATTGCATTCGACTTTTTTAATTTTCCAACTGAGGTGAAATCCCCTTCGGTAGGAAGTTTCTAACCTCCAAAAGGAGATTATTGTGAAATCATTTCAATCAAAGTGTAGTCAATCTTTTGGTTTGGAACTTGAAGAAAAACCACTCCAGAAAGTTTTTGAAAGTGACCACTTTCCGCCAGAAAGAAGACACTATGGTGCTGAGTAGTGTCCAACCGAATATTCGTTTTCGGCTTCTGTTCAGCCAATTTTATATCTTCTGCTTCGGCTTTGGCAAAAATAGCCGAATACTTTAGCCGAAGGTTTTTGCCCGGTAATGCAAGTCAATTTACTCTGTTTCGAGGTATTTTATGAAATTTCAGGTTTTATCGATATTTTGAACATTAAGACTACAATCAATAAAAATGATCTCTAATCAGCTGTTTATGTCAATTGAATTGTTCATATTTTTGTTAAAAACTGAACTCTAAAATTGTTTTTTTTTTGTTTTTTTTTAATAAAATATATATGTAGATGTATATTCTTTTATTTATTCTTAAATGGAACAAAGAAATGACTAAAGAATTAGCCGTTCTTTCTTTGATCAGTTGATTTAATCAGTTTCTTCCTTAAAACAATGTTTATTAGTATTTGGCGTTCGACCGATTTTTTTTAGTTATGACGAATATTCTGTCCATGGTTCTGTTTGTGGTACTGTAAATTGTTATCTGCCTCCTTTACCATACCATTCAACACACTTAGTGAATACCGCCAATGTATTATCGAATTTTCCCCTAAGCGTACACTGACCAAAAGTATTCAAACCAGGGACATAACAGTTATAACGTTTTTAGAAAAAAGTCGGAAAATAACTGTTTCATTGTAACAAATATTTTAATTGTTACTTATAATTATTATTTTGAAATAATTATTTTTACATCTTTGTATAACTATTATTCGTGACAAATATTTTTTCTGTTGCCTAATAACTGTTATCAGCAAGAAATATTTTTCCCATTGTTCGGTAACGTTTATTTTTTGAAAAAAATTTTTTCCGTTGCTCGGTAACGTTTATTTTTGGAAATATATTTTTCCGTTGCTCGGTAGTTTATATTTTGAAAAATATTGAATTGATGCCAGACTAACACCATCACCCATCACTTTTGGAATCATCGCGAATCTTAAATCGAATCAATGATTAAATTTTGTATTGTGTGGGTAGTGGGTGTCAGCCCCTTGTCCAGTACCCGTCCCGGTAGAAGGCGTAAGACTTAGGGAAGTCCTTAGATGTGGTGGATACCCAACTCTGACATCGAATTTATGATCAGCCAACCTAATTCCATATAAAATGTACAGTCGCATTCACCGATCAGATATCTGTTTCTTTTGTGTGCCGGTATTTTCAACGTAAAAAATATATATTGCAAAATAATAGTTACCACTCAATGTAAAAAAATATTTCCCATTCATAATAATTACTGGCAACGGAAAAAATATTTTTCAAAATATAAACAACGGAAAAAAGCAACGTAAAAAATATTTTTCCAAAAATAAACGTTACCGAGCAACGTAAAAAAAAATGTGTTCGAAATTTACGAAATGACAAAAAAGTCTTTTTTTTTCTCATAATAGTTATTGTCCAACATTTATAAATATCTCTTAAAAATGGGCAACGTTTTCGAATTTTTAAAAAATCATAACTGTTATTTTGGGTCCCTGATTCAAACAGAAAATTTTGGTGCCAAGCACCTGTTTTTTTTACTGAAATTACACCCAACGCTGGTTACGTCCAACTTGTTGATTTAGTTGGATCACTTCACATAGTTTACGTTGGTAAAAATTGTACATAACATATTTTTATAATTCACAGGTTTAAAACACAAAATTAACAACCCTTTTCCTTTCGCTTTGCATTAGTAATTTGTGATTTTATTTCAGTCATCTCAGATAATATAATCATCCTACTGAATCGGTCCTAGCTGAACCTCAATTTGTCTCAATTTGTTTACCCAGCATTTCCGATCTTGAGCAATTTTCCTTTCTTTTTCTTTCTTCTGCTACCGAACTACTCTCCATCGTTTTTAGTTATTTTAGAACTTTTCGGCCCTCAACTATTTTTACTTCAAGTCCTCGTATTTCGAAATCGAGAAATAGTTGCGATCAATACATTGTATTGCATTTCGAGATATTTCGTATTTAAAGATCAATCGATCGTATCGAAACCGAATGCCTACAAGTACCAGTTGAGTAATCAGTGCGAATGACACCGCCGCCAGACCCTTATCGGCACCTTCGCTATCGGCAACAAGCGTGTTTCACTATCGCGTGTTTCGACAATTGGCTGCGCTGTCACAGATTGCAGCAGAGCCCGGCCGCCAGTTCGGACTGCACACTGCTGATGGCAGTTGGACGCGCGAGCCGGGGAGCGATAGGGCGCTGTCGACATTGTGATAAACGGTATTGCCACAATGCGGGTCGCTGCATCGCTCTTAATTGACGCGCTGCAGATGTCGAGCGTTCGCCTGTGGTATTGCAGCACGGAAATGCCGCTAATAAACATTCGAAAGATGCGTAAAAGCATTGAAGTCAAAATATGGATGTAAAAAAAAAACGCACAGGAACGAAAAGAATGAAGGAAAATGCACAAATTGTGTGACCGGCAAAAAGCAAAAAACACAAAGCGTCCAAGTTGTCTAAAAGCCAAAAGTGTCTCAAAGTGTTTGAAATATGAAATGTGGGTTATTTTCGGGGAGGTTGTGCGTCGCGTAAGTGGCTGGAAGTGGTTATTTTAAAAATACGCACACACACACACACGCACAGTCGCACTCATAAGGCAACGACTGGCGATCGCTTTTCCGCAGCGCTGACATTTCGGCTGCCCGGCTGTGCATTCGTGAGTCCCCTCTCGTGCCGCATTGCCATTATTTTGCGTGACAATTTCTCGCTCCACGCGCTGTGTCTTTCGTCGTTTCCATTCTTGGCTGTTGATCTCCCCCATTTGGACGTTTCACTTTTCGCTGCACGGCAGCCAAACCAAACCAAACAAAACAAACAAGCAACGAGACGAAGAAGAAAATTGATGAAAATTGCCGCTTCAGCGTACAATTAAGCAATTTAGCGCAGTTGGGCGAGTCTGCGGCGCATGTCAGCTGAAACGGAATCGGAATCGGAATCAGAATGGGCCGTCGCCCCCACCAGCACAACCAGAAGCATCCGCACTGCCGCTGTCTGGCTGCATGTGCGTCCGTCCAACCGACTGGCGTGCTTATGCCGCCACACCGCTGACGAACGACTGCGACTGGGCGACTGGGGTTGGTCCCTCGGCAGCGCCACGTTTGAGGTGCTCTGCTCTGCTCTGCTCGATTCGGTTCGGCTCGACGCTGTGCGCTTGCTGGCGCTTTATTTTTGTCAATGACGGCGCGGCACCGTGTCTTTGCTTTCATTTCGTTTTGGGATGTTGTATGTTGTCGCTGAAACGTTTTCAGTTTGTAAATTGCTGGCGGTCAGAACATTTGTTCGCGCGAACGTGTCGCGTTGCTGCTGTTTTCGTGCTGACATTTTCCTACCACACCGCACCGCACCGCATCGTCGAACGTTCGCTGACGGCACGCGAATAAACGCCAAAGAAAGTAATCGCAAAATTGCGCTGGCACAAGTTTTTCCGCAAGCACTTTACGCCTGAATTTTCCAAAGAAAATCGGCTTACAAATTGCGCATTGTTGGGTGAAAGAAGTGCGGGGCGGGTTAGCTCTGAACGAGCTAAAAAAAAGTGTTGGAAATAATAGTGAAAATTTGGCGTCTCAAAACGTTTTATAGGGCGATTTGAATGCGTTTGCAGTGCCGGCAGCGACTCAACTGCTGCAAAAAATATTTATTTGTTTTGTTCATGCAAAGTTGCAAACTTGACATGAAGCTGTGAATTTTTATTGCAGTGAACAACACAAAAAATTGACCAAAGTGCAAACAAACTAAGTGCAAAGAAGCGCAAACCTGATGTGTGAATGGAGTTTATAAAATACAACAAAAACAACAAAAAAGCATTACGTGTAGCAACATTATTTTTAGAGCGAATAATATTTGCTATGTGCAAAAATGCCCAAAATTTCAGTTCGAAAAATGATTCCAGCTGTGAGCAATAATTACGAAAATTTATTAAGAAAACATTCAACAATCTATAAAAATGAGTCAAAAATGTGTTTTCAGAAAACAAATAACTGCGCACATTGCTTGAAGTGTCTTCGAAAATGTTTCCGCCAACAAACCATGAATGTTGTTTTTGTCATCAAACTAGCAGCTTTATTTAGGGGAATAGCTAGTTTCCCGGAAACTGTTGGTTACTACTAAATATAATCGAACCTAAATAATTATACATAGATATGTATAAAGGCACTCACAATGTGTCCAATAGAACTTTAAATGGAAATACAACGCCTACAGCTCAACCTAATCCTATAACCCAAGCTAACCTAATCTTATAATTAGTAGAAGTGGGATTATTGAAAGAAATACTAATCTAACCTAACGTGAGCCTTTATTCGAAAGATTAGAAAATGAAGCATCAAAATCAAAAGTAAAAATACTAAACACTGATCCAGGCGCTTTCCGAGTTGGCCTTCTGCTTCTTTCACAAATCTTATTTTTCTTTGTGGTCAATTGAAAAGTAGTTATGAGGGCTCGAGAACCTTAAAAAACACGCAGAGCCTAGATCTGGTGGTTTCGGTGGCTGATCCATGGTATATGTCTGTTTTGCGTTTTAAATTCAATCAAAACTATCGCCTTACGATTTATTCTTCCAACCTTCTAGCGCTTTCTAAAGTAATTTCAGGCAAATACTTGAATACTTAGAGATGCTTCAATACAATTTAATTCAATAATATTTTGTATTGAGGTTATGCTCCTCTGGAACAGATTCGTGAAGCACCAAATTACAAATATCGAAGGTAAAAAAACAACCAACGTGAAGTTTTGAGCGACTTGGACCGGGCTTTATAGGTTTCTGTCTGTATTTTTCTCTCCATTTTAGACTGTGGACTACTATAGTCTTATAAAGACTTTAGGCTATGAAAGACTTTAGTGTTGTAAAGAATTTTGTATTGTAAAGACTTAAGACTGTATTTTCTCTCCATTTTAGACTCTAGACTGCTATAGTCTTATAAAGACTGTAGGCTATGAAAGACTTTAATATTGTAAAGACTTTAATATTGTAAATACTTTAGACCATCAAAAAATGTGGTCTTTAGTCTGTGGAAGAATGCGATCTTAAAAGACTATAGGCTATGGAAAAATTGAGCCTTTTAAGGACTGTACACCATGGAAGAATAGAATAGAGAGCTAAAAGGAAAACCATAACCAAAAAAAACCACGCCCGGAATCTAAATTCATGTCGATCTCATAGATCTCATCTCAAGTTATGATGCCTTCCATAAAAATGGTCTTAAAAAGCATTTCTAAAGGTTAAAGATATTGAAATAATGATCAATATGTATTTACACTAGAAGGGTAATCATATTCAACATACGTTGTTGGTAATCTTCGTCGAACCGACGAAGTCGTATTCAACTCCGATTTTTGGAAGTACTAGAAATCGTATAAACTCCAACTTCATTATATAATTATATGTACTTAGAAATTTTTTTTTGTAAATAGTTCGCACAATAAAGTACATCGTCAACTTTGATCACACGAAAAGAGAAAGCAATCAGATCGGCGAATAAGGAGAGATTTGAAGAAATGTATGTGTTGTTCGTCGAATCGACGAAGGTTACCCTTCTAGGGTTATGCTCGGATTATTGACCACAATTTTGTCCACTTTTTTAATGTTTTCGTTGATCGAAAGGATCACATATCTTCGACGGTCTCTTGGTCCTCATGGATTTGATAAAACTGATTCACCAAAAGCCTTTTCTAACATATTTAGAGAAAACTCGAAGTTCGATTTCTAATAAAAAATTTAAGGCGAACCCTGTGATCCATTGTATTTATTTTTAACTGTAAAAATTCTTACGAATTGAAGTGGACTAATCTATCAGCTTCTGTAAACAAATTGGACGACAGATCGCGCTCATGTTTTGTTCATATTTATAATTAATTAATTATAATTAATTATATTATTCAACAGTGGCGCACAAAATATTTAATTTTGATTGGGTCTTCCGTACTTTTGAGCCCAATGCCAATTGAAACCATATTCGCAAACTAAAATCCCTGCCAGATACGGATATGCATTTTGGAGGGGTTCGAACCCTTAAAACCCCCTCTTGCGTGCGGCACTGTCTTCCAATAACGGAGACTATTTTTGTTTTTTGTCTTTAGTGCGTCAACATTTCAATTACAAGTTCCCGGCACTTTTTAGTCAAAAGTAATTTATCATAATTTTATTGTTGTAGAAATATTTCTGGCATAAGTTGTTATACAAATTTAATTTACAAAATTCTAAACGCTCAAATCTTATTCCCTTCCTCGCGCACTGCTTCCGGTAGCTCCCCATCAATGCAAGATATGCATCCCATTTTTTTAGTTTAATTGCTGCGTTAATTACTTTCTCCGCTGAAATGAAATGTCACAACTCATTTCGAAAACCCCCACATTTTTCGCCACACTTCGGTTTCGTTTTTCTTTACTGTTAGTTGAATTTCGCGACCCAGCTTCAACGCCTCAGCCACTGTTCCTGCTCGCCCCTCCTAACCCTGCATGCTACGCCATTTTACTATGGCAATCCCTCGCGGCATTTTCGCATTAATCATGCGCATATTTCTACTTTTCAAATTCATTTCATTCATTTGTCGCATCCGAGCGACGTCAACCGATTCATAAGTATGCACAACTCACTCATTCGCAGCCCCGACAGCTCGCGTACTCCTTTTACGAGTCAATTTGCGTCTCCACTGTGTCTCGCAATCCATCCAACTGGCTTTTTGACGGTCCATCTGTGTGTCTGTACCACTGTCTGTCTGTCTGTCTTTTTTTGCACTATTTTATTTACTTTTGTTGTTATTTTGCTTTCATGCTATGCGTTTTCGTTGTTATTTTTGTTTATTTCTTATTTTCACTTTTGTTGCCATTTTTCCCTTAAATTTTTGTGATGTTTTAATTGCGCTCTTGACGGATTCGTCGCAGTCCCTCGGAGTATGCCGCTTTGAATTAGCAGTGAAATCGAATTACTGCAGGTTTCTCATGCGTTCTTTCTTCATGTTAGTGTGTGTCGCTAATTGTGTGACAACATTGTGATAATGGCTGTAATTTGTGACATTTTATCACAAAAGGCTTTTATGACAGAAATTGAACTAAGAGGTGCTTGAGAATTTTTAAACTTGAAGAAATTATTTCACAATTGTGACCTAAATAAAAAATGTTGGCATTTTGACAGATATTTAGCTTGCAATATTACATTCGACAATCGAAAAGCTTTTCTTTACTTTAAAAACGGTTACCATTTGAGATTAAACCGCCTCACAGTGATTCGACTCCATACAACCGCGGGGAAAAAATTAGAAGGAGTGGTCCGGTCTTCATAAAATTTGGTATACTAGTTAATCATGGTCTGCTGAATTCAAATATCTATTTTGTTTTTCTTAAAATTTTTTAGTTTGGCAATGCCTAAGACTTAAACTTGCAATTTTCGTAATTTTTGGTCAGCTATCAAATCAATTATTTTGGCTAGATTTTTCAGATTTAAGATTTTATCAGTTACGTCAACATTGATATTTGCAAAGAGTAACAGAAGTTGTTTGGCGACCCTTTAGTTTTGCAATACAAACAATAATAATAGATGTATGCTTTTAATTGTGCATTTTTTTTCATTTTTCATGCTGATTGCATACTTTTAGGGATGAATAAACTATATTTTGCCGAAAAATAGGTGTTTAGACCACTTTTAAATTATTTAATTATTATTATTAAATTTAATTATTTTTTGAGATCGAAAGATATCGGAGGATGTAATTACATTACTCGGCAAAGAAATAATGCTTCTTGAAATTAAAAAAAAACCAGGAACATACTTTCACATACTTTTTGGATATTTTTCTCTAATTTTTCCAATTTTCAGATTTTTTAATTTTGTAAAATATTTTGAATTAAATGTGAAGTAGAAGCCTGAGCTTTACAAATTTTGAGAAAAATTTCATTTATTTCATTTCATTCATTTCATTAATTCTAACAGCCTGATTCTGTGCATTCTTGACAAATTTTTTGTCAAGGTATTTTGTCAAGATTTTTATCAAGCAAAAGCTTGTTGGTATTCTGATGCAACATTGATAAAGTAAAAAGCTCATTTAATTCAACATAAGGTGAATATGCGACAGCTGTCAAATTGTCAAAAAATAAGACAAACAGTTTAACTACAGTAAGTTTTGCAGAAAAAAACCGGCCTTGATAGCCCAGCGGGTACGCGCTGGCTTCTCATACCGGGCGCCCCCGGTTCGAATCCTGGCTGGGCTGGAAATAAGTTCGTGCGTTTTTTTCAATAGTTTCATCACAATAGGCGATTTTTGCATACAAAAAATAATTCGTGGGAGGTAACGGAATTTTTTTTTTTATTTTCTCTGATGTAAAAGTGTAAACATGCACAATTCTTCCATTTTCAATAGGCAAAATTTCAATTTGTATGCTGTTGTCAATAGCATTCACACTTTTGACAATTTATCAAGAAAAGAGCTTTTATTTTTGGGATAGAATACCGATTCTTGACAAATAATAAAAACTTGACAAATAGTCAATATGGTGAATTTATCAAGTGTACAGAATCGGGCTGTTAATCTATATATTGCAAGTTCTTGCTAATCAATAGACGTAAAAACAGAAAACATGTGTTTAAATTTTTTTGTGAAAAAAGTTTCAACTTTGAGCAGCTTTTGCACTAATTAATTTTCGCACAGATTTGTTGGGGTTTTCTTATTCTGAGACTATAAACTTTTTGAATTTTGTCTATGGAACGAATCACTGTGCGCTTCCATCGTGTTTAATGTTCTTTTCAGATCTGAATACTCGAATATTCACGATTAACTCTAAAAAAAATACAAATATTTTTTCCATCTCAATTTGATCCGCGAAATTGCTTCCCTTCCCATATTTTGGCGGTTCAATTTGTATTTAAAATTTCACATTATATGAAATTCCTTGAAGAACTTCATAATTGCGGTGTTAAATTTGATGAATTCTTCCTCTTCTGCTTCTGGACTCCCCTCTTCCAAAGCTGAACAATTCATAATTACGACATTAAAGTTTTGCTCGTTATTTGTGAGAAATTAAAAAAAAACACACAGAATTATCACTAACCACAATCGACGATCAAAATCGAAAAGCAAAGGGGGGAAAAAATATATAAAATGAAACGCTCGAACAAGTGGTGAACGAGCATTAAGTTGGACGCTTTTGTAATTGGCATTAAAAAAAAATACAAACATAAATACAGAAAAGTCAATTAGCAAGAAATTTAAAGCGCAAAGCAATAAAACGGCAACACGCACGCCGCGCCGTGGGAACAAAACGCTCGGAAATAGACATTTGTTTTTTTTTTGTTTTTTTTTTCTGATTGCCAAACGGAAATATGGCAACCTTGTGCGTATAGTGCACAGCCGAAAGTGAGAGTGAGAGGGGCGGCGCTCGAGTCGAGTTTGCCACATACTTAACAAATTCAATATGGTTTCTTCAACTAATTTAGTCGAAGAGAGCGAGCGAGGAAATAGCGAGTTGCATTGCATTAACATGACAATGACTTTGTTTGAAAATGAATTTTGATAAATTAACAATCAGAAGATATCAACTTATGCAAAACACACCGCCAAGTCGTCGGCCATTTAGTCGCATAGACGAGAGGCAGCGCCGATTAACATATTTGTGACGATCGACACCTTATCGCGTGGTCAGTTGTCTGGCGTGAATAAATTAAAGCGACGCGAGTGAATTGTTGAGGTCGCGAGACGCGCCGACGTTGTGTCGAAATTTTGTGTATTGTTTATCTGCAAAATGGCGCAGGTGGATTATGAGCCGCGGAATTTCATCTGCTACACGGTGCCGGAATGTCCGACGCACGTTGTCGATGACGTCGACGACGACAGCGTCGAGTCGCCGTACAGTTCGAGTCCGTGTTCCGTGTACTCATCCGCCGGCAGCAGCGACACTTCCATTGACAACAACAACATTCTGCGCAAGCAGAATCTCAAGCAGACATATCACCGAAAGCTGTGCGTGCCGGGCTTGGGGCTTGCCGGCAACAGACACTCGTCGGTGCTGCCGCTGGTAATTACCGGCCGCCGACACTTAAGTCCGCGTTTGAGCGCCTATCAGGAGCCCTGCTTGGCAGGTAAACCGCCGCAGCTCGGCTACTTTGTGCCACTGGCCACAAGCCCCGGCGCTTTCTTCAGTCCGCCGCCGCAACGCAGACGTATTAGGTAGCAACAGAAACCCAACCCACTTTCAATATTTTCAATTCCTTTTAATCCAAACGCTTTAACTAATCGGATTTTACAATTTCTCTCACCATTTGTTTTTTGCAGAGAGAAAGAAAACGATCGCAATCGTCGCGCCGTCAGCTATGGCGGCACCACGCCCATCTCCGCCAATACCACGCTGCCACGTGCCGCACCGCGACGCGTCTCCCTGATGAAGGAGCCGCCGCCGCCACCGCCGCCCAAGCCGTCGCTCTCGCAGCAGTCGTCGCTGAAATCCTCCGCCACCGCATCGCCCATACCCAGCAAATACCCGCAATCCGAGTACAATCTCATACAGAAAATCGATTCCAACAGCACGCTGACCGCGCCCGCCCAGTATCAGGTGCAGAATTTGTACGCGAACGCAACGGGCAACACAACGTCGGGCAGCAGTGGCGGCAACAACTACTCGTCGCTGCTGTGCCATACCAACTCGGCATCGAGCCCGCTCGCCGTGCGTAAGCGTGAGAAATTGCTGCATCGCTTCAGCGATGCCTCCACGCTGGGACGGAAGCTCAAGAAGAAGAAGAACACGAACAGAACGTGCCGTTCGATGACCGAAGCCATTGAGATGCTTGCCGATCCAGTGATTGAAGATGAATTCTTTGTAAGTAGCAAACGATCGCATATTGACTTTTCTAACCATTCATTCATACATTCATTTATCGCATTGAATTTGTATGTAATTGTGATAAGAAGTAATCAGTACTTAACACCAGAAAGACCGCAAGTTTTCCCTACCTACAAAGACTAAATATTATATTCGCTGATATCGCGAAAAGTACAGCTCGGATTTGGCTTATTGTAATTGTAGAACCCTAATTGTAGAACTAATTGTAGAACCCGATAAAAAAAATAAAAGTCATCAAAGCAAAAGTTGATAAAAATACTAAAAAAAATACAGATATTTAAAAAATGAAAAACCGCCAAAATGGCCGCAATGGTTTTTCTAGTGTTAAGATATCAGTTTGCTTATATGACATATTGTCTCTTTTTAGATTTTTTAGAGATTGAGTTAGATGCATTGTCAAAATATGGAAGTATGTGTTGTGGTCTTAAAATTTGGGTTCGTATTTATTTGTCTGGGTATATAGTAGAGTTGTGTTCAAAACAATAGAAGTAAGAGTAAATATTTAGATACACAAAATTATTGCAAGTTCATGTTAAAATTTCTCCAACTACTTAAAATTATGCGTTCTTGGACCCGAAACTTGGAAATGTATAGATTATGATTGCAAGAAAAAAGAGCTCCCAAAGTGGAAATAGTCGGTGTATGCTCAGAATTTGCTACCATATTAGTGTTAAGACCCTCCGTTTCGGATCAGAGAGCTTAGTAGCGCTTAAGACACAAATATCCATTTTGCCGCAGAGATCGCCGCCATACTTACAGGACTACATTATATTTCCATCGACGTCGAATGAATTCTACTCGAACTGAACCACGATGAAATCTTGTTTTCTGCTATCCGTTCTTATAAATTCTAAGTGATATATGTAGATATAGTGATAAAGATATAAGTGATCGAAGACGAAACATATCTCTTCATTTAAAAACTCGCCAATCCATAATACTTGTAGGTACGCTATGAAGTTGGGTCGCTAAAAGGTTGGGTCTATTTTCTTATGAGTACTGCAGTAGCTGCATCGATGAGGAAGAAGATGAAAGTGTACTTTATCTTTTGTGCATTGTACTTTATCTCCTTACTGAAGTAAGACTCACCTGGATGAGTTCTTTTTGGACAATTTGGGCGATCTGGCCGCAGTCTACTTTGCTTCTTCAGAAGCACCAACTGGTTCTTTTAGCAGGGGCTATGAGTACAACTAGGATACTATCACAATGGACTTATTTGGCATGTTCCCTCTGGAGCAGCCAAAAATACCTACCTACCTACCTTTCAAAATATTGACTCCCATTGAACATTTTAGCAATAAAATTCATCAAAGTATCAAAAACAACATTTCAGTTAAGAATTACAGCTCAATCAAATTTGTACGATATATCGTACAATGGTCCGCAAAGGAGTAAAAAATCATGACATTATTGTTTCGTTGTTTTAAGTTTTATGAACGATTCATTCGTTTTTTTTAAAGAAAACATAAATTATAACAATAAAAAATCAAAACATGATTTAATTTCCATCGAAACATATATAAATTATAAGTTTAAGAGAAAATTCTGAAACCCTGGAGATTTCTCATCTGATTTGACTTTTTTAAGTAATTTTACATAATAAATTGTTATCATAGAAGAACAAAACGCCTGAAATGTTGCAGTTCACACAAAACTGAGAGATTAATGATTAAATGTTTCGGCTTTATCATCTTCTGTCCCCTTTCATTAAAATGTAATAAATATTATTGTATATGTTTGTTTGTGTGTTTGTTTTAACAGAAATGTGAATAGCACATTTTTTATTAACATTCCAAGTGAGATAAATCCGCCCCCAATTCCAATGTAAGCAATTCACTGCCCAGCCAGCTACGATCTGCTCGTATGTAGTCATTTTCAATTTCCAATGCAGCGACGGTCGATTCATCTGATTGAACTCAATCTTTTTACAATTTAAATTTCATTAAACTTCCATTATTTGCTAAATAGAGCGCAGGCGAAAGCAAAAACAATAACAACAACAAAGACCTTAAAAAACGAGAATAACTGTTTGTGCACAGCGCGAACGTTGTGCTCGACGCGCATGTTGGCTAAACGCCCCCCAGGCAGACGCGGCTCTCAACCCCAGCAAAAACAAAGAGTGCGCCAGTTTCTAAGCAACACAGACAACAACCCAACCGGCAGAAGTTGAAATACGGCAACAGCCAAGTTAATAGCGAAATAGTAAAAAGGCAAGAAAATCACACTTGGCGGTCTTCGCTCTTGTTTTTCTCTTTCCTTACGCTTTTTTTGTGAAAATTTGCAAATAAATTCAATTCCCCTTTCACAACGTGCCGTGTCGGCCGGCACCCCCAATAGTAGTGTGTGTGTGTGTGTGTGCGTGCGTTTGTCATATATCGATGACGTGTCTCCCTGACCAACGGCCGTCGCAACACTGTCGCTTGACCTCTCCAGGCTTCCACGTTGCTTGTTGTTTGTTGTTTTTGCTTGGACTCAACGCCAGGGCGGATGGGTATCTGGTTTTGACTGTCCACACATACATACATGCATACATACAAGTGTACATGAGGTTTGCTTTTGGAAAACTTATCAATGGCGTTGGAAAGTGTCGTTATCGTGTTGTGTTTTTGTGTGTGGCGGTCGTTCTAGCAGATTATTTGAATGTTTCTTTTGTTCATTTGACGTACCGCTTTTTAATTGGAATGCGCCGTATTCAGTTTTAAATTGGTGGTCGCGGTTATAAGAAGCTTTGCGAACGGAAACGGAAACCCTACTCACTGGTGACACAACACAACACAAACACACATATGCAATGAAATATTTGCATTGTCAGATTAAACGCTCTATAGTGATTTGAAAATTATCAACGCGAGTGAGAACAAGTGCGACAAGTTTCAATATCTGAACTCAGAAAGTGTAAAAATCCAAACTCATAAAGCATGAATATTAAAAAAAATATGAATGGACATCACACCTAAAACTTTTATTTTGTTTTTTAATTATTTTTTTATATATTCATTTATTAATTTTTTTTTAAATGTTATAGTTAGTTGGAATCAAGCCAAATATTTATATATCCGATCATTCTTTGAATAGTGCAGGTTTTATTTTTTTGTTTATAATTGGTGAGGTGTCATATTACTATAATCGGATAAAGCTACTCTCTGATTTTGTCACTGCAAGTTGTGTGTACTGTTATTCATTGAACTTCAGTCAAAAAGTTTAAACGCACTTTTAAATTTTTAAAAATAAAAATGTATGTTGGAAATGCAAAAATGAGACACCCGAATCGGTAACAAATTGACATAGTTTTTTTAATTAATGAAGTGGTAAAAAGTGCGCGTTAGGCTCAAAGATGATTTCAATGTTTTCCCTATGGGATTGAATCGATTTTGAATAAGAACCGAAAACTGGGCGTTCGCAAGAGTTCGATATGATGACAAGGTGCATGAACTAGTGGATCAAAAATCCATAGTAGCAGTTGAGCAATTAAGTGAACTACTCTCATCGACCCATTCAGCTCTTTGGCGGCTCTTAAAATCGTTTAGGATATGTTAAAATTGAACGAGTGGGAGCCGCAAGAGTTTACAGAAATCAAATTGCAAACTTGCAAAAAAAAACTTTTTTCCAAGGGATGCATTAGCTGGACAAACGACAGTGACTGGACAGTGACCTGTGTTAAGTTTCCTATACGAAGCACAGCGCAGTCTTTTGCGAAACATTGCGTTGGTTCAAGAAGGGAATCAAGGTTAGGAGACAGGGTTCTGAATGAAGATCTTATGAACACTTGACTTGAAACCACTAAAGTCATAGATGGTGACAAAGAAGGTGACCAAACAAAATCAGCTCCAAAAGCAGATTTCCATTACAAATTGTGTGTTACGATTGTGTGTTTGGTGAGATGTGGTTGAAATCATACACTATGAGCTGATCAATATAAAACACAGCAATCAATGAGAAAATTGGTTTTTGAACAGCCAATTAGGTAGTAGTTAGGAGAGATAACTCTGAGCGGAGCTTACATAAGCCATAAAAGCCCTTTTGATTGAATTGATCAAACTCAGATCCCCTTACTCACAGAACCACTCTGAACTTCTTATAATGTTAAGTAGACTATGAATAGTCCAATCGAGTAGATCCACTTAGATTTCCAAATAAGAAGTTACCCAAGTCACTCTTCCCTTAGAAAAAGGGGAGCATAGAATTTTAAGCACATTTTCTTCCTTTCCCTCTTTTGAACAGCTAACATGATTCAAAATAGCTTTTGAGGAAAAGAGTAAATAAGTTAATTTTAATACCACAATTGATCGAACTCAGATTTTCTTACTCACAGAACTGGTCTAAACTTCTGATGATGCTAAGTAGTCAGTCTACTATCGGCTAGATTCTCTTAGATCCCCTCTAGGGGGCCTTCTTTTTCTTAGTTTAAGTGCATTACCCTTTCTCGAAGGAATAGATAACTCGATTAAAAATTACTTTTGAGGAAAAAGATCAACATACAAGGTTTCGTTTTCCAACATGACAATATGGAACCGCAATCCGCACCAGCGACTGCTTAAAAACTGCCGCTATTTCAATGGGATGTTATGTTTCATTCACCTTAAGCTCCTGACTCGATCTTTCACCTTTTCAGGAGCCTGCGAGATCATTTAAATTGAATATTGTTTAATTATGTAGCGTCATTGAGAAAGCCAGAGTAACTAGACCCTATCTGATCTTTAAATATTCAGAGGTCCAGATAGGTTAAACATCGTTCAAGTCCGAACACATTTTGCCCAGAAATTCAATCAGAAAACTCATCCATCGTACTCTCCTAACTTGGCCCCATCAGATCTTTACATTTCCACAAGTCTTGCAAAGCTATCTTAAGGCAATATGGTTAGATTTAATAGCTGAAAGCGAGATCCATCTGGACCAGATCTTTTATCTATCTATTTTCAGAAGAAGCGCAGAATCATCTGCATTTACTATCCTTCAATTATTCAGTTCAAATCAGAAATCCAAACAATTTGGTCGCAAAATGGGTCTTTAAGCACACATTCTGACTTCTGACCTGTTAGTTTCTCGACTCACCTTCACATCCTTCCATTTTTAATTTAGGCTCTCTTTGTGTCACTTTTTTGTTATAAATTTGAAAATCGCATTACTTATGTGATGGCCCAATGTTTTAAACCAAAAAGATTAAAGGGTGTCAATTTGACTTCTTACATATATCTTCGTTAAAAACTATAGACGATTCTAGTTTGCTATACATTTAAATAGTTCAATCATACAACAATGTTAACAAATTTTTACAACTCATAAATTTTTGTTTTTAAATAAAGACACTCTTTGAAGCTTTTGTGCTTCGAATATAAAAAGATCTCAGGTGGGGGTTTGTTTAGTTTGTCCACAAAATCTTTCTCCGTATTGTGTTTTTTCTATTCCAAACTGTTCTTAGTTTAACGCAAAAAGTCACTAAGTTTAAAAGAGTAAAATTACTTAAGGTCTTTTATAATTTTTTCGAGTTCCAAAAATATTTTTAATTTGACACTAAACGTTAATTTCCGGTCACTAAGTGCGCAAAAGTAAAACTACTCGAGATCTTTAATCATTGTTTAGAGTGTAATTGTAATTGTCGATTGCGTCGCCGGTATTCAGGCCAATTCACGCATTAAGTTGTAAGTGCCACAACGAATTTGGTGTGTCAACAAAAATCGTTGACAGATTAACAATACGTGTGAACGCCTTTAAACGCAGCAGCCCCCACAGTGAGAAGGGCGAACACCCACACACAGTCAACTATTTTTTCCTTCAATCGACAAGTGTGTCAATTCAATGGCCACAAAAAAGTGCACCTTGCAAAAACAAAACACAATGCAAAAACTACAAGAAACCCCTATAAAAGGCGAACGAATAAAAACACAATGAAATGAAAGCGAAATGAAGTGTTCGCGCACAAACAAAGAAAAACACGCAACATCAACGTTCAAACAACCATTCGACGCATTACGCGCATTACCCACTTGCGGCCAGTCCGGTTCAGGGTGGCAAAAAGTGAAACAGTCAACTAATTGGATTAACGTTGTGTGCACTTTGGGGCATGAAATGCCGAATAGAATAAGACAAGAGCGACGAACACGAAAGTAATCTGGAAAGCATTACGGGCAATTGTCAATTGTCTGCGCGCGAAAGAACGACACACAACGCCGTTTCAGAATTGATAATTTTTTGCTTTTGAAGTGTGGAAAAGTTATTGAGAAATCGAACAGAAAAGCAACATGCAAGCTAAAAAGTGTAAAGTAAAAGTAATTTATTATTTGAAATTTTTTTTTTATATTTTACTTTAGTGAAAAAATAATGAAACAAAAAATCATTTAATAAAAAGCAGCTGTTTTAGCTGGTAATAACAACACAACGAACCGCAACTGTCCATCAAACATCTTAGTTCAAAAAGTGTTGCCTACATTTAGGCTTTACTTGCAAATTCTGCACCGCCAATTGCTCGCAGCGCAAATATGAAATTATTAAAGTATAACTCGCGGCGCCACAGTTTCAAAGCGAAACAGCGCAAAACAGTGTTGCCGCCACAATCGACGGCCACACTGCGTCGCGGCGGCAGCGGCAGCGGCAACAACAGCGCCAGCGCCACCGGCGTCAACACAATCAACACGCAGGCGCGCTACATACGCGCCGGCTACGTGCCCACCGCCTTCATACGCAACGGCATCATTGGCAGTGGCGATGGGCCGGGCGCCAACGGACTCTACCAGATCGACGACCGCATCTACACCACGACGAAGATGTTTCTGCGCGACGGCTACATGTATCCGCGGCAGCCGGGCCAGGCCATGGATCCGCGCTATCCGTACGAGCTGCACGAATTCCCCGAGCAGACGGGCGCCGCCGGCCTGCAGTTGGTCGCTGCGCCCAAGGTGCACATTTCGGGCGAGTATTTGGCCAACAGCAGCGGTGCGCC
Organism: Melieria crassipennis; assembly: GCA_963668005.1. NCBI lineage: Eukaryota > Metazoa > Arthropoda > Insecta > Diptera > Ulidiidae > Melieria > Melieria crassipennis. Next base: position 90,290,728 of record OY764961.1, on the reverse strand, counting down.
GACCGTCGCCACCACCGAAGCGGCCAACAATCTATCGCTGAGTCGACGCAAAGCGGCGGCCGAAATCAGTCTGGCCAATCAGGTGTACTGGCTGCAGAAGCATCGCTTGGATGCGGACGGCAAGCGATCGCGCAGCAACAGCGTAGGCCGACGCGCAGCTGGCGAAGCGGACAGCGGTGGTGGGCCTGCTGCAACGGATCGTGGCTATATACGCAATGTGGACGATTTGCTGCATTCGCTGGGCCAGCAGTCGGCAAGTGGACGCGGCACGCCGCATTCGACGGCCTCGAATCGGCGCAGGAAAAAGGTGAGCACTCGACTAATTTGATGCATCTGAGTTGTGGCAGACCAACGATTGATGGTTAGAGCACTGACAACTTCAAATTGTATGCCGTTTTTTTATGTGAAACTGTGATCGATCACAAACGCGTGTCTCATTAGACTTTATGTCAAATTCTTGCATTTCCCAAAACCCAAAAGATGAGCTGTCAGAAAGAAAAAGTTTGAAGCCTTTACAAAATTGACTCTGAAGCGGGTAGCAACGGGAACGCGGGGGGCAACTTTGATAGAAATTCAACATTCTGGCAATTGTAAACAGGCCAAACCCTCACAATTTAATATTCTAACAAGAAAGAAGGGACAACGATGACAGAGTTTGAGGTTGTCAACAAAGCTGTCACGCTATGTGGCTACACATACAGCAACAACAATGGCAACAAAAGACACATTAACTGGCGCACCCATTTTTGCAGCTAAGGAACTGCAAATGCAACAGAAAAGCATGAGGGGAGCAGAGGGAAGATAAAGGTGGAGGGAAGGGACAAGGGGCGCTGGCACAAAATGAACGCATTAAAATTTAAACGCGTGCAAAAATAAATAAAACACGATTTGGCAACTAGACATGGGAGAGCAGCACACGAAATTGCCATCGAAATTGGAAGGGCTCATCAAAAGTACAACAACAGTAACAAGAAAAAGGCGCACACACTGAACGCTTATCATGCAGCAGCAGTTGAACAATTAGTGAACGAAAGCAAAGCAAAACAATAAAACTTAATGATGTTTGCATTTGCGTTCGGTGGTGTGCGCCGCTTTTCGACAGCTTCAATGTGTCAGCCGTGCACGCCGCCTGTCACCGGACGCACACAAGCGCCCGAAGCACCTGTCATAATGCACTGGCCAACTAATTAATGCCACTTGAAATTGTCCTGAAGTGGGGCTGTGGTTGTTCCCAAAAAACTACACCGCGAACGACTTTATTGGTCATTGTTGTTGCTACGGGCAGTAAATTACGCGGACAGAAATACGTCCAACTGGTCGAAGACACACTGAAAGGGTTGCAGACTGTTGCTGCTGCTGCTGCTGCTGATGCTCCGCCAGACAGACAGAACAGACTCTAACGAATCGTCGAGCAATGAGTGCAGTGCTACCGCATTTTGTCTTTCGATTTGTTTTCTGTTGTTGCTTTTTTGCATTGTTTTTTCAACGTTGAAACGTTGATGCAAATACCAACTCGGCGCACAACTCTCAGCTGCATGACTCAACTTCCGCTCGGCAAATTCTAGCACACAACTTTTGAACATTTGAAACGACTGACAATAAGGCTATGCGAATTGCTTGCCCTCACCTGAAGTCATTCTTTGAATTGAAGAGAAAAACTTATCGCGCTGTTGGAAACCTTTTCTAAAGGCTCAAACAGCTTCGTAACGAAATCACGCCAAGTTGCAGCGCAATGCGTGAAAGTATTTTTCAGCGCGACTAGTTGGCGCTGGCACTAGAAATTTGCCAAGAATCCGCTGCATTGCCAACAACAATAAATTTTCATTGCAGTCGGCAATAAATTCCACAAGCATCGGCACGACTTTTGCCCAGTTTGGAATTCACTGCAGTAGTTTTAGTTTTAGCACTCACTGTCGCTGCCCTACACGACAAAGCTCGAGGTGTTTTAGCTTTGAAGAAAGACAGAAAGATTTTTTTTCTTTTCCAACCAAATACCTTTTCCAACCAAATAATGTGATCTACGGAATCATGTACTGGTTGTTACAAGGTTTATAGGAAACAAGGTTACGACATCAATGACAGGAAAATTGAAGTATTTACCAGTGACGTAGTTCGAATTGTTCCAAACTGTCAACAGTGGGACGAGTATGACCTTTTACAAAATTAATATATCCAGAAAAAAAAAATTATATGAAAATGCATAGAAATTATTTATTTCGTTTCATTGTATTTAATATTTACATACTTATTTATCAATTGCTCAATTGCTTAGAGCGATTTAGAGGTAAGGCATATTTGGCCTCTCTGTTTATATAACACTCTTCCTATTTAATGTAAATATATATATTTTATTAAAAATACTTTTTTTAATATTTTATATCAATTCATATTTTAATTGTTTAATCAATACAACAATATTATTTTTTTAAATTAAAAACGATCAGGTTTTCTGTATATGATTCCAATTTTAACTTGAAAGAAAATCGCTATTCTGGTCAAATTCTTTCAGTAACGAAAATGATACTGTCGCGTCCACAAATGTACCCAAAATGCTTCTCAAATAACCTCAAATAATGCATTGCGTGTGGATCTGCGGCTTACACAAAATTTGTAAAAATCGTATTAAATATTAACAACGCAACACATGGCACAACAATCACAAATATTTAAATTCACAAATTACTTACATGTTTTTTTTTGGTATTATTTTGCCGACATTGGCCCACTGTACACTTCATTGTTTACGTTTTGTTTTTTATCAAAAACTCATTACAATTGTTGCAAACTGTTTTTACGAAAACGTAAAATTTTGTATTTTGTATTATTCCAAAGATTCCAGACAGTTTTGGTAAAATTTTCGCGTTAAAATGTAGCAAAATTCAAAAAATGCCGTTGGCCAATCAAATCTTTCATAACGAATGAAAATACATTTAAGGTGCCCAATTGACATAGGATTCAAATTTTATTTATATTTATTTTTCAAGATGAGGAAAAATACAAAGAGAAGCAAAACTTTGTTTAAGCAAAATTCTGCACATGTCATTGCAGAATTGGCAGAAATTAATTAAACTGTAAAAAAATATGTATATCAACGTGTTTTCCGTTTTAAAAAAGACTATACGCACGAATAATAAAAATAAAGTAATAAAAAGTAGTAATAAAAAGTAATAAAAATAAGTAATAATAAAGTAATCTGAAATGGTCACCTTATAATTTTTCACCAGCCGGATGTCGTAATCTTTATTTTATCATTCTTGGGTTGTTAGTTCTACGCAATGAGTTGGTAGGAGAAGTAAAAGTTAAGACCGTAATTCAGAAGGCAACATAGATCCGGATCATATTTATCAAAAAATACTACTATATATACGGATCTACGACATCGTATAGGCCACTTCTTGTTCGACTTTGGTCGCATACAACCGTTTTTTTTTTTTGCCTCGTCTTCTGCTCGTTTTAGGGCATTTGCAAAGGAAAGTGTTGCCAACGAAGCAACAACTTTTTCCACAACAAAGAAAAATAAAAATAAAAATAAAACAAAGATTGTTTGTTACACGAATAAATCGTATTTACATATGCAAGACAATTTCAAAATACAGTCACGTGCCAAGTGTTGTCAGCCACACTTTTCACTGACTTGGCTCGACTATGGCAGCGGCTGCAATTGTGGCTGTGGCTGTGGTTGAACCGCAGCGTTTTTGCCACTTGGACTTGTTGTGGTTTTCAGCTTCTAACGTCAAATAGACAGCACTTAGCGTTGTGTACATTGGCCGTTACAATGGAAGTCATTGTCAAAATTATGGTTTCGGGGTCAAAACGTGATTTGTTTGATTGTTGGATGAAGCGGAAGGCAGGGAGAGATGGACAGAGCGGACGAACGGCAAATAAACGTTTGTGCTGTTTTGCCTTTGGTGGTAGCAAATATGCAAGAAGCTCTGACATGTGGGTTATGAGCAAAGAATTTGCCTTTTAGAGTCAGCCACGACACGAACAGGAATACATACAAATTGTGGTCAAAGCACTCGGCAGGCTGTAAAGAGTGCCAAACTGGATTTCAATGTGCTTGGAGGAAGTTTGTAAAAACAATTCGATATTAAAACATTTCTAGTGCTAAAAATAATCATAAAAACAAATTCATTCTCTTTTTTTTCAAATACTATCAGAGCTCCACATTTGCAGTTTGCTTCAAAAGTTGTCGGCATTTGAACCAGTTTTAAGTTGTGATACTAACGTTTCTTTAAAATGGTGAAAGCGAAAGCTTTGACGCAGAGTTTGAAGAATGGTAAACCACATAAAAAACCTTCAAAGTGGTTATAACAGCGAAAAGTAACGAGTGAGCGCATTAAAAAATGACCAAAAGTGGGCAATATTAAAGAGTTGAAAATGCTATTTCGTTAACTATATCTTGGTTTATATCGGCACATTCTCGAAATGGATCCAAATTAATTTTTGTACAAAAATAACAATTAAGTATATTGGAAACCTCTAATTGGGTACTTTAAGATTATAATCAATTTAATTTTTATAAAAGTAGTGAAAAAATTAGAAGAAACAGTGCTTGCAAAGTTTGGGTTTTTCGAAAATTACTTCGAACGGATCAACTGTTACAACTTCTCCGTTAGAGAAATGAGATCACTTTGGAAAGCCAGAAAAAAAGATTTGTAGAGAATTTTCTTCACATGAAATTAGAGTCCGAGCAATACCAAATTTTTTGGCCGATGCCGATTAATCGGCCGGAAGGGCCAGTTTGGCCGATGCCGATTAATCGGCCGAAAGGCCGAACGTCGGCCGATGCCGATGCCGATTACATAGAAAAAATAACACGAATGAATTCAATCAAAAACACAGTATATTTTATAAAATAGCAAAAGGAACTATTACACATTGTTTGTAATATTCATCACAAAATAACAAAACAATGAGAAAAGAAATAATTAAAAACTAAATAAAATAACAAGAGAATTCAGAATTCTAATACATTAACATGTATTAAAAAAAATAATATATCACATTTATCCACTGAGAGAAAAAACAAAAATAGTGACGTAAATATTGCATACAAATTCAGTTTTTCATTCAACTTAAAATTACGATTTTTATATTAAAATTTGTACTCTCAAATTGCAACCCGTTGCACAGATGCAGTGGGAAGAAGTCAAACAAATTTGGAAAAAAGGCCTATTAAAAAAATTATTCCAATTAAAAAAGTAGGATAAGAATGAAAAATTAAATGCCCCTTCTTCTGATATCCACATTAAGAGACGAAATGCATAGACATTTCGAGAAAATCTGTGTTTTTAAGAATACCTAGTTTAAAAAAAAACATTTCTAGGAAACATTTATATTAAACAGTATCTAAAAATACATTACTGAAAAGGCATATAAGAACCCGTTGGTACAAAAAATTAAAATAAAAAAATGAAAGCAGAAAAATAGGCCGATGGCATCATCGACCAAAAACGGCCGATACCGATACCTATTTTTTTGGCCGATGCCGATACTAGCCGATGCCGATACCAATTTTATCTTCCGATACTAGCCGATGCCGATTAATCGGTCTGACTCTACATATAATTCAATCTATATTACATTAGAACATATTTAGTATCCATGATCTGAGGTTCAGATCGCGCAGGCAAAACTCCACCGAAGAGAGAGAAGGACATGAGGGGTTTGACCAACTCTGTGGAATGCTCAGTAAAAGGAGCTAATCACAAACGACAACTTCAACTGTTCTCCATTCAATTTCTCCCCGCTTCATTCTATGTATTCCTCACCAAAGTTCTCGGCGCCTTAGATCCCTTTGCGTGCGCTTGCACTCGACTTGACGCCTTTGCTTTGTACCCACTAGATGGTCAAATGGTCAGTCAGGGCGCAGGGCCATTGCGCCATAATAATGAATGGAAATATGTCAGATTATGCATAAATATGTGTGGCTATGTGCACATCCCGTGCAGCGTCCATGAGATTTCAAATGCAGCCACTTCAATACTGGTTTTCGCCGACCGCTTTCCTCTCTTGCGTCCCCCTCTTGCTGGCGTGATTTTGTGCCACATCCCTGCACACATTGCAGCGCCGTTTCTTCAACTCCGCCAAAGTGTCGCGCCGCGTATCTGCCTGGCCAAAGGTACACGTAGCGCGTTGCCGCTATCCCTAACGTCGATGCAGTGCGCAGCTCCTTTGTCTCGCCAACGGCGGCACAAACGCGCACGCGCGCGCGCCATACCCGTTTGTGTAGTTTTGTCGCTGTGGTTTGTTGCCAGGTTTTCGGTGAGCCGCTTGCAAGGAGCTGAGCGCACACGCGCCAACAAGCCATGTTGCCGAAGCAACCGTCACCAGCACCGCCGTCGTCGCTTGTGTTGCCCAACCAAGCTCGGTCGAACCGAAAGCGGTTGGGCAACATTTTTTCGCCCTGTTGCCGATGGCTGCTGCCGCTGCCCGTCGTTTGCGGTTGCGCTGCGCTGCGTTGCGCTGTGCTGTGCAGTGAGTTTTTGAGCTCTTTTCGTGTTTCAGGTAGTATCTGCCTGACTTTACCTGGGCTGGCGTCGAGTCGTTTCGCGTTCGACGCGCCGGCCAAAGCACTCAATGCGCGCCAGCGTCCGTTTCAAAAGCGTGTGGCGTTTCGTGGCGAGTGGTCGAGATTTACGGACAACGTTTTGCCAAAAGGTGCCTACAGCGCAGCGGTGCTGCTAGTGGTCGCGGCCAACAGTTTGTGGTGGTCCAGCGCAGTGCGGTGCGGTGCAGAGTGTTTGGTGGCAGCGTGTCGTGGCGCATTGTTATCTGTACTTTTCGTGTGTGACTGCTGGTGCTGCCAACATTGGCGAAACACAAAGGTGTTGCTGTGTCGTCGTCGTCGGTGCAAAGTGTTCTCGCTGGCTGATTTCGGACGGTCGGCAGCGCTTCAGCGGCGTCCAGTGCGTGCTACAGGCCAATTAGTCAGCCGAAAGGAATTTTAATAGGGACTCTCGTGTACGCGCAAAGTGCCTTCGGTGTTGCTTGAAGTAGCCGTTTGATCATATTAAAAAATCATCAAGTCGATTAGAAGCGGCGCGCAAAATATTCCATCAAACGGGCCAACCGAAAGCGCCAGCTAAGCATCGAAATCGTTGTAGAATAAAGTTTAAGCAAATCGCAGTCGCAGGCTGCAGCCTGCCACAAGTCCAGGTAGCAGCGACCAGCGTTGAAATACCTGTTTCTGCATAGAGGCGCGCTCGGGCTCGAACCTGTTGCTCGAGTCAGCAGCCACCGCGTTGTGGTATTTATCGAACGCATAACGCGCTCTGAACCACTCACACACACACACACACACACATAAAACCAACAACGTAAAAGGAAATATCGCGCACTCACACAGACTCGTCGCTGTGCATAATTTGTGTGCAACTTTGTGCGCGACGCATTGCAATCGGCGCAGTGAAATAAATTTCGATTTGCTAAAAGAATTTCGACGTTGGCATTTCCCAATCGTGCAACATGTTGCTGCAACGCTGCGCCGCCGCTTACACCTAATTACATTGGCTCGGTTTATAAACCGCATTTCGCGCGACTGACTGTCTCTGGGGCTTCTGTAAAATGGATGTTGTCGGCCCGCCAGCAGGGAATCAGCACGTATTGCCGAATAACCACTTTCGTCATGACTCACAACAGGTAAAGGGGGACAGCACAACGTTTATAACTACACGTCCGAAGAACAAAACCACAAAATTATCATCTTTGGTGAATCGATTTGCTTGTATCAACGAAAGGGTGCGTGTTGTTAAGCCGCCCAGTAGGAAAGTGTCAGAAGTGGGACTGTTGAATGGTGCCCAATAGGAAAATTGCACATAATGACACGAGTGAGCTGTTGCTATATTCTCAGAAGTGGGACTCTTGAATGTCTAGTAGGAAAAATTCACAAAATGGCATAAATGGGCTGTTGGTAAAAGGTTACACCTAGCCTTGCAAAAGATTCTTTGGGATCCCACCTTTGGGTGAATCTTGGTCCTGAATTTGGAAACTTTTCGAAAGCGAAGCCAAATCAGTAGCCGAGTTATTCACTAATCTACATATAAGTAGTATGTATGTATAATAAACCATGTCTTACTATTTAGGATCGGCCGGCCTCGATAGTCAAGCGGGTAGCGCGCTGGCTTCTCATTCCGAGGCTCTAGGTTCGAATCCTAGCTCGAGCTGGTGAAACGCCCATCTACTTTTATTGCTATCCAGATGAAGCACATGAGAATTCAAGAATCTCGTACAAGTGTGCTCATGGCAGGCAATGGCAAAACCTCCAAATGAGAAAGAAAACACTGCCAACCGCCGTTCAGATTCGGCTTTAAACTGTAGCTCCCCTCCCCCATTCCCTCATCCACTGAAATGTGTGTTGTAACACATGTTGGTTGAAACAGTGTTGCTACGCATTTCAAAAAGCGGGTAAAATATTTAGTATCACAAAGAGCCTTTCAGGCTTCCGAGTATGTCTCTTGCAGAGGCAACCACCATAACCTAACCTAACCTACTATCTACGATTGGGTAGTAGATTCGAGGATGGTGCGTGGCCGGGTCACCTTTCCTGTATCAGTACCGGAAGGTAATGCCTCGATAACTTCTGTTTTCGTACACGCAGGTTCTTTAAGTTTATTTGTAATAACATATTCACATATGCACATGAGCACAATATCAAAAATCTCGTTTAGAACCTTGGTGTACAACGTTGCTGGATGTTCTGAGATGGATTGAAAAAATATAATATCTCGACAAGACTCCTAATGGCCATGGTAGGTCTGTAAATCATACAAGCTACAGAGTCCCTGCTGCACCTGGGATCAAAGTCAAATGGAAGGCAACTGATGTAATATATCAGTATTTAGGGAAACATCTAGATTGACACTAAAAGTAATCCTAATTGCCGCGACTCACAATGCGTAGCTTCACTCTCTGCAAAGTTCTCGACCACCGGGGCCTTAAATGGAATGAGTTAGCCGACAAATTTATCAAAGAAGACGAGACTATCGATAATAGTGAAGTAGGCAATTCCATGCTTTTACCGATTTATGTTCTTTATATGGAAGAAGAGTGAAAAACCTGACGGGTTTCTCTTCCAATACCTGGGGCGATTCCATCACATGCTCATTGTGTCCTGGGAGCTCTCAAAGGGAACAAGAAAAATATTGTCTCTTAGACCCTCCTCGATAGGGGGCAAACTCGGTGGAGGTATCACCATCCACTACGTCAGGCATGGATGTGCGTGTTAATGGCGTTTCTCACCCAATGTTATCTGTCGCAACTGCGGAGATGAAGAATTTTAGCCGATATATTACTTTTATTGGTACTGCTTAATCGATCAAAAACGATGGCTCTGCACCTGGGATTCTTATTGGGACTGGCTAGCATAGTTAACCTACAACTCCCGGACCCACTCAGCTTCATTAAGAGGGTGTTTTAGGCCAAGGTGATACCTCCTTCATGAAGGGACACAATGGAACTGATTGGTGTCGAGTCTTTGTTACAATGGGCGTCCTAGGTCAACGTGTGCTTCTTTCGAAAAAGCCACGATATACTTCTGTTGTATTGTCACGTTTTGAAGGCACTTATGTACATTTTCTCTTTACGAATGACCTTCGTATGAAAATGCGATTCTAGATGTACGTACCCTTCTTAATCTAAACTAAATAAATGCATAATGATATATCTTTGCTAAGGAAAGCGGACACGTATTGATCCATTGAGTTTGAATATCAAAAACCAACTCAAACCGTATAAGACACATAACCCAGTGTGCTATTGGTTAATTGTTATTTGTAATGACCCGCTAAACCTCGTAAACTTGAATGTCTTCCAAACTGTTCAACGTCGCGAAGCCTCAATTGACCAAACGTGAATGTCACTTATGGAAATGCCTCGTCATATATTCCATTTCTCGACAATGAGTTGTCGTTATTTGCTTTTCATCTTTTCATTTGCCATGAAATTGTGTCAATTTCTTTATTGAATCGTGTGAATGGAATAGTGCGTAAACGTCCCCAATGCCACCAACCTGGCCGCCAGTCCATATTGGTTCATAGGCACTGCGGCCTCTCTTCGCTGTCGCCTCATTATGGACTCATGAGGTCTTATAGCCAATCAGAAAACAATGCCATTAGACATCGTCCGCGCGATGTGTGAAAGTAAAAACAGCAAATGTTGTCGTTTTCAAGCCCAAAAAAGAAACTAAAATGCCAAAGAAGCGACAATTTTCCTTTATTGATTGCCGAGTGAAAATGCAATTGTTGTCAGTTGTCATTGGAAAAAAAAACAAATAGTCGAAAGAGAAAAACTACTTATGGCCATTTGCAGGCTTAATTAAATAAATATTTGTGCAACAACAAACACGGACGCACAGATGGGTTGGCTGCTGTTTTCCACGCCAGTCGCAATGACGGCGCAAATATGTTGGGTCAAGTGGAAAATCTGATAGCGCTGACACTGGCAATTTGGCGTTCAACGAAGGGAAAGCATGATATATTAAGTGGCATTAGAAGCACGAAGAAAGCCGCCAGTCAATGTGTCGAATCGCCAGAGAAAAGCCTGTGCGCAGTTCGCTGATTGTGTGATAAGCCATCGCAGTAAATCTGCTACCGATTGGCGCGCACATTGCACTACCAGAAATTCGAGTCTATGTGAAAAAGCAACACTCGCCAAAGTCGATCAATTAACGTGAAACATATAATTTCGTAAATAGCATCGACGTTAATTGTCGGCTGTTGACCACTGGCCGGCTCTGCGTTCCTCGGTTGGCTGCTGTGCGCTGCAAGGCTTTTCAGTCGCGCTGGAGCTGCAATCGCCGAAATCGCCAGCGCAATGTGCATGGAGCCCGTTAAAATTGCCCATACACGGGCGAAAAATTACACAAATTTGCAAAACAACATAAAGTTCATTAATTTATGGAAGAAAGTGAAATTGCTGATGAAATGAGGCATACAATTTTATTACCTTGGCTTGTCCACTCTTTAAAAATTGGCAGCTGTTGTGCCGTTTCCAACTGATTTGTGTATGGTTGCAGTGATTTTTGTTTGAACTGGGTGGGCTGTATTGGAGAGATTTGCATATAATCAACAAAGTGGACAGACAGACAGAAACTCAGTGAATAATTTGCATTTGCTGCCACTTCTCTCGGATTCATGATTAGGAAAAAGCATCCGCTGACTGAAGGGGTTAACGATAGTAACAGTTCTCGACGAGAAATGTTGCCAGATACCTGAAATGACTTTCTTCTGAATCTTAAAAAACATTTCCTCTCTCGAAAATTTTTTAAAATTTTTGTTATTAAAAATATATAAAGTTTTTTTTTAAAAACTTAACACAAACAAAATATGTATAAAAAAAACTGAGATCGATATCAAATTCGCTTTTGCAAAATTCTTGCATTCATTTGCCAGATATCTGAAATGACTTTCTCCTAAATCTTAAAAAAAGCTGACATTTCCTCTCCTATAAATGTTTTTAAATTTTTGTTATTAAAAATATATAAAGTGTTTTTTTAACAACTTAACACAAACAAAATATATATAAAAAAAATTAGATCGATATAAAATTCGCTTTTGCAAAATTCCTGCATTCATTTGCCAGATACCTGAAATGACTTTCTCCTAAATCTTAAAAAAAGCTGATATTTCCTCTCTTAACAATTTTTTACAATTGTTGTTATTCAAAATATATTAAGTTTTTTTAACAACTTAACACAAACAAACTATATATAAAAAAACGAAATCGGTATTAAACTCGCTTTTGTAAACTTCCTGCATTCATTGCATAAATTATACACTTTGAAGCATAAAATTTAATCAAATTATATACTTTCAACATTCAGCTTTCAATATTCAAGGCTTCAGTGCCACTAATGATGTCAAATGTATCACCATCAAAATCTCCTAAATTTTCTTCTAAACAATTCTTCCTCCCAAAAATGCTCCTAATAGGCCAAGAATATTCTAAATCTAGGAGGAATTCTCCTAAAACAATAATTTGTGTATAGATCTCTTGTCTTCAACGAATTCAATATACACAAAAATGCTTGATCGCCTTCATTTATGGCCAACTTTTGTATACACACTGAAGAGCCACAATGTATAAAATATTTCGCCGTTTACAATCTTCATTGTCAACGCAACAATAACTTTTAGCATAAATTATATGCTCAACGCAAATTATTATTGCCCCGCTCAGCTACTCGTTACTCCATTCTTGATTCACTGCGTTGGAGGTCTTTGTTATTGTTTTGTGGTCAACAGGCCGTTCTGGTCTTTGACTAACCATTCACGCTTCAGCGAGCCCGATTCGCAGCAGCATCGGCGCGCAACACATGAGCCGGAATTGGCCACAGCGTCTGAGACGCTAAGCGTTTCTTAACCTCGACGAGCTTCTGTGTTGTTTATGCGATTCGATCATAGTCGATCCAATCGAAAGCGAATTCAATCCGGCCGACGACTGACTCATTTATTAGCGCGCCACACTCAGGCATTCACTTCTTCATTGCTACCGATTCATTGGCGTCAACGAATCGGTAGTTGGCGTTTATAGCGCAATTTGCCAGCGTCCAGATTACGCTCAGCCACTTAATTGAGGCTGTTGTGTCCGCGTGCGCAAAGTCAGCACATATCATCGGAGCATTTGAAGGTATGTGCAGTATTTAGGTATGTGTGATCATCCGCGCTCTCGTCGAAGCAATGAGCGAGCGTTGGTGTCATGCGCGGTCAAGTGGGTGCATTCCGCGCTTGGGGGCCTGAACTTTCCGTGTTGGCCCCAAACACACTTGCGGCACTTTCACTGCGAAGAATAGCTGAACTGAAGAATTGTCTGAAAGTAAAAGTGCTCCACTCCGCATTGCTTGATGGTCGCACAATGAAGCGTTTATTGCTGGCCATTTTATGATGTGCCACGGTTCTGTGGCTGTGGAAAAGAATTTCCGCTATTGCGAGATCACTTTTGCTGCACTGCGCGGCGCTGTGCCGTGCCGTTCTTTGTTGTCGCACGCTTTGTTGTGACTTTCTATAAATTCCGCCGCCTTGTCTACTCTATTAGCGTCGCTTTCAGTTAATTATACCAGAGCGGATGGGGAACAAAAACGAAGAAGGAGAACGCAAGCGAGAACTTGAGATTTGCTTGTTTTTCAGCTGGAATTAGACACACATGCGTAATTATGAGAATAGAATAGTGTGAGAATGTATTATACACGTTTAATATATATTTTTTTATTGATTAAGTAATTAAAAAAAATCCTGTTGAAGTTAAACATATTTGAAATTTATAATGTGTACAAGGTGAAGGTGAAGGTGGGCCGGCCTCGATAGTCCAGCGGATAGCGCGCTGGCTTCTCATACCGTGGCCTTAGGTTCGATTTCTGGCTCGGGCTAGTAAAACGCTCATCTACTTCTATCGCTATCTACATGAAGCAGATGAGAATTACAAGAATCGCACAAGTGCGATCTTGGCAGGCAATGGCAAAACCTCCAAGTGTGAAAACCCGCCAATCGCAGTTCGGATTCGGCGTTAGACTGTAGGTCCCTCCCTTTCCCCATCCGTTTAGAATGTGTGCTGTATCACATGTTGTATACACTTTTCAAACGGGTGGAATTTGTGGTATCACAACGGGCCCATATAGGCCTAAGTGTGTCTCATACAGAGGCAGCCAATACAACACACCAGCCAATCAACAAGGTGAATCTCATCCTTTTTAGTTAATACCAAACGCACTTGTTACAAAATTTCATAATTGACATATTTACTTCTACTATCTACGATTGTTTTCTTCATATAATAGGTTAGGTTAGGTAGGGAAGGGTGTGTGCGGCAGGACCTCACTTCCACTCGGAGGCCAAAATGGCCCATTGTGAATGCCTTCTTATGGTGTTCTCGAGCTAACCAATAGTCTCAGTCAAGGGGAAACCAGTTCTACCTCTTAATGAAGGAGAGCAGATTCGAGATTTCGACCTTCGCCGCGCAAGCCAGGTCTGTGAGGAATCTTGACCCCAAGGTGCGTTCCTGCAGAGCCGGGCAGTGGCACAGGAAGTGTTGTATCGTTTCTACTTCTTCTTCATCTCCACAGCTACGGCAGACATCACTGCACGAGAGGCGCCATTTGATAAGCATAGATCCAATAGCGCAGTATCCGGTGATGACTCCAACGAGCTGTCGAATGGAGGTACGACTCAGCGACAGTACGAATCGTGTTTTCGTCAAGGAGAGCCACAGTGTCCGGCAGGTTGCGCAGTCGGTCCTGGTTCGAAATGACGACTCAATTTCCTTTTTGGTCAACCTGTCAATATACATGTGCAGGGAAGATATCGGAGGAAACACAGAGGTATCCACTTCGGTGGCAGACAAGGCGACCCCTTTTCTTGCCATCTCGTCCGCTGCTTCGTTTCCTGCCACTCCTGAGTGGCCCGGAACCCAGCAGAGAGTGACCTGGTGGTGCCCAATGCCTTAAAGTGCGGTACGACACCTCTGCACTACCTTTGATTTCACAACAACTGATTCCAGCGCTCCAAGCGCCGTCTGAATATACACGAAAATTGTGACATCTGTGGGTGGCAGCCCACTGTCACGGATAAGTTCGACAGCCTTCAAAATTGCATAGATCTCCGCTTCATATAATAAAGAAACAAAGAAATATGTATCGGGTAGATGATGAATGCCGTGTAATGGGGTCGACCCATTTTTGCAAATCTTTAACTCTCGAGAAACGTGGGTCCGCCGTATGGGATTACATCGAACTGAAAAGCTGGTTGTCATGGTTTCTCTGCAGGTGTCGAATAGAGCCCTTTCCACCTCCTACTCGAGTAGATGGGTTTACCCATAAGAGCACTAAAACCCGATCCTGCTAATCGTACTGAATAGTAGTCAAGACCACGTTTTTTGGCGATAGTTTGGTGTCTGTCAGCGACGACATTGAGCCACCAACAATGCATACCTAGGAAAATATATACAAACTCGAGATCCAGGTTGGGGAAAGCGTTTATTGTTTAAGCGTAGGAGATGGAAATCTTCTAAGAAACGCATATATCCGTATCAACCAGCCTACCGGATTCTTACCGACCACACATATTGCGTCGCTTTTTACTTCTATAAAGTTCGTGGCTAGTCACCCGGAGCTCCACTGCAATCGACCTCGGTCCTAATCACTGTGCTGCGCTTATCTCTTGTGGATTTCTGTGTCTAATGATGCATGAGTCCTTCTTTTTTATGGCATGAATGGTTGTCCCAGAATGTATATCCTTCTATCAGCCAAAACCGGTCACTGGCACACAATGTACAATGTACAGCTGTCCTGTCATCTTTGAAGCACAGTCTCAATGTACTACCTGAAAGAGATTTAGGTGTCTCTTAAGGTTGACTCATTACAGTCATCCATTGAAGAGCTCTCCGACCTAGGCAAAGAACTCTTCCGTCTTTGGTAATTATCCCATTTCACCTATCAGAGTGAAGCCAGCAAACTGTCGACCAAGAGCTCTTGAATTGCTTAATCCAATTCATGAATCAGGTCCAAAAAAGTCTTATTCTGAGCCCTTCTTAGCAAAACTATTTGCCAGCTCATTTTATTCCGTACTGACATGTGGTCTTACTAACATCACAGTTGCACTGTTGCCAAGGGCGCATCTGGTTAGATTTTGGATACATTCCAAAGCCTCCAAAGAACTCTTAGCTCTTAATCATTTTTTGATTGTCCAACGCTATATGATTAACCTTACTTGACACCTGACTCTCTATCCAATGCATGAACCAATCGCAACATCTCTGCTTGATAAACCGAGGATAAGACGGTTGCCTTTTTATCTGGCAAAAATGTTCAGGAGAAGCGTCTTTGGGAGCTATTCCCATTTATAGAACATCTCCTGTATTCATCAAGACAATTGGTGAGAAACGCAAGCTTAGTGTTTTGTGCTCTTAAGTGCCTGTCGCCAACTCTGCCAAGAAATGAGAAGGGATTCAGAGTAAATTAGAAAATCTATGCCTGTCTCCAATGGTTTCATGAATCGCACGTTTTCAGTGGGTTGGTGACAACAGTCATCAAGTTATCAAAAAAACAAAGCAAGTAAGGATTTTGTGCAGCGCTGTGGAGAAAAAATCCGGACCGAGGAGGGTCGGGACATACAGGTCCTTCCTTTGAAGATTTTTTTTCAGTATCAACCAAAATTCAGTTAAACTATAAAATTCGAGCCCTCGAAAACCCCAGGCTGGGGTAAAAATCTCCACGTATCCATAACTCGTAAACACTGATTTTGTACAAAAAATTCTCTCGATTTTTTAATAATTTCTTTAGGCACACATCATAACCCATTAAGTGAACTGTGTTTCATTCATCTGATATGTGCTGGAACTAATCAGATAAATGAAATCAATACTAAGAAAATCTCATACAGGAGTCTTAAAAGAAAAACACAATTTCGCATACATTCAAATTTTTTGAATATTTTACTATATACACATACACAATTAACACAAAAGCTAACTATTACATCTTTTCTTTCCTTTTCAGGTAAGTTTCCCACTAAAGTGTCCGCACTTATCGTAAGTTATCATAGTTTACGCATAAACCTCATTTCCTCGAACGCATTCCAATGTGCATACTCAACCTCAATAAGTCGATAGCTGGAGTAAATGCATAAAATGTGCATCTATGCTATTGTTCGGTGCCGATTGCAGCGAGTATTACCCTAAAGGTCACCTAAAAATCCCTCAAGCCGAGCTCGTAACCACAAAACGTCAAGAACAAAAGACCAGAAACCGAACGCAGCGACGCGTTAAAGAAGTGAAGAAAAAATCATAAAAATCTGCACACAAAATCGGCAAGCCGCACATACATGGACATGCCATTTATACATACATAAATACATACATATGTACGTACATATGTATACCTACAAACTTGAGCAGCGCTGAAAAAAGGCTGCGCAAACTGGTTTGAAATCACACATCAGAATCAACAAGCAAAATCATGCCTTGGCCAGCCTTTGTGCCCCAAACCAGCAGCAACTTGCCCACAATGCCACAAACCGTCCGGCAGCACCAGCAGCCCCAGTCGGCCCGCCGACCGCAAAACTTATAAGCCGACTTTAAGATGGTTTCTTAAGCACTTAACGAGTGAAATAGTAAAAGCAAAACAAACGCCATAAGGGTCTTTGTGGCCGCGTCGCAGCACAGAAATATTCAAAAGCAAAAAAGTTCATAAATAAAACAAAAATAATTCTTCAAGGCACGCAATTCCCACAAACGAGTTGTGAGCGCAAAGCAACGACTGCATTGAGCCAAAATCGAGCAGAAACTCAAAGTGCACTCATTCGAAAGAGGCTTAAAAGAAAGAAAAAGTCTTAAGAATTGAGAATTCTTGACGTACTGGCCTGACTGGTTTTCAGCCGACGAAATGGCAGTTTGGTTGACGCGCTACTTGGCGCTGTTCTACGGGTCCGGGCTGTCCTGCAGTGCCAAAGAGCGGCGCAGGTTCTAAGAGCACACAAACAGTGTATTTACAACGGCTTGGGAATTCTTTAGAAAATAATTTCACAATATTTATTCAATTATTTTGCTTCACTGCCCAACTGATTGTTTGACGATGAGCTTAAATCAGACTTGAAGGTAAGATGACCGAAGCTGCTACCTGTCGCAACTGGCCTGAAAGTGCAATCATGCATCAACACTCACACATGCACAGCAACTTGTATGCATTCATACATGTTGCGTTGGCATGGCATATTTTCAAACATCCTTGACTTGACCTTTAAAACACATTCCAGCATATTTCAGAGTTTGCCATCCACTGCTGTCTGCTGCGCGCTTTGTGCTGAGCTGTGCTGTGCCATATGCCATGAAATAAATATTGAGAAGTTGATTCATGTTTAACCGCAGCATAAAGCGCGGCTTTCGTCTTTCAATATGCAATTCAATATTACTGAATCATTAATCAATCCCCCTCTCCTCCTACGAACTAAAGGTAAACATATTAAATGCCGATAGCTGTAAAAAACTTGTCGTCAAGTGCTTAACAAGTGTCTTGACGTAAGTCACAATGCAGCACTTACACACACACACACACAGCTCTCGGTTCGCTTTGCCCAACTGCTCACAGCAAATATGTTAATGCCGCTGTCCATAAAGTTGTATCTATCCACTCTCCAACTCCATGGCTCTGCACAATTGAGCTTTTCCTTGAAGTAGCGCACCCAACGCGCTTATCAGCCATTTTGAACTTTATCGCTACAAGCACACATACAACATAAATTGTTTACATTTTCAATATGTTAATTATCCGCACGACCCACAATGCTCGCCAGCTCAGCAGTTCGCTCTCAATGATTTCGTCTTTCACTGTTCGTCCGCCGCACGGTCACAAGTTATGACAAGCGTCAGACATCAAACTAGTTTGACTGGGTGCCCTGTACAAATAGCTGCGGGTTATTTGCGATGTATTACAATATTTCTACATTTAGTGACACTCTATTTATTTTTAGAGTGAATATCGATATCGTGTTTTGCTTTGGAAGTGAAGGTCCAAATTGTTAAACATGGTAAAAGTAACACTTAAAATAGCTTAATAATAAGTAAGACTTGAGTTGTGCGCTGTTCTATACTTGAAGAGATCGTGCAACAATGGATTGCCTTGTCTGAAGTTCTGAAAGGCATTTTTTGCTGGACGGAGCTGCAAGTATTGTCGAGTACCCGCTTCAGATTCTAATAAGTAACATAATTGTCTCCTGAGCTCTCTTAAACTAACAGGATAACCCTTAAGACGGCATCAAGAGGCCACAAAAGTATCGTCTTACGAGTTATCAATGCTAAACAATATCTATTTGATGCACTAACGAGTTATTACTTGCATACTGAACAACTAAACGGAAACGTGGATTGATATGTGTGATCGGTACCACCAGGAGACTCGATCTACAATACATACGAGTACATTATTCATTCAACTCCCTGTCTGTCTGTCTGCCGGTTGATAGTCAATAGTTCAATAGTTTCAAGCGTTCAATCAATCTGTCTGCCGATTGATAGTCAATAGTTCAATAGTTTCAAACGTTCAGTCAATAGGAAAAAACTTCACAATTTTGTTCGTTTGTAGTATCAGGTTTGAGATTTTTGGCACTGATGTGGCTCCATAGCACCAGAGGATCTACTCAGATTTCCCCGGAGGTCGGGTAGACTTAATGCACATTAACCCTTTCGCTACAGGTTTTTACTGGTGAAAGTTAAAATTTTTCATTTTACGACTTAGGCTTCTATTTGGTTACATTAGCAACATTCCATAAGATATTTTTTAATTTTTATACTCGGACCCTGTATTTGAGAGTGTTTTTCTATGAGAGCAACAACATCGTTGTGGCTGTAATAATTACTTAAACATAAAAGTGTTTACGCATAATGAAAATTTGAATATGTCTTCATATACCATACTTCAGCCAAAAGTAAAAAAAAAAAAAGTATCTAAATTGGAAGAAAACTTCTTCCTTGACCTTGTCAAGATATACCATTAAAAAAACGTGTATACTTCTCTTATTTAAAATTAAATATTCAGTTTACTAATTTCGTATTTTTCCTAAAACTTCAAACTATTCTAAAGACCAACAAAAAAATGTATTCTTGCAACCATAGAGGATGCAGACGTCCACAAAGTAGCATGTTGCCATATAGCAACAAAATAGCGAAAGGGTTAACAGAGAACATCAAGTTGTAATACAATGGACGTATCTAATGTCTGAATGCTTCGCTGGCTAGGCTGTTCCGACAAAAGAAAACAGAAGGTTTGTAGAAGAGACTCCATTTGATGGGAAGTTTTGGAACTATAATTAAACTTTTTCTGAAGAATGTTGTTCAATGTTCAGTGAATCATTCAAATCGATTCAGTAGTCTCATGAAAAGTGGCCCGTTTTGTATGGCTGCCCACTTCAGAGTTGAAAATTGAAAGTGGAGTGAAATATTTGAAAGAAACATTAGAAGGAAAAATAAATGGGGTTCGGTATCATATTTGATACATTTTGTTGGCCCCCTGACAGCAGTGGGAACCCATTTCATAAAAACCAATGTTTTATATGGCAGGCCCATTGTGGGATAGACACAGGGAGTAAGAACGTTTGAAAAAAAATATTCAAAATAGAATAATAATGTTTATCAGTCATTATCTTAACCCTCCAAGAGCTACTTCTAAGCAACTGTGAACCAATTTGTCGAAATTCTTAGCAATGTGATGCCATTTATACCCAATTTAGCGCCCCAATTTTTTGGCCAATACACTTTTTTCTTCAACCGCATGAAATAAGAGGTTCCAGAGCATCGAAATAAAAATCATACACTAAATCATATCTAACGTTCGAATATTGAACCACCTAGAAGCCGCAGTTGCAGGTGTTTGCATGCAGAAACCAAATATAATTTTTTATTATATTTTTTTAATTATTTTACCGCAATTTGACGTGATTAAAAAAAACGTAATAATAATATGACAACAACAATTAAGCGATATTACTCACTTCTTGGGCGCTGATTTGTGTGCTGGCGCGGAATGCTGACCAAAGCAAAATAAGCACGAATCGAAACGCAGAGCAGAAACCAATTAGTCTCGAAAGAAATGAAAATGAGAATTGCAACAGTAACAATAACAAAAACCCGATTGATTACCAAGGACTCGAGCGTTTGTATGAACGGCGTGTACGCTTGAAATGGAAATGAGTCAAGGAATTTTTTATTATTATTGAAAATAGACAAGCAAAGCGGTGCGGGGACGGGGCGCGCAAAAATGCAATAAACATGGAGTATGGGTGTGGTAAACCAGTTTGCGTTCGGTCGTCCGGCCTACTACCTCAAACTGGCCGCGCTGGGCCCAGCGCTACACACACACACACACGTACGCGTCTGTGTTGACTAAAATTTATAAATGAAATTTTCGCAGTCGCCAGCGATCGGCGTGCGGTGTTGCAGCGCGGCCGCGTGTCGTTGCTACCAGATTACGGCCAATCAACTGTGCTACCAACATTATCCGGCCGCGCTCCGTGGACCGACAAAATTTCCGGTCACCAGCGGCGCATGGCGCACGAAACG